>CM044961.1:28743483-29014343 GCA_024516035.1 Bactericera cockerelli | reverse complement strand
CCTAGTGGGTCAGCAATGTTCATGGCCTAGGGACATTATAGACCAAGATCTATATGCTTACATCAGCAGTGCCGCATGTACTTCAGTATACTTATTTATGTAGTGTTCTTCTTATCTTGGTATGAAGGATCTTCGAAAATCTTCAACCCAAAACCCACGTGAGTAACGAAAGCGATTGTGAGGCGTCCTGGAAAAGAAAATGGGTTTTTAATATAAAGCGCGATTAGCTCAGTGGTTAAGCACTCGCTTGCCATGCGGAAAGTCCCGGGTTCGACCCCCCGTACCGACAAAAAATTGTATTTTTAATTTGGTTACAGTTGTTTGTAAGGTATACCTTCCGGTGCGCTCGTGTTGACCCAGCACCTTAATGTGAAGTATTGTGTCAGAGGGGAGGCATACTACGGGATGGGCAGGACACAACACAGTCCTAGCTAGTCCTAGGTATGGTATAGTCCTAGCTAGTTCTAGGTATGGTATAGTCCTAGCTAGTCCTAGGTATGGTAAATTCCTAGCTAGTCCTAGGTATGGTAAAGTCCTAGCTAGTCCTACGTATGGTTAAAAAGGCGAGTTTCTTGTGATAATTATTATCAAATTATCACACTCAAATAATTTCTATTAAACATTCTCTTCACTGTTCATATACATTATACACACACGTATCTAATTCTAATAAATACATGTACATACGTTCTATCATAACAAGCATGTATTGTGCTTATATCTCAGGCTTATGGATAAAAGATAATAGGAGCGTGATTGTATCTGATATGTTCTGCAACGAAGCCTAAGGAGACATAATTACAAAGAGAATTAAATTTGTATACGTTTGCAACTGCAGCGTAAGTATTCGTATGCTGTTATACTTGTTAATATATTTGTAATTGTGCACATGTGACTTAGCATAATTATGTTATGACGTTGCATTGTTAATATGTCTGTGACTGTGCACATGTGCCTATCATAGGTTATGAAGTATTGTTAATATGTTTGTAACTGTACACATGTGCTTATCATAGGTTCTGACGTATTGTTAATATGTTTGTAACTGTACACATGTGCTTATCATAGGTTCTGACATATTGTTAATATGTCTGTAAATGTACACATGTACCTATGTATTATGTTATGAAGTTAATTGTTAATATGTTTGTAACTCTTTTCATGTGCATAGTACCTATTTATATTATGACGTTTTACTTGTTAATTGTTCACGTCATACAATCTGTACTGCGACGTACTGCAACGTTACAGAAGAGAAGAGAGGGAGAAAAAGTAAAATAGGATGACAGAAAAAGGAATAGAAGGATGAATAAAAGAGGGTAGGGTAAAAGAGAGCGATAGAGTGAAAGAAAAAAGAGAGACAGAGAGTGTGAGAGAAGAGAGAGAATGAGATAGAACGAAGAAGAGTGAGAGAGAAAAGAGACAGAAGAGAAAGGTTTGAGAGTTGTTCTATCTTATTACGGAAATATAGCTGTCTAATCTCATTTACGAAGCATTACGCTTATTGAATGGCAAAATAGAATTGCAATAGATTCTAATAGAATAGCAATAGATTCTATCTAGAACTATGTCACTCGATACTGCAGGAGTGACCCAGATATCTCACGATCTGTGTCGCAAAATTTCACCGCACTGGAAAACCAGCAACGATACCTTTTTTTTTTTTTTTTTTTTTTTTAAGTGGGGTTTAACGTTGCTTTCAACTGCCATGGTCATATCACGACGGGGGTTTTACCCTCCATTCGCAGGAAACTCACAAACCTGCTACTCACATTGACCTCACCCAGCCTGAGTGGGGCCGGGAAAAGCCAGCGTCACGAGAATTAGAATTTGAACAACGATACCTTATATCCAATTTTGAAAAGTGCTAGAGACTCGTGTTTTATATAAGTTGTTGGAGTGAAGTGCTAGATAGAGAACGAGAGAGAAACAAATGAAGCTCGTCAGCAGTACTGATCTTATAACCTCAGAAATAAAAATGACTTTCAAAGAGATACGTTTCATTTCCATAAAACTTCCACAGGACCATTCACTATGGGCAAAATTTTCTTCAATGCATTACCATCTGAAATAAAATCTTGTTTAACAAAATCGAAGACATACTTCCTAAAATAATTAAAAGACTATCTATTATTACATCCATTTTACTCCATAAATGAATATTTAGAGGAACACTGATGTCACTTACCTTTAATCTTATTTTCTAAGAATTGCAAAATGCTTATTTTTATATTATTATTAGAATTACTTTACGCACATATATTTTCATTTTCACTGTGCCTGTCTATAATTTAAATTTAAATTGACGATATTCATAATTTTTGTAAAAAAAAATAAAAACGAATAAATTAAAAAAAAAAAAAAAAAAAAAAAAAAACTGTGGTCGTAAAATTACGTGTATTTTTTTTCAATGGAAAATTGGGACTTCTGTCCAACCCAAAAGAAAGGTATCGTAATAGATACTTTGATCTTGTAATTGTCCTTATACGACGTAAAATCAATTAATAATAATAATAAAGTATAATGTATTCCCGAAGTAATGTATCACACGGTTCCGGGATCTCCTACGTCTTCTGAGGATAGGTTTTTAGTGGGTAAAAATCCCACACCCCAGAGAGTGAGGTGGCTCGGTGTCTTTAGAAGATATGTCTATCCTTATACAATAATAATAAATTTGTATTTTACTTAGTAGTGAGTTAAATGAGCGCACGAATAGGCATTAATAAATATTATATGCATGTAATTAGATGAAGATCTATTAAGGTGCGTCCATATTATGTCAATCAACAGCTGTCGATCGACACAATCGGACATACTGTGGACGCACCTTTAGGAATCAAACTGGTGCTTTTATAATTTCCATCATGAATTCGATACTTCATCTACACATACCCATGTAGATTTTGATATAAACACTGAAATATTCGATGTAAACACTCCCCAAAGTATTAAGTTAGTTACAGGGAGCTTTTTGCAGAAAATAAGAGAAAAAAAACATACATTTTTAAAATACTTTCATGTTTAGGGTGACCAAAAAAATAATTAATTATGGGAGTAAACATTAGTGGTCAAGTGTTTAAGGCGCCAGTCTGGTAATCCAGGTAGTAGTTAAGGCGCTAGTTAGGTCAATTGTTTGTAAGGGATACCTTCTGGTGGACTCGTGTTGACCCAGCACCTAATCGGGAAGTATTGTGTCACTTCTCGCCCATCAGAGGGGAGTCATACTACGGGATGGGTAGGCTACAACACAAACCGCTTTGTGGGTTGTGTTGTAGCTGTTAAGGGTTGGGTGGAAGAGATTGCCACAGGCAATAACCCCGCCCTTAGGTAGGAGTTTATTGTTATTTTCTTTTTTTACTTATTTATTTTGTCATTTGTTTGTTTTTTTTTTTCTTTTCTTAATTTTATACTGTTACGATTGTACTTTGTCCTCCTAATAAAGCTTAAAAAAAAAAAACCGCAAGAGTCTACAGTAGCTCCTGTTTCGTGGCTACGAAATTAAAATGGCTGTGAAACACTCATCTGTTTGTAAAAATAAAAAAATAAATGTAATTATATTTATATCATTGGTTCACCCCGTATATTCTCCTGTTATTGTGCACCGAAAAATGTAAACAGGAACGAGAGATGCAGACTCACACACTCCTTTTGAGCTTTTTAATGAAATTTTCATTTTATATAAATAGAAAAAAAACCAGAAATGATCTACCGTGTGTGCACAAAATATGAGTCTACCTAAAGATACTAGGGGCGGAATTAATAGACGTTTTTGTCTATTAATTATTGATGTTGTCTATTACTTCCGCCCTAGGTCTAACAACCGAAGCCGCACTGATTTTCCCTAGCACAAAATGCTTTTTCTGGGCGGAAGGGAGAGCGGTAACTCCTATCAAGTTTTTTGTATTTCTGGTCATGGGGGGGGGTCATCCATACATTTTTTTTGTAGACGCTTGTGGTCTATCATGTAGCCTGCCCAAGTGCCCATCCCATAGTATGCCTCCCCTCTGATGGTCATCCATACATTTTTTTTCATTAAAAAAACACTCATTTTTCAAAACACTCATTTTTCAAAACACTCATTTCAAGAACACTGTGAAACACTCATTAAATAATAATAATAATGAGTGTTTCACAGAATTTTTTATTTCGTTGCCATGAAACAGGAGCTACTGTAGACGTTTGTGGTCTGTGTTGTAGCCTGCCCATCCCATAGTATGCCTCCCCTCTGATGGGCGAGAAGTGACACAATACTTCCCATTTAGGTGCTGGGTCAACACGAGCGCACCGGAAGGTATCCCAAACAACTGTAACCAAACTTTGAATACAAATTTTTTTCGGCGCGGGGGTTCGAACCCGGGACCTTCCGCATGGCAAGCGACTTAATCACTGAGCTATAACAAGTGAATCTGCGCTGATTTTTCCTGATTCAGAAAATTAGAAAATACCGCAAAACATTGACTGAGCTACACTTTACCTATGCGATTGAAGTTAATTCTTACTTTAGTCGATTAAAATGTAAAATAAAGTTCTTCCCATATATCTGTGCTCAATAACTAATAATTACGAATTAATATAGGACATATAATATATACAAATATGTAATGCTAAATATTATGAACTAATATAAACAAGGAAAAAAGATGAATCACAAATTATATAAAAATGTCCTAACTAAAGGGCGGGGTTCTGTTCCACCCAACTCTTTGTGCTAATCATAATTACTCAAACTTGCTTTACTAAGTTTTTGCTTCACTTGAGACTCGAACCACCGACCTCCAGGTTACAAATCCGCCATTATCGATCAAGCTGCTGAGGTCGGTAAAATACGGTTTTTTAATACGGTTTCCACCAGTGCCGTATTATTTTTTGAATAAAATTTAACTGTACAACTTCATCTTTTTTTTCTCTTCACGTTAACCTATTTACTCTTTTTAATACTTACAAATTTATCTAATTAATAATGAATAATATAAGCAATAGCCTTTGAATATTGAATCTCAAGACACTTTTTGGTGTTGTTGATTTTCCTCTGAAGACACCCAACTTTTCCTTCACCCTATGAATCCTATTCGCATGGAGAAAGAGTAAATATTCCCGCATTACAAATCCAGATTGAATAGAAAAAGAGCTTCTCCGAAACACTACATGAAAAAAAAAAAAAAAATAGGAATGGTCCTTGGAAGAACTATTTTTTCCCCTCGATATTCAAACATACATATAAATAGATATACAGTGAGAACTCCCTGAACGGACACTTCCAAATAGTGGATACCTCCAAATAGCGGATGCCTCCAAATAGTGGATACTTCCAAATAGCGGATACTTCCAAATAGTGGAAACCTCCAAATAGTGGGTACCTCCAAATAGCGGATGCCTCCAAAAAGCGGATACTTCTAAAAAGCGGATACTTCCAAATAGTGGATACCTCCAAATAGCGGATACTTCCAAATAGCGGATACCTCTAAAAAGCGGATACTTTCAAATAGGGGATACCTCCGAATAGCGGATATCTTCGAATAGCAGACAACTCCAAATAAAATTAATGAACAAAGACTATAATAATACTTTTTTAAATCATTTGATTTATCTTCTCGAGTGCTGTTTTATCACGGTAGGTACCTATGAGATAGAAATAATTATGTGAGGACTCACCTTCATAAATTTATAACCCAGTTTTCAACTCGACTTTGGAAAGAAACTTTTGATTTATTTGAAAGGTAAGTAAGTTAGCAAAATGATTTACTGCTCTTCATAATTATCAAAGCTCGAATATCATTTAGATAGGTATTCAACAGATATCTGTACACCACTTTGGTCACAGTATTATATTTCCACTTCTTCGTGTTTTCGTTTTTCTTCAAATACATAATACAGTGAGTGACAAATTTAGCGAAACGCATAGGTTTTTTCTCGGGTCCATTTCGCCAGCACCACCACCTTTAAATCTCGTATAAGGTGTGTATTTCTTGTTGGACAAAAATATTTTTTACATTTCTCCAATAGCAAAGACATGAAAGCCAATTTTCAAAATTGAATGAAGTACTTCTCATTGTCGACCTTTCCCATACAGGGTGTAGAAAAAACTATTTTTCAATGATTTTTTCAAAATTCATTATTTTGGATTTAGAGGAATAATGACGTGTCCATCAAGGCTAAATATTTTTGAGACGAGAAGGAATGAGGATCAATACATAAAGGAAGACAAAAAAAAAAAAAAAAAATAATAATAATAATAATAACCCCGCCCTTTAGGTAGGTCTTTAGTGTTATTTTCTTTTTTACTTATTTATTTTGTCATTTGTTTGTTTTTTCTTAATTTTATACTGTTAACATTGTACTTGTTCCTCCTAATAAAGCATACTATAATAATAATAATAATATTTTTTGTGTGATTTTCCTCAATTAGAAAAAATATAGAAAATGTTTTTGTCCAACAAGAAATACACAGTGTAAGAGGTAACGTTGCCTCAGTGCTGAGTACACTGCCTCGGAAAGATGTCCTTGGAGAAGTTTTTTAATGTGTTGTAAAAAAAAAAATCAAAAATATTTCCAACTCTCCACTTGTAAAATATTTTAATTTAGTATTTATTTTGCAAGAAACAATGCAAAAAGAGAACGTAAATACCCACTTCTGCACTAGTCAAGTGAAAGCTGAAAATCCGACACAAAACACAATCCACAACACACTGCTAAAAAGACAGGAAACACGTCTAAAAGTGATGGAGGTATTCAACATTGTAAATGTACTAGATGTATTAAACATATATATGTTTTTAAGTTTGTAATATACACATAAACTTGATACTTAAAATAATGTATACAGGGTTGTCCCTGAAAACATATCGTTTAAACCACGTAAACATGAGCTAAAATGAAGGTTCCCTTGCTCTCTAGATATGGCTGCAGAAATGGACCCTAACCGAAATAGGGTCGAATAACAATCAGTATAAACAGAAAAGTGAAAAGTTGTATTCGATGTATCTATATGAATATCAGAACATACCTGGACAGCTGTTTCGAGCTTATTTGCTCTCATCAGCAGGTAATAGTTCTGAATATCCATGCCATCAACTGACCTCTCTATTTTAATCAGTATAAACAGGAAAGTGAGAAGTAAATCGAATACTACATGCCAAAAATCCAGTAAATTAGATAAAAATACGGTTTTGCACGAGGTTTCTCGATATTTTGGTGGCAACTTTAGATGGTTCTAGCTCTGTTATGGTTCAATCCGCATCCATGTGTATGGAGCAAAGAGACCTTCCTTTTAGCTCTATTATACGTGGTTTCAAGTTTCACTATCTTTTCAGCAACACCCTGTATTCATGTATTTAAGAAGCTCCTGAAATGCAGCTTTCTCCATAAAGTCTGTATTACACCCTTAATGGTTAACTGAGTGTCCGTTAAAAAACATGGATGTAAAAAATATGGCGAGATTTGCAGTGTTTTCGTTCTGTCAGATTGTTTGTGTTCACCATACCTCAAAAGAAAATGGAGGCAAGTGGGGTTAAAAATTCGTACTCTTCTATGAAGTCTATCCTGTATGTTGTACCCCAGCCAGGTTGCTGGTCTACTCCCTGTTTACAATAGTCCCCAATCCAGACTACTGTTTTACTCCCTGTTTATAGTACACCAGCCAGACTATTGATCTACTTCCTGTTTATAATAGTTCCCCATTCAGACTACTGTTTCACTCCCTGTTTATAGTCCACCAGCCAGACTATTGGTCTACTCCCTGTTTATAGTTCTCTAGCCAGACTACTGGTCTACTGCCTGTTTACAATAGTCCCCAAACCAGACTACTGGTCTACTCCCTGCTTGTAAAGAGAAAAATAAAGACGGAAAAGAACTAGACTGTTCTAAGTAGGTCGTTATCAAAAAGAGGACAGTTGCGAGACAAGAGAGAGAGAGAAAATGGGAGAGAGTGAGAAAAAAAGTAGTAAGTGCAACAATAGAATGAGAAAAAAGATTGAGTGCAAGAGAGAGGGAAAGAGAAAAGTAATGAGAGAAAGAAGAGACAGAGAAAAGATTGAAAAAAAGGGAAGAGAAGAGGAGAAGAAAGAGGGAAAAGAAGAGAAGATGAAGTAAAAGAAGTGGACGAAAGTTTGTAGACTAATCCAATTTGATCCTGTTATACAAATAAGTCACTAACTACTTTAGGGTAGCTAAGGGCAAGAATAGCTAGTCAATGAAATCCATTCCTTTTCTAAAATTCATATGACTGTATCGAATGCTTATTATTTTATAAAATCCCAGCACTGGCTAACGACCAGGTACCATTGGTATTGTTATTGGTATAAGTAGGGCTATCGACTGCGAGAGCTCTTTGTCACTGCGACCTTTGATAGATCTTTTGTGACATCAGTATAAACAGAAAAGTGAGAAGTTGTACTAGATGTACATGGATAACAGAACATACCTGGACACCTGTTTTGAGCTTATTTGCTCTTATCAGTAGATAATAGTTCTGATTATCCATGTCATCAACTAATCTCTCTATTTTAATCAGTATAAACAGAAAAGTAAGAAGTTGTACTAGATGTATATGAATAACAGAATATACCTGGACAATCTGTACAGGCTCATGTTATTGTAAAAGAGATCTAAGCTTTTAATTTAGCTTAAGATTCTTTTACGACTGATTTCAGTAACTTCTTTAGGTGTTTAAATCAGCCTTGAGAAGTGTTTCAATCGAGTAGGTATCATACCACTGAGCTAATCTAGCGCTTATGTACGAGTATCATAGGACTTTAGCTTTAACTCCTATTATTACAAGGTATCCCTTCATACATTGTCTATGTTTCCCCAATTTATCCTATTAGAAAAAGAAAATTCATAATCCTCATTGATTTTCTCGTAATAAACAGAGTGTATCCAATCGATTGTTCAAAAGAACCACTACTTATTAACACGTTGAATACCTGTCAGTCATATCTAGCTGACAGTAAAAGTACCCTGTGTACCACAGCCAAAAGTCAATTTCAACAGTATTCCATGAAAGTAAAATCCCTTTAAAAAATAATACATTGTAATGTCATCCATAGCAGCTTTGCAGGAACAGAAATAAGTCAACCATGTGTCAACCATATATGGTTGAGAGGTACAAAGAGATAAGATAGATGTCAGCCATGTGGCTGAAAAATACTGAAAAATCGGTGTAGTATTCAACGTGTTAAGTAAGGGTTGGGTGGAAGAGATTGTCATAGGCAATAACCCCGACCTTTAGTTAGGATATACATATGTGTGTATATATTTTCTATTCTTTTTCCTTTTTATTGTATATATTGTTTCCATTTTTTCATTGTTATAATAAATATTTGTACTGTACATCTGTTATATCTAATAAAGTGTTTACTAATAATAAGTACTGAGGAATTCGGGGTGGCTTCAGCTACCAGCCTCGTAATTATGGAAGCTGGGCTGATTTGGAGCTCGAATTGTTCAGAGACAGCGTCAATGGCGTTACACCAGTTTGCGTTCTGTCACTCAAGTTAAGAAACGTCTAGCGAGTTTAGGACTTGAATGGGTAACCTCTCAAATTTGAACCCTCGTGATACTGGCTACCAGCATCCCTTGTTGAGTGAGTTTTATGATTGCAGGTAGCAAAACGATTTCCGGGACTCCGTTGAAGCTACTTAAGTACATTATATTGGGTTGGGTGGAAGAGATTGCCACAGGCAATAACATTTTATTGTATATATTTTTTGTCTTACCTAATAAAGCATACTATAATAATGATATTGATAATGATTTTATTCATTTATTTCTTAGAAGCTATAGCTTATGGAAAATACCTTTGTACATGTTATCTTGTTACTAAATAAATTAAATAAAAAAAAAAAATACAAGAAATCTCCTTCCAACTCCTTGTGAACTAGGAGGGTTCCAGGTAGTTTCCAGTGAATGGAGGTTACCCCATATCAAATGACCTAGACATTTAGCAATAACATAAAAATATTGAAAACTTCAGTGGTTAGGTGTGCTAAGTTGCAAATGTGTTGTTCTTACCAATGGATGTTTCAACTAACCACAGTGCTCTATAACCCGACTTGAGGGACAGTCTGGCTTATCTTAACTTTGATCCTGTTTTAGAATGTCGTCCTTTATGTTCATTATTGTACGATAAACAGCGTTTTTATCCGTGGCGAAACGATTGTGACTACTGCCCGTAGTCCAGAGATCCTGCGTTCGATCCCCGGTCGGAGCAGACTTTTCACACAGAAAATTTTAATCCTTCTGTACATATAAGGCTGGCATTTCCAGCCCTACCCAGGCTGGGTGAGGTTAATGTACCCACATTATGTACCCAGCTACCCAGCTGGTACGATTCCCAGCGAATAGAGGATTTTGAACAATACTTAAGTATAAATATTATATCAGTATAAACAGAAAGTGAGAAGTTTTACTAGATATACATGAATATCAGGACATATACCTGGACAGCTGTTTCGAGCTTATTTGCTCTCATCAGCAGGTAATAGTTCTGAACATCCATGCCATCAACCAACCTCTCTATTTTAATCAGTATAAGCAGAAAAGTGTTTGTTTCTGTATCTGCTATAATTTAATGTTTTTTCTTTGTGTTATTATGTCACAATTTTAGTGGGTAGCGCAGAATCATAGGACTTTACCAGTTTACCACTTTAATTTACAATATCTTTTATTATTTTTTTTGCCTATGATTCTGCCACTGGTCGCTGCTTCACATCAAAGCAGCTACTCATTTTTCCTCACGAGGTATGAGTGGACCCCGAACATCCAAGTACAGAGTAGAAAAAATCCTCCCCCGCTGGGAATCGAACCCAGGTCACCATGTGTGCAATGCCTAGCGCGCTAACTCACTCTGCCACAGTGGCTATATGTATACCAATACGCTGACCAAAAACCCTGCTCTTATTAATGTGCGAAACTTTGGTCATCAAAAACTTTGGTGGTGATAATTGGAAAAACTTGCGGTCCTCCGATTGCCATCATGTTTATTTTCAAACTTTCTGTCTGGTCTGTTTGGTGGTACCTACTTTACACTGATAAAGTTTCCAAACTTCCACTGATAAGACCAATACCTATTGGACTGTAAAAGACTTTGCCCATGACGATTGGAGGAAATTGAAAAGCTCTTTGTTAGACACCGCAGTTTTTTTTTTTTTGAACTTTTATTTTCTGAAGACTTCGAATTCATTTTTTAAATCTCGAGAGCAAGATTTTCATTTTGGTTCTCAATTCAAGAGGGTATCGCCCAAAGGCTAAGACGTAATCTCCCTTCTTCTCCATCCTCCTCTCTCTCCTCCTCCTCCTTTTTCTTTCACCCCCATCTTTTCTATTTTGTAAAGTTGTGAAGGTAAATATACTGTGTGGGATGGATGTGTATTTTCATTTCAGATTTATTATTTTATTTTTCCTTGATTTTGTAAAGTGTTTTTTATTATTATTATAATTAAACATGTTCAATCAAGATTTATTTACAAATGACATAGAATATATGCAACTTATATAAAAGAAGAAAGCAAAAACCTTTGTAAAAAAGATCTAAAATATTTATATAAAAAAAACTTAGTATAATTTTACAAGTACAAAATAACTTATGGCGGACTTGCATACATAGAAATTGAAATTAATAAAACAAAACTTGATCAAGGGCGGTGCTAATGCCAACGGCATTCTCTTTGTTTGTGTGTGTTGTTGTTGCGTTCTAGTCTCTATGCCTGAAGATAAATGATTGAACGACAAGTTAGTGTTGTTGAGTTTTCCGGGAGTTCACAACCCGTATTGGTTGAAATATGAACTCAGAGAAGGGCCTGTTTTATTTATAATGAGGTCCTAAAACAAGGTTCTATGGACACGTAAAGTGTAGTAAGTTGCTCAGAAGTATTATTATTAGTAGTATTGAGGCCATATTAGAAAGTAGTCATCGTGTTTGTAGAAATCATGATATTGTGTTTGCTTTATTAAATATTTTCTGAACTTGGGGCTCGAACCACCGATCCCCAAGTTACAAGTCCGCCGCCTTATCGATCAAGCTACTGAGGTCGGTTTTTATCCTCAGTACCCTTAAAATAACCCATCCACCTTGTAGAAGAAGAGAGAGTATCTCAGATATCTAATCTTTCCAAGACTGTCCCTCCTCCTCCCACCTCTCTCTACCACCTCCTTCCTCCCTCCCACCTCACCATCTCTTTTATTTGTATTTTCAGGTTGGTTGAATAATTTTCTAATTTTACACTTTCTCTCATTTATTTACCCCAAGGGCTCTTTGGGGGTTTTAGGTGGTGCTTGAAACCGGGGAAAGTATAACGAGACCCCAACGCCGCTGAAATACGGAGAGAAAAATGATTTTAATATTAGATAGCTACCTAGGTGTCTTCATAGTAAGAAGCAGACTCCGAAATGTAACTTTAGCGCCTCATTGGTGTTTCTTTTCCTAAAAGTTTCTTTTAACACTAGATATCTAACTACCTAGTTGTCTTCATAATAAGAAGCAGACTCCGAAATGTAACTTTAGCGCCTCATTGGTGTTTTTTTTTCCTAAAGATTTCTTTTAATATTAGTTAGCTACCTACCTAGGTGTCTTCATAGTAAGAAGCAGACTCCGAAATGTAACTTTAGCGCCTCATTGGTGTTTCTTTTCCTAAAAGTTTCTTTTAACACTAGATATCTAACTACCTAGTTGTCTTCATAATAAGAAGCAGACTCCGAAATGTAACTTTAGCGCCTCATTGGTGTTTTTTTTTTTCCTAAAGATTTCTTTTAATATTAGTTAGCTACCTACCTAGGTGTCTTCATAGTAAGAAGCAGACTCCGAAATGTAACTTTAGCGCCTCATTGGTGTTTCTTTTCCTAAAAGTTTCTTTTAACACTAGATATCTAACTACCTAGTTGTCTTCATAATAAGAAGCAGACTCCGAAATGCAACTTTAGCGCCTCATTGGTGTTTTTTTTTTCCTAAAGATTTCTTTTAATACTAGTTAGCTACCTACCTAGGTGTCTTCATAATAAGAAGCAGACTCCGAAATGTAACTTTAGCGCCTCATTGGTGTTTCTTTTCCTAAAAGTTTCTTTTAACACTAGATATCTATCTACCTAGTTGTCTTCATAAAAAGAAGCAGACTCCGAAATGTAACTTTATTTTCTTGATTCAATTCAAACAAGTTCAGAAAAATCATACTCCGACCGCCAGTTATAATTGCCGTTCAACAAGTAATTTTTGATGGCAGAGATTGCCTCAGGCAATAACCATGCCCTTTGTCAATATTATTCTTGTCAATAAAGAGTTATTATTATTATTATAATTTTAAAGAGAAATCAATTTTGTGATGACCCCTAGCAAGGATAAATAAATATAACTTAAGAGGAACAAATGCAGACAGGAGTGCAGAGAAATAGAAAGCGAGAGGGTAAAGTTGTTCTTTTTTTTGAGATCATTTATTTTTACTATTTTCAGCTTTATCACCCATTCCTTTGAGTGGGCATTCTTCCTTTTTTAACCACGAAGTGGGGTTTTTAGGGGTATTAGATAGCTATCTACCTTGGTGTTTTCATAATAAGAAGCAGTCTCCGAAAAATTCCTTTAGCGCCGAATTGGTGTTTTTTATCTTCTTTTTTGAATTTGGGTTTAACGTCGATTTTAACTACATGGTCATATTACGACGAGGGTGTTGCCCTCTATTCGCGGCCTACTCACACAGCCTGGGTTGGGCCGGAATGCCAGCATCACAAAATATTCACCTCGCTGGACGTTGCTCAACTTCGGTGATCCTACGAGAACCGGTGCATACAACGCGCCATCGACGCTGGCAAAGGTGTTTCTTTTCCTTACTTCATGTCTTCGAAATCGGTGGTATTTCTAATATTTTTTTTTAAAGATGAGTGTTTCAAAGAACTTTTTATTTCGTAGCTATGAAACAGTAGCTACTATAGACGCTTGTGGTCTGTGTTGTAGCCTGCCCATCCCATAGTATGCCTATAACTATGGAGAAAGATAAGAAATTGAGAGGGAAAGATAAGGGAAGAAAAGGGAGAGACAGGCAGAGAGAGAGAGAGAGAGAGAGAGAGAGAGAGAGAGAGAGAGAAAAGGAGAGAAGGAGGAAAGAGACAGGGAGAGAGAGAGAGAGTAAGAACATGATCAATCTTTTTAGCTAAACATTCTCTCAAGATTCATTCAAGGAGAAGGAAGGAACTCTACTCCCCTACTATCTATCCCTTTTCTCTCTTATCTATCTCTCTTCCTTTACCCTTCTCTCCTCTCTCTCTCTCTCCCTCCGCTTTCTCTTCCTTAATGTTGGAAATTTCAATTAGAAAATTCATACGCGCAATTAGACAACTTAATTGTGCGGGGATTTTTTTCTTGTTTCAATCAAACTAAACTAGAAAAAAATGCAGGGGCACACTTAGGGGGGGGGGCGGGGCATATTTAATAAAGCAAGTTTGAGTATTTCTTTATCTATCGTATGAATGTTTTATTTTAACAGAGAAAATTAAACAAGTGACTAAGAGATGAAAAGTGATTAACACAAATATGATAACTAACTAAACTACTTCCGATTTAGGTGATGGCTCAACACGAGCCCACCATACCTTACAAACAACCAATTTTTTTAATACAATTTTTTTGTCGGCTCTGGGGATCGTACCCGGGACGTTCGGCATTGAAAGCAAGTAGCTTACCACTGAGCTAATCAAAAACACATATCTAATAAGTACTATATTTATCTGGAGGCCAAATGTAATTTTTGGCCCGCGTCTATAATCAGTTGGGATACTTTGGTCTCGGAATCACATGATTATGTCAATGTATAAAAATAAAATATAGAAATCAGGTTATCTATATCTTCAAGATGGAAGAAGGTTAAAATAGCTTGGAAATGGAAGTATTCCATTTACTAATTCCAAGTGTGTACAAGAGCATACATTTAACTGGAACGGTTGGTTGGTAGAAAATGCTTTTATCATTAAGTCATTATTACCTTTCACGAAAGATTATTATTTTAATTATCTATTCGTAAAATTGTATCTAGTCATGTCTTTCATAGAAATCCATTAAAAATATCTGAGAATCCAGGAAAATTCACTCTAGTAAGTCACCTATTCTATAATCTATTATAATTATACTTAATTGTGGCACTTGAGTTTTCCTTGGTAAAATTTCATTCATAAGTTAGTATAATTCAGAGTGAGACTATTATTTTGAGTAGGGTGCTACACATACGTGTCAATTATAATATATTCACATAATATAATTGTTAATTGACCATAAAAGTTCACATCAGCTTATTAAATGTTATTAAAAACTATTGTTCGTTGTAAAAGTAGCACTCATTACCTACTCTTTAGCTGCAAAATTTACTTAAGTGTTTCTTCTTTTCCCTAAAAATTAGACATCATGACTAACATAGCAGACAATTGAAGGGAAAATAAAAGCGCTAACAAACTTTGAGTCCACATCAGTTGTTCTGAAGACAGTAAACTGTGAAGAATGGAATACACAAAGGTCAGACGTTACGTGTTCCTTCTTCCACTTCATATTTTAGGAGGAATCTGTCTACCAAACTTTTATACCAGACGTTGGATGGAGAAAGTACATATACATGTTTTTCAAAACATTATCAATATTTTAATGTTACTTTTTGTTTGTTTTACGTTTTTAAATGTAATTTTGGGAGCTATCAAAGATGTTTTTGGATTTCTGCCAAGATTTCAGGAATTATCCATGGCTGGCATATTTGTATGTCAAGTAGTGTCCATGAAAATGCGTTGGAAACAAATTCTCGAGGTATTCGATCATCAAGAGAAATTGTTTAAAGTGTCCAATACCAAAGTCGCGAATGAATATATCGCTCGGGAACAATTGGAGTTGAAAGTGCTCTTTGCTATATTTCTGCTCAACTTGGTCTCATTTCTTACGGTACCATTGGTTGCTGGGTTCGATAAAAGTGTGCAGGATAATGTTAATGAACACAAATATCCACATCGAGTTTTGCCTCTCATTGTACCGACGCTGATGCCACGATCTTTTGATCCAAGTGAGCTCCATAACTTCATTATTATATACGTAGTGGAACTTTTGGCAGCATGTTGTGTGATTGTATCCTATTATTCACTCAATACCCTGGGAATTCTTGTGATGACACCTCTCGAGGGTCAGTATAAGATGCTGGCGAAATTCGTTCAACTGATTGGGGCAAACCATTGTGATGCTGAAGGAAGCGCAATTTTCTACACTGATGTAGCAAATGGTGAATACGAGTATATTTCTGAAGTGATGATGAAGAGCAGGTAAGAGAAACATTTTTTTAAGAAACAAGTCAACATTTTTTAATATACCTTTGATCACAACTCGGATAAACCAAATACCCCTCTATGTTGCTCTGATCCTCATACTCGTAGCTTTGTTCCGTGTGGATCTCGGCTAAGAATAAGGTTGGGCGACTAACTGGAACATCTCTCAAAAACTGTTGAAAAACTTCAAAAGAAAGAAATCTTTATAAAACTCTCAGGAGCCGCTGGAAAGCGGTTCGAATGGCTGCTCAAACAATGTCTTAATATATAAGAGGCCGGGCAAAAGCCGTAGAGCCACTGTCCAGTAAACAAGCACCAACAAGAAGCTTTGTTTAGAAGAAACCACTTCAGAGCATCAAGGTGAGAAGCTAATAGAGCAAAAGGCCACTGTAGCCTCAACTACCATCTAAACAAATAGACATTGCTCAAGACCCAAAATGCAGCCTCTGTTATAAGGCCTCAGAGACAGCAAAACAGATTCTCTGTAAAAGTGCAGCAGCCTCTTCATTTTAAAAATGAATTTAGATAAATGTATTATAGTTAATTTAATTGTTGTTCTCGTATTCGTATTCAGAAGAGAGCTTCAATTTGATACGTCACAGATTATGTAAGTTCGATAAAGAAAAAATCTGGTGTAAACATCACACGACTTTCCTTATCATTTTAGGAATGGGAACAGGACCAAAAGCCACTGGTGACTCAAAGGTAACAGTCAGCTAAAAATTAAAGCCAAATTCGTAATCAGCGCCTAAAAATCATTGGATTTGATATGTCACAATCCCCATCTAGGATGAATAATAAAAAAGTTAGTCTGAGCGGGTCCCCCCCAAAATACCGGTAAATTGGGGCCGAGGTCCAAAAAGTTCAAGATATCAAAAAAATGATAAGAAGAGACCCCTATTATTTTTTTAATCTAAGAAAATGTTGTTCTGTAACTTTTTTTGTATCTTTAACCAATTCATAGAAGCGGCGCTTGCGGCCAATATTTGCGGCCCTGAGGCCGCATTTTGCGGCCGATTTCAACCAAAAGTTTCGTGGTTCGTCTGGTGTATAAAATTGATTTGCATACCAAATTTCAAGTCTCTAGCTCTTACCGTTCTTGAGATATCCTGTTCACAGACAGACAGACAGACAGACAGACAGACAGACAGACAGACGCACGGACCAATGGCTAAAAACAACTTTTTTGGTATCCTGAGGCTATGATTCGTCCAGAAATGTGAAAAACTGGGTAGGTCAAATTTTCGACGAATACAATACTTTCCTTATTATAGGATAAGGAAAGTAAAAATTGATCTTAGAACATTTGGGAATAAAGTGAAATTCAAGTGTAAATAAACCCTTTTTCAATTTATTTGTTAAGCAAAAAATTTATATACTTATAATAAGAAAAGTTCATTTTCAGCTTTACAAAAATTTCTGGAAGAAATATCATTTCGAGAATCAATGTACTATCTGAAAGAAAAACCGACACCAAATCACAGACCAATAATTTGATCAACTCGATGAAACAAAGATATGAAGCCTTCTATTTTAGGCTAATCTTGAAGCGATTGCAAGAACTGAATAACTTTATGTCCGAAGTACGTATTTTTTTCACCCCCCCAAGGTAGTTTTTAAGAGTAGAAAGTGTAAAGTTGTGTGCGCAATGACCGTCGCTAGATTCTAATGTTTTCTCATGAATTGAACATTGTATTAGTTGGTGGGTTTTTTCAATGTTAGGAATATTAAAATGTACATCTTCAACAGGAAAATCATAGTATATTGTTTACATGGTTACTGAACTTCACTAACTTTTTCTTTTAGTTCGCAAGACTGGAATGTTTCTTCAAGAACTATCTATTCATTCCATTGTTCGTCTATTGGATAACTCTCTTCTTCCTCATAGTCTACATCAAATTCCTACCAATATATGACCGTGTTAAATTTGTTGCATTATTTATATTGCTTATTCAAATCTTCTCTAATTCAATGAACAATTCAGAAAGTTTGAACGAATGCAATATCATCATACGAAATGCTTTGTATCAGAGTCAGTGGTACCACTGCGATGCTCATTTGAGACAAGATATTTGTCTATTGCTGAGGAACTTACAAGACACAAGATACCTGACTGTTTTAGATGGAACTGTTATTTTTAACTACGGTTTGTTCATCAGGGTTCTAAGAGCGGGGTTTTCCTTTGTCAATTTCATGACCATGACTGTAGCAAGAAAACATGTGGTTTAGTGGTGCTACCTAAAAATAAAAGGTTTTCATATTTGAGTTCATTACAAAAGAGTGATGTCACAATGTTACTCAAATTTTGCATGTCTGAAAATCCGCCATGCTTAGGACTAGAACCCCCGACCACCAGGTTGCGAGTCCGCAGTCTCAACCATTAAACGACAGAGGCCGGTTTGTTGCTTCGACTCCAGAAAATACAATATCCAGCACGTCAGAGTGACTAGCAAAGTAACCATGGAATCGGAAAGTAATCGTCTTGTAAGCAGGTGAGCTGGGATTGAGACCCCACTCTTTACAAATCTTCACCAAGGGCCGACTTGTAAAACAGGATTTCAACAAAGGGAAATCTTTCAACATTTCATTGAAATAGAATTGCTACTAAGTCCAACTAAAGGGACGGTCTGGTTTATCTTTCAATTATTCAATTCAATGTATATTTATTTCAAGTGCATACAATTATCATATTATCTATTTAAACACACTGAACAGACTTTTTGTGTGTTTTTCAACACTTAATTCTCTGGTAGATGTTTTCAACAATTTGCAGTTCTGTTTTATTCACCATCTGTATTCCTCATCCTTATAGTAGTGAAAGTCTCCTCTGTCGTGTAATTTCGGTTGCGAAAAAATTAAAAATGATAAATCAAAATTTTCCTACATTACAATTTTCTTGCGCTTTCGAACCTTCTGGGGAGAGAGAGAGAGACACAGAGAGAGAGAGAGACAGAGAAAGAAAAAGAGAGAGTGAGAGAGATGTATTTGTTCTTAGGGAAGTAAAAAAACTACGGATGCATTGGGCAAAAACTAGTTACTTTCTACTGCCTTTGTTCTCCTGGCCCCTGACTTTGCCTGAGGTTGCTGCTCACATCAGAGCAGCTACTAAGGTGGTGGTGCTGGCGAAATGGAGCTCATCTACTTTGAGCTCGAGTTATGTGTAGACCCTAGAAAACTCAGGAACTCAGTAAGCAGCCACAACGAGTACATTTGGCCTAGACCCTGGACCCTAGTACCTGCATCAAGGTATGGACAAAAGATCGCTCATATTTAAGAAATGGTTGGGTTAATCTGCGTGGTTGGGTTAATCTACCGGGTCTAGGGCTTTTTTGTGTTCCCGCACTGAGGAATACAGCCGACAATACTCGACCTCACTGGGATTCAAACCAGGCTAACTTGAGTGCAAATCAAGCTATCCCTGGTTGACTATTTTTCTTTTAAAAAACATTTCATCTGTACATTTTCAATAAAACATGATTAAAATTTATATAATTATATAAAAAAGTGTATGTTTAGTCGGCTCCATAAATATAATAATAATAGTAAATCTAATAAGGACAAAACTTTATAAGTAAAGCTATTAAGCCCAGAAATATTTATACAAATTAAGAAGAAATCTAAAGCTTTTTGGAGCCAACGGAGTTGACATGTTGAATATACCAGTTCTCCTCAGTTCACTAAAGGTAAGCAACGTTTAGCGTGGTAAGGACATGTACTGGTGACTTTTCTGGTTTCTTATTCAAACATGGTCATCCACGGGGTGCTGGCTATTCCACTTTCAGGCTTGGTGAGGTCGTGTTTGCCCAGCGAATGGTGGGTAAAACTTTAGTGGTGGTATTTATTTATTTACACTTTTTTTACAAAACAATCAACAAAAACAAATTAATAACAATAAATTTTAAAAAAAAAACTTAGAAATTTGTACAAAAAAATAAAGAACATAATTATTTTTTAATTACAATTGTTTTGTAATCCGGGGCGAAGTAAATGCCTTAGGCATTCTCTGCCACTTAACCCCGGTATGACCACACTGACCATGACTGTAGTTTTCTTGTTCCAAACACTGATTTTTTTTTTAAGATGAGTGTTTCACAGCCTTTTTTATTTCGTAGTAATGAAACAGGAGCTACTATCGACGCTTATGGTCTGTGTTGTAGCTTATGGTTAAACAATGAACCTTTTTGGTTTCCTCAATTTGATGGACCACCAACACTATGTCAGAGTGCCCTTTGACACTTCTTGTTTCAACATCTTGGTCTAAGATTTTCGTTAACTGGCGCACATAGCAACCATTGTTCGTCACAAAGATCCTTAAAATTCAGATGAAAGGCGTCATCTTGACATAAATAATAAAAATGAGAAAGGGAGGGAGAGAGAGAGAGAGAGGGAAAGTGAAAGCTGCAAGAAGAAAGAGAGAGAAAATAACAAAAGCAGAAAAGAAATCCAATATGAGAAAACTACTAACACATAAATTATTACTTTAATTTTTTCCTCCATACACTTTCCCTGGAGGGCTAAGGGCCTCTCAAATTGCAACGGTAAATACCTTTCTGAATAAAGGTTGGGTAGAAGAGATTGAGTTGGGCAATAAAGTCGCCCTTTAGTTAGGACTTGTGAGTTTTTTTTAAACACATTATTCCTAAATATTGTACACTCTCATGTTTGGCATCAATAATAAATGTGTTTTACACAGTAAATGAATATCTTATAAATAAAGATTTAAATAATAATAACAACAATGTCTACATTTTTACTATTTCAATTATGTAAATTCAAATACTTGTCTTCTTACTTGAGTTATGAAATGGTGGACTTGTAACATGGAGGTCGGTGGTTCATGTCCCGGTTGCCTGGATTTAGTAAAGCGAATGTGAGTAGTGGTGATCACGAAAGTGACTTACACAAATATAATAACTTTAATATAACTTATTTTAAAAAATGCGAAAAAACTTGAAACAAAACTTTAACAGAATTATTAAAAGAAAAACTTTTGGACATAGTTTCTTAAAATCTGTCTCGTTAATCCAAAATACGAACCTTCAAATCCAGGATAAATAGGGCTACAAGGAGTGCAAGGTTCATGGATTTAAACGGGAAAAGTAAATGCGTTATTTTTTAATATAAATGCCATCCGTGGTGTACCTTTCATTCCATGCGGAATCGCGGACTTGAGGAAGTGGATTCAGACCTTATTGATTTCAAATTTTAACCAAACAATAAAACTACCAAATTTAACATAATGATAAAGTGCTTACTTATACTTTACGGTAGCAGGTGGATTTACAGGTGGATGGCCTTCCAAACGCCAGCGATTCTATTTGATTCAAAGTTCTGATTAGGACGAGGGTTTACCCTCTATTTACTGGGAATCGCACCAGCTATCCACATTAACCTCGCCCAGCCTGGGTAGGGCCGAAAAGTAAGTAGAAGTATGATCCATTAATTTGATGGAAAAAAGTAATTCGTGTGAATTATCACAAAAACACCATCAAAATAACGGCCATGCCTCAAATTTGATTTATTTTTTCTATAAAGAGCTAAACGGACACTCCTCTAGTATCGAACAAAATTGACTTGATTACTATCAGGGGTGCCACATTTGCCACAACCACACCAAGAAATCTCGCTACTTTCGACTTGTTCAATAGCAGGGTAATAATTTCCATGGAAGAAAATCATGCAGAAAAAGCGGCCAAGAAATCCCCCCGGGGCCAATTGAAAACTTGTCTCAACTTTGTGCTCTCAAATATTCGGAGAGCAGAAAAGTTTTCCATCGTCAATCTTTGGGATGGAATTATGAAAGGGGGGTAGACACTTTTATTTATTTTTATTTTAAGATGTGTGCTCACTTCGCATAAATTTCTAACATTAGAAGTCGGAAGTATCGTGTTTTATTTCGTAGCCATGAAACAGGAGCTAATACTGCAGAGGCTTGTGCAGGTCTGTGTTGTAGCTTGCCCATCCCGTAGTTTGCCTCCCATCTGGTGGGCGATACGAGACATAGTGAAAAATATTATCATTATCATAAAATTATTTGTGTTAATCACTTCCGTGATATCACAACTCCTCAAACTCGCTTTACCAAATCTACGCTGAAACCGGGACTTGAACCACCGACCTCCAGGTTACAAGTCTGCCGCCTTATCGATCAAGCTACTGAGGTTGGTTGACAAGACACAATACTTCAGATTTAGGTGCTGGGTCAATACGAGTGCACCGGAAGGTCCCCCTTACAAGCAACTGTAATCAAATTTAGAGTACAATTTTTTTGTCGGCTCGGTGGATCGAAACCGGGACCTTCCGCATAGCAAGCGAGTGCTTAACCACTGAGCTAATCGTGCCCTCAATAGAAGAGGCGGGAAGATGATTTATGGGCATAATGACCAAAGAGAGAGAGAGAGAGAGAGAGAGGGAGAGAAAGAGAAAGAGAGGGAGAGAGAGAGAGAGAGAGAAAGAGAGGGAGAGAATATCCAAATAGAAAAATGTAGAGAAGATTTGGTAAAGCTATAGTTTGAGTAGAATGAACGGATATAATAATTTTAACATAACTTTTTCACTTAAGTGAGGTATTTGTACTGGTATAAGTAGGGCTGTCGGCTACGTAAGTGAGGTAAATATTATCAAGTTACCTGGGAAATGTAGGGTAAAACGCATTCGAACGATATGCATATGTTGAAGAGACGAGGAAGAGGCGAGGCTCAATAAAATAGTAATAAAAAAATGGTCGGAAGTAAAAAAGAAATTTCATTACATCACTTGAGAATTTCACAATGGCCGTTCCAGGAATAGTGCAAAACAGAGTACTTTATTCTTTGAATTTTTTAAATTTCCAAGAATATGAGGAAAATAATATCTTTTTAGAAGAACCACGTCTTCTCTGTCTGTCTCTCTGCCTTGGACTTAGACAGACTAAGACTCTGTCTTAGAATTAGACAGACTAAGGGCGGAATTAATAGACGCTTTTGTAATACCTCTGTGGCGCTAAGTCACGGATTGCGTACTGTGTAAGATAGGGAAAACCGACACTTACCAACGACTTAAGTTATTGATGTTGTCTATTAATTCCACCCTAAGACTCTGTCTTAAACTTAGACATACTAAATTCTGACTGTCTCCCTTTCTTAGACTTAGACAGAATAAGATTCTGTCTTAGACTTGTTTCTGTCTGTCTCTCTGTCTTAGACTTGTTTCTGTCTGTCTCTCTGTCTTAGACTTGTTTCTGACTTAGACTTAATTAGACTGTGTCTTAGACTTTGATAGTCTAAAACTCTGTCTTAGACTTAGACAGACTAATACTCTATCTTAGCCTTAGACAGACTAAAACTCTGTCTTAGACTTAGACAGACTAAAACTCTGTCTTAGACTTAGACAGAATAAGACTCTGTCTTAGACTTCTTTCTGTCTGTCTCTCTGTCTTAGATTTAGAATAAGACTGTGTTTTAGACTTAAAAGAATAACTTAGAAGAACCTAGTCTGAACCTAAGATTTTGCCTATCTCTACTTCTTCAAAAATGGAAAATACGAAGGTATTAAAAAGCCGTGTGTTGTTCACAACATCCAATTTTTTATCAGTACCACTGAAGACCGTCACTTGTGCAACATTTTTTCAAGCCTTTTTTTTATCCTTTTTAACACTATAAATCTGTATGCTGAGCAGAGACAAAAGAATGGATTTGTACAAACGTTCCACAGCCATGTCTTTTGGGATTTTTAAAAGCGGACGTTAACTCAGCCTTGTTTTACTCTCTCTCTCTTTTCTCATTTACTTACCAACTTTCTTTAGTATTTCTCCCTCTGTTTATCCATTCACCATTTCTTCTTTATATTTCCTCCATCTTTTTCCTCTCTCTTTCAAGGGTTCATCTAACAATTTGTATCTTTAAAACCGTCCTATTTTGAATTGTTTTTAGCACTCCTTTTCTCTCTCTCTCTCTCTCTCTCTTTTGCTCCTCCTTTCTTCTTCTCACTCCTTATTTAACTATCCATCCCTCCAACTCTCTTTCCTGTACTCCCTCTCTCTCTCTCTCTCTCTCTCTCTTTCTCTCTATTTTTTCTGTTCCTTTTTACCTCTCTCCCTCTTACTACTTCTTCCACACTTTATCCCTTTTCCTCATTTTCTTACCCTCTTTTTTATCTCTCTTTTTTCCATCTATATTATCTGATATCCTCTGTTCTCTCTCTCTCTCACTGAAGAACTTTATCCTTACACAGAGGAACATAAAAGCTCGTCTATTTAAGTATATGTGTCATTACTACACTTCTAATTGCTTTCTTCTCTATACTGGATGGCCATGGTCAAATTGTAGCACAGCCCCTGATCAAACTATATGAAGAAGATGCATACTTTATTTTTTACAACATGAAAACACTTTAGCAAAATAAAAAAAGCTATTTGAAGCAGAATATATTATAATAAGAACAAATAATGGTACATCAAGGTAGATCACTGTTATTATCCAGCCCCATCATCATAAGGTAGAATCCTAATTATTTCCTTACTTGAAATGTTCATTATTTTTTATGAATATTAAAACTCAGTGTTTAAAGTTCATTTGAGGTCTAATGTGCAAAGGAGCTTGTGTTGGACTTTACCATTGTAGAATGGAATACTTCGAAATTTGAAGGATGCTGTGCTACCCACAAAAATTGTGAAGAGGCCTTGTGCTTCACCACAAATAAAATGATACATACATACAATTTGGATTTAACAGAATAATAATAATGTATAATAATAATTTAAGAATAATAATTTATACTGCCCGATTAGGTCTAAAGTCCCATTATTCCAGCAGTAAGCCCAAAACATATTATTATGTGGTAGAAATCCCAAATGGGAGGATAACATGTCATGTCCCGGATGGGTTTCGAACCCACGACCTCTGGGATCTGTGGATTCACAGAGTGCCGCCTTTACCACTGAGCTACCGGGACAGAAATAATAAGGAGAGCTATATGTCACAGACCACCCTGTAGAGCACAGGGACCTAATGTACCACCCTGTAAAGCACAGGGACATAATGTACCACCCTGTAGAGCACAGGGACATAATGTACCCGCGCATTCCAAGCTACACTGTAATAACAATCCCTGGAACAATAAACGTCTCTAGCTTCGTGTAAATTACGATTTTGATTAAATTTTTAACCGATTTATAAATTAACGCTGTATATCTATCTAATATCATTATCTACGAGTATGTATATTTCTAAATATTTATGTGTACATATCTATGGATATATATTACACTGACTCAGCTTGAGAGGGAAATTACTGAGAAAGAAGAAGAACATCAGTCTTTACAGGGTGGCGCAAAAGTCTGAGAGCCCTTGAATATCTTCGGAAGAGCTTTCTTGTACGTTTGAAATTTTGTACCGCAAATCGGGGTAAGAAAACCTTATGGGTTAATAAAAGTAAAACCTTATTTAGAGTTTTTCGGGCCCCGCCCCATGTCGGTGCCAGGAGAGCCAAGTTCAAATAAATGCAAACCTCTCTTCTATGTTGCAATGTTTTAAAGGTCTCAATTAACATTACTTAGGTAAAAAATTAATATTTGTATCATTTTTCGTTTGCAAAAGGCGGTCAACTTTATTTTTTGCCATTGATTGCACAAAATTGGATGCATTCTCATGGACCAAACATTAGAAATCTGATTTACTTTATTGAAATTAATGAATTTGGCCTCTCTGCCCCCGATATTTGGCCTGAAAAAATGGTCCCACTCTTAAAAAAAAAAATTTTACCCCGATTCACCGTATAAAATTTTAAACCAAAGATATGTAGGGGTTCCTAGACTTTTTCCCTACCCTGTATAAAATAATAATAGTAATTTTATAATTGCAATGCGTGTATATCTCTCCCTGTAACAATTTTTCTTATCATTTATCTATCTCTTTCCCTCTCTAAATTATATCTCTTTCTCTCTCCACAAGCTTTCTCTTTATTTTCTATCTCTTCTCAGTAGCTTGATGGATAAGTCGGTGGACTTAAAATCTGGAGGTCGGTGGTTCGAGGTCTGAGATCGATAATTTTTTAAAAATAATATATACAGGGTGTCCCACCAAACTTGGACACCTAAAATTACTCGGCCCCTGAAAGAGTTTTTGAAAAATAAAAAAATCTAGGGTACATGTGTTAATTATGCGGTTTCAGTTATGAAATTTTTTTTATACAGGGTGGTTCAAAAGTCAGAAATTGAGGTGTCAACTTTCGATTTTTAAATGGATCGACCTGAATTTTATTTGATAATTTTACTTCTAAATGATTCCTGAGTACTTTTTTAAACAAAAATATTACATACAGGGTGGTTTTTTTTCGACCAATTTTTTTTCTAAATCTTGAATAACTCAAGTTCGGTTAATTTTTTCGATAACAAGAAGAGAATGTGTTTGTGTAATGAATACACGCACTTTCAATCGGCATCAAAAAATTTTATACAGGGTGGTTCACAAGTGAAATAATGACTTGATTTTTTTTTAAACCGAGTTTTTTTAATTTTTTATTTAGGATTAATTATTCTCGTCTAATTTTACACATTTTTCGTTAGTCATATCGAAAAACAAAACTAAAGTGTTGTACAGAGTGAGACATAATTTTTTTGTAACACCCTGTATATGGGCAGTCAAAGAGACGCAAAATTAAATATAAAGACTAAATATGCAAGAAAAACTTTGATTTTTAATTAAACTAAAAAGTTATGGTTTTTTAACTAATATTGTCGCATGGACCACCCTGTAGATATTTTCTTAAACTATCATGTAGGTACTCTAAGTTGTATAAAATTCAACGAACACTTCGAATCATGTGGGAAAAACAAGTAAAAAACACGAATTTGAAGCCATTTTCAATTTGGTGTCCACACTGAATGATTTTAAAACTTGAAATAAGAAGTAGGTAGGTGTAGACACAAATGAGCATGGCTTTTTGAATTCATTTTTTTTTCTTTCAGATTTGGACTCCTCGTTGAATTTTAGACAGTTTCGACTACCCATATGATGGTTTAAGAAAATATCTACAGGGTGGTCCATGCGACAATATTAGTTAAAACACCATAACTTTTTAGTTTAATTAAAAATCAAAGTTTTTCTTGCATATTTAGTCTTTATATTTAATTTTGCGTCTCTTTGACTGCCCATATACAGGGTGTTACAAAAAAATTATGTCTCACCCTGTACAACACTTTAGTTTTCTTTTTCGATATGACTAATGAAAAATGTGTAAAATTAGACGAAAATTATTAATTCTAAATAAAAAATTAAAAAAACTCGGTTTTAAAAAAAATCAAGTCATTATTTCACTTGTGAACCACCCTGTATAAAATTTTTTGATGCCAATTGAAAGTTCGTGTATTCATTACACAAACACATTCTCTTCTTCTTATCGAAAAAATTAACCGAACTTGAGTTATTCAAGATTTAGAAAAAAAATTGGTCGAAAAAAAACCACCCTGTATGTAATATTTTTGTTTAAAAAAGTACTCAGGAATCATTTAGAAGTAAAATTATCAAATAAAATTCAGGTCGATCCATTTAAAAATCGAAAGTTGACACCTCAATTTCTGACTTTTGAACCACCCTGTATAAAATTTTTTTCATAACTGAAACTGCATAATTAGCACATGTACCCTAGATTTTTTTATTTTTCAAAAACTCTTTCAGGGGCCGAGTAATTTGAGGTGTCCAAGTTTGGTGGGACACCCTGTATCATCACGAAAGTGATAAAAACTAAAAATTAACTTTTTCTCGCATTTCTTTCTCTCCTCGAAAAACATTATCTTACTTCCTCTTTATCTTATTTATTCACTCCTCTTTCTCATCCCAAATTCTCCTTCATGACTCCCTATTTAAAGAAAAGTTATAATATTTGTCTTAATCACTTTCAAGGGTTGGGTGGAAGAGATTGCCACGGGCAATAACCCCGCCCTTTACGTAGGACATTAGCTTCATTCTCTTTTTTGTTCTTGTTTCTTTGCTCAATCTATTTAATTTTTCTTTATAATTTCATTGTATTTTACTGTATACAGCGTGAGCATAAAGTCTCACCCCACCCCCCGTATCTCGAGAATAGCTGAAAATACGAGAAAAAGCAAAAACCCGTATTCCTTAATTTTTAAGAGGATGAATTTTTAGCCAAAAAAAATTTGTCTACACGGCCCCAATCAGGCTGGGCATGGACCAAATTTAAAATCTTAAATAGAATGGTATGTATTGTGGCATATTGTTTTAAAGGTCTTATAGAAAAAATTTCATTACAACAAATTTCATTGAGCTACGACTTACTGTTCTTGAGATACAGGGTCGAACGTCCTGCGTAATATCCATATATTTTGACCTATAACTCGTTCACCGTAAATTATAGAAAAATGAAATTTGTTGATAATAACTCCTTATGACAAGCCCTGTCGAAAAAGGTATAACTTGACATACTCTGTTGATATTATTTTCTGGTCGGTTTCGTCAGCCAGCCGGACGAACAGTCCGAAAAATTTTAACGAAAAAACAAACGAAAAAAAAAAAAAAAAAAACAAATTTAACTTGTTCGAAAGTTTTTGCCATAAGGAGTTATTATCAACAAATTTCATTTTTCTGGAATTTACGGTCAACGAGTTATAGGTCAAAATATATGGATATTACGCAGGACGTCCGACCCTGTATCTCGAGAACGGTAAATCGTAGCTCATTGAAGTTTGTTGTAATGAAATTCTTTTTATGAGACCTTTAAAACAATTTGCCACAAGACATACCATTCTATTTAAGATTTTAAAGTTGGTCCGTGCCCAGCCTGACTGGGGCCCTGTAGGCAAATTTTTTTTGGCTGAAAATTAATCCCCTTAAAAATTAAGGAATACGGGTTTTTGCGTTTTCTTGTATTTTCAGCCATTTTCGAGATAAGCGGGGTGGGGTGAGACTTTATGCTCACCCTGTATATTATTGTCTTACCTAATAAAGCATACTATAATAATAATAATATGTAATAATAATAATAAGATGTCGTCACAACTACTCAAACTCACACTGCTAATTTTTTTTTACCGAAATTGGGACTCGAACCACCGACCTCCAGGTCCTCCCTCTCACCTACACTTACTCTGTTCAACTTTCCCATATTATATTTCTTTCTAATTTCAAATTTTCTTCCCCTACTCCTGTTCCCGGGTCTTTGTGTAATATTTTCAAATACAACTTTTCCAAGAAGAAATCCTCGCGCTTCCCTCTTGTATAAAACCATCCTGCTATCCTGCTTTGTGCGTGAACACTTTAAAAGCTTTGTCTTGTTTAACATTGTCGTGGTCTCGATATTTTTGTTTGTTTTTTTTTTTTTTTGGGTTGTTGGTTTTTAACGTCGGGTGGTGTTTCTGTAGAATTTTTCTCATTATTATTACTACTATCATAATTATTATTGTTATTAATATCGTTTTGTTTCTCTCCTGGTTTGTACCTTCGATTTTGGTTTATTCCTTGGTTTTTATTACTTTCCTTATCCTATAATAAGGAAAGTGGCAGAGAATGCCTAGGCCATTAACTTCGCCCCGGATTACAAAACAAGTGTTATGAAAAATTAATATACATAGTTCTTTTTTTTGTACATATTTCTAAGTTTTTTTTTTATTATTTAAATTTCTTGTTCTTGATTGTTTTTTTTTAAAAAAAGTGTAAATAAATAAATAAATAAGTATTGTATTCTTCAAAAATTTGATCGACCCAGTTTTTCACATTTCTGGACGAATCATAGCCTCAGGATACCAAAAAAATTGTTCTCAGCTATTGGTCCCTGTGTCTGTCTGTCCGTCCGTCTGTCCGTGATCAGAATATCTCGAGAACGGTAAGAGCTATAGAATTGAAATTTGGTATGGAAAATATTATTTTATACACCAGACGAACCATTATATCCAATGAAAAATACAAAATAATTAGTGAACAACGCTTTCTTAGATTAAAAAAATAATAGGGGTCAGTCTATTCTGATCATTATTTTGATATCTTGAACTTTTTCTTTGACTAACCCGCTTTGACTAACTTTTTTATTTTTCATCCTAGATGGGGCACAACCCCCATCAAATCCAATGATTTTGAGGTGCTGATTAAGAATTTGGCACTGAATTTTCAGCTATTGGGTACCGTTGAGTCACCAGTGGTGGAATTCGACTTCTTTTTTAGCGATAAGGAAAGTCGTGTGATGTTTACACCAGATTTTCCTCATTTAATAATAATATAAATAATAATGCTTTTTCTTTGTGTTATTATGTCACAATTTTAGTGGGTAGCGCAGAATCATAGGACTTTACCACTTCAATTTACAATATCTTGCGCCATTTTTTTGCCTAAGATTCCGCCACTGGTCGCTGCTTCACATTAAAGCAGCTACTCATTTTTCCTCACGAGGTATGAGTGGACCCCGAACATCCAAGTACAGAGCAGAAAAAATCCTCCCCCGCTGGGAATCGAACCCAGGTCACCATGTGTGCAATGCCTAGCGCGCTAACTCGTTCTGCCACAGTGACTACTTATTTTCCTCATTTAGATATTTGTTTCCCTTTGAAATGAGAGCGTTATCCAACATGTTCTGTGGTTTTGTAGCTTGTCATTTTGCCACAATACTTGCCATTTTTTACTTACTCAAATTAACCTCAATCAGCCTGGATGGGGCCGGGAACAGCCAACATCACAAGAGTTCGAATTTAAATGGTCACCCTTCCAAGTCCTAGCCTTATTACATATTACGAACCACCGCGCCGACATAAAATTTACGCTGTGCCGGAAACAGTAAGATCAAACCTGGAGTCACCCAACAAGCACTAACCTCTCTGGATGTTCTTTAACTTCAGTGATCTCACGAGACTTGACGTAACTTGAGAGAGTGAGATACAGAGAAAGAGAGAGGGAGAAAGAGGAGGAGACAGAGAGAGAGAAAGAGAGAGAGAGAAAGAGAGAGAGAGAGAGGGAGAGAGAGAGAGATAGCCGAATGGATAAGGTAAGAAAACATGAAGAAGGAAATAAAAAAATAATATCAATAGCACGAAACAGAGGTCAAAAATGAAAGATGAAAAAAGATAATGAAAATAAAAGAACATAAGAAAACACGACAAAACAGTGAGAGAGAGAGAGATCTAATAGAGATTTAAAAAGAGAAGGAGAGAGAGAGAGAAGGAGTAGAAGAGAGAGAGAAGATGGAGGATGAAGAGAGAGAGAGAGAGAGACAGAGAGAGAGAGAGATATGGAGGATGAAGATATATATAGAGAGAGAGATCTAATAGAGATTTAAAAAGAGAAGGAGAGAGAGAGAGAGAAAGAGAGAAGGAGTAGAAGAGAGAGAGAGAGATGTGGGATGAAGATAGAGAGAGAGAGAGAGAAGGAGTAGAAGAGAGTGGGAGAGAGAGATATGGAGGACAAAGATAGAAAAACGGACGGAAGACAGAACTTTTTTTTCTTCTCTCTTCAAATGAAAACTGTCATTTATTTTCTATTATCTAGAAAAAGACACGAGGAATAGAAAGAGAGAGAGAGAGAGAGAGAGAGAGAGAGAGAGAGAGAGAGAGACAGAAAGAGAGGAAGAAGGAGAAAGATAAGGAGGTGGATAAATGGTACAAACCCTTGAGGCCATCTTCCGTGAAGGAGAAAAACATAATCAAGGAATGTCCCCTCAAAGTACTAGACCGTCTTTGTGAACTTTCAGCAGGCAGACATAACTAGGAAGATTCCTGGTTCAAGAATCAGGGGAATCATCATGCACGTTGAATACATCAGTTCTCATTCAGACACTGAAATTACGCAACGTCCAGCGAGTCTAGGACTTGGAGGGGTGACCGTTCAAATTTCAACAATCGTCTCAGCCCCAGTCAGGCCAGGAGAGTTTAATAAAATTCGAGTAGCCGGATTGTGAGTTTCCACCGAATGAAGGGTAAAATCCCGTCGCAATTTGACTATACAGGGTGATTCAGAAAAGTACCGTCAAACGTTAACCACATATTCTATGGGCTAGTTAAGGAGGGGTCAACTCTATAAAAGAAAGTGCGCAAATGCCTCCTAACGGAGGTACACGCCCCTTAAGGTGTTTTTAAACAATCGAAATTTTCATTTTACGGCTTACCTATTTGGGATATCGCGATATGGTAAAAAAATCACTCTCAATACTAGATAAAACCTTTCTTTTGGCATACAATTTAACAACATTCCAATTTCAGGGGCGGTCTGAGGAGGGTCAGATGGAAGAAAAAACGTTCTAACTTTTAGTCGTTGCTTGTAATTGAATTTGGTTTTCACCATTTTAAAACCTATGTCATTGTCTACAAAAATGATATGAATAATTTTTCCCTCAAATTAATACAAAAGCTTGAAAATTGAAATTGAAGATTTTAAAACCGCATTAAGTTTTGAAACCTATGCAACTAGCATACAATTTTAGAACAAGAATTTTCAGCCAATTCATTATTTAACAATAATAACATAATAACAATAATAACATTAACAGCCAATAACATTATTTAAAAATAAATAAAGGTCTGCATTGAAGCCAGAGGAGCCCATGTGGAACATTTGCTGTAAATCTTATTTCGGCTTAAGCCCTGCAATTTCGATTTTCAAGCGTTTGTGTTGGTTTGAGAAAAAAATTATTCAGAACATTTTTGTAGACAATGACAGACGTTTCAATAGGGTGAAAACCAAATTCAATTACAAGCAACGACTAAAAAGTTAGAACGTTTTTTCTACCATCTGACCCTCCTGAGACCGCCCCTGACATTGGAATGGTGTTAAATTTTGTGCCAAAAGAAAGGTGCTATCTAGTATTGAGAGTGATTCTTTTACCACATTGCGATATTCCAAATAGGTAAGCCGTAAAATGAAAATTTCGATTGTTTAAAAACACCTTAAGGGCGTGTACCTCCGTTAGGAGGCATTTGCGCACTTTCTTTTATAGAGTTGACCCCTCCTTAACTAGCCCATGCTCTGTCTATGTATTTAAAAGTTAGGTAGTATTTCTTCCTTTCCTATGCTGCCTTTTCTTAATCCTTTTCCTAACCACTCTCGTCAAACTCTCCTTTCCCCTCCTACTCTTCCTAATCCAAACCCAAAACAAATCTCAATGACAGAGAGAAATTTAGCCGCGGCCCTTAGTACGGGGCACCCCTTAAGTGGGGAGAGGGTGCTAAGAATCCCCCCGCAATCTGTCACTGAGAACCCTCAAGAGGACACAGAAGGAGCCTAACTGGATTCTTCCCATCCCAGCACGGCGTTCTCCCACAGCAGCCATGCTCAATCCTTCTACCACCGCACAGCAGCAATGCTCAATCCTTCTACCACCGCACAGCAGCAATGCTCAATCCTTCTACCACCGCACAGCAGCAATGCTCAATCCTTCTACCACCGCACAGCAGCAATGCTCAATCCTTCTACCACCGCACAGCAGCAATGCTCAATCCTTCTACCACCGCACAGCAGCAATGCTCAATCCTTCTACCACCGCACAGCAGCAATGCTCAATCCTTCTACCACCGCACAGCAGCAATGCTCAATCCTTCTACCACCGCACAGCAGCAATGCTCAATCCTTCTACCACCCCACAGCAGCAATGCTCAATCCTTCTACCACCGCACAGCAGCAATGCTCAATCATTCTACCATCGCAAAAATAAACCCTTCAGCGTACACGGAAAGTAATTATCAATTTGTAAGATAAGTTATCTTTGACTTTTACATACTTATGTCTTAAATTTTCTTGAAAAAGCCCTTGCTTTCACCGTTGCTTTCAACTGCAAGATAGAAATTTTACTGTACCCTCCATCATCTGGAAACTCACAAACTTACCCTCATTCATAACAGCCAGCCTGGGGTGGGCCGGGAATACCCAACAACACGAGGCCGGGTCACCACCACACTGGACGTTGCTTAACTTCAGTGACAGAAGGAGAACTGGAGTATTCAACGTGCCATCGACGCTGGCTTTTTCCATATTTTGTCCATCCGAGGTAACAAAAACAACATTGCTATGTTCAAGTTATTTTGTTGATCCAAAAATGAAGTTCGGCGCGAACGACCTGCCCCAGCGGAGTTAAAGCGTGTAAAAGGGGAAAAAATGAAGTTCTTTTGATGTTCTTTCTCTTAAAAACGTCTGAAATTCTCAAAAAAACCTTCAAATTATTCAAGTACTATTTGAAAAATGAGACAGAAAAGATAAAAGAGAAAATAAATTCGCAATCATAATGGCATACGAAAATGACGTAATATAAATATAATCATTTCGCCTAGGGACACCAATGACAGGAGAAGCATTGAGGTACATAGAGCAGGGTAATTGAGGTATGTAATTTTTCATTTGTATCTTAGGGTCATTTTTTTGTAGTTTTATTATTTTTTTATATCTACTAATGTAATGGTAGTCAAGTGGTTAAGGCGCTAGTCTGGCAATCTAGGTAGCGTAAAGATCTGTTTGTTCGAATCTCACCCAGTGCATGAATTTTTCCTCATTAATTTGAGTTTGTTACCACATAATAATGAGACCCTGAGGGTTAGGTGGTAGAAAAAACTTAACATCGCTTGGTAGTTATTTTCCACTAAAGAGTATTATTATTATTATTATTTTTTTTTTTTTTTTTAAGTGGGGTTTAACGTCGCTTTCAACTGCCATGTTCATATCACGACGGGGGTTTTACCCTCCATTCGCAGGAAACTCACAAACCTGCTACTCACATTGACCTCACCCAGCGTGAGTGGGGCCGGGAAAAGCCAGCGTCACGAGAATTAGAATTTGAATGGTCACCCATCCAAGTCTTAACCTGGATGTCGCTTAACTTCGGTGTTCTGAAGGGAACCGGTGTATTCAACATGCCATCGACGCTGGCTGTATTATTATTAAATAATGTATTTTTCTAATTGAAAATGAAGCACTTTATATTCATCATTCCTCTGAAAGCCGACAACAAATCAGAGGACACGAAAGACTTCCTCGCAAATTCACATTAAACAGCAAATTAATCGCCTCTAGCTTCAGACAGAAAGCATAGTATCTTTTACGTCCATTTTTCGCGCAATTAATTTCAAATGAAAATTCAGCTGAAAAAAAGCCATCAGGCATAAAGTGTCGGTCTCGTTTTCAAATTTAATCTCGTTCTATTTTAACCTTTACCAGACATACCTACATTGCTCGTCGAAATGGTTAAGCCGCTATCAGTCGGGTAATCTATACGTAATGTATGATTTTTTAAATAATTAGTTGGGAATTCAAGAGAATTTGACCACATAAAAACCTAAACAACAACATAGAGAAGGGTAACAACAACATGGAACCTGTTAGTAATGGACTCGCATACAATAGAAAACTTTTTATGATATTTGAGAATATCTCAGGTCCCTGCGTCACGGCTATATTAGAAAAATCTTATTTTTATTCGGCTTTAACGTCGCTTTCAACTGCATGGTCATATCACGATGGGGGGTGTTACTCTCCATTCGCAGTAAACTCACAAACCTGCTACCCACATTAACCTCACCCAGCCTGGGTTGGGCCTCTTTATAATAGAATTCTCCCTTGCTCTGTCCCTTTGGTTATATTATATCCCGGTTCAACTGTACTGGAATAGAGGGACTTTAGTCATAAACGGAGAGAAAAATGTGCATTATTATTATAATTTTTATATCATCTTCTTCTTTTACTCTGTTTTATCCCGCTCAAGCAAGGTCGACGTTGATCAACCTCATGGTTGAGGTCGGTTGTTTTTGGCACATTTTTTACGGCTGGATGCCCTTCCTAACGCCAACGATTCTATTGGATTAACGTCCTGGATTTAACGAGTTCAATAGAAAACTTACCTTCTTCTTTTACTCTGTCTTATCCCGCTGAAGCAGGGTCGACGTTGTTCAACCTGATGGTTGAGGTTGATTGGTTTTGGCACATTTTTTTTACGGCTGGATGCCCTTCCTAACGCCAACGATTCTATTTGATTTAACGTCCTGGATTAGGACGGGGGTTTTACCCTCCATTCGCTGGGAATCGTACCAGCTACCCACATTAACCTCTCCCAGCTTGGGTAGGGCCGGAAACGCCAGCCTCACGTGTTTGGATGGAACAGAATTTTCTTCGAAAAGTCTGCCCCAGCCGTGAGTTGAACTCGGGAACTCTGGACTACGGGCAGTAGTCACAACGATTACGCCACGGAGGCTGGCAATAGAAAACTTACCATGGAGGAGAAAATAAGTAAATTGAGAACCTGTAATGCCTCAAACCTGTCCCCTAAAATCGGCCATCTTTGTTAGTTTTAACGTAAAGGAAATCAGAACTACAACAAATAGTTTTCCTTCTTACATGTTTTTCAAAGTAATAACGGTAGCCATATTGGATACTCTATTAGGGGACAGATTAATTACCCATGAGATATAACCGATATATTATAAGTTAAATATGACGTCTCTATTTACTTAATTCTCCATGTTACTTACTTACTTTCAAGGTCAATCAGAATCAAAATTCAATCTCTTTTCAGAACATAAAAATCAGAGCTTCACAAGATCTCTTTTGGACGAGAAAAATCGCGTGTGACCAAGGGTTAAATCTACAATAGATTGCATTATTTTTCTCCTCTAAACGAAAAATTAATGCAAAACTCGGCTAGCTTACACAGGGGATTAATTTCTCGATTGTTTTTTTTTTTTAATATTTAGTTTTTTTTATAGAGTTAAATTTATAAATAACCTGTATCTAGGTAAGTATAACTAAAATGCATTTACATAAGTATTTTTATATGAAATTGTGTTTTTGCTTTGAACGCAATTATGTAATATCCTATTATAAACGAGACATTCAAATATCTCGAGAACTGATAAAAAAAAAATGTGTTCAAGACCACTTTCATAGCTCTAAAGGGGACATTTCATGGTGACCTCTAAAAGTTTCTCGGATGACCCCTTCAAGAACAAAAATTATAAGTAAGAATTTTCTTAAACTTAAAATTTTGTGTCGATTTCAAAAACAGCATAAACAATATGGGGTGCCATTTAAAATTCCAAAGGTGACCTTGAAATAACGTTGAAAGGGTCATCCGAGAAACTTCTAGAGGTCACCATTAAATGTCCCCTTTAGAGCTATGAAAATGTTTTGAACAGATTTTTTTCTATCGTCAGTAGTTCTCGAGATATTAGAACAGGGGTCGGCAAGTAATATCGAGTGGGGTCCGGATGAACACAGGAAAAATCGTGGCGGTACGGATTCAAAAATCTCGATGAAAACCTGTTGTAAAACTGAAGTGCCTTTACCACAGGTTTTGTTTTAATCATCCAATGTTGAATTTTAAACCTTCACCCCCCCTTGAAAACCCGATACAAACTCACTGAAAGATAAAAGCTCCGCAGGCTACTTTTTTTTAGAAGCTCACAGTGTAAAATGTCCATCAAACCAATTCAAACCATTTATAAAGTGACTTTCAGACCTGTAGTCGACATTTTTTAAAAGATCACGGAAATATAAATTTGTCCTCGATGCGGACATTTCGGCTTCGCGGTCCGGATCCGGACCGCGGTCCACCTATTGCCGACCGCTGTATTAGAATGTCTCCTTTATAATGGGAAACCCTGTATATTATAATTATAAAGCAGTGCTTTATTTAGATTCGGACTGTTCCATTATGCCAACAGACCAAACAGTATCAGGGTTGGTTTAAAATACCACACCCGAAACGATCCTGTACCCATAGGGCAATAGGTACATATTAACTTTGGTACAACTATATCATTTGATATCCAGAATGTTGGTACAAGTAGGGCTGTCGGCTACGAAAGCTCTTTGTCACTGCTACCATTAATACATCTTTTGGGATATTCAGAATGTTACTTGTCATGACTAGGTACCTATTATAACTAGTCAATACGGTAGTACAAAGAGTCCTGAAGGTCCTTTGTATTGTTTGGGTTAACAGGATGTGGACTACTCCTGAATGAGGAGGAGGAGGAGGAGAAGGAGGAGGAGAAGGAGGAGGAGGAGGAGGAGGAGAAGGAGGAGGAGGAGGAGAAGGAGGAGGAGGAGGAGGAGGAGGAGAAGGAGGAGGAGGAGAGATAGAGTGGACTCAAGCAGAGAGATGGAAGATACACTTTATCAAGAGTCTGCGCCTCCTATCTCTTCCCCTCATTCCTATTCTTCCTCTTTCTCCCTCCCAAACTTACCCATCTACTCCCTCCCAATCTTACTGCTTATTTTTCCCAATCTCCCTTCTCCCTCCAATCTTCATTCTTCTCCCTCTAAAACTGCCTCTTTCTCCCTCCCAATCTTACTTCTTCTCCCTTCGAATCTTCCTCCTGCTCCCCTTTTCACCTCATTTACTCTCCCCACCTCTCGCTCACTCGAACTTTACGCTGTTCGCATCTTTTCATCTCTCGTCAGATTCATCAGATGTTATCTGCGTTTCGGCCGGAGCACCTCGCGACACCTGTGTTGCGAATTTTAAATTTATCGAGAAAAATATTTTCGGACGAGATTTTCAAATTGTAATTTTATTTGATTTTAGTAATTTTAATCGAAATAATTACAAACTATCTAGACGCTTTCTGATAGTCCTTTCTTTGGTAAGTAAAAAATGGACTTTTAATTTGGTAAAGAATTATGCGTAGTTGGTTTCTTTAAACTTTTACGTTGCTAAATTAAGTACTAAAACTAGTAGCTAATTAAAATATTAATTAAGCGTATAAAAAAAAAAAAAACTTTCGATTTTATTGTTAATAAGTTTAATATTTTTCCACAATAGAGTTTATTTTTCGCAAATACGTAGGGAAAAATACAATTTATATACCACATACAATTTGAAACCAAGTGATTCCTATAATTGCTTTGAATTTTTTCCTCGGTTAAATATAAATAAACTTATCTGAACCGTTCATTGTTTCCTCAGCATTATTTCAGCATTTAACTCTTAACAAACATTTAAATTAGTTCATAATTCTAGTTAACTTCACTCTGCTCGTATTAAAAAATATTGCACTTTCAAAGTAATGCATACGGGCAGCAGTTCTGAATTATTCAAGAAAAACTTTTACATAATACCTTTAAGAATTAATTAATAAATAAATTAACCCTTATTAACCCGAGTTTTTTTTTCTTAAAATGTATTAAAAAAATTATTGGATCTTGTTAATTACTCAATTTAAACAAACTTTTTCCCTTAACTTTTTTTTCTCCATATTACCGTTTGTCCACAATGGGGTGTTGCTTAGATGCAACGCGGGGCTAATGAGTGGTATAAAAAGACTTTTTTTAAATAGCCGAAATAACAAATTGAAAAAGTTTTATTAATCATCATTTTACATAGTTATAAAAGTATAAACAAAAACAAATAGTAAAAAACAATTATTGCAACTAAATTTAAAATTTTCTTAGTAAATAAAGGTCAGAATGTCAGCGTCAGCGGGTCTTATGCTTAGAATGTCAGCGGTGAGACTAGGGTCTCACCCTGTGATAAGTCTCGAAACAACTTACACAAAGACCTACATCACACTTTCTATAGGATGTGTGCATTATACTGGTACAATAAGCGCCAGTACATCGACGGCGTTTCTTGCCTTTATTAACCACGACCAAGTGAGTCTGAGTAGCGCCTGTGGTCTGAGGGCCGGTCGGCCTCCTTGTGTCGGAGGGACACCATGAGTTCGCAAGTAAGAGGTTGCAATGGCTCTTTCGAACTGGAGTTGAGTCATTTTCTCAACATGTTACATGTTGTATAGATTCCAAGCATTTTGAGCACTGACATCAAGTGTCCACGAGAAGATGGCCCACCACCATTTCTTATTACGGATCGCTATGCGATGTCTGTTGATGTTCTCATCCATCAAATCTGTCCCTCCCATGTATTTTTGTTATATTCAGTAACTGCAGATGGTTGTCTAACCTTTACAACTCGTTTTAGATCACTTGAGTATCTATTTACATCAGAGATGGGTTGCACAGAGTGAATGGTAGAAGCTAATGTAACTGCTGCATTATCTTTCCAGGGTAATAATTCTCATATGAAATAGGCATGGTAATAACCCCGCGTTGCGAGAATGCAACACACTCAAATGGGGTTCCATAGAGCAGTAATAATTGTGCTTTTGACTACAAAATAAGTAATAATGGATTCCAGGGGCTTTCATTAATTTAAATAATTAAACAGACAATAAAAAATAAAATTAATTGAAAAGTAAAATTGAACTTACCGTCGAAGGTCCGACATTTTAATTTTGAAAAATAAACGCCATGGCGTTTATCTCCCTGCTTGCACCTCTTTTACAAAATGAGGATGTTTTCTTTCGAGGTGATAAGAATCTTTTGTTTACATTGCAGATCACGTAATTTCAATGCAAAGGTACTAACCAAAAAAAAGAAAAAAATCAAAAACCAGGCCTACCACCAGTGTTGCGTCAATGCAACGCGGGGTTAATAAGGGTTAATGGTTTATTTCATAAATAAATAGGTACCTATCTCTTAACTTAATAATGATTGTAATTTACTAATTAAAAGCAAGTGAACATTTTACAACATGCCCTGATTTAACCAGAAGCTATTGAAAACCATCTTCAGTTTAACTCGGTAAGTGTCGAGATTTGACTTTTATTTTGTCATAACACTATCCAACCCGCTTTCTCCCTCTTGGGATTCAAAGTTTTGCGATCCCAACTTTCAATTACTTCATAATTAGTTGACAATTTTTTCCGACCTCAGTAGCTTGATCGATAAAGCGGCGGACTTAAATTCAGGAGGTCGGTGGTTCAAGTCCCGGTTTCAGTGTAGATTTAGTAAAGCGAGTTTGAGCAGTTGTGATCTCACGCAAGTGATTTACACAAATATTATAACAGTTGTCATTTCTCTGCTTCTTTGTGTTGGTACTCATTAGTAGTTAAGTGGTTAGGGCGCTAGTCTGGTAATCCAGATAGCGTATTGGGGATCCGTTGTTTCGAATCCCAACCAACGCATACATTTTTCCTCATTAATTTGAGTTTGTGACCACATAAAAATAAGACTCTGAAGGTTAGATGGTAGAAAATGCTTTGATCATTAACCTCGCCTGGTGGTTAACTTCCACTAGAGAGTATTAGGTTACTTTAAAGATAATTTATAAATACACATGACTTTCTTTAAAGGATATCTGATTAGTGTATTATACTAACATGATTACACTATTACAAATGAAACATTTCAATCAGATGATCAGAAGAAGGCAATGTAACCTCGATACTTTGGTAGAACCTATTATAAAATATATAAGCAATACACTCCCTTAGAGGTGCTTTATAATCATGTCGTTGGCGCTTTCGGCAACCTTGAAAAATCCAGCGGGCCCTAACTTTCTCCCATCATTGACCAATATTGATAATAGACTCTGAAGTCGTAAGTATTACCAATAGGCAAGGTAAAAAATGTTAAAGCATTTTCTATTATCTAACGGGTCTAACCCCTTAGAGTGCTACTATTACGAGGTCATTGAACCAAAATGTGAGGAAAAATTCAAGCATTGGCTGGGATTCCAAGCAACGGACTATACGCTACCTATATTACCAGACTTTTTGTTAAAAAAAAAGGTACTTGTACCGCGGCACCGCTTTCGCATTACTTCAAGGCAGACAGTACTTCACCTTGCCTAGTGGTACCTTATTTATTTATTTATTTTATTTATAAACATTTAGATCAAACATTATTTACATCTTTTATATACAATGAACATGGTAACAAATTTTTTTTTTTTTTTTTTTTTTTTTTTTTTTTTTATAATTGTGTACGGGAAATACCCATTCATACATAAAATTTCCCTAACTTAAAATTAACTTATCTTACTTAAATCTAATACTAGGTTTAATATATACTAAACACTAAAACTAATAAGGTAATCCAGATCTTTGTGACCGGTATTCGACAAATAGCAAATGTAAGTTTTCCTTCAATGTATGAGGCATCTCATTGAACAGATCAATATTGTAGGGATGGTTACAAATTGTATTACAAAGTTTCAATGATCTGATCAATGGGCCATGCTCAGCAATGTTTGTGTTGCATTTCTTTATAGAAAAAGTATCCTTATTGCGTGTAAATCTACTTCTAGTTCGGAGATTGATGCGTTGTAGGATATCAGGGCAATTGATTTTGAAATTGAGAATTTTGAATATAAAGATTATGTCAATGATATCTCTACGATGTTTAAGAGGAAGTAGATCATATTTTTCGATTAGGTCATTGTAGGAAAGGTATTGATTTGAGTTATCTTTGTGCCTTAGAATCCGAATAAACTTTTTCTGTATACTCTCTATTGCGTCAATCCAGATGTTATACTGTGGAGACCAAAGTGTTGAGCAGTATTCCAACCCTGGTCTCACTAATGAGCAATAGAGAGTTCTGAATGTGTTCGGATTTCTGAATTCTTTGGAGTTCCGATAGATAAAACCCAGATTACGAAAGGCGTTAGATGTTATTTTAGAGATATGGGAGTTAAATCTGAGGTCTTGGTCTAATAGAACTCCAAGATCTTTGATTTGATTGACACGGTTCAGTTTAATACCATTGATGAAATAGTCAAATGATAAGGGATACTTTTTACGATGGAAAGATATTACAGAGCATTTGCTTACATTGAGTTTCATGCCATTTGTCTCACACCAGGACACAAGAGTATCTAGCGCACCCTGCAGCGCCGCGCAGTCCGACGCACCACTCACCCTTCTAGCAGCCTTAAAATCATCCGCATATAGCCAGCCATGGACATCTCTCATCTCACTCATGAGGTCATTTATGAATATAATAAATAAGAGGCCAGATAGATGCCCACCTTGAGGACAGCCCGAGGGCACTTCAAAAGGGTCAGATAAAACTTCATCATACTTAACGCTCTGAGAGCGAGATGAGAGATAGTGAAAGAACCATGACAGCAGTGGATCTGAGACACCAAGTGAACGTAATTTAGAGCAGAGGATATTAATATTTACCAGGTCAAAAGCTTTACTGAAATCTGTGTTAATGCAGTCCACCTGGTAGCCCTCCTCCACCGCTGACGAAAGAAATTCATAAAATGAAATTAAGTTTGAAGTGGTGGACTTAGCTTTGAGAAATCCATGTTGAGCGTCTATTATTAGCGGAGATAAAATTAATTTTAGTTTATTGTAGACGATTGCTTCAAAGAGTTTTGGAATGAATGAGATTTTGGAAATGGGTCGATAATGCTCAACATTGGATTTCTCACTATTTTTATGAATCGGAACGACATGAGCATGTTTCCATATTTCAGGAAAATAACCCAGAGAGAGTGATCTCTGGAACAAAAGGGTGAGTGGAGAGGCAAGCTGCGCCGCGCAACGTTTTAGGATAATTGATGGTACTCCATCCGGTCCACATGATCCAGAGTTTTCCTGTTTAAGAAGTTGTTTGTAGACATCATCCTTAGATACATCTATATTTGATAAGACAAAAGGCAGGCTAGGAAAATCCTTAAAATCGGGAGGACAAAGTTTTACATCAGAATAAACAGACGCAAAGTGTTTAGCAAACAAATTTGCGCACGTTTTAGGATTAGATGAAAATTCATTTTTATAGTTAACAGATCTAGGTAGCTGGTTATCCTGCTTTTTGTCTTTGATAAAATCAAATATTTTTTTGGGTTTAGACAGGATGACATCTTCATTTTTTTGGACATACGATTCATAGTCATGATAAGCAAGAGATTTACATTCTCTACGAAATTCTGAGAATTGATGATAGTAAAGTGTGTTATTGGTTTTCTTAAAATTCAAGTGACACTGTTTTTTAAGTTTTGTTTTATATTTGAGCTCATTACTAAACCATAAAGGATAGTTAGATTTAAATAATTTAGTTTTAGGAACGAAAAAATCGAATCCAATATATAAAGTTTTATAGAAAATATCTACTTGCTTATCAAGATCATGGGAAGAGTCTAGATAAACTTCCCAATTGATATTATCCAAGTATGTATTTAGAAGATCAAAATTTGTCTTACTGAAGCTAGATACTTCTCGAAAGATATTAGTGTCATGTTCTTGTTTATTTGAATTATTGATATTGAATCTAAGGATCAGTGGCGGATGGTGATCATCAACTGGAACCAGTGGGTCATCAGTTTTACATAGGTTCAAAATCTCGAAATTGACAAATATTAAATCGAGGATTCTTCCCAGCTTATTTTTTACATCATTTACTTGAGATAGCTCATAGAATGATGTCGAGTTAATTAATAAGTCAGAAAGTGGATCAGAGTTACTGCATGATAATAATTCGGTTTCTTCATCACGACTCCAGTTGAGGAGTGGTTGATTGAAGTCACCAAATATCGATATGAGTGAGTTAGAATGGTTACTTAATACTTCATCAAAAATATCTGTGAGCTTCTGAAAATTTGAAGAATTCGGATACGGGATATAGGTCGCGTTTATTACTAGATTGGTTTTTTTAAATTTTATGAAAGTAAAGATGGTTTCAATAGACTCATTATTGCATTTGATTTGATAGGACGAGTATTTCTTGTGTATAGCTATCAGAACGCCCCCACCGTTTGTAGTGTGATGTTGCACAGAGTCTCTATCACAGCGATAAACATTATAATTAGAAAGACCTAGCTCTTTAGTGTAGATAGAATTATTTAGCCAAGTTTCTGTTAAAACAATGATATCGTAATTAGAAAGTGCTATATTAATTAAAAAAGTTTTAAGTTTGGACCTTATGCCCCGAATATTTTGATAATAGGCTTTAACTGAGATAAGATGGGAAGAGCTCGGATTGGTTAGGACAATTAGGTTTTTATTATGTTTCCTTTGCGGCGGAGAAAATAAGCTGGTGATTCGTCAGGTCGAGCAATATTATTAGCTATTGTAGGTATACGCATTGTTGGGTTCGGAGTCATGTAGACAGATGTATTGGCATCCTGACTCTGGGGTAGAGGAGATGAGCAGTCCGAGGAAGAAACTTGGAAAGATTCAATGATAGAGGGAGAAGGCCTCACGGTACAGAAAGAGGAGTCGACACTGGGCTGATCCAAGTTTGATGCAAGTTGATTCTGCTGAGGTGATGTCTGTTTACTCTTCGGTGCAGCACTGCAGATGTGATCCAGAATAAAGTTTTTCAGTTTCATAGCAAAAATGCGTTTGCCACTTTTGTTTAAGTGAAGGCCGTGTCTCGTGAAATATGAACGTCTCAAGAAGGAAAAAGAGTCAAAATAATGGAATCCATTTAACAAGGCAGTATGTTGAAGACCGAAATTAGAATTGTAAATATTCATAGAAGCTTTTGAATAGAATGAATCAAATCTTGGCGGAACACTGTTTATTATAATGTTGGTTTTCCCAGCTAAAAGTTTTAGTGGACGAAGATCAAAGTATTTAGATGTATCAGGAAACCAATATGAATAATTGTTAGTGCCGCCAATTATTATGATTGCATCAGAGGAAGTAAAGTCCGAACATATCGCAGGAATACTTTCAATTACTTGAGAGAGGTCAGCATTTGGTTTAATTAACGAGAAAATTTTGCATGATATTGAACAGTATTGCGAAATAAGTTCATTGATATGTCTTCCTAGACTGTCAGAAAAGATATAGATCCTATTCAATTGTATGAGAGATTTTGTCACAGAATTGATGTTCACATTTTTGTTATTGATAAGAACCGCAGGTGTTGAAGAGGTTGTCATGTTTTGTTGAATGGCCATCATAGAATCGGATGAGCTTTGATGATTAGATGTATTCAAGTTTGAGGTTTTGTCAGTGTGAGAGGTGGCTGATGTACTGGTGTTTGTGGTTTCAAGACTGGCGTTATTGACTTTCTTTATATCAGTAGTACATGGCGATTTAGAGTTTTGGGTTTTACTTTTATGAGATATGTCAACAGAATTTGATTTATTCATTTTAAGTTTGTTATTGTTGGAAATAGTTTTGTTTTTATTAGATGATTTATTATGCAATGATTCATTGGAGTGATTGTGTTGAAAATTGGCAGTGAGAATTTTGTTACCGTCTTTGTTTAGTGTTATTCTAGCGAGACATTTATTATACGAACATTGATAAGATACAGAAGTAGAGTTCCGAGTTAATCTACACGCACGGAATGTCACATTATCACAAACAATCGAGTCAGAGTCTATTTTATCTACGGAAATGTTCATTTTGAATAAAGTAGAAACGGTAGTAGTGAATAGTAAAAGAACACACGAGCCGCTTTGCGATAACAAGGGAATGAACTTGTCACTTAAGTTTCGATAAAAGGAAATATTTCAATTATTTTTAAAAAATATTTTCGTCAATTTAACAAATAAACAGAAACACAAAAAATATTGAAAAAAGAAAAGGATTTTTTTTAAACTGTTACATATAAATTTTAAAATTTAAACATGTGAAAATCAATTAAATTAAAAATACACGAGGTTAACACACAGTCAGTCATGGTCACTCAAATATAAACAAAGCCTGATCAAGGGTGGTGATTTAGCCTTCGGCATTCTCTTCGACACCACCCTTGATTACAGGAAACAAAAACAGTACCTCTACATCCATGCCATTCCGGAAACGGAAAAATCAGTCAGAATATTCCGCTCCGGCCGGGATTCGAACCCACAACCTCCGGGTCAGCAACCAGTCTTAACCATTGAGCCACGGATGTCGGATTTATACAAAGTGTATTAAAAGGTCATGTACAAAAAGAAACCACGTATAGTAGAGCTCAAATAAAGGCCACTTTGCTTGATAAACATGCACCCATGCACCTATACGGAAATGGACCCTAAGGTCGCTAGGGCCACCGCAAGTTGGCATTCAATAAGACAAAAATAATTATTAAAAATCGAATTATTTTGTGATTGACTTTTTTTTTGCATGACGTCTCCGATGCATGACGTTATCATGCTTCTTTGGTGAGTATTTGTCACTTTTTCCCCGATCAGGGGCGGAGTTATGCGGGGGTGTACCCTAGCGACCTTAGGGTCCATTTCTGTATAAGGGTTTATTAAGCAAATTGGCCTTTATTTGAGCTCTACTATACTTGGTTTCTTTTTGTAAATGACCTTTTGATACACCCTGAATATTACCAGACAAGCGCCTTAACCATTACCAATAAAGAAACACTAGAACCGCATTTTTTCGATGAAATGTTTTATGTTCATTAACAATAAATAATATTGTTGATGTACGTAGGTAACATTACATTAAAAAAAAAAAAAAAAAACACTTTAGATCCGCATTAAAAAAAATAAATAAATAATAAATAAAAATAAATGCCCCTCGTGATGCTGACTATCCCCGGCCCTACTCAGGTTGGGTGAGTTTAATTTGAGTAGCTGGTTTGTGATCAGTAGAGCCCGGATTTTTGCATATTGCATATTTGCATATGCAATTGCATATTTTGGCGGTTTTTTCGGAGTTTGCATATTTGAGGAAAATCCTGCATATTTCAACAATATTGGCCAAAATTTGCATATTTCGGGCTTATTAGGGGGAAAAATTCGGTAAGTACCTAGGTATCTACACTATCTACCTACTCAGAGCTACCGAAGTCCATTCAAATCTTAGGACGTAAATCATAAAATCACATTTTGTGAGTGTACCTACCTACCTTCATTGAGAAGTACTGAGTACTGACAAGCAGGTAGGCAGCCTGCTAGCCTACTGAAACAAGATCAAACGTTTCGTAACACGTCTGCAACACTCTCATCTGCACTCCACGTATCAGCAGGGTAGGATAGGCAGGGAAAGGGGTAGGTACCTACATGTATTGTATTTCTTTCTCTGTTCTCTTTCCTCTCTATTAGTTTTCGGCTGTTTTCTACTTGCAGTGAATTTATTGTGTTTGTAAACGATTAACTTTTCTACTGATTTTTACTCGAAAAATGTGTATGCATTTCTCTAGTTAAAGGAGTTACATAAAGGATGTAAAGTTAGTGTCTACCTAAGTCAAAAATTTGCATTTTGACTTAGGTAGATACATTACAATGCCAGTTGACAAAAGTAAAATTAAGTCCTGGCTCAGTGAGTTTATGGGTTTACATTTTTGTTTAATTTTTGCATATATTGGGCTATTTGTTTACATTTTTGCATATATTGGGCTTTTCGCTTGCATATGCAATTGCATATTTTCGCCTTTTTTTGCTGCATAAAATCCGGGCTCTAGTGATCAGTATATCAGTATAAACAGAAAAGTGAGAAGTTGTACTAGATGTACATGAATATCAGCACATACCTGGACAGCTGTTTCCAGCTTATTTGCTCTCATCAGCAGGTAATAGTTCTGAATGCCATCAACTAACCTCTCTATATTAATCAGTATAAACAGAAAAGTGAGAAGTTGTTTTAGTTTGTGTATCATCTACTGTGTTTAATCGAACACCCAAACTTTTAGCTGGAGGACCACCCCCCCCCCCTGCCGCCACGGTGTCGGGGGAGGGGGGAGGGAACTTTGTAATTAATGAAGAGATGGGACAGGCCAACATTTACTCGGCGGCTCTGAGCGCCGAGCAAGACTTTTTTTAAAAGGTTTTTAATGAAATGAAATTTATTTCATTACACCCGGGAAGATATCTGAAGGGAGGAGAAGTTAATGGGAGGGAGACAAGTTGGGGTGGGGAAAGGAGGGAAGGAAAAGGGGAGACATAGGTCTCAGGGAGAGAGGCGAGGAGATGATAGGGAGGAAGTTTATAGTGGTGGGATGTATTTTACAGGATATCAAATTTGGGAAGGAATGGAGGAGTCATATGTCTATGGGAAGAGACGAGGACTTGTTATTAGGCTGGCAAACTGATGAGGAGGACGTGGGGGTATGTTTTTTTTGTTTTGAGAATCCAGTTTGGGACGGAGGTTAGGACGGGGGAGAAACATGGAAGACGCATTAGGCTGAAGGTGAAGCTTGTCCTCTGGACCTTGGACCATGAAACTAAGCAGTGTAGAAATTCACAGGAAGACGTATGAGAAGGTCTTTTCCGTAGGCTTTCGACTAAGAATAAGACCACAGAGTGTTCCCCCTGTCGTAAAAAGCGACTAACAGGAACATCTCTCAGGAGCTGCTGAAAAGCTTCAAAACAAAGAGATCTCCATAAAACTCTCAGGAGCTGCTAGGAAGCGGTTCAAATGGCTTCTCCACTAGAGGCCAGGGCAAAAGCCGTAAAGCCTCTTCCCAGTAAACAAAGCACCAAAAAAAAAAGCCTCATTCAGAAGAAACCACTTCAGAGCATTAGGGTGAAAAGCGAACAGTGCAGAAGATGCCAACAGCCTCAACTATACTCTCTTGTAGAGCGTAGAGTACAAAAGTGGCTTCCGAAATCCCAACTGCTTCTCAAAGCTTTGTAATCGCCCTTAAGTCTGTGAAAGTAGGACTTCTGTGTCCCGGCCACAGGCAGACAAAAAATTTCATAACTCACTAGCCCGTAAGAGCGAAGGAAGTGCTCTGTCTCAGCAAAGAGGAATTACGAATCATTACTGGCTTGTCGGTATCTTGCGTCTTCCTCGAGATACAAGGGGTGGGATGAGATTTTATGTTCACCCTGTATATATTTTATATACAGGGTAAACCCTGTATGTATTTTACCAAAAATAGAATTCGTTCATTTTATCTGCCTTCTTTCTTTTGAGATAGAGAGAATAGACTATAGAAAGGACACATGAAAAGTTAAGAGAGAGATATATACAGCGAGAGAGAGAATAAAGTAAAAAGCATTATAATCGTACATAATATTAAAATTGTGAAGAGGCCTTGTGCTTCACCACAAATAAAACAATACATAATATTAAAATAGTTTTTATCTACCGTGGCCCGCTTTCTACAAACCTTAATTTTATGAAAATAAAATTTCCCCTCCAAATTTCCTGCCAACTTTTCTCTTGCCAATCTTCCTTAAAAGAGAAGGAGAGAGAAAGAGAAGGAGACTCGAGAGAGAGAGAGAGGAAAGAAGAGGAGAAGGAGAATAAGGCGAGAAAAAGAGAGAGAGAGAGAGAGAGATTGGGTATAAAGTGATTGAGATAGGTTGCAAACTATTGGGAGAGGGGAAAGATGCGAGAATAGAATTTTTTTTGGAAAGCGTAGGGAAGAATAAATTAAAGGAAAAGGGAATTAGAGGGAGGAATAAAGGAAAGGAAAATAAATTAGAGGGAGGAAAAAAGGAAAGAAAAAAGAATTAGAGGGAGGAATAAAGGAAAGGAAAAAGAATCAGAGGGAGGAAAAAAGAAAAGAAAAGGGGAATTTGGATTAAAAATTGAAAAAATAAAAAAAATTTTTTTTTTTTTTTTTTTTTTTTTGGAAAAAAGGTTTTTTTTGGGGGGGTTTTTGGGGGAATTTTTGGGTTTTTTTTTTTTTTTTGAGTAAAATTTTTTTTTTAAAATAATATGAAAAAAATTTTTTTTTAAAAATTTTTAATTAAAAAAAAATTTAAAAAAAAAGGGGAATGTGGTGGGAGAGGGGGGGTGTGGGGATTGTTTGGGGTTTTTTGGTATGTGATATGGGGGGGGGTGTGGGGAGTGTGGGGGTTTTGGGTTGTTTGGGGGTGGGGGTTTTTGGGGGGGAATGGATTTTGGGGGGGGAAGGGGGTTTATTTTTGGGGGGGGGGAGAAGGAGGTTTGTGAGTTATTTGAGTTTGGGGGGGAAATTTTGGGTATGGGGGTTTTGTTGAGTGAAAGGGGGGTTTAGATTTTGGGAAAAATAGGGGGTGGGATTTTTTGGTTTGAGGGGGGGTTTTTGGGGGGGTTTGGGTGGTTGTTTTGGTTTTGAAGGGGGGGTTTGGGGATGGGGGGTGTAATTTTTGTGGGGGGTTTTGGGTTTTGGGGGGTGAGGGTGGTTGTGGATTAGGGGGTTTTGGGGTTTGGGTTTTTATTGGGGGGTTTTTTTTTGATTTTTTGGGTTTGGTTTTGGGGGTGTTTTTTATTTTGGGGGGTGTTGTGGTGTTGGGGGGGGGGGGTGAAATTAAAAAAGAAATTAAATTTGGATAAATAATTTTTTTAAAGGTTGGTTTTATTTGGGTTTGTTTTTTGTTGGGAGGGAAATTTTTTTTTAAAGTTTTTGAAAAATTTTGATTTTTAAGGGGGGTTTTTTCCCTTTTTTTTTAGGATATTTGATGTTTTTGGGGAAAAAGAAAATTTTTTTGGTTTTGGTTAATTTTTTAAAAAAAAAAAAAAATGTGGAAAATTTAAAAAAAAGGAAAATTTGGTTGGAAAAATTGGTTTAATAAAAAGGAAAAAAAAGAATTTTGGAAAAATAATGTTGTTTAAATTTTAAAAGTTTTTTGAGTTTTAATTTGTTTTAAAAAAAAAGAAAAAAAAAAAAAAAAAAAAAAAAAAAAAAAAAAAAAAAAAAAAATTTTTTAAATTTTTTTAAAAAAAATTTTTTTTTTTTAAATTTTAAAATTTTAAAAAAAGGGTAATGGGTTTTTTTTGTTTTTGTTTAAATTTTAAATTTTAAATAAATTTTTAATTTTTTTTAAAAAATAAATTGTAGTAAAAAAAAAAAAATTGAAAAAAAAATTTTTAAAAAGGGTGTAATTAAATTTTTTTTTAAGAAAAAATTTGGGGGGATTTTTTAAAAATGTAAGAAAGGGGGGAAAATTTTAAAAATGGGGGGTTTTGGGGTTTTTTTAAAAAGTGATTTGTTTTTAGGAGTTTTTGGGGGGGTTTTTAAAAAGGGGGAAAAAAAATTTTGGTGGTTTTAGAAAGGGGAGTTGAAAAAAAGAAATGGGGGGAAAAAAAAAATTTTTTTTTTTAAAAAAAATTTTTTTTTTAAATTTTAAAAAATTTGGAAGTTAAAAAATTTGGGAAAAATTTTTAAAAAAAAAAATTTTTTTTTGTTATTATTTTTTTAAAAAAATTGTTTTGGGGTTTAAAATTTTTTTATTTTTGTTTTTTTAAAATTTTTTTTTTTGTTTTTTTTGGAAAAATTTTTTTTTTAAAATTTTTAAATGGGTTTTTTGGGTTTTTTAATAAAAAGATTAAAAAAGGGGTTAAAATTTTTTTTTTTGTTTTTTGGGAAAAATTTTTTTTTTTGTTAAAAAAAAGGGAATGGTGGGTTGTTTTTTTTTTTGAATTTTTAAAAAAAAATTTTGATTTTTTAAATTGGTTTTTATAATTTTTTTTTAAAAAAAAATATTTTTAAAGTTTAAAAATTTTAAATTTTGGGGGTTTTTTTTGGGGTTGGGGGTTTAAAAAATTTTGGGGGGGAAATTTTTAAGAAGTGAGAAATTTTATGAATTTTAAAAAATTTTTAAAATTTGTGGGAAATTTTAAAAAAAATTGGAAAATTTTGAGTTTTGGGTTAAAGGAAAATTTTTTTTAAAAGGGGAAAAAAAAAAAAAAATTTAGGAGGGATTAAAAAAAAAAAAATTTGGGGGGGGGGTTTTTTGTTTTTTGGGGGTTTTTTTTTGGGGGGGGGAAAAAAATTTGGGGGGTTGTTGTTTGTGTTTGGGGGGGTTTTTTGTGGGGGGGGGGGGGGTTTTGGGGGGGGGGGTTTGTTTTTGGGGGGGGGGGGGGGTTGTGTTGGGTTTTTGGGTTTTGGGTTTTGGGTGAAAAAAAAAATTTTAAGGGGTTTTTTTTTTGGGTTTTTTTTTTAAAAAAGGGGGGTTTTTATTTTAATTTAGAAATTTGGAATATAAAAAAAAAAAAAAGGGGGGGGTTTTTAAAAAAATGAAGGGGTAGTGAAAAAGGGGAAATTAAAAAGTTTTGGAAGAAAAAAAAATTGTTTTTTTTTTTTTTTTGTAATAGTTTTTTTTTAAAATTTTTTTTTTTTTTTTTGGTTTGAATAGGTTAAAAAAAAAAAGGGTGGATTTTTTTTTTTAAAATTTGGGTTTTTTTGTTTTTTTGTTTAAATTAAAAGAAAAAAAATTTATTTTAAAAGGGGGGTTTTTTAAATTAAGGGGAAAAAAAGGGAAATTTTTTTTTAAAAAAAAAAAAAAAAAAAATGTTTTTTGAATTTGGTTTTTTAAAATTAAAATTTAAAAAAATGATTTTTTTGAAAAATTTTTTTGGGTTTTTTTTAAAATAAAAAATTTTTTTGGGAAATTTTTTTTTTTAAATTAATATAGTTTTTTTTTTTTTAAAAAAAATTTTTTTTGGTTTTTTTTTTTTTATAAAATTTTTTTTGGGTTTATAATAGGATTTTAGTTTTTTGGGTTTTAAAAATTTTTAAAAAAAAAATTTTAAATATAAAAAATTTTGTGAAAATTTAATTATTTTTTTTTTTAAAAGGTTTTTTAAAATTTTAAATTTTAAGGGGGGGTGAAAGGGGAAAAGGGGGGAAAAATTTTATTAAATTTTTTGGAAGGTAAAGTTTTTAAAGGGGTTGAAAAAGGGGGGGTTTATGAATAGGTTTTTTTATTTTTTTAATTTAAAAATTTTTTTGATTTTTAGAAAAAAGAAAGGGTTTTTTTTTTTTTAAATTTTTTATTTTAATTTTTTTGTATTTTTTTTTATTTTTTTTTGGGAAAAAGAAAAATTTTTTTAAAAATATTTTGTGGTGTTTAAAAATTAATTTATTTTAAAAGTTTTGTTTTTTTTATTTTTTAATTTTTTTGGGTTTTTTTTTCCCCCAAAAAAAAACAAAAATTTTTTCCCTTAAAAATTAAATGAAAAAATTTTTTTTTTTTTTTAAAAAACAAATTTTTTTTTTTTTTTTTTTAAAAAATTTTTAAAGAACCTTGAGGTTTGGGAAATTAAGTTGGACACCACATTTTTAATTTAGGGGGGCCCCCCGATTGAATTTCCCCCCCCCTTTTTGGAGGATTTTTAAAAAGGCCCTTTAAAAAAAAAATTTATTACAAAAAAAAAAGTAAAATTTTTAAAAATTTTTTCCCCCCCTTTTTTTAAAAAAAATTTTAGTGGCCCCGGAAATTAAAAACTTTCCCCCGATTCAAAAACCCCCTTTTTTTTTTCCCCCAAAAAAAAAAAATTTCATTTTTAAAAAACCCATTTTAATTTTTAAAATACAAAGGCCCCCTTTTTTAATTTTTTTTTTAAAAAAAATTTTTTCCCCCCCAAAAAAATTTAAAATTTTGTTTTAAAAAAAAAAAATCCCTTTTTTAAGTTTTAAAAAGGCCCCCCTTTCCCCCCTTTAAAAAAAACTTTGGAAAATTTTTTTATCCAATAAAATTTTTAAAAAAATTTTGTTTTTGGAAAAATTTTAAAATTTTTGGAAAAACACAACCCAAAAAAAAAAAAAAATCGAGTGTTTGTTTTAAAAAAAAAAATTTTTTCGTTTTCTTACTTTTTAAAAAAAAAAATTTTTAATGTTTTATTTCTGTTTAAAATTTAAAAAAAAACAAAAAATACCGGGTTTTTTAAATAAAAAGATTCCCCCCTTTAATTTAAAGGCTTTTAAAATTTAAACAAATTTGGGTTCCCCTTTTTTGAAACCCTTCTAAACCCTAACTACTTATTAAAAAAAAAGGTTTTATCCCAAAGGGACTTAAATTACCTTTTTAAATTTTTTATTAAAATTTTTTTAATAACCCTTTTACCCCCAAAAAATTTTTTAAAATAAACAAAAATTTTTTATTTTTAAAAAAAGGGCACAAACCCCGGTTTTTTAAATTTATAAATTTAAATTTTAAATTTTTTCAAAACATTTTTCCAAAACCCCCAAGTTTTCCAAATTTACCTTTTTTTTCATTTTTTCCTTCTTTCATAAATTCCATTTTTTTTTTAAAAAGTTTGCGGTTTCTTCCAAAAGAAATTTAAATTTTTTTTTTTTTTCCTAATTTTTCCCATTAAAAAAGCACCCTTTTGAAAACATAGAAGAAAAAAACCTTTAAACTTTTCCCCCCAAAAAAAGGAAAAAATTTTTAAAGGTTTGGAAGGGGGCCCCGAAAAAAATAAATTATAAAAAAATTTCCTTTTTTTTTTAAAAAAATTTTTTTAAAAAAAAAAAAAAAAATTTTTTTATTGTTGCCCCCTTAAAATTTTTTCCCGGGGTTCCAAGATTATTAAAAATTTCCGAATTTTAAAAAATAAAATTTTTAAAAAAAAATTTAAAATTTATTTAAAAAAAAGGGTTTTTTTAAAAATTTAACGGGAAAAATGCCCCCCAAAAAATTTAATTGCTTTTTAAAAAATTTCATTTTCCAACCTTTTTCCCGGGCTCCCCCCAAAAAAACTTTGTTAAAATTGGCCCCCCCTTTATTTAAAATTTTTTTTTTAAAAAAATTTAAATTTTTTTACAATTTTTAAAAAAAAAAAAAATTTTTTTTTTAATTTTTTTAAAAAATCAAAAAATTTTTTAAAAAAAAAAAAAAGGTCCCCCGTTAAATACTAAAATTTTTAAATCTAGAAAATAAAAATTTACAAATAAAAAATAAAAAAGGGGGGGGCCCCCTTCCGAATTAATGGGAATTGGAATTAAAAAAGGGGGCCATAAAAAATTTCCCTTAAATACCTTCAAATTTTCGTGGAAAAATGGAAATTTTCCCCCGGGGGAAAAGGGGTTTTTAAAACCCCCAAAATAAAAAGAAAAAAAAAATTTAAAAAAAACCTGAAATTTTTTTTTTTAAAAAAACTTTCCCCCTTTTCCCAAAATCTCCTTATTAATTTTTTATAAATGATTTTTTCTTTAAATTTCCCCCAAGGTTTTTTTTTTTTTTTTTAAAATTTAAATTTTTTCTACTTTTAGATTCCAAAATTTTTTTTAAATTTTTAAACTGGATTATTTTTTTTTCCAAAAAAAAGGGAAGGTGGATTAAATTTTTTTCCCTTTCCAAAATTTTTTTTTAAAAAAAAAAGCTAAAAAAAAAAAAAAAAAAAAATTTTAAAAACTTAAAGAATATTTTAAATAGGTTTAAAAATCAAAAACCAAAAAACCCCCCTTTTAAAAAAAAAAATTTTTAAAAAAAAAAAAAAATTTTTTAAAAAAAAAAAAAAAATTTAAAAAGAACCTTTTGAAAAATTTTAAAAAAAAAAATTAAAAAATTTTAAAAAAAAAAAAAAAAAAGTGGGAAAAAATTTTTTCTTAAAAACAAAAAAAAGCAAGTTTTAAAAAAATTTAAAAAAATTTTAAATAAAAAAAAAAAGGTCTTTTTCCCCAAAAAAAAAAAGGAATTTTTTTTAAAATTTTTTAACCCTTTCCCCCCATTTTTAAAAATTTTTTATAAAAAAAAAATTTAAAAAATAAAAAATCCAATTTCAATCAATTGGGAACAGAAAGGAATTCCCAATTTGGGGGGGAAAAAAAAATTTGTTTTAAACCAAACCCCCAATTTTAAATTTTAAAAACCCCCAAAAATTTTTCCCAAATTTTAAACCCGGAAAAAAAAAATGGGAGAAATCAAATTTTTTCCTTTTTTTAAAAAAAGAAAAACCCCCCCCCCAAAAAAAAAAAACCACCCAAACCATACCCCTGTGTTCAAAATTGAATTGTCAATAAAATTTTTTTAAAGAATTTCCCCCCCCCCAAGGTTAAAAAAATTTTTTGGAGGAAGGTTTTTTTGGGTTTTAAAAAATTTTTTTTCATGGAATAAAATTTTTTTTTGGAAGGGCCTAAAGGGGTTTTCCCTTTTTTTCTTTAAAACAATGGCATCCCATAGACCCTGTTTTGTTTTATTTTCAGGTGTCTCATCATATTTTGTTCCCCACATTTGCATTCCTTCAGTCCAAGAGGTCAAGACCACATTGTCAACAGGTTTGTTGAGAATGGTGGAGACAAGTGGCAGCACTCCTGAACATGATGAAAGGAAAGTAGGGAGACTCAGATCAGAGAAACTTCGAATTCCAATGCCGCCTTGTATCACCGGAAGGCTTGCTTGCGACCATTGTGCATTTGTAAAATTCAAATTTAAAATTGTTTTTAGACTCAGTTGAAGTGTTTTATCCATATCATCTAACATTTCAGGGCACAAGAAAGTGGGAACTGTTCTCAATGTGTACAGCATTTTTGGTATTCCTAAACAGTTCTTGAGAAGGAAGTAGGCTAGTTGTTTTGGTAACAGTTTTAACCTTTCTGTCATCAAATGCAAATCTTCAGATCTTTTTTCAAGTGGAGTTTGAAACCCTTCTTTATACAAGGGTGATCCTAGAAGGGAGAGATCAGATGATGATACGATTCGCACACCAGGCAAAATTCTTTCGAGTTGACATTTAACTTCGTGGTCAACATTCTTGGAAATAAAATGTAATTCGCACTTTCCTGGATTAATTATGAGACCAATTTTTTTAGATTCATTGATGAGAATGTTTATATCTTCCAGGACAGTTTGCGGGTCACCAGCTAGAGTACCATCATCCAAGTAGAACAATTTCAGTTTTGACTTTAGCATAAGAACTATGGGATGAATAGCCAAGCTGAAAGTAAGCGTACTACTTGGGTCACCCTGTTGGCATCCAACTTGCGAAGGAATTATTTTATTGCCAAAGAAAAGATTTGTTGGTAGAGCATAACATTGCCATAAGTATGGATACATTTCTGGTGTGTGTTCTTGGACCTCCTTCAATAGAACATCTCTTTCGACACAATTGAAAGCATTTTTATAATCAATTTTCAGTAGGATGAAATCTGAATTCTTGTTGTCATCTAGAAAAGTTCGAGTAGCATGAATGATTGCTTCACATCCTTGTTTAGTGCCAAAACCTAATTGATAGGGTTGGAAATAAGTTTTGCATTTTTCTTGATAAACTGAACAACAAATTTTAGAACAAAGTCTTCGGAATGTACATCCAACTGCTATTGGTCTTAAACCACCATCTTTTTTGACCAAAGCGCAAAGATTTGCTCCATAGAGGTAAGGAAGGATGTCTTGACAAACTTTGCCTTCTAACATGAAATTCATAAGCTTGGTTAAGTGTTTCAATAAGCTATCTCCATGTTCTCCAGCAGATTTTGATGTTAAATCTTTGAGGTGCTGTGGTGAGATACCGTCCAAACCAGCAGAGGAACCATTGGGAAAGGACATAATGGCTTTTGAAACCATTTTTTCTGTGAATTGGAGAGAGATAGAATCATTTGGACTATCAGGAAGCTCAATGATTCGTGAAGGTGCTGGATGCATTGAACATAACTTTTCATGGTTTTCGTCATTGACTGGAGCAATAGAGTCATTAGAAGTGATTATTCGTAAAGCTCCTTTGGTATCAAAGTTTTCAATCTTCTTCTCAACTCGTTGTTCCAGGGTCAATTCCTTTTTTATTTTGACATTTGGCAAGGTTTGACTTATCACGTTATCTTTTACTAGGTTTGTCAAAGATCTCGAACCTTGCTTCTCTGGTACCCTCAAACATTCATAAGAAAACAATAGCAACTTTTTCCATGCATCAAAAGAGTTTGAATGGACACAATTCAATATGCGATTTGACAGTTTTTCAGCAGTAACATTTCTTGCCCCTTTGGGAACACGTTTTAAAATTGGGATGTTTCTTTTGAGTTCAGAAATTTCATCTTCGAAATTCGAACAGTTGATAGATGATACATTGGAAGAACTAGGTAAGGTGGATATGGAATATTGTTCTTTATGAGCAGATCTGATGTGCTTTGTTAAACCTCTTCTTCTGTACTTATTCCCACAGTGAGGACAGTTAACGTCATCTTGACTTGACATTTTACAGGAACCATGTACAATTAGATATTTATATATAAAAACATATGTTAAAAAAACTAGTAAAAGAAAGTTTGAATCTCAAGATGTGAAATTAATAAAAATCAAAGTAAAATTTGGAACAGAATTTTCGAAAATTTTATAAAATTCGGGGAGCGAGAGCTTTAGATGTTGACCGTTCGAGACCGTTCTGTTACATAAATAGAGATGACTGTACTATTTATGTAACAGAAAAGTCACCAGAACAATGTGAGGCTAAAATCAAAGACGGAATTCGTGCAATGGAAAATTATATGTCTACAAATGGTATGAAAATAGCATACACGAAGTGCGAAGGAATATTATTCTCACGGAAGAGACGTCCTAATATTTCACAATTTATATCGGTCGATAATTACTGCGAAATACCAGTAAATAAAAAAGTTCGCTTCTTAGGACTAATCTTAGAAGAAAAACTTAACTGGACACCCCATATTAACAATATAATAAATAAATCGACAAAATATTTGAATATTCTTAAATCGGTGTGCAACAAGCACTGGGGCATGGACCCGCACATAGGACTCACTTTTTACCGCACGACGGTCCGAGCCGTCCTAGATTTCGGTTCAATATTCTACGTCAACTCAGCCCGCACTAAACTAAACAAAGTGCACAATATACAATCCAGAGCTATCAGGCTGACAGTGGGTTATTTAAATAGCACTCCAATAGACGTCATTCTTCAAGAAGCAAGGGAGAAAACTATTACTGAAAGAGCTTTTCTTCTGATGGACCGCTTCGTATTGAAAAGGCTATCCTCTAGAAATCGTGTTTCAAGTCAACTAAATACATTTACAATCATGCACCTCACTCTAAATAAATTAAAAAATAAAAAGACCCCTCCTCTAGTTGAAAGCTATTGCAATATAAGTGCATATATGACCCAAATCTATAACTCCGCCATACCACCCCTTTACACTTATAGCTATGAAACTCTTCTAACCAAGATCAATATCGATTACCTGAACCTCTATGAAGATGCGCCCAACCCATTCAAAGAAAATATGCTACAATGCGAAATAAGAGAAAGATGGCCAGGTACATACCTATTGTTCACGGACGGATCAAAAACCGGAGACGCAGTAGGGGCAGCCTTCTATGACCCTCAGGTGGACAGCGGGGAAATGTACAAAATATTCAACATTGCTACAATATACACTTCTGAGTCATTCGCCATTCTACAAGCCCTCAAGTACTGTAATACTATTACAAATACCGACATATCCATCCTATCCGACAGTAAGAGCTGTATAGAAAGTCTGAAGAACATGAAGAATAATTGTAACCCTAACCATCTAACTCTTGATATCCACACAGAGTACGCGCGTCTTCTCAGCTCCGGCAAGGCAGTGTGGATCCGCGGACATGCCGGACTGTCCGGCAATGAGGCGGCAGACAAACTGGCCAAGCAAGCGACACGCAGCGCCACCCTGTCACATCATACCCCATCCCCCCTCAGGACGTGCGAGCTATCATGGACGAAAAACACGAGACTGCCTGCCGACTAAGCATTGCCAGCAAGGAGAACAATAAAGGACTCTTTTACAAGGACAAATTTAATCCATTACATAAAAAAACTTAGTTTAGTGATAGGCAAAATATCCTGCCATGTAGGAAGTTTATTGTTATTTTCAATAGAATCCGTTCGAATCACGGGATATGTAAAGCTTATTTACAAAAAATTAATATCTCCCCCACTAACCTGTGTGAAATATGTAACACGAAAGAAGATTTTGAGCACCTTATTATGTGCTGCTTTAAGTTTAGACATGAAAGGGAAACGTTATTTAAAAAAATAATTGAAGGAAACATGTTAGATCTTCCCTTCTGCTACAGTTCTCTAGTTCAGAGCCCCAGGTGCTACAAACTCCTGTACTCCTTTCTGCTGCTTTCGGGAATCACGCCCTGAGTATGAATCACGCCCTGAGTATGAATCACGCCCTGAGTATGGCTGAGAGGGGTGAAGCGAGCGGCTATATAATTAAAAATATATACAGGGTGATCGAAACCACCCAGCCACTATCTTTTTCTCGAGAACGGTTTGAGTTAGGATCTTGAAACAAAAATTTTTTCAGGGGGGCACATGTCCGTTTCTCCCGAATTTTAAATGGAATGCATATTTTTTTATTTTACTTTCAAAACATGCAAAGCAAGTTAGTAACATTGGTAAAAAGAGTCCCGAAAAAACACGGTTTTTAGAAGAAAAGGTTGTAAAAAATTTAAAAATGTCAAAAGATAGGTAAAGTTCTCGTCTTTAATTTGATGTAGGTACTTGCTTTTATTCATTAAGGAAGTCATAGGTCCTTAAATTGGTCATAAACTTTTTTCAGTTTCAAAAGACCAAAAGTCCAGAAATTTAAATTCGACCCCCTATTTTTTTCTTTTTTTAAATAAAAGAAGAAAATGATTAGCATACAATGCAAAAAAAATGAACTATAGAGCGACATCCTCTAATTATTTCCAATGATAATTCAGATCCGTACAACTCTCCTATCACTATGACAGAGATTGAACGTGTTCTAAAAAAACGTAAAAGTTCATGTCCTGGTCAGGACCAAATATCTTATGTTGTGCTTCAAAAACTGCCGAAATCTTCTGTACGACTAATAAATAAAATTTATAATCGAATCTGGTATACAGGATTGATCCCTCCTAAATGGAAAGAATTCGTCCTATCTCCCATTCCCAAGCCAAATAAAAACCTCGAGTATCCTGAAAGTTACCGACCCATCACCTTAGCTTCCTGTATGTTTAAAATTTTAGAGAAAATTGTTAATGACCGTTTGTACTCCACTCTGGACAACAAAAATTTCTTTAATAAAGTACAATGCGGTTTTCGTAAGCATCACAGCACGACTGATGCTCTGGTCCACCTGGAATCTCATGTGCGTGACGCTTTTGCTAATCGTGAACACTGCGTTGCTGTCAGTCTGGATATCTTACGCGCTTACGAAACAACGTGGATACACAGAATTCTGAAAATACTTCAAGATCAAGACTTATAGCCCAGGCAAATTAGTGCTAAAATGGGGTCTAGCGTGAAAAAATTGCTCAATAGCTGGAAATCGTTTTAAACCCTTAAAAGGGTCCTGAATAATGGGTATATGAGTTTGCGACGGATTTTAGGTTGTGCTTCCGAGTTTAGGGCCTAAATAGTGCAAATTTTTTGCACTTTTTTTAAAATTGCGCTTATAACTCAAAATGTATTTATTCTAAAGAAAATTTTACTCAGTTCTTATTTAAGAAACATAAAATTATGCGTCTAATGACGTTTGAATCATTAAAAAAGGTTAAGCCGTTCAGCCACAATCGCTCCTCAAAGATGGGTGGTTTTTTCAAACATAGCTCAAATTTTGAAGATTCTCAACTTTTAACGCCTGTAAGTCAAAAAGGACTGCACCAATTGAAAAATTTAATAGAATCGAACTTGTAGAAAATGTAATTTTAAGTAAAATACTGTTTGAAATTTGAAATTTGCTCACTCCAGTGCTGAGATATGATTTTTCGTCCCTAGCGCCAAATTTCCGCTAAGGCAGTGCAACGCAAGAAACTTCATCTGAACTCTAAAATTCTCATATTCTTACAACTTTTCAAGCAAAACTGAACGTAATCTATTGAATTCAGTCGAATAGGTAATTTAAAATTTTGAGAAACTTGCACTGAATTTTACTAAGATCTTCACTGAACATGTTGTGATTTCAAGACAGCTGGCACACTATGGAGGATGTAACTTGTTTTATATGCGGGAACATTGTGCAAGAAGGAATATTAATAATAATATAATAATAAAAATGCATTTTCTTTGTGTTGTTATGTCACAGTTTTAGTGGGTAGCGCAGAATCATAGAACTTTGCCAGTTTAATTTACAATATCTTGTATTATTTGAGTGCCTATGATTCAGCCACTGGTCGCTGCTTCATATCAAAGCAGCTACTCTTTTTTCCTCACGACTCACGAAGTAAGAGTGGACCCCGAACATCCAAGTACAGAGCTACAGAGCAGAAAAAATCCCATCCCGCTGGGAATTGAACCCAGGTCACCATGCGTGCAATGCCTAGCGCGCTAACTCACTCGGCTACAGTGACTACAACATATTAAAGGCAAAGATAGAGGAATATTAAAGGAAAAGTCACTTCGAATGTTCATTGAGGACAGCAGGAGGAGAAATGATGTGCATCACACGTGGTTACAGACTCAAAGATCTGTTATACTTCACGAGAAGTGTCGCAAAGGTGTCTACACGAAGGAGTCAAACACTGTAAAGGCCGAAAAAGAAGCAAGAAACGGAAGCCGTGTGACAAGAGGCCGTGAGGAAATACCAAAATTCAACTTCAAGGAGCTCTGCTTCTACTGTGGAAAAGATGCCTCTGAAAGCTTCAAGGTTAAACAGAAAAAGCTTCCTCTTCATAGACGTGAAATTCAGACACAAGAAATAATGCAAAAAATTAAAGGTTCTGCAATTGCCAGAGGAGATGAAATGGGGGCGGTGGTATTGCGTAAGATGGCAACTGAATCAGACCTCGTAGCCGCTGGAGGCAAGTACGATTCTTGTCGTGGTATGTTCTTTAATTCACGCCCATCTATGGATCCTGATGCAGCTCAAGGTATATCTGGACGAGGGGAGTGAATTAATGTAGTAACTGGGGCTTTGAAGCCGAAAGACCTAAGTTTCCCAGTTACTGGGGTTTAACGAAGAAAAGGCCGCTGGTTCAATAACGCTACTACGAAAGGTGTAGGTGTATTAAAGAGTATTAAATTTACACGGAAAGATAAAAGGAAGAAATAAACTACTACTATGAAATGAGATTGGATGATCTTACCTTGAGTACTTGTACCAAGTACTAATGCCTTTAGAAGGGGATCAAAGGTGGTAGATCGAGGAAGGAGAGAAGACGTACCCTGACCACTGGTTGTTACAATCTGAATGAGGCATCGTCGTTCCCAATCTATCGTACCGAATCTCTGGCTTTCTTTGTAAGATCATATGATATGCCTATCATCTGATATCGAAGTGTTATCTCTAACAGTTAGGGGCGTAGAGATCGAGTGATATGCGCGGGGTAAGTTTGGAGTCAATTCAAACTGGAGTCACATGGCGTGAACAGGGAGAGTTCTCTCAAACTGGTCACTAGTGGGATTGATTTCACCTTCAGTATGGAGCTTCTAGGTACTAACGACTTCTGAGGAGTGAAGCACTGAATACCCCCCATAGCATGGAACGTATCATGGCCTTATCATCACTAAAAATTCATTAACTCAATTCGTATATGACAACGCCGATATAAACATGGATACCATTGATGGCCATGAAAAGTGGTTCACTCCTAAGAAGTCGTTAGTACCCAGAACCTCCATATCTTTTCCACAGTAGAAGCAGAGCTCCTTGAAGTTGAATTTTGGTATTTCCTCACGGCCTCTTGTCACACGGCTTCCGTTTCTTGCTTCTTTTTCGGCCTTTACAGTGTTTGACTCCTTCGTGTAGACACCTTTGCGACACTTCTCGTGAAGTATAACAGATCTCTGAGTCTGTAACCACGTGTGATGCACATCATTTTTCCTCCTGCTGTCCTCAATGAACATTCGAAGTGACTTTTCCTTTAATATTCCTCTATCTTTGCCTTTAATATGTTGTAGTCACTGTAGCCGAGTGAGTTAGCGCGCTAGGCATTGCACGCATGGTGACTTGGGTTCAATTCCCAGCGGGATGGGATTTTTTCTGCTCTGTAGCTCTGTACTTGGATGTTCGGGGTCCACCATACTTCGTGAGTCGTGAGGAAAAAAAGAGTAGCTGCTTTGATATGAAGCAGCGACCAGTGGCTGAATCATAGGCACACAAATAATACAAGATATTGTAAATTAAACTGGCAAAGTTCTATGATTCTGCACTACCCACTAAAACTGTGACATAACAACACAAAGAAAATGCATTTTTATTATTATATTATTATTAATATTCCTTCTTGCACAAAAAAAATATAAAACAAGTTACATCCTCAATAGTGTGCCAGCTGTCTTGAAATCACAACATGTTCAGTGAAGATCTTAGTAAAATTCAGTGCAAGTTTCTCAAAATTTAAATTACCTATTCGACTGAATTCAATAGATTACGTTCAGTTTTGCTTGAAAAGTTGTAAGAATATGAGAATTTTAGAGTTCAGATGAAGTTTCTTGCGTTGCACTGCCTTAGCGGAAATTTGGCGCTAGGGACGAAAAATCATATCTCAGCACTGGAGTGAGCAAATTTCAAATTTCAAACAGTATTTTACTTAAAATTACATTTTCTACAAGTTCGATTCTATTAAATTTTTCAATTGGTGCAGTCCTTTTTGACTTACAGGCGTTAAAAGTTGAGAATCTTCAAAATTTGAGCTATGTTTGAAAAAACCACCCATCTTTGAGGAGCGATTGTGGCTGAACGGCTTAACCTTTTTTAATGATTCAAACGTCATTAGACGCATAATTTTATGTTCCTTAAATAAGAACTGAGTAGAATTTTCTTTAGAATAAATACATTTTGAGTTATAAGCGCAATTTTAAAAAAAGTGCAAAAAATTTGCACTATTTAGGCCCTAAACTCGGAAGCACAACCTAAAATCCGTCGCAAACTCATATACCCATTATTCAGGACCCCTTTTAAGGGTTTAAAACGATTTCCAGCTATTGAGCAATTTTTTTACGCTAGAGCACTAATTTGCCTGGGCTATTAAAAGGAAACCTCATGCTATTTATTGAGAATCTCCACCAAAACAGAACTTTTCGTGTCCGGGTTGGCTCTGACTACTCAGTAGCTAAACATCAGGATAACGGTATTAGCCAAGGCCTCTCAATAAGTTGCACCCTGTTTCTCATTGCAATCAATGACATTGTCTCTAATATTCACCCCAAAGTTCAAGCTTGTATCTTCGCTGATGACTGTACTCTATTTATGAGGTCTAGGTATATGAGTGAAATAGAATCCTGCATTCAATTTTCTCTCGATAGCCTAAGTCAATGGACAAACACTTCAGGTTTTGCTTTTTCTCCCCAGAAGTGTCAAGCCATTCACTTTTGTAAAAAACGAAAGGCCCATGATCATCCTAATATTTTAATCTCAGATCACCGCCTAGTTTTCGTTGATTCCATAAAACTGCTGGGTCTCGTATTTCACAAAAAAATAAACTTCAAAAAACATTTATTAGATCTCAAGTCTACCTGTCTTAAACGATTAAACCTCATGAAACTTTTCTCAAACATCAAATGGGGCGCTGACTATAAATCACTTCTTCATCTATACCGTGGCTTTATAAGATCTAAATTAGATTATGGATCCATAGTATATAGCTCGGCGTCTCATTCAACTCTGAAAATGTTAGACACAATTCACCATCAAGGTGTCCGCTTGGCACTGGGCGCATTCAAAAGTTCGCCCATAAAAAGTATTTTATCTGAGGCTGGCGAACCTCCGTTGATCAATAGAACTCCGCTCCAAGATTACAAAAATGCTGTGAAGAAAAAAATTGTTACCCAATGGCATGACGAATGGATAAATTCAACCGAAAACAAATTGCGAGAAATAAAGCCTGAGAACAAACCTTGGCACCCCCCCTTCAACATGACCAGGAAGGAGCAGGTCTCTCTCACACGTCTCCGCATTGGACACACTAACCTCACCCATTGCTATCTAATGAAAAGGGACCCTCCCCCTTTCTGCGAAGTTTGTTCATGTAGGTTAACAATAAAACACATCTTACGAGATTGTATTAAGTACCAGACGTTAAGAGACCCAAACGATCTATTACCTTGCCTAATTGAAAATGTAAGTCCAATCTTAACTTTCCTGACCAAAACTGGATTGATAATGTAATTTTTTTCTTTCTTTTTAGTGTATATAACATCACAATTCAATGTTGGCACACTATAATAAATTTCAAAAAAAAAAAAAAAAAATGAACTTTCTGCGATTTTTTTCTTTAAAATGGCAGACGAATAACCTCTGAAATGCGTTTATTTCCGTGCGCGTGAGTCATCACACGATTCCGTGCCGGAAGTTTGTACGTACGATGTAGGTAATTCACTTCTACAGATGATCAAAAACACCACCCTCTGCTGCAGTACATTTCCTGAGTCTGCCAGGATAGGTGGCATGAACTCTGTCTAGCTCCTCAAGTGTGATGTTGCGGCAGATCTCAATGATGCGCAGCTTCACATTTTCCACATCTGTTGGCCTGGTTCGGTATGCTTAATATTTCACATTTTCCCACAGGTAGAAATTCATGACGGTGAGGTCCGGGGTGCGGGGGGTATAAGAGTTTGGTCCTCCTCTACCGATCCATCTCTGAGGGAACATTCGATCAAGTTGTTCTCACACCCTCAGATAAAAATGGGTGGGGCTTCGTCTTGTTGGAACAACATTGTATCCTTAATGTTGGTTTTAAGTTCAAATGAAGTTTAAATACTTTACTCCCGTAAGCTTTCCGTCGATGAAATACGGTCCAATAATCCTAGTGCTAAGGACACCGCACCAAACATTAAGACTCCATACATGCTGGCCATCAATATCTCTCATCCAATGAAGGTTCCGTACATACAAACTTCAGGCACGGACTCGTGTGATGACTCACGCGCACGGAAATGAACGCATTTCAGAGGTTATTCGTCTGCCATTTTAAGGAAAAAAATTGCAGAAAGCTCATTTTTTTTGCATTGTATGTTAATAATTCTTTTATTTAATTTAAAAGAAAAAAAAAAATAGGGAATCGAATTTAAATTTCTGGACTTTTGGTCTTTTGAAACTGAAAAAAGTTTATGACCAATTTAAGGACCTATGACTTCCTTAATGAATAAAAAAAAGTACATCAAATCAAAGAAGAGAACTTTACCTATCTTTTGAAGTTTTTAAATTTTTTACAACGTTTACCGGGTGCCCGTAATGACTTCCGCAACCTGGGTCTATTTTCTTCTAAAAACAGTGTTTTGTCGAGACTCGAACCAAGGAATATTTTTTTTTTCTTTTACTAATGTTACTAACTTGCTCTGCATGTTTTGAAAGTAAAATAAAAAAATATGCATTCCATTTAAAATTCGGGAGAAACGGACATGTGCCCGCTTGAAAACGCCCTTAGGGGCGGTGGGCGGAGGTTCAAAATATTTTCCCGTGAAACTTTAGACTTCATATTGGGGACCAATTTTTTGTTTTAAGATCCTAACTCAAACCGTTCACGAGAAAAAGATAGTGGCTGGGTGGTTTCGATCACCCTGTATATATATATATATATATATTTTTTTTTTTTCTTTCTTCAATATGGTCTATTTTAGTTTCTTATTACTATAATCATCATTTTATTCTATAATGAATGCTCAGCTTTTTCACATCTTTTTTTAAGTCCTATGTGTGTATCTATTGAAATTGTACCTTGTTTTTAATTTGTACTTAATTTCAAAAATAAAAATTTGGTCCACTGCCAAAAAAAAAAAAAAAAAAAGGTGTATTATACAAATATAGGAAAAAAATCAAAAAACCGGCATTTTCGGACTAATTTTTTTCGAAAGTTCTGATGGTTATATTGTCCTTTTATATACAATACAAAATACATATAGTCGTAATATTCTATACAACTGATGGCATAAAACAATAAAACTGGCCAAGTTAGAGGATAGTTTGCAGTTAAAAACATACAAAATGAGGAACTCAGAAAACGGGTTTAAATAACGAGAATAGTTTAGTATCAAGATAACTTGGCCGCAAACAAGATATCACTGTATTCATTGGCAAAACCTTTCTGGAACTTGGCCCTTTTTTAAAGTTTTTTTGTGGCATTAATTTTACGTCTCTTTGACTACCCACATACAGGGGGTAAGTCCCTGTACAACACTTTAGTTTTTTTCGATAGGACCAACGAAAAATGAAAAAAGTGAGAATTAAGAATCCATATTAAAATAAAAAAAAAGTTTTGAAAAAGGACCACTCGGTTTATTTTTGGTCTGAAACATATTTTAGTACCATCCATGTATCAAAAATCCCTCTTTAAATCCTAAGGAATAGGAACAACTATGAAAAGTAGAATCCCTGTATATTCATACTAGCGGGCTGTCGCCCGCTTTGCGGGCCGAGGCATGGCCGTGAAAGCAAAAAATCCTTTTTCGCCAATGGCAGGTGTTGTAGTGGGAATTTCGTCTTATTGCACATCTAGACTATAAGGCAAAGCTACCTACCAAATTTCAGCTCGCTAGGTATTACGGTTTGGGCTGTAGAGCGATGATCAGTCAGTCAGTGACTTTGACATTTATATATTAAGATGTATGGGTTTGAGTAACAGTGACATCACTCATGTGAATAACGGTAGCGACTTCACTTACCAGCGTTACACAGAGGAGTTTTGCAAACCACGCAGTCCTCTAGTTTCTCTTTTTCTACCGGATTATATGGATCTTTATAGCAGAGATCTTCTAATGTTTGTTTCCTATTACGAACATGTTGATAAACATAATGATCTTGGTGGTGAAAAATCAGTCCGTCCCGGTTTACAAGACCATCTTTGGTAACATAGCGGCGACAGTAGGGCTGAAAGTTAGACGATAATCATTATATTAAGAGAAATAATCTCTAAAGCTGCATTGTTGGTAGAGGTCCATTTCAGGTGTATGAAAAACAAGAGACCTTATTTTTAATTAATAAAAACAGGAAATTTCCCCTTATATCATGCTTTTGTGTCTATATGCTGTTCTCGACGGTTCCAAATTGTATGGTTGTACCAAATTAAGGGTGTCTTGTGGGTAAAATTTAACGAAGAATCGAATAAAATAGGATTCATGAATATCCGCTAAAGTGTTAATGAGTTTTAGCCACATTTCAACATAGGTTAGTTCAGATCGCATTTTTGTGTCTTTTTAATGTTGTCTACGGTTCCCAATAATTACATTGGACATTGTACTGGGTATTTTAATTTTTTATTATTATAAAAGTAAGAAGTATTGTTATACGTGATTTTAAGTGTTAATAATAATACCTGTTAAACAGGTGTATGTATATTTACGGGCCAAGCCCTATATAAACATATAACAAGATTAAAATTACAAATTCTAGTTATAGCAACATTTCCACTCTGGCGAGTTCAGATCTCATTTTTGTGTATTGTTTTCTACGGTTCCAATATTTTTTGCATTCTACTGGGTGTTTTTGGTGTGTAATTTATTGTACAAACGATAAAAACAGTTTCGAATAATAGACGCCAAAGCTTTATTTCTCGGAAGAAAACACATTTAGTTGCTTTTCTTAGAGCGTACAAACAGCAAGGAATTTTTCAAATATCTTATAACCAAAATTTTACAAAAATGTAGAGTTCTTGAGATTTACGCGAAAAACCGTAAATGAGACCTTTTTACACTTCCTTTGAACGACTTTTAGTTTGAACTTTGAACGATCTTAACCTCCTTAACAAGGAATTGATTTTTCAAAGTATCTTATAACCAAAATTTTACAAAAATGTATCGTTCTTGAGATTTACGCGAAAAACCGTAAATGAGACCTTTTTACACTTCCTTTGAACGACTTTTAGTTTGAACTTTGAACGATCTTAACCTCCTTAACAAGGAATTGATGGCGCCGCCTCGCACGCACTCTACAACTCATTCCGTAACTAGCCTATTAGGATAATTTAAGTATTAAAATATTCATATTTCCAAGGCTAAATCATTTTCTATGTCCATTTTAAGCATTCTCTGAAAGTTTCACAAGAATCGATCCAGAAATGACCCTTGGAAAAAAAAAAAAAAAAAAAAAAAATGGACACCAGATGCAATTGATATTTTAAGAGCACAAACCTCGGTATATGTTGGGTTTTCTTTATCATGGTACTCCAATTTTCTTGGCGTTAAGTGGGTGACCACGTGGCAATAATCACCGTGGTATTCACTGTTACAATCGTAGCAGGTCAGTTTTTGACGATAGTACTTCCAGTCGTCACCTTGATCACCGTGGCAGAGAACCACCCAACAGAGGAGAACCAGGAGTTGCATGTTACAGATAAAAATTTTCATTTTCCTGGGGAGTTTCACTATAATTTCAAACTTTTAGAATTAATAAATAGTCTACAAAATGGATATCTTTCCTACTGAATTTCTTCAGAGGGTTTAAACTAAACTAGCATATCGATGGCTGATATTTTGCTGTCTATTGTGGCCAGTAGAAACTTAATTCAATAAATTTAATCTTGATCGAGCGTCTCTATTTCACCGTAGCCTGTTCCAGAAACACTCTCCACTCTCAAAATCCCGAATCTCCAATTCAACGCAAGGCAGTCTGATTGGTTATTGCGTTCACCTTAGTCAATCGGAATGCGTTGTCTGACAGTTGAAAAGGAGATTAGGAGAGTGGAGAGCTGGAGAGTGTCTCTAGAACGGGCTCCAGCACTCCCAACCAGCATAACCTTATACAGGGTGGGGCACAAGTCAAGACACCCTTATGATTTTTGGAAGGGTTTACTCAGTAAAGGAAAGTTTAAAATCTGGCGTAAATATCACACGACTTTCTTATCCCCGAAAAGAAGTCGAATTCCGCCAGTGGTTACTCAACGGTAATAGATATCAATGCCAAATTCGTAATCAGCACCTCAAAATCATTGGATTTGATATGTCACAATCCCCATCTTTTTTTAAAAAAGATAATTGTATTTATCAGTGAAGATTTAACAATGGTGGTTGGCAGATTAATACAGAACAAAATATATACAGGGTGTCCCACCAAACTTGGACACCTCAAATTACTCGGCCCCTGAAAGAGTTTTTGAAAAATAAAAAAATCTAGGGTACATGTGCTAATAATGCGGTTTCAATTATAAAATTTTTTTTATACAGGGTGGTCCAAAAGTCAGAAATTGAGGTGTCAACTTTCGATTTTTAAATGGATTGACCTGAATTTTATTTGATAATTTTACTTCTAAATGATTCTTGAGTACTTTTTTAAACAAAAATATTACATACAGGGTGGTTTTTTTTCGACCAATTTTTTTTCTAAATCTTGAATAACTCAAGTTCGGTTAATTTTTTCGATAACAAGAAGAGAATGTGTTTGTGTAACGAATACACGCACTTTCAATTGGCATCAAAAAATTTTATACAGGGTGGTTCACAAGTGAAATAATGACTTAATTTTTTTTAAAACCGAGTTTTTTTAATTTTTTATTTAGGATTAATAATTCTCGTCTAATTTTACACATTTTTCGTTAGTCATATCGAAAAACAAAACTAAAGTGTTGTACAGGGTGAGACATAATTTTTTTGTAACACCCTGTATATGGGCAGTCAAAGAGACGAAAAATTAAATATAAAGACTAAATATGCAAGAAAAACTTTGATTTTTAATTAAACTAAAAAGTTATGGTGTTTTAACTAATATTGTCGCATGGACCACCCTGTAGATATTTTCTTAAACCATCATATGGGTAGTCGAAACTGTCTAAAATTCAACGAGGAATCCAAATCTGAAATAAAAAAAATGAATTCAAAAAGCCATGCTCAATTTTGTGTCTACACCTACCTACTTTTTATTTCAAGTTTTAAAATCATTCAGTGTGGACACCAAATTGAAAATGGCTTCAAATTCGTGTTTTTTACTTGTTTTTCGCACATGATTCGAAGTGTTCGTTGAATTTTATACAACTTAGAGTACCTACATGATAGTTTAAGAAAATATCTACAGGGTGGTCCATGCGACAATATTAGTTAAAACACCATAACTTTTTAGTTTAATTAAAAATCAAAGTTTTTCTTGCATACTTATTCTTTATATTTAATCTTGCGTCTCTTTGACTGCCCATATACAGGGTGTTACAAAAAAATTATGTCTCACCCTGTACAACACTTTAGTTTTGTTTTTCGATATGACTAACGAAAAATGTGTAAAATTAGACGAGAATTATTAATCCTAAATAAAAAATTAAAAAAACTCGGTTTTAAAAAAAATCAAGTCATTATTTCACTTGTGAACCACCCTGTATAAAAAATTTTGATGCCAATTAAAAGTGCGTGTATTCATTACACAAACACATTCTCTTCTTGTTATCGAAAAAATTAACCGAACTTGAGTTATTCAAGATTTAGAAAAAAAATTGGTCGAAAAAAAAACCACCCTGTATGTGATATTTTTGTTTAAAAAAGTACTCAGGAATCATTTAGAAGTAAAATTATCAAATAAAATTCAGGTCGATCCATTTAAAAATCGAAAGTTGACACCTCAATTTCTGACTTTTGGACCACCCTGTATAAAAAAAATTTCATAACTGAAACCGCATAATTAGCACATGTACCCTAGTTTTTTTTTATTTTTCAAAAACTCTTTCAGGGGCCGAGTAATTTGAGGTGTCCAAGTTTGGTGGGACACCCTGTATATACATTTAAAAAATGAAAGTTGAAAAAGTTGAAGGTTATCATATTTGTGTTAATCACTATCGTGATATCAGAACTACTCAAACTCGCTTTACCAAACCTACGCTGAAACCGGGACTTGAACCACCGACCTCCAGGTTACAAGTCCGCTGCCTTATCGATCAAGCTACTGAGGTCGGTTACATTAAAAAAAAAAAAAAAAATTATACATTAAAAAAAAAAAAAAAAAAATAGGTCCTAGTAACAGAAAAATTCGACCACATAATAGAAACCAGCGGCTATCCCCCCAGGAAGTCCTCAGGGGGACATCCCGCCCGCTTCGGTCGGATAATCCGTCCGCCCAATCAAGAGCCGTGAAATTGTGGTCGGCCGAAGTCATTATTCACCCTTTATGTGTAATAGTGATAATTATCAATGATAAAAAAAAAAAAAAAAAAATTGATAAACAATAAAAAATACATGAATAATAATTAAATAAAATCAAAAAATCTAATACTCGTACTGTTCTATTACTCGTATTATTACTATTATACTCGTTCCGAAGAAAACAATCCCCATCTAGGATGAATAATAAATAAAAAAGTTAGTCAAAGCGGGTCCCCCCCAAGATACCGGTAAATTGCGGCCGAGGTCCAAAAAGTACGAGATATCAAAAAAAAAAAAAAAAATCAGAAGAGATCTATATTATTTTTTTAATCTAAGAAAATAATGTTCTCTAATTTTTTTGTATATTTAAACAATTCAAAGAAGCAGCGCTTGCGGCCAATATTTGCGGCCCACACACACACACACACACACACGAACACACACATCCTCACGCAGCAATACTTAGCCGAACCATTTTTGCGTTGCGACTTAGCCGAACTTAAGAAAAGTTTGTCCGATTTGAATAAGGTTTATATCAATTGCTAGCAATTTCAATTTAAGAGATACACACTTCTCGGTTTTTTTTACAATTCTCAACCATTTCGAAAATAATTGAAAAATTCTAACGTTCTGCTAATTCCCGAGCGCGAAGCGACCAGTGCCGGTCTCTAAATTTTCCACACTCAGCAATACTTAGACGAACCATTTTCGCGTTTGATACTTAGCAGAACACGCAAATGAAAAAATAGTACTTAACCGAACATTAACGATTTTTGAGCCAGCTTTGAAGGCACCGGTTCTTGTTGGATCACCGAAGTTGAGCAACGTACAGCGAGGTGTAGACTTCGTGATGCTGGCATTCCGGCCCAACAAAGGCTGGGTGAGGTTTATGTGGATAGCCGGTTTTTTAGTTTCCTGCGAATGGAGGGTAACACCCCCGTCGTCATATGACCATGCAGTTAAAAGTGAGGTTTAACGTCGCTTTTAAAAAAATAAATAATTGAAAAGTATATTTTTGTCTTAACATAGCTTTGCTCGGGCAGGGAAATGAAATGATTGAATCAAGGCATTATCTACTTAATGGAACGAAACTTTACGTGTGATAAGTTTGGTCAAATGAGTCAGGTCCTACTATTACTTCCGATAAATTTCTAATATAAAATATAAGTTCTCAGGAAATTATTATACACAACTCTTGGTAAAACAAAATAATAATCATCGAAATAATTTGAAATACTGCTATATACCTATATATTAGTCATTTGGTTGTGAGTTCGAGATTGTTGAATGCTTATAATAATTCAGAAAGCAATAGACAATAGTGTTGGTATGATAAGATCCGTTTCAACAGAAAGAGAATAAAATGCACTGCCAATTATGGACACAATACTTCCTCGTGAATGGCATTCAAATTTTTCTACTTTTATTATCGCTAGAATCAGAGATTTTTACTGAATCACTTGTATTTACAAATGTTCTAAGGGTTGGGTGGAAGAGATTGCCACAGGCAATATATAACCCCTCCCTTTAGGTAGGACAAAAACTTCATTCTCTTTTTTTTTTTGTTCTTGTATCTTTGCTCAATCTTTTTGTTTTTCTTTATAATTTCATTGTATTTTACTGTATATATTTTTGTTCTATCTAATAAAACTTACTATAATATAATGTTCTCAACCGATTCTCTTCAAATTTATTTATATGGCAAGCGGCCACAACGGAGTCCCGAAAATAGTATACATATAACAGTATTTTCGCTAATTCTGTGGAGGGTCTGTGGTAAGGTCATAGTTGTTAATACATAATAAAGGACCAAATTTGGTTTCGGATTAAAAGTGCAGATCTCTTGTATTTTATGGTTTCATTACCAAAGGGCATACGACCTACCTACCACGCTCCAAAGGCAAAGTAAGATGCAACTCATATAAATAAAAAAGGGTGTGTTTTATATCAGACCGTTAGAAATAAAAACAAAGGGAGAATGGAGGAAATTATCCTGTACAGTTTGCCGACTTAGATAGTCAGGATGGGGGTTTTACCCTCCATTCGTTAGGAATTGTACCGGCTACCCACTAGGGCCGGAATTGTCAGCCTCACGTGTTCGGAGGGAATAGAATTTTACTGTGCGAAAAGTCTGCTTCAACCGGGAATTGAACTTAGGACATACGGGAAAAAGTAGTCAACAAACCGTTACGCGCTATGGAGGCTGACAAATTTTGGGGATTCCATTACTTTCCTTTCTATATATAGGATAAGGAAAGTAAAAAAGGTATGTTTTATTAAATTCAGACGGTTAGAAGTAAAATTAAAGGAGAGAATGAGGAAATTATCCTTCCTCGAATTTACAACTTCTTATTTTATTATAGTTAGCTAATAAGTTCCCTCTATGATTAGTTTTAAATCTAGTCTTTAGTTCACTGACGATGCCATAACTGGCGAAACGGCCATCTGAAAATAAATAATTAAGTAATACAAAAAAGCCAAATATTTTTTATCTTCAAATTATTTCGACATAATATGGACGCACGAATATCTCAGTGATTAAGAACTCGCTTGCCATGCGGAAGGTCCCGGGTTCGAACCCTCGCGGAAACAATATTAGAACTAGTATTCAAAATTTGGTTATACTTGTTTGAAGGGGATATTTTCCGGTGCGTTCTTTTTGACCCAACACCTAAAATCTCAGAAACTACCGAACGAATGTCAACGAAATTTTGCATACATACATACATGTAGGGGACGTATTGTAGATGGTCCAATTTTAAATTTATTAACTTTGTATGAGCTTCTTGGTAATAGAAACCGTGCGCCTGACCTCTAACCATATCTCGTGAACAGTTATATTTTCTTGTACCACGAAACGAAGACATACCGGATGAAATGCTTCTTGATTATTTGTGGAAATGTGTGTATGTATGTCCTACCATTAACGTGCGTCAACATTTTTCTGGACCACCCTATAAAATTAGATTAAGTTGAAGAATCAACCTTCAGTTTTGAGGTTTTAAAATATCGGTTCGTTCCATTAGTACCATATTATATTCGGTGTTTGCAATTTCGTAGCCTACCGCAAAACCGAAATGTGAAGTTCACTATCCTTGATTTTATTTGGGGTGTGGATGATGAGATTGACCCCTGTCGTACCCCTGTTTATTCATACTTTCAATATTCATATATCTTGATCAAAAGACTCCACCGATTTGGGTATTGGAAATAATCCAACTCTCCTCCACACTCTCCTCTCTCTCCCTCTTTCTCTCTCTCTCTCTCTCTTCTTCTCTCTCTTCTCTGTTCTCTCTCTCTCTCTCTCTCTCTCTCTGTCTTCTCTCTCTCTCTCTCTCTTCTCTCTCTCTCTCCCATTTCCGTGCAAGTTGTATTTTGTTAATACAAAGTTATGCAGGCGGTTGGTAATATACATTGAAGTTTTTTGTGTGGTCCTTTTCCCTATCCCCTTTTAAATCTGCTGGTTTTTTGATGATAGCAAACATTTTTACGATTCATACAATTCAGTAGAATTCACAAGTAGGACCTTTCCAAAATAACAAATTAATGAAAAACTAACTGATAGTCTTCAAAATTCTGTGACCTTACTAAACAGTCTGGTACTTAAAAGTCGGTAGTTCAAAGTTTAGAAATACTTCATAATAGTTTACTGGGGGATTAGGTCTTTGGAAGAGAGAAATCTTTCTTAGAACTTAAAATTTAATATTCTAATATAAATACAAACATGCGCGGATATAGCCCTCTTGTACTGGGGGGGCACAATCGCACAATATACCTAACTAGCGGGTTGCACCCGCCCCTTCGCAAGCCCATCACACACACAACACACACACAAAAACGTCGATATTTTTCGTGTCACCCATCCATTTCTTGTCCGTACTCGACGTAGCTCAAGAATTGTTCATCAGAATTTCGCGATCAATAAGTCAAATGAAAGCCCCAGCCCTTGCAAAAACAAACACTTTTGACGCACAACTGGGTTAAAAATGGCCTGGGTTATCAAAAAGTATGCATGCGATTTCAAAAAAATCAACGATATTAGGCAGATCTTGCGAAACATTATCCCAAATTGGCATAAAAACATGAACATATTTTTTCAATCTGGCCATTTATTATCAAAAATGTCTATTTTGGCCTACCTCGAACTTTCAAAGGTCTGAAAACCTGGCAAAAATGCAAGCATCAAAAATCTGTGTTAGTCCATGCTTAATAGTTACTTGAGAGCTATTGAAATCAACTTTTATTTTTCAAAAACCCCTTCATATATCCAAATTATGCAATCATTTTGAAGGAGCCTTTGTGGCTTTCCTGTTGGCGGTACGGAAATTTTTTGGGAACCAAAAACGTATTTTTGACTACTTCTGTCTAAAATTTAGTTTAATATACCTAAAATTGCATACTTGATGAGCATTAAAGGCAAAATGTCGAATATGATAAAATACCCCTTCAACTTTCGCTGAGTATGCAAACAAATGGTTCCAAATGCTTGGTAATGCTTTATTCACCACTGCCTATCTTCAGTTCAAATTTGAAAGAAATCCTTAAAAAAGAGGTTATATGTCGACATGTTTTGCTTAGGATTTGACTCGATCTGAGATTTTGGATGTTTTCAGAAATCGAATGAACTTATCTTTCGAACCGTACGTCCGATTTGAATGAACTAAAGTGCTATCGATAGATCTAGTGGATTTTAAGATAAGCTGTTCTCGTTCATTTTCTGTCATTTTACATAAGGGGTTACTTTTTAACGGAAAACACTTTTGACGCACAACTGGGTTAAAAATGGCCTGGGTTATCAAAAAGTATGCATGCGATTTCAAAAAAATCAACGATATTAGGCAGATCTTGCGAAACTTTATCCCAAATTGGCATAAAAACATCAACGTATTATTTCATTCTGTCCATTTCTTATCAAAAATATCTATTATGGCCTACCTCGAACTTTCAAAGGTCTGAAAACCTGGCAAAAATGCAAGCATCAAAAATCTGTGTTAGTCCATGCTTAATCGTTAGTTGAAATCTATTGAAATCAACTTTTATTTTTCAAAAACCCCTTCATATTATCATGTTATGCAATCATTTTGAAGGAGCCTTTGTGGCTTTCCTGTTGGCGGTACGGAAATTTTTTTGGGAACCAAAAACGTATATTTTTGACTACTTCTGTCTAAAATTTAGTTTAAAATACCTAAAATTGCATACTTGATGAGCATTAAAGACAAAATGTCGAATATGATAAAATACCCCTTCAACTTTCGCTGAGTATGCAAACAAGTGGTTCCAAATGTTTGGTAAGGCTTTATTCACCACTGCCTATCTTCAGTTCAAATTTGAAAGAAATCCTGAAAAAAAAGGTTATATGTCGACATGTTTTGCTTAGGATTTGACTCGATCTGAGATTTTGGATGTTTTCAGAAATCGAATGAACTTATCTTTCGAACCGTACGTCCCGATTTGAATGAACTAAAGTGCTATCGATAGATCTAGTGGATTTTAAGATAAGCTGTTCTCGTTCATTTTCTGTCATTTTACATAAAGGCTTACTTTTTAACGGAAAACACTTTTGACACCCAACTGGGTTAAGAATGACTTGGGTTATCAAAAAGTATGCATGCGATTTCAAAAAAATAAACTAAATTAGGCAGACCTTGCGAAACGTTATCCCAAATTAGCATAAAAACATCAACATTTATATTTCATTCTGTCCATTTCTTATCAAAAATGTCTATTTGGGCCTACCTCGAACTTTCAAAGGTCTGAAAACCTGGCAAAAATGCAAGCATAAAAAATCTGTGTTAGTCCATGCTTAATCGTTAGTTGAGAGCTTATTGAAATCAACGTTTTGTTTTTCAAAAACGCTTTCATATTATCATGTTATGCATCATTTTGAAGGAGCCTTTGTGGCTTTCCTGTTGGAGGTACGGAAATTTTTTGGGAACCAAAAACGTATATTTTTTACTACTTCTTTCTAAAATTTAGTTTAAATACCTAAATTTACTTGATGAGCATTAAGGCAAATGTCAATATGCTTATTGGATAAGTTTCGCAGATGCTAATTGTTTATTTTGAATAGAGCATACTTTGATAAAGACTACCCTGGTGTCAAAAGGTTCCGTTAAAAATAACCTTAGAATGACAGAAAATGAACGAGAACAGCTTATCTTAAAATCCACTAGATCTATCGATAGCACTTTAGTTCATTCAATTCGGACGTACGGTTCGAAAGATAAGTTCATTCGATTTCTGAAAACATCCAAAATCTCAGATCAAGTCAAATCCTAAGCAAAACATGTCGACATATAACCTCTTTTTTAAGGATTTCTTTCAAATTTGAACTGAAGATAGGCAGTGGTGAATAAAGCCTTACCAAGCATTTGGAGCCATTTGTTTGCATACTCAGCGAAAGTTGAAGGGGTATTTTATCATATTTGACATTTTGCCTTTAATGCTCTTCAAGTATGCAATTTTAGGTATTTTAAACTAAATTTTAGAAAGAAGTAGTCAAAAATATACGTTTTTGGTTCCCGAAAAATTTCCGTATCTCCAACAGGAAAGCCACAAAGGCTCCTTCAAAATGATTGCATAACATGATAATATGAAGGCGTTTTTGAAAAACAAACGTTGATTTCAATAGCTCTCAACTAACGATTAAGCATGGGCTAACACAGATTTTTGATGCTTGCATTTTTGCCAGGTTTTCAGACCTTTGAAAGTTCGAGGTAGGCCAAAATAGACATTTTTGATAAGAAATGGACAGAATGAAATAATACGTTGATGTTTTTATGCCAATTTGGGATAATGTTTCGCAAGATCTGCCTAATATCGTTGATTTTTTTGAAATCGCATGCATACTTTTTGATAAAACAGGCCATTCTTAAAGCAGTTGTGCGTCAAAAGTGTTTTCCGTTAAAAAGTAACCCCTTATGTAAAATGACAGAAAATGAACGAGAACAGCTTTTCTTAAAATCCACTAGATCTATCGATAGCACTTTAGTTCATTCAAATCGGACGTACGGTTCGAAAGATAAGTTCATTCGATTTCTGAAAACATCCAAAATCTCAGATCGAGTCAAATCCTAAGCAAAACATGTCGACATATAACCTCTTTTTTAAGGATTTCTTTCAAATTTGAACTGAAGATAGGCAGTGGTGAATAAAGCATTACCAAGCATTTGGAACCATTTGTTTGCATACTCAGCGAAAGTTGAAGGGGTATTTTATCATATTTGACATTTTGCCTTTAATGCTCTTCAAGTATGCAATTTTAGGTATTTTAAACTAAATTTTAGAAAGAAGTAGTCAAAAATATACGTTTTTGGTTCCCGAAAAATTTCCGTACCTCCAACAGGAAAGCCACAAAGGCTCCTTCAAAATGATTGCATAACATGATAATATGAAGGCGTTTTTGAAAAACAAACGTTGATTTCAATAGCTCTCAACTAACGATTAAGCATGGACTAACACAGATTTTTGATGCTTGCATTTTTGCCAGGTTTTCAGACCTTTGAAAGTTCGAGGTAGGCCAAAATAGACATTTTTGATAATAAATGGCCAGATTGAAAAAATATGTTCATGTTTTTATGCCAATTTGGGATAATGTTTCGCAAGATCTGCCTAATATCGTTGATTTTTTTTGAAATCGCTCAACTTTTGATAAGGCCCTTTTAACCCATGTGCGTCAAGTTTTTCCGTTAAAAGTAACCTTATTAAAAGACAGAATGAACGAAACAGCTTTTCTTAAAATCACTAGTATCGAAGCACTTTATTCATAAATGACAGTGAAAATAGATCGATCTGAAACATATCTCAGATGAGTCAATCCTACAAGAATCAGTCGATATAGCACTTTAGGATTTCTTTCAAATTTGAACTGAAGTAGGTTGAAAGTAAAGCCATTACAAGCATTTCTGGAAAACATTCCAAAATCTCAAGATGAAGGTCAAATCTATAAATAATTACATTCGACCTAATGAACTCATCTATATTTTAGGATTTAACTAATTTTTAGTACATTTAATTTTTTCTGTAAAATAGTATTTAGCTTACAATACACCCTCAAAAGTAAAATAGTATTAGTGTACAAACCGTCAAAAGTAAAAAGTATTTTGAAACCCCAAATATGTTATGCAATACACCGCGTCAAAAGTAAAGAGTATTTTATTAATACACCTTAAGTAAAAATATTTGCTTACAATGACACCTCAAAGTAAATATATATTTAGGTAAATACCTGTAAAAAAATTTTATGTCTACAGTAAATTTAAAATATTATTAGTTTACCTCAATGTAAAAATAGTATTTAGCTAGTACAATACACCGTCAAAAGTAAAAATAGTATTTTAGTAGTACAATACACCCGTCAAAATAAAATAGTATTCTAGCTGTAAATACACCGTCAAAAGTAAAATTAGTACTATTTAGTAGTACAATACACCTTCAAAAGTAAAAATAGTACTAATTGCTGTCAATAAAGTCAAAGTAAAAAAGATTTATCACGTCTGAAGGTCAAATCAAAATAAAAATAGTATTTAGTGTACTAATACACCGTCAAATCTAGGTATATCCGCTTAGTTTGTGTTTCAATCGTCAAATAAAATTTCTCGTCCAATTCATTCACACTTTTCAGTAAAAATAATGAAAAATTCAGCCTAAATTATAATTTTTAAGAAACAGTTCAAGCTAAAAATGTCAAGCTCACGATTAGCTCGGTGGCTAAGCACTCGTACAAAAGGTCGCGGGTTCGATCGCTGGAGCCGACAAAAAATTGTATTCTAAATTTGGTTATAGTTGTTTGTAAGGGATACCATCCGGTGCTCTCGTGATGACCCAGCACCTAAATGGGTAGTAATGAGTTCACTTCTCGCCCATTAACACAAACCACAAAGGTCTATAGTAGCTCCTGTTTCATGGCTAAGTAATAAAAAAAGTCCTTGAAACAATCACCTTTTTTTTAAAAAAAAAAGAAACAAAATCAAAATTTATGATCACGGATCGTTCCACTTGTAGATTTAGTGAGCACTCGCTGAGTGTATAACTATGTTCAACTTGTAGAGGTTATGGTAAAGCCTTATTATTCCTCAAATCCTCATACTTATACGAGAATTCTATTTGAATTACTTTCCAGCTGCAGAGGTAAAGAAAGTTGATTTACTGGAAATTTTCCAATACACATAATAAATGTAAATTATAAATTATATTACAGGATTAAACAGATACAAAATTACACTTAAAGAGTATCTTGGACTTCCAGAGGTCGGGACGAGCAGTTGAAACAAAAAAAAAATTAACGAAGTTTCAACAAAAAAAAAAAACCGTAGCTTCGATACTGATTTTTGGTTCGTCTAATTATTGCTGCGTAAGAATATACGTAAAAGAAAAATCAATATTTAGACGAACATCAATTTTATTGGAGTTTTTTTGTAAAATGAGAAAGACTATCCAATATTTATTTTTCAAATTATTAATACAATTTCTTCAACTCATTCTCTATGCGCCAATACCACTCAGAAAACTTAAAAAGTTATATTTTCAATGAAAATGGAAAAAGGAATTAGCCGAACCTCTCATGGTTCGGCTAAGTATTGGATATTTGTGTAAAGTTCGGCTAAGTATTAATTTTTCTTTTACGCGTTCGGCTAATTATTAATCCGTAAAACACACACACACACACACACACACACACACACACACACACACACACACACACACACACACACACACACACGAACACACACACACACACACACACATACACCCACCCACACAGACACACACATACCCACTTCCTCGTGATTATTTCACATGGTATACACGTGCTAATTTTGAGATTTTATACTAAATAATTTGTATCTCCAGAACCGCTTAACCGATGTTCTTCAAATTTGTTTTATATGGTGGAATACCGTAGGTCCACAAAAAATTCTGTATCGGCAAGTTGTGAACCTTATTTTTTTGACTTTTTTGTGCAAAATTTTGGATTTTCTGAATTATCAGCGTTAAATTATAATTAATAAAAAAACAAATATAAATAGCCCATGTAAAACAATAATATGCATATATACATACACAATTTCAACAAAATCGGTTGTACCGTTTACGAGATATAAGCGTTCAAATAAATAGTTAGTGGTCAGGCGCATGGTCTCTTTAACCCAGAACCGCTTGTACGAATTTGATGAATTTAAAATGGGACCATCTAAAAAACGTCTTCTATATGTGTGCAAAATTTCATCAAAATCCATTGAGTAGTTTCCGAGATTATTTGCGCGTCACAAGGAATATATTTAACAGACCGACAGACGGACACAAAACCAAAGTTGCTCAGGAGGTTATGAAAACTTTCAATTTCTAATATTAGAAATTTCTTAACATTAAAAACAAATATATAAATCTATAACAATGTGAATAATAATAATAAAAAAAAACAGTTTAAATTAAAATAAAACAGAGAAAGAAGAAGAGTACAAGAAGAATTGAAATTTTGTTTGGACATTTATAGTTACGCCTAACATGCAGCTTGAGCTTTTGGAACAAAATAAAAAGCGGTTCTTAATGATAGAGGCCATGCGCCTACTAATCGTGAATTAAATTATAATTATTTTTTATTATTTTTTTAAACCGACTTGTAATCTGGAGGTCGGCGGTTAAAGTCCCGGTTTCAGCGTAGATTTAGTAGAGCGAGTTTGAGTAGTTCTGATATCACGAAAGTGATTCATTGACAGTGGGTTTGATTAGTTTCAATTTATTAGTATTTGAAACCATGTCCCAAGAAGATTGCCATTTGGCTTTTACGATTTTACTTATGACGGGTTTAAAGTCAAGATCAGAACATAACCTTACGGGTGGTAAACTGGTATTGGGGTGCTTTGAAGCATGATCAACAGTGTCATTACCAACGATTCCCGAGTGAGATGATAACCATAAGAAGGTAATTGACTTACCACAACTCTTTGAGTTTTATAAATAGAGATTAATATATTTAACTTCAATGTTGATTCAAACATTCCTGAGTGACATACATACCTTCGTAGCGGCATAGCGATTTCATACTGCCAAAAAATCGAATCTAATTCATTCTTTCTGGAGAACTCATACAAAGTAGATGACGCTCTACATTTTCAGCACACTATGGCTCTTCATCCTGGTGACTTTTCACACACCCTATTGTGTCAGACATACGACTCGCTAGGGGATACCCAGGAGCATTAATTGGTCATCATGGCACCTGCTTGTTTAGCGCCTTACCTATTAGTTTAAATTATAATCAGAGTAATGAAGATACAGGGGGGTTTCTGTTCTTTCCGTCCTGTGGGACAAAGGGGTCCTTTATTTCCCAAGCAAGATTTATTTCACACACTGTACCAGTTGCTACGTGCTAATGGATGGTTTATTTATTTACAAACAATGAACCTGCGGACTCTAGTGTACAATACAAGTAGTATCAATCATATCACCTCTTTCTCTTTTTCTCTCTCTCTCTCTCTCTCTCTGTCTCATATGTATTAAATTAATTAAAATATCCTTCAACAAAACCTTCTAACCAAAGTAATCAGCAATTTACGAGTATAACCACGAGATTAGTCTGTTAGGGCCAAATTATGAAACAGGATTTGTTAATCTTAGTGGACACTATCCCTTAACTTTCACCTTGACAACAACTGTTTGTAGGAGGTCATATCCAAGCCAGACTTTGTAGCTGTAATATTACCGCTGTGGCGTATCGGAGATGTAGCCAGGCTTCTTGGAGGAAAATCTTGTTTAAACATACCCATCGGTCAGCTGATAAAATCTAGGAGCTCTTAAAGTACTCTATTGGGGAGACTGCAGTTGATAGGTGCTAATATTGTGCAATAGGTTCTGTTCTGTTCCATTCACTTTTCTATTACACTATTTGTTCCCAAATCAGCATGATAAATGATAGTACTGAAGGAGAAAGTCTGGCACCTGGATACACATTATTACAGAGGCACTGAAGGAACCTACAATATTTTCCTGCTTACAGAGGTTTTCCGCTTTAAGTTTAAAATCTAAATTTCTATAAAAGGACCACGAGATTTTCTTTGTTTCCCTTTTTTTTCGTAGCCATGATATAGGAGCCACAGTAGACGCTTGTGGTCTGCGTTGTACAGTGCCCATCGCGTAATATGCCTCCCCTCTGATGGGCGAGAAGTGACAGAATATTTCCTATCTAGGTGATGGAAATATTTCCCATCTAGGTGTTGGTACCGGTACTGAGATTGACTAAACGCTCTGTCAAAACTAGTGTCAATTTCTGGATGGAAGAAAAAGCAAATGAAATTTGGAATAACTCTGGTGGCATGCGTCATGCCAAATTAACACTAGCGGGCTATTCCAAAAAACTCACTCAAGACGCTCTAGCTCTAAGCCGAAAGCAACTGAGAACAGCTGTGAGCATGCTCACAGGACATGAACCATTCAGGAAACGTCAGCCAACTATTGAACCGACAGCATCTCTAGAATTTTCTCCTCAAATTTTAAATTATTTCCTAAAGTTTTAAAATATTTTTACATTTTCTTAACTTTTTGGGTTTAAAAGAATGAATTTAGTGAATAATGTCTGAATCTCAAAGTGATTGTGTTTTTTGCCCTCATTGTCGAGGAAAATACAAAAGAAGGGGTTTGAATAATCATATCCGTGTTGCTCATAGAAATCTACAAATTTCCAATGAAGACAGAGAATTAATAGAAAATACGAATACAACTGAAATTCAAAATGAACAACAAAATACTTCAAATGATGCTATACATAATCTCTTCATGCGTGGCTTTGGAGCACCGCTCATTGATGATACAGGAGCAGTTCATCTTGATGAATGGCAAACAAGATGGAAAATTGCGATGAGACTCAATGGCAAACAATATCACTTGCCACAAGGAGCCGTTGGTCGTCAGTTTGTCTCTCTATTGGCAGAAGAAGTTCAACTTCTTGCAAATGGAAATGCTTCATCTGAGCGAGTTCTTTTCTTGTGCACTACTATCCTACAAAGAGATAAAATGGTTATAAAAGGAGTAGATATTAGATGTTTATTGACACGAAGAATGAGAATGTGGTCAGAAGGAAAGTATGATGAATTGCTACAAGAAGCGGAGAGATGTGATAGACAACTCAAAAGGAACTATGGTACAATGGACGAAAATCACAAAGTTCGTATATTTTCAAGACTTGTATTTCAAGGTAAACTTAGAGAGGCATGCAGATGGATAACTGACCGAAGTTCGGGTGGAGTTTTACAACTTGATGAAGTCCTGGACAATGGTCAATCTGTTCTTGACATATTAAAAAGTAAGCATCCAGAACAGAAAAATGCTGATTGTGATGCATTCATTAAATGTGAAAATTTGCCAATGATGGTAGAAATAGATGTTACATCTTGTCACATTGAAAAAGTCGCCAGAAAACTAAGAGGAAGTGCAGGTCCAAGTGGGACTGATTCAGAAATGTGGAAATGTTTCCTTCTCAGATATGGAAACCATAGCTCTAAATTGAGAGATGCTGTTGCTTCTTTGACCAGACGTATTGCAAATGGTATTGTTGAATGGAAAGATATCTGTGCACTGCTAGCTAGGCGAGGTATTGCTCTGAATAAGTGCCCTGGTGTCCGGCCGATAGGGGTCGGTGAATGCTTACAGAGAATAAGTGCCAAAGCTATGATCCTTATAACTGGAGAAGATGTACAAGAAGTTTGTGGCGGTGATCAACTGTGTGCTGGGATTAAAAATGGCATAGAAGGTGCTGTGCACGCCATGACGAATATGTTCAATGATGAAGAAGTAGAGGGGTTGTTACTAGTGGACGCTAAAAATGCCTTCAATGTTTTGAGTAGACCAGCAGCACTTTGGAACGCACGTGTACTATGGCCTAGATGTGCAAGATTTCTATTCAATACCTATCGAGGATTCATAACCATACTGTTTCGTAATACCAATGAAATTGTTATCAGTCGTGAAGGGACTTGTCAAGGAGATCCTTTATCAATGTAATTCTATGCAATCGGATTGATGCCCTTGATTAATAAATTGAAATCAGACCAATGGAAACAGAACTGGTACGCAGATGATTCTTGTTGCATAGGAAAAATGGAAAACATTAAACAATGATTACAAGTTCTTATTGATGAGGGCCCGAAATTTGGATATTTTCCTGAACCACAGAAAAGTTTTCTTATTGTGAAACCGCATTTGAAAGATGAGGCCGAAGCTTGTTTTCAGGACCTAAATTGCCAAATTGTCTTTTCTCACAAGTTCCTTGGAGGCTTCATTGGATCCAAAAATGCAAAACAGGATTTTGTCCGAGAAAATGTTGAGAAATGGGTCTCTAATGTGAAGTGTCTTAGCACTGCTGCTGTTAAAGATCCTCAGTCTGCCTTCTGTGTCCTGATAAAATCCTTACAGTTTGAATGGTCATACATTCAAAGAATCGTTGAAAACTGTGATGATGAATATGTTCCACTCCGAGATGTGATTAGATCCAACTTCATTCCAGCAATGTTTGGGCGTGAAATTTCTCAAATAGAGCATGAGCTACTTACCTTACCAACCAGATTCGGTGGACTTGGTATTAACAATCCTGTGGATACCGCTAAAAATGCTTACCACACGTCAAAAGCAACAACAATGAAATTAGTTGAAAGTATTCAAAATGGAACAGATCTCAATTTACAAGAACATCATGACCACTCTAAATTAAAACTATTGGAAGAAAAAAATAAACGGGAAGATAAATTCAAAAATAAGAGTGATGACATAATCAAGGCACTACCTGAAAAACAAAGGAGAAACATAACTAGAATTGTTGAAAATAAATGTTCTCAATGGTTAAATGTCATCCCTATTGCACAAGATCATTTTGATCTTTCGCCGACACAGTTCCGAGACGCACTAGCAATGAGATATGGACATGAAGTGAATGGTTTACCCAGTAGTTGTGATGGATGTGGTCAACCAATGAATCTTACTCATGCATTGAACTGCAAGAAGGGAGGGTTAGTCAAACATGGACATGACTACATGCGAGATGAATGTGCTATGTTGGCTGACATGGCATGGAATGGTGTTATGATCGAACCAATAGTCAGAGACAGTGACATCCATCAAACAGCATTGATTGCAGACATCAAGGTTAATGACGTTTGGGAATCTGGGAAGCCTGCGTTTTTTGACAACCGCATTATTAATGCAGACGCAGCTTCTTATGCTTCCCAAAGTTGGACAAGTCTATCAAATAATGCAGCTGTCGAGAAACATAAAAAATATGATAGAGCAATTGAAGACATCAGAGGCTCATTTTCCCCCTTGATAATATCTGTGGATGGTGCCCTTCACTACGAATTCGATAGCTTCTTGAAAAAGATGGCAATCACATTATCTAACAAGTGGACAAAACCATACAGTAGAATTGTTAGTTGGGTTAAAACCAAGATACAAGTTGCATTGATTCGTGCTGTTACTCTCAGATTGAGAGGGACAAGATACAAGTTGAGGAAGTATGAAGTTGAAGATGGATGTGGTGTGTTCCAAATTTAGACAAAGTTGGCATTGAAGATGGAATTGAATGTTCTTATTTTTAATAAATTATAATTTCCTTGTTTGAGAAAAAAAAAAAAAAAAACCATTCAGGAAACACCTGCATAGACTGGGTCTCTCTAGGGAGGTACCAGTTGAATGCAGACTGTGTGGACTTGAAGAAGAAACAGTGACTCACATTCTATTTGAATGTAAGGCACTGGAGCTGAAGGATTCAGAATATTTGGCAACAATAATCTTGAAAATGTACCAAACTTGGGAACTAAAGTCAAGAACCTAGCTCTGCTTATCCAGGGAACAGGAATCTGGACATAGTAAACCAAGAAATAATCTTCTCACACATACTAGACAACTAGGAGTGTGAGCAAGTCAAACTGGTCACAATAGATCTAATAGAGGTCGGTGTGAGAATTGGGGCTCTTCTTGTGGGACCCCAACCAGTTCATAATAATAATAGGTGTTGGTAGGCCATTTAAAAAATAAGTTGTAGAGAGCTTGAGACGCAGCCAAATTTTTCAGATATTAGTTCAGGAGGGTGAGATAGTAAACATACTAAAAGTCCTGAAGTCTAGGATGGTAGGAAACGGAGTTAAAAGGACTGAAAGTGTTTCAGAGGAGGTGTTTAGAAGTCCCAATTCAGATTTTCGCTTAAATCTCAAGAACGTTATATTTCTGTAAAATCTTAATATATAAATGTCAAAGTCACTGACTGACTGATCATCGCTCTACAGCCCAAACCGTAATACCTAGCGAGCTGAAATTTGGTAGGTAGCTTTGTCTTATAGTCTAGATGTGCAATAAGACGGGATTTTCCGAAATTCCCACTACAACACCTGCCATTGGCGAAAAAGGATTTTTTGCTTTCACAGCCATGCCTCGGCCCGCAAAGCGGGCGACAGCCCGCTAGTCTTTGAATATAGTACAATTGAAGAAAATAAAATTTTGGACATTTTTTATTCTATGTTACTATGAAAAATTCCAACTGTTTTTGAGATGTACGCTCCTAGAAAAGCAACTTAAATAAAAAATATTGAACTTTTTAATTCCATTAATTACTTTGAAACTTATATTTATTGATTATGGCGTTTTACATATACGAGTATCTTCAAGTTGACGCCAAGTCCGCTAGCCGCCAATCGGAATTCCGCCACTGGCGTCTTTACTAATTAGGTACTTTTTTTGACAAATTTCTCTTGGATGAGATGGTTTTATGTATGGATTAGGTTGGGTCAACTCTCTTACAATTTTTCATATCTTCAACCGCTTAATTTTGGAGTTTATGGCTTAGCAGTTGAAGATATCAAAAACATATATGAGATATGACCCCCAGAATTAAGACCCTCAAATCCAATTGGCGGCTGTTGGACTTTGGTGTTAACTTATTTTTTTTTTTTTTGTGGGGTTTAACGTCGCTTTCAACTGCCATGGTCATATCACGACGGGGGTTTTACCCTCCATTCGCAGGAAACTCACAAACCTGCTACTCACATTGACCTCACCCAGCCTGAGTGGGGCCGGGAAAAGCCAGCGTCACGAGAATTAGAATTTGAATGGTCACCCATCCAAGTCTTAACCTCGCTGGATGTCGCTTAACTTCGGTGTTCTGAAGGGAACCGGTGTATTCAACATGCCATCGACGCTGGCTAGGTGTTAACTTAAGATATCGAAAAAACTATGGGAATCAACCCCCATGTATACCTATAAAAAAAAATAGTTGCTTTTCTAGAAGCGTATAATCTAAAAACAGCTTGGCATTTTTCTAAGTAGCATCGAAACAATATTGTTCAAATATTATTTACTTCAATAAATTGTTGTAGACCACAAAGCTTTTACAAAATGTAGCGTTCTTGTGGTACAGGCGAAAATCCAAAAATGGGACCTCTTTTCACCTCCTCTGAACTTCAGAACTTTTAGTATATGACACACCTTCCTGTGTGTCATGGTCCGAACTAATATCCGAAGGGATTGGCTGAGTCGCCTCTACACGGTCTTTCAAGTCATTTATCAATTAAATAATAATAATAATAGTAATAATTTTTTTTCTGAAATGTACATTTAAACTTCCAAATTTCCCTCGAAGTACCTACTATGTGTACTTTTAGTGAATTGTTTTACATTTTTTTCGATTATTATTATTAAAAAAAAAAAAAAAAAATAGGTATATTTCTTTGTTGTTTTTCAAGTATAATAATATTTGAAAGTAAAATTAGAATATGGATAAAGACGAGCGCACCGGAGGGTCTCCCTTGCAAACAACTGTAACCAAATTTTGAATAGTTTTTTTTTTCGTCGGCGCGGGGGTTCGAACAATAGCCTGGTTTATTCATCGACTGTACTTTATGTATTTTTATGTTGAGAGGCTACGCTAGGATTATTCGCTCTATACTCCCCCACCCAACAAAACAGATCATTTTTTTACTTTTTGGAGCGAGTACAAATATTTGAAATTAAAATATCATATGATATCTACCTTGAATAAATAATTAAAAAACTGTTATACAAAATTATAGATGCAAGTTTTCGCTTGTATTTCACTACTTTGCCATAAAAAAATAATCCAATGTTATTCGTCGACATTACAAAAAAGATTAATTCTATTGAAAGAGGGATGGGTCAAACAATTTTGCACTTTTTTTCAGCAGGAACTTAAAAAAGCCATTTTCTCGAGTAGTTAGAGGTACCTGCATAGATTTTGTGATTAGTTTTTCTATTGAAAAATATTTAAATAATTCAATTAAAATCAATTTTTGAAACAATATTTTCTGAAGCCTTTAAAAAGCTTTTAAATCATGCCATATTAAATATTGCTTTTTTTAATGTATATTGTACATTACATTATTTGAAAAAAAGTTGGTGCTTTTGTTTTCAAATATATTATGATTTCTGTATGTGCTAACACTAAAAAACAAAGTATAATTAAAGTTAATTAAATTCTATGTAAAATTTAATCATACCTAATTTCTGTTTTATTTTCCAGGTAAGTCAGCCGCAGATTTTGTGCCAGTATGTGAGTATTTTACTTCCGAAAATTTTTAATATTAGAAATCGGAAATATTGTGTTCGTTTTTGAAAAAAAAATATTTTTTTTTCCGATATAATTTTTTTCATATTTCTGGACGTTTCATAACCTCCTGAGCAACTTTGATTTTATCACTGTCTGTCGGTCTGTTAAATACCTTCCTTGTTACGCGCAAATCAAAAACTACTGAACGGATTTCAACGAAATTTTATACACATATATTATATTAGGAGACGTATTGTAGATGGTGATAAAGACCATACGCCTGACCACTAACTTTTTACTTATACTCTTATATCTTTTTAACGGAAATTTGGCATGTGTATTAGTGTTTTACATAGTGCATTTGTAATTATTTTTAAATAAAATATGATTTATCTCATATATGTATTTAAGAAAATCCAAAATTGTGGACAAAAAAGTAAACTAAGGTCTTCGACTTGCTGATACAGAATTTTTTGATGGGTCTAGAGGCTACACGTATGAGTTCGGTGCGGAAAATAAAAAAATGTATGAGTTCGGTGCCGCCTAAAAAAGGTCATGTATGAATTCGGTGCCGCCTAAAAAAGGTCACGTATGAATTCGGTGCCCTGGTACTTGCCCTGATGATCAGGTAATTATAGTATTTTTTTCCTTATAGGCATGGCCTTCAATGTATTTTACCTAACCCTACTATAAACCCAAGGCATGGCCTTCATTGTATTTTACCTAACCCTACTATAAACCTAAGGCATGGCCTTCATTGTATTTTACCTAACCCTACTATAAACCCAAGGCATGGCCTTCATTGTATTTTACCTAACCCTACTATAAACCCAAGGCATGGCCTTCATTGTATTTTACTTAACCCTACTATAAACCCAAGGCATGGCCTTCATTGTATTTTACCTAACCCTACTATAAACCCAAGGCATGGCCTTCATTGTATTTTACCTAACCCTACTATTAACCCTAGGCATGGCCTTCAAGGAGGAAATGGACAGCCTTGCTGAATGTAACTGTCTACAACATAATCTACTAAATTAATAACAGCAGGATGACTGTTAACAAACAAAAGAGTACATTATAAAAAAACAATCAATTTATAAGTCATTAGGACCGCACCGAACTCATACATCACCTTTTTTTCGGCGGCACCGAATTCATACATGCGAAAAAGGTGCGGGTAATCTTCGCACCGAACTCACCTATTGCCGGTCTAGAATGTAGAAAAACGGTATTCTACCATATTATTCGAATTCGAAGAAAATCAATTAAGTAGTTTTGGAGATAAAAGAAATTTAACTAGAATAAAATCTCAAAATTGCCAAGTGTATACAATGTAAATAAATCACGAAGAAGTATTATGTTCATATAATTGTCGGTTTTTTCATACTTTTAAATTTTCATCTAAGTTAGCTCTCTTCTCACTATTATTTATGAATAGTTTGATTTCGTAGATACTATTTTTGTTGAAGGATAGCGCTCTAGGCTTGCACGCACGGTGACCCGGGTTCGATCCTCTGCTCTTTCCTTGGATGAATGGTATCCAACAAAAGATCATTCTTATCCTACCCGAAATAAAGCTAACTTAATTGCTCCTATCTTATTAAAACAGAAATCAATTTTATAACGCTCTACCCGATCACTACTAACTATATGAAGGAGTTCTATTTAAAGATAAACTGAATGATCTTTTGCAGGATATCAGTCCCTATAGTAAAAAAGAATATCTCGATCACATGATTAGAATGTAATTTCTCATTTAATATTAGTTTTAGTTTTATATTTTTAACCTTATTTTTATTTTTGACTCTTGTTGTACCCACTGGGTTTTTACAAGAAATAAAAGCTTCACTTTACTTTACTTTACTTTGTCCGGGGTTGATTGAACCTCGTGAGGAAAAATGAGTAGCCGCTTTAACCTTCCGCCCGGGGCTCCAGGGGCGGAATTCTACATCCGAGACCTTTGGGCGCCAACATCTGTGATGATATTAAGTCACAGATTTTTTTTTATTTTTTATTTACACTTTATTGATAGGACATATTATACATATACAGGGTGGCGCAGCAGGTTCTCGTGTTTTTGAAACGGTTAGTACGGCCGAACGGAGGGGATGACGGGGTCGACCACCAACTCCTCTAGAAGGGTAGGATGGGGAGTTTCAGTAACAATGCCGACCTGGTCCGTGGAGCATCGTGTTTTCGCTGTAGAGCAATTTTTGCGAAAAAACAAATCTATCGTTGCAGTCACGCGCGCCTTCCGCCGCCATTTCAACGTCCCACATCGTGGTGCTGTTCTCTCCACAGTGATAAAGTAACCGTTTGGTGTGGGGTTTCCAAGCTGGGAATCATTGGATCGTATTTTTTTGAAGATGAAAGGGGGCAGGTGACTACGGTGAATTCTGTGCGTTATGGACGAATGATTGAAGAATTCTTGATTCCACAACTCGAACAAAACGACTACGATACAGATTTAATGTGGTTTCAGCAAGATGGGGCAACTGCACACACGGCAAGAATATCCATGCAGGCTTTAAGCACTCTGTTCCCAGGGCACATTTCGCGTAACGGAGACATGGACTTGCCCCCCCGCTCGTCGGACCTCACGGTTTGTGACTTCTTTTTATGGGGTTATTTGAAAAGGAAAGTGTACACCAATAAACCTCGCACCCTTCAGGAGTTAATGGCGTCCATTAAGACTGAAATTCTGAAGAGCAATTCCAACCGATATGCTTTTTTTTTTTTTTTTTTTTTTTTTTTTTTCATCATTTTTCATAATTGAATTTTTTTTTCTTAAATAAAATCCCCTTGTTACTGAACATTTTAAAATTTATTTCAACCCGATACCTTCAACATTAACGATTTGACGACTGTTTCAAATTCACGAGGCATAGCTGCGCCACCCTGTACAATACAAATAATTACAAATTAAAATACAATATACTACATGGGTCATTAAGTCGTCGAACTAGGTAATAGAGCTAGCCACTAGAGCGCTGTTTGTTTTGAAAACTTTTAGTTCTAACGGTCATCAGTCATGTGTTGAGATTTTGTGCCTTGAAAATTATTTTTCTCTAAGCTATTACAAATTTAGTGAAGCTTCTATTGTTAACTTTTAAAATATGGATAAAAACGAGTTTCGCATCGTGATTAAACATTGTTTTTTGATGGGTAAAAATACTGTGGAAACTCAAAAATGGTTAATAAAGTGTTATCCAAATGACTGTCCATCAAAAGGAACAATTTGTTGGTGGTATAGAGAATTTAAAAGTGGTAGAACATCCACCGAAGACAAAGACCGCTCAGGACGTCCTATTGAGGTGGCTACACCAGAAAACACTCAAAAAGTGCTGAAAATCGTGACAGCTGATGGCAAAGTTAAGTTACAAGAGATAGCTGACACTCTAGAGATTTCAAAAGATACTGCATTTAAAATTTTACATGAAGAATTGGGTATGCAGAAGCTTTTGTCCAAGTGGGTGCCGCGTTTACTGACAGTTGACCAAAAACAACAACCTATTGATGATTCTGAGCATTGTTTGGAGCTGTTTAACAGAGACAGAGAGGATTTTTTCCGCCGATATATAACGATGGATGAGACGTGGATACACCACTATACTCCGGGATCGAAAAGAGCGTCAGCCGAATGGACAGGAGAGGGCGATACCCGACCAAAGCGTCCAAAGACACAAGAATCAGCTGGGAAGGTTATGGCTTCAATATTTTGAGACACAAATGGACTTTTGCTCATTGACTTTCTCCCGAAAGGTCAGAAGATAAACAGTGACTATTACATTGCCTTATTGGATCGGTTGAATGACGCTATCAAACAGAAAAGGCCCCACATGGCAAGGAAAAAACCACTCTTTCACCAAGACAACGCTCCAATCCACAAGTCAATGAAAACAATGGCAAAATTGAAGGATTTGCAATTTGAATTGCTCCCACATCCCCCTTATTCACCAGACCTGGCTCCATCTGACAACCACCTGTTCTCAAATGTGAAAAAAGAGCTCCAGGGGAAAAAAAATTGATCCGACTATGAGGTCATAGTCGCCACTAAAGCGTATTTTGAGGCAAAAGACAAAACCTTCTACAAAATAGGAATCGAAAAATTGGAAAAGCGCTGGAATAATTGTATTACCCTAAATAGAGACTATGTTGATGACTAAGGTAAAATTTTGCCAAAAAAAGCTTCCTTTCACATTTAGTTCGACGACTTATTGACCTATGGTTAATAGAAAAAATTAAAAAAATTAATAAAAAATAAATAAATACATACAAAACATATATGTCTTAACTAAAGGACGGGGTTATTGCCTTAGGCAATCTCTTCCACCCAACCCAAACTTTGAGTTTTTTTATACTGATTTTGCATTTTTGTTCACTTTTGATAACTATACTTATTTTAATTTCCCATTATTTTAATGTTTTACAATGAAAAATTCATTGTATACGTACAATTTGGTACTTACCTACTTATGTAAAAAAAAAAAAACACTGCCAATTATGGACTCTATACTTCCTCGTGATTGTTTCACATTGTTAACACGTGCCAATTTTGAGATTTTATACTAAATTACTTGTATCTCCAAAACAACTGCACCGATTTTCTTCAAATTTGTTTTATATGGTAGAAAATCGTTTTTTCTACATTCTAGATTCCACAAAAATTTCTGTATCGGCAAGTCGTGGTCCTTATTTTTTGACTTTTTTGTCCAAAATTTCGGATTTTCTTAAATATCAGAGTCTAATTATAATTAATTAAAAAATATATATAAATAGCCTATGTAAAACAATTATATGCATACACACACAAAATTTCATTAAAATCGGGTGTACCGTTCACGAGATATAAGCGTTTAAGTAAAAAGTTAGTGGTCAGGCGCATGGGCTCTTTCACCAAGAACCGCTAGTACGAATTCGATGAATTTAAAATGGGACCATCTACAGAATGTCTCCTAGATGTGTGCAAAATTTCATCAAAATCGGTCGAGTAGTTTCCGAGATTTGCGCGTTACAAGGAATCGTTTTAACAGACCGACAGACCGACAGACCGACAGACCGACAGAACGACAGACCGACAGACCGACAGACAGACACAAAACCAAATTTGCTCAGGAGGTTATGAAACGTCCAGAAATCTGAAAAAAATTGAAATCGGAGCAAAAAAATATTTTTTTTTACAAAAACGAACACAATACTTCCGATTTCTAATATTAGAAATTTCTCGGAAGTAATACATGGAAAAGTTGGAAAATAACATAGTATTATATTATCAAGGAAGGGAGAGGGGGAATATCACACCCCTCGGATAGTTAACACAAGTGCATAAAACACATAATTAAATGTTGATATTATTATTATAGTAAGCTTTATTAGGTATAACAAAAAATATATACAGTAAAATACAATGAAATTATAAAGAAAAACAAAAAGATTAAGCAAAGATACAAAAAACAAAAAAAGAGAATGAAGTGAATGTTCTACCTAAAGGGCGGGGTTATTGCCTGTGTCAATCTCTTCCACCCAACCTTTTTTCATTTCAGTAGTGAAAGTAAACTACCCCACAAAGCAAGAGGACTGTATTCCCTCAGTTTGGGGTAGTAGCATTAATTATGTGTTACCTATGTATTTCCACTGCCAAAAAAAAAAAAAAAAAAAATGTGTTACCTATATAGAGAATTAATTATTAATGCAAAAAATTACAAATTCTTCAATTGTGTATGTATGAAATATTTTTCGGACAATTGAAGCTTTTTATTATTATTAATGAAGATTATATATTAAGTCAGAACAAACGCATTGATTAAAGAAGAATTAAGCATAGGTAGATGAGGATAGTAGCTGGAAAATGATGCACCATGCTGATTTATAATCTGCACAGGATTAGAATGTTGAAATCGAATTAGTATAGGGAGAGAGAGATGGAGAGAGAGAGAGAGAGAGAGAGAGAGAGAGAGAGAGAGAGAGAGAGTGAGAGAGAGTGAGAGAAAAAGATGTAGGAGGGAGAAATCTGTAGAAGGAAGAAATAAAAAATTAATGAAGAGAATTTTTCATTTTAATTGTTCCACGATGCATGGCACACAGGGTACGGAGAAAAAATCTATTGAAATTAAACAATTAAATTCCCTTCTCTTCATATCACTCTCTTTCTCTCTCTCGCTTTCAATCACTAGAACTTCCTCCCTATTTCTCTTTTCCCCCTCCTCTCTCTCTCTCTCTCTCTCTCTCCTTTAACCTCTGGTTCCCTGCGTGTCTCTCCTCTCTCTTTTTTCTTCTCTCTTTTCTTTCTAGGAGAGAGGATAAAGTACTCTCTCCTAGAAAAAAATCTCATTTTCTTTGTAAACGATTTAATATGTCTTTAAAAAAAATACTTTCTATACCTTTCAGGAAATAGAAAGTACAAATTACCTCTCTTTAAAATGATTTTGCATATCGTTTAACTTTTTCGACATTCTTCTCTGATACAAAACATTTAGTCTGATTAATAATAATCCCCCAAAAACACCACTTTGTGGTTACGAAAAGCCCAACTCAATAGAATGAGTACAATTAGTTAAAAGTGAATGATATCAAATTGAGAACACCTTTATCCCCTCTCTTTCATTTCTCTGCACTCTTCTCTGAATTTATTCCTCTTATGTTTATCTTTCTCTCTCATTGCTAGGTGTCATCTTAAACTTGATTTCTCTTTAAGTTTTACAAGTTGAACGGCAATAAAAACTAGCGGTCGAAGTATGAATTTCCTTAACTGTGTAAAATATCTAAGAAAATTATATCACGACCGCCAGTTTTTTTTAATTTTAAAAGATGAGTGTTTCACAGCCTTTTTCATTTCGTAGCCATGAAACAGGAGCTACTGTAGACGCTTGTGGTCTGTGTTGTAGCCTGCCCATCCCGTAGTATGCCTCCCCTTTGATGGCCGAGAAGTGACACAATACTTCCCAATTAGGTGCTGGGTCAACACGAGCGCACTGGAAGGTATTCCTCACAAACAATTGAAACCAAATTAAGAATACAAATTTTTGTCGGCACGGGGGATCGAACCCGGGACCTTCCGCATGGCAAGCGAGTGCTTAACCACTGAGCAAATCTTGTGGTCTGTGTTGTAGCCTGCCCATCCCGTAGCAACTATTACATTTTTTCGCAGTGTTTCTCTCCCTCTTTCCTATATTTCTCTATCTTTATCTTTATCTCTCTCTCTCTCATGTCTCTTGTTTCCTCGTCACTTTGAGACGATAATGGTGAGGTAGAGTTTCGTCAGTAACCCGATATTAGCAACTAGAGAGCACTTTTACCAAGATAGACACGTTACAACAACGTCAACAACCACTTCTGTGACAATGTTTCCTGAGAAAAAAAGGTTGCTGTCAAATTTTGTATAGTGTTCTTTCTGGACTGTCAGCAACAGGTGAGGAGGGGTGCTTTCTTTTATCAGCTTGTTATTCTTATTGCCATAGGCAATAACCCCGCCCTTTAGTTAGGACATATTATGTATATATAATTATATATATATATTTTTTTCTTGTTTATATTTATTGTCAATTTTTATATTTATTTTTTACCATTATTTGTCTGTAGGTATATATGTTCTACTAATAAAGAATTTCTAAATAAATAAATAATAAATTCCTCTTGAAGTAAAGGTGTCTACTTCACTGATAGCGCCCTAGATGTGTACACACGCTGACCTGAGTTCGATCACTGGCACGGTTGAAACTTTTCTGTTCACTATTCTTGGATGTCCAGATTATCCAGGGTCTACTTTTATGTCGTGAGAAAAAAATGGCAGTCAGTCGTATGAAGAACGATTTTTGGTGCCATCAACAGAGTTAAAAGACATAGGTAGGTATTCTTATTATTATTATTATTAGTAGTAGTATACTTTATTAGGTAAAACAAAAATATGTACAGTAGAATACAATGAAATTATAAAGAAAAAATAAATAGATTGAACAAAGAAACAAGAACAAAAAAGAGAATAAAGCTAATGTCCTACCTAAAGGACGGGGTTATTGCCTGTGGCAATCTCTTCAACCGAACCCTTTTTTGGGTTGGGTGGAAGATATTTTGATAAAAATGAAGCATTTGCTCTTGAGCAAAAGCTCGAAGTAATAGCAAAAGGGCTGAAGGAAAAGGTGGAATGACCAAATGCTTGATCATAACCAGTTGCTTTGCTCACGAGCAATTCATCCATGCTTAATTTAGAGGAGCTTTTAATCAAAGGAAAAAGTCAACTCTATGAACATTCAAGTACCATTTACTTAAAAAGAAGGAAAAGGTTTTGCTTTTGATTTCAAATGTCAATCTGTAAATGTCAAACAAACAATAAATTCTAATTTCTAAAAAAAAAAAATTCTAAAAGCTTTTGCTTTTTTTTTATGAATGCTTCTTTTTTCTCTAGATGCTCTGAGCACTGCTGTGCTACCCACTAATATTGTGCAAAGTACCATTTACTTAAAAAGAAGGAAAAGGTTTTGCTTTTGATTTCAAATGTCAAATTGAAAATGTCTGGCAATCTGTAAATGTCAAAAAAACAATAAATTGTAAATAAAAAAAAAAAAAATTCTAAAAGCTTTTGCTTCTTTTTATGAATGCTTCTTTTTGCTCTAGATGCTCTGAGCACTGCTGTGCTACCCACTAATATTGTGCAAAGGCTCTGTGAAGAAAGACTGAAATGATCTTTTTTTGCTTTTTTTTATTCCGCTTATAATATAATGGCTGCTATTATGAGTAAAATTATAATTTCGCATAGGTATTAGCTATTCCATCCATATTTTGTATCTTAATTTGACATGCCACAGTCAAGGTAAAACGTGAAAATGATTTTTTTCAGTTTTTCCTTGAAAATAAAAGAGAATCAGCGCGAAGTTTCTAAAATGAACATACATATTAAGAAAATCTTGATTTACGTACGAAAGCAACTATTGTTACAAAAAAAAAAAAAAAAAAAAAAAAAAAAAAAAAAAAAAAATGCAGTAGTACACAATATTCTGAGGAAGAAAAAATATTAAAGCGTTTCACCATCATTTTTTATTATGCTCTATTTTTTCTCAGAATTTCCAGTAAATGTTTATAATAGTATGAAAACATCAAGAAGGTTTCTTTACCGTCATAATAAAGGAAAGTAAAGGAAGCTTTTAATGCAAGATTAGCGACGCCAAAAGGAGAAGCGTTCAAGACAGAGAAATATAGAAAGAAAAGAAAACAAATAGAACAAAATATCCGAAAAAGAAGATGGAGTTTTACAGAAGATAAATCAATTAAAAAGTATCTTCTTAGGTGCGTTAAAATATATTTTGAAAATTGTTGTATTTCTATTGTATTTTCTTTTATTATAAAATGGTTCGTCTGTGTGTGTGTGTAAACCCTTTCAAAGATATTCAGGGGTTCTCAGGGTTGTGTGTGTGTCTGTGTGCCTGTCTGTGTCCGTGTGTGTGTAAAGAACTGTATAAGAAAAGGGGTCAAAAGAAAATGCGTAAAGGGAAAGAAATATTACTTAATGTACCCAAAAACACAGTAATAAGTGTAGAAGAGAGAATGATAAGTATAAGTAAAGAATGAATAAGTTTTAAAAAAAGAGAAGGTCCCGTTTAAGGAGATGAGAAGAGAGAGAGAGAGAGAGAGAGAGAGGAGAGAGAGAGAGAAGAGAGAGAGAGAGAGAGAGAGAAGAGAGAGAGAGAGGGAGAGAGAGAAGAGAGAGAGATAGAGAAAGATAGAGAGGGAGTTAAGGAAGAGAAAATGAGGTTGAAGGTTTCGGGTATGAAATTTCCCTCAGAAATTGGGGACTTTTCCAGAAATTCTATCCCTTCCTTCTGAAACCTTAAATTTGGAAACATTTGCCAAATGGTAAAACTACCTCGTAAATAAAATTATTCAAATAAACCCCACTCTTCTCTTCGTCTCTCTCTCTCTCTCTCTCCTCTCTCTCTCTCTCCCTCTCTCTCTCTCTCTCCCCCCCCCTCTCTCTCTCTCCCTCTCTCTCTCCCCCCCCCTCTCTCTCTCTCTCTCCCCCCCTCTCTCTCCCTCTCTCTCTCTCTCCTCCCCTCTCTCTCTCTCTTTCTCTTCACCCTCTCTCTCTCCACCCTCTCTCTCTCTCCTCTCTCTCTCTCTCTTTCTCTTCACCCTCTCTCTCTTCACCCTCTCTCTCTCCACCCTCTCTCTCTCTCTCTTTCTCTTCACCCTCTCTCTCTCCACCCTCTCTCTCTCTCCTCTCTCTCTCTTTCTCTTCACTCTCTCTCTTTCTCTTCACCCTCTCTCTCTCTCCTCTCTCTCTCTTTCTCTTCACCCTCTCTCTCTCCAACCTCTCTCTCTCTCTTTCTCTTCACCCTCTCTCTCTCCAACCTCTCTCTCTCTCTTTCTCTTCACCCTCTCTCTCTTCACCCTCTCTCTCTCTCCTCTCTCTCTCTTTCTCTTCACCCTCTCTCTCCAACCTCTCTCTCTCTCTTTCTCTTGACCCTCTCTCTCTCCAACCTCTCTCTCTCTCTCTCTTTCTCTTCACCCTCTCTCTCTCACGCATTGGAGACAAAAAAAGTGAGTGCGAAAATATTCACCAGGGCCTGGTACAAGGTGGGATCAATTCCCCGACCTGGTTTAACATATACACTTATGATATACAACATGTTAAAATAAAAACAATTTTGAAAATGTTTGCCGATGACTCGTGCATCATCTCAATTCACAAAGATGTCTCGACAGCAGTTAAAAATGCGCAGACTGACTTCATCGAACTTCAAAAATATTTCTATCACAACCACATATACCTCAATGAAAAGAAGACAGAAACGATGATTTTTGGTTTTGCCAGCAGACAGATTGATCTTACATCATATCGGATCTACTGCCACAGTCGGGACTGCTTAGTAAGGGGAACATATCATGAACAGGTGTGCACGTGTCATCAGGCAGAATATAAAGAAAAAGTAAAATATCTCGGTATGCTAATCGACAGCGAGTTTAAAATGAAGGATCACGTTCATACCTTGAGCAAAAAACTGAGAATAGTTGATTATAAATTGAGGAAAACAAATTCAGATGGCCTTCCACTCAGCACGAAAAAAACCATCTACTTCTCACTCATCGACTCATTGCTCAGATATGGATCTCCTTTATACACATTCTCTCCACAGTATGTTCAAATACCACTGAATAGAGCTCAAAACAGAATTCGGAAGTTCCTCTTTCATAATATCAAAAAGCTCCCTATAATGACCCCAGACCAGCTTTCCAGCCAAATACTATTGTGTTTAAACTTTCATAAGTCAGAATATAGACAGCAGACCGACCAACCCTATTCACTTCGCCTGCAGAGATTTCGACGGCCTCATGTTTATACCAAACTCTATGGAGATCGAAGACTTGAGTATGTTATACCCAGCTTACTCAATCATTACTGTCAGGACTTTCTGGAGGAGAAGGATATGATTATAATAAAGCAAAAAATCAAGAAGAGTTTACTAACTGATGGCAAATAAACTTTTAGAAAAGCTTAATCATTTATTTATAAGGTCTAACAAACAAATTTCTCCATGTATTCTATAAAATTACCAACCTTGCAAAACCGGGAGTCGAACCCGAATGTCTACTGCAAGCTGAGCTAGACCGAGTGTAAACCACTTGGACGAAGAGATTTTTATACAATTGATGTACAAATATACCTGTTCCCTAATATAGTTAACTATAGATACCTTATGATACTTACCTGTTTTAGCATTCATTTTAAGATATAATATATTATATTAGTGATTGAAATCCATACCATATTAACCAGGTACCTGGTTTCAAAAAGAGGCGAATTTGGTTTAGAATTAAAGTCAGGAATCTTACATGGAACTATGAACTTGTAAAACGAAGAGTTTGCTTGTGTAACTCTTACATTATATCCACAAGTCAAGATATATCCATAACTATTTTGTATAATTCAATTCCTACAGTATACTTTTTTTCTTTTTTGCACGACCAATATAAAATATATTCTTTTATCTAAATAGAGAGGAGCCCACCTCCAAATAAGGTAGAATTATCTTAGGAGGTGTCAATATTACTGTACTAAACATGAATATATGAAATAAAGAATCTATTCAAATTCAATTCAAAATTCTCCACCCTCTCTCTCTCTCCCTCTCTCTCTCTCCCTCTCTCTCTCTTTCTCTTCACCCTCTCTCTCTCCCTCTCTCTCTCTCTCTTTCTTTCTCTTCACCCTCTCTCTCCACCCTCTCTCTCTCCACCCTCTCTCTCTCTCTCTCTCTCTCTCTCTTTCTCTTCACCCTCTCTCTCTCCCTCTCTCTCTCTCTCTTTCTTTCTCTTCACCCTCTCTCTCTCCACCCTCTCTCTCTCTCTCTCTCTCTCTTTCTCTTCACCCTCTCTCTCTCCACCCTCTCTCTCTCTCTCTCTCTCTTTCTCTTCACCCTCTCTCTCTCTTTCTTCACTCTCTCTCCCTGTCTCTCTCTCTCTCCCTGTCTTCACCCTCTCTCTCTCTCTCTCTCTTCACCCTCTCTCTCTCTCTATCCCTTCTTCGTCTTTCACTCTGCCTTTTCCCAAACCTACTCAGGTCGGCATGTGTCAACCTCTTCCTCAACTCCCTCGCCCAACTTTTCAACCCTTCCCTCATTCTATTTACTTTATGTCCTCATTCTATTTTCAACCCTTCCCTCATTCTATTTACTTTATGTCCTCACCAACACAAAGTTCCGAGGCCATGAGGTAGAAGGAACATGTTCTCTAGTCCAGCGGTCGGCAACTTTTTGAACTACGCGGACCCCTAGCTTATCTCTAAATTTTTTAAGGGACCCCCACATTACAAAAGCGTGGGGGGGGGGGGGGGGGTGTATGAAAGTAAAGTAGGTAGATATGTAAATGGTTATTAAGATTCTTAATGGATTTGGTTCTTTATTGAAACAAGAAAACGAAAATAAAAAGAAAATTAATCACTGACCTACCACCTATACCTAACGCACCAATCAAGGAGAACTAAACTTAATAAACATTCACTATGAATTGGGATTATTGGGATTCCCGAGACTCGGAAGAAACAAGAGAAAATTCACGTTTGGACTTCTCTTTTAAATCCTGAAATGGCTTCGCGGACCCCCAATTTAGCTCTCGCGGACCCCCGGGGGTCCGCGGACCCCAGGTTGCCGACCGCTGCTCTAGTCCACGCTTAACTAGACAGCACTGGTTGTGTTCAGTCGCGGCCGGTGGGAAAATGTTTCGGGGGTGCTGCCACATAAACCGGACTAAAATGGAGTTTATGTGTAGAGTCGCCCTTTCAGTATCTAAAGAGTTAGAGTTCAATTACCATGCCAATCATTTTAAATTTTTTACGCATTAATTATTCTAGAAATGGGTGATAATGTATACTGAACTAGCCGTTTGCCCGTGCTTTGCAACGGGACTAAATTTCAAATTTACTAAGGCATGGCCGTACTGCTGGACAGCAATGCCTTTTTGAACTTTTTATAATTTTTCTGGACAAAGCGATAATGGTTTTGTGGGGGTCAATTCTGAGACATTTTTCGCTATCTCTTACCGTTTTGGCTAAACAACTCCGGACAAACAAACATAGGTAGGTAGTCCTTTTTTCTGTTTTATATATAGAGATACGAGCTAGGACTTGAGAAAATCCTCTCTTTTTTTCGTTTGGAGGTGCTGCAGTTCCGCAGCTCCTTAGCACCGGCCGCGCCTTGCGGCCGCAACTGGTTTCATCCGTGGTTCAAGTCCCTTTGGACATTTTCGAATATAGTCACCATGATGAGGTCCCCCACTGGGCTTGCACGCACCCTGTCCTGGTTCGATTCCCATCAGCAGAACTCTTTAAAAAATAATAATAATAATAATAATTTTTTATACTCTATATTTGGATATCCGGTTTCCACCTCGCGAGGAAAAATGAGTAACTGCTTCATTGCGACCAATAAGGAGTGGCGGAACTATAGACAAAACTATAATATTAGGGTTTATAGTTACGGAAAAGTCCTATTCCTAATTCGCCGCTACCATCTGAAAAAGTGATACCCTAATAATCGCACAAAGGAAACACACTTATTTATTTCGTATTTTCGAATATCCTCTTTGGTACTATATACCCAGGTATATCTAATAATAGACAGGTATAACTAATAATAGAGAATGGACGGTTTCTTACCGACCGAATTCCCCATTATTCTACTGGTTTTTTTAAGCCATTTTTATGTTTATCTTTTATATATGACTAGCCGTTTGCCCGTGCTTTGCAACGGGACTGAATTTCAAATTTACTAAGGCATGGCCGTACTGCTGGACAGCAATGCCTTTTTGAACTTTTTATAATTTTTCTGGACAAAACAATGATGGTTTTGGGGGGGTCAATTCTGAGACATTTTTCGCTATCTCTTACCGTTTTGGCTAAACAACTCCGGACAAACAAACAAACAAACAAACATAGGTAGGTAGGTAGGTAGGTAGGTAGGTAGGTAGTCCTTTTTTCTGTTTTATATATAGAGATTATATAATGTACGGATCCCATGGGGCCCAATATACAAAATAAAGAAACATAAAATTATATTAATATAGTGTTATATAATTCTAGAATATTGGGGAGAGTAAATTATAATTCCAGAATAAAAATAAGTTGAGAAAATATAATTTGAGGTTTGACATTCACCATCCTTTGTTCATACCTATCAAACGATTCCTCTCTTTTCCAACCTTCCTCTAATAGATATAATTTAATTATAATCCACCAGCATATCTTTTATTCATCTGTTTCAATTATTATATGCTGGTTTCTAAACGTCCAAAGTTTTTATCCCGTTTCCTCTTCCCTCCCTCCCTCCTTCCAAATCCCTGCTCCCTCCTCATTCTTACCTTTCCTCCTCCTCCTCCTACCTCCCATCACTCCTATTAGATACAAAATGAGATAAGGTCATATTTTCATGCGCTCATTCTCTACCTAAACTTTCTCCCTCCCTTATTCTCCCCATTAATTTTCTCATACTTCTTCTCTCACTCCATCTTTTTCTCTCATTCCCTCTCTTATTTCTCAATCTACCTTCATATTACTTCCCAACTTACTCCTCTTCATCTCTTTATTCCACTCCTTCTCTCCTCCTTACCCCATACCACCTTTCATATAATTTTATCTCCTAAACTTATTTTCTCCCTCTTTTTCCTACCCCGTCTTCTCCTCCTTCTCCCCAATAGCACCCTCCTCAAGTCTTCTCTCCCCAAACTTTCACATGCTATCTCATTTTACCCCTCATTTTGCAATTCCCGAAGGATGCAATTTTATAACCAAGATACATTTACCTTATTTGGTCGAAAAAATATCCTACCTCTTCTCATCATTCTTTCATTCTCTCTCTTCATATCTTCCTTTCTTCTTTCTTACTTTCTTCATATCTTCATTAGCTCTTTCTTATTTTCTTCATATCTTCCTTACCTCTTTCTTACCTTCTTCATATCTTTCTTTCCTCTTTCTCATTTTTTTCATATCTTTTTTACCTCTTTCTTCATATCTTCCTTACCTCTTTCTTATTTTCTTCATATCTTTCTTACCTTCTTCAGATCTTTCTTACCTCTTTCTTATTTTTTTCGTATTTTTCTTTCCTCTTTCTTATTTTCTTCATATCTTCCTTACCTCTTCCTTATTTTCCTATTGTCTTTAGTACTTTCTTCATATCTTCCTCTCTTCTTTCGTACTTTCTTCATTTTTTTTTTTTTTTTTTTATTTTATATAAGTGCTTTTATTTTATTTTTGCATCAAATTTATTATAACATATAAACTAGAATACATAATGTATAAAGAATATAACATAATGGACTTAATACTAAAATATATCTGTCTTATAATACTTAGGTAATAATAGTTACTTAACACTACTTTCGGAGAAGTTAATGTTAAGATTCTATTTATTAATTTTTTTTTTTTTTTTTTAATAAACCCACTCCCATGACCTTCTTATAAAGGAGGTGATAGGAGTAGTTTGAAGCGAAAAAGCATCCTGTCACGCTAAAGGATGATCCTTTGTATTGTGACAGGAGTTGACTAATTATCATCGGTAAGTAAATAATTTTCTTTTATTAAATAAGATATGATGTATGAATATTTATTTTTCTTTCGTAAGGTATTGTAGTAAATTCACATTTTTTTTGTTTTTGTTTTTATTTTATTTTTTTTTTTTTTTTTGTCTCAGAGGAAAATCGGGTCTCATACCTAATCTATGTTGTTGTTTTCCATTAACCAATGTTTTAATTTAAACTTGAAATTTTTTAGCTCTCCTATTTGTTGTATATCTTGAGGAATGGATTCGTACATTTTTATACCTAGGTAGGTTATAGATTTCTGACCTTTCTTTGTTTTGCATTTAGGGACCAAGAGATTTCTCCTACGAATGTTATGTCTGTGTTCTGAGATTCTCAGTAATTTGTCTTTGTTTTTATGTACATGAGAACAAAGATTCTTCTTGAAGAGACGGTCTATATTTAGGACTTTTAGTTCTTTATATAGTCTTTCAGATGGAAACAGTCTTATTTTTTTGTGTATAATTTTTAACAGAATATTTTGTGCTGATTTCAGTTTTTTAAGATAGGACGAATCTGCTCGGCCATAAGCACAAATGCCGTATTCGAGGGCGGATTGTATCAAGGCATAGTAGATTTCTTTCAACATAGGTAAAGCCATGAACTTTCTCAATGCTAAAAAAGGATGTATATACCGCCTGAGTCTATTTCTTAAATTTTCAATATGGTATTCCCACCTGAGATGACAGTCCAATTGCACTCCAAGGTATCTGATGCTCTCTGTAATCTCTACCTTGTTACACATACACGCTGTCGTACATTTGGTACAGGGATTTATTCTTAAGAATTTTTTTGTGGGAAAGGTTTTCTTATTCAAGCAGAAAGGTAAGATTTTCGTTTTTTCTACATTAAGGGACAGGTTACGTTCATCTAGCCATTTTGTTATCAGTTGCATGTCTTTTCTCATATTTTGGAAAACCTCTGTCCATGTAACCCCTTTCATTATTAATGCAGTATCGTCTGCGTAAGAAATAACTTTTCCAGCGAGAGGTAGATTGTACATGTCACATACATATATATTGTAGAGTACAGGAGACAGCACTGTGCCCTGGGGCACTGAGAAGGGTTGGTTTGCAATTGAGTCACTCAGGTGGGTGGTTATTACTCTGTCTGACTGGTCAGTGTTGGAGGGAGAAAATGAGTCTGTAGGTACTTGCTGAGCACTAACCGTTCTTAGTTTAACTTGTTGACTCCTGCCTGTTAAATAACTCTTGAAAAGTTCAAGTGGTTTTTCTTTTATGCCTATCCTGTCTAAATTCTTTATCAGGACTGCATGGTCAACTTTAACAAAAGCTTGTGATAAGTCCATTAGGCAAGCTGCTACTTTTCCCCCTCCATCTAAATGAGGATAAATTTCCTCAGTGAGCTCCAGCACAGCATCATTTGTGTCTCTGCCACTCCTGAAGCCGAACTGAAGATCACTAAGGATTCCATTCTCATCCAGATATTTGACCAGCCTGGACTTGATACAACGTTCCAGTATTTTAGAAAAAATTGACAATAAAGATATCGGTCGAAAATTGCTAACCAGGCACGGATCACCTTTTTTATGAAGTGGGCTAATTATTGATATTTTGAACTGACGCGGGAAGGTACCTGTTTTAAAACATAGGTTGTATATAAATGTTAATGGCTTAAGGATGTACTGTTTAATAGATTTGATTGTACCTGTATCAATTTTATCATGTCCAGGCGCTGATCCCCCCTTCATTTTGCTAATTATATCGTCCAACTCCTTTTCGTTAATGGGCTTGAGGTAAAGGCTACTATGGTCGTGTGTTTGAGGTGTTGGTAGGTGTGGTATGTTGGGTGACTGTGGTTGAGTTCTAGTTGTTTTGGAGCCTAAATTTGCGAAAAAATTATTAAAGTGATTTGCAACTTTTATTGGATCTTTATCCACCGATATATAGTCCCCTTGTATCTCGATTCCCTTTATGTTATTTGTTTTTTTCTTTTTATATTGTGTGACGTCATTAATAATTTCCCAAATTTTTTTCTTGTCTCCTTTTGCCTCCTCAACTTGTTTTTTAAGGTATGATGTTTTTGCAAGATCAATTAGGTTGTTGAGCTTGTTTCTATATTTTTTGTAATCTTGTTTTATTTTGGTATTGAAGGGTTGATTGTTACTCAATGCATGTAACTTGTCTCTCTTTTTCATCGAAATTATAAGACCTTCGGTTACCCAAGGTTTTAATTTTTTGTGAGTTTTTTTACGAACCATTTCCGAATTTTGGTTAATTAGATTTTGAAGAGTGTTTATAAAATTATCGGTAGCGTTTTCCGCATCTTCACAGGAATAAACGTCTCTCCAGTCCTGGCTCTCTAAATGTTGTTTTAATTTGTCTATATTTAGTTTATTATTAACAAATGTTTGTTGTTTTTCATATTTAGACTTTACTCCAGTTTCAACATTTAAGATTATAGGGAAATGATCGGATATATTTGTGTGCACAATGAAAGCTTTGTGATCTGTGCCTGGTTTAGCTTTAACAAAGAAATGATCTAAACAGGATTTTAATGTTTTTCCTATTCTAGTGGGACGTTTTATTTGGGATAAATAACCGTTGGTAGCAAGTATATTAAGATACCTATCCGTTTGCTTATCTGAAGAATCTAAAATATTAATATTTAGATCACCTGTAATTGTTTTAACATCTGCGGGTTCTGTGTCGTTTTGTAAAATATATTCTAGTTGATCAAGGAACCTTTCAGTTTTACCACTGGGTGATCTATAGAAAGCAAAGCACAGAAACTGTTTATTACCTTGGCAGTATTTTATTTTCATACAGTTACAGTCTGTTATTTTTACTTCTTGTACATCCTGTATCAGATTAGATTTGACGTAAATTAATAATCCATCTGTCTTTCGTACATTGTTTACTGTGCTGTACATAGTATAGTCCCCAAAGCTAAACTGATCGATGTTCATAAATTGTCCTAAGTGTGCTTCGCTAAGGACTATAATATCAAAGTTTGCTTTTACTCCTTGAAAAAAAGTTATTAAAGCATCGTATTTGCTGCGAATGCTGCATACGTTTAAATGAAATATTTTGACTCCTTCTTCCTCCCTGAGGAATCTCCCGCACTCATCTATATCTCCCTCTCTCACTTCCTCATCCTCATATACTAAATCAAACAAAGGATTATTTCCTATATCTCTAGATTCCGCCATTTGATCTGGGAGAAAAAAAAAACATAGTCATTTTGAGCATCCAAAGAGGAGAGGGAGAAATAGTAATAACTATTATCATAGCTTTGTGATTACAAGAGTACCTACAGATTGGTTTCGAACTGATAAACCTATGTAAATAATTTGTGTAAGTTGAATCAAATATTATTATGTATACGCAAGGGGTATGAACAGAGAACCCAGTACCTAATTCATGCGTTATGCAATGTATGAGCATTAGGTGGGTGTTTAGATATTTCAGGTATACTATCCGAGTAGGTAAAATGACAACTTGTTTGAAAGATGATACTAGTACAATATAAGGTAAAATTATTGTTATTAGAGCTAAACTAAAATCAGTTTTAACAATGGTATATAATGAATTAATGCTAAGGGAGAGACTATCTATAGTAATAATCTTAGCTAGAATAGGTATGTATTTTTGGGATAGGTAAAAGATGGACTTACAGGTTGTATCTATCGAGATAATTATCTGTGTTCTCTCCTTTACTCACGCGTTGATATCTGGGGTTCCGGATATTTTGTTTCTGAAGACAAGTTTGACTTCTGCTAGGTGTTTGGCAGTTGTGATTTTGTGAACCTGGTCGTTTTCCTTTTCTCTCACGAAGATTGCTCCTTCTCTTGTCCAGACATATTTGAGATCGGCTTTTTTGGCAAAATCTCTTGTTTCTGCAAGCAGTATTTTCCTCTTTGTAGTGATATGTTCGTATACGTAGATTTGGGTTTCCGGTAAGCTTGAGTTCAGTTCCGAGGCTAGTAGAGGGGCAAACTGTCTGGACGCTTTGCACTGCTTATACGCTGCGATCCATTTGTTTTTCATGTGCCGGGAGCCAAGGTGAGCTACAATGGGTTTTGGACCCCTAGGCTGCTTGGAGAAAACACGATGCGCTACCTGTATATCACCCTCATGAATATCTCCACAGCCAATGACACGACCAATGTGCTCCACTATGGTCTTCACATCCTCTCCACGTGTTTCTGGGACTCCTCGTATCTCAATGTTGGCGATTCTGCTCCTGATTTCCAGTTCATCTAGTCTTGTCTCTAAATCTTCAATGATGTCGTTTTTCACCTCAAGTTGATTCTCCAATGTCTCGAGTCGTTTGTTGAACTCGCTCTTCAAATTTTCCACCAAAGCATCCATTTTGTTTTCTAGATGTTGGAATTTGGTTTCGAAATATTCTTTCATGTCCTCATTCTTCTCCTCTTGAGAATTCAATTTGAAAGGAGACTTTTCGGCCTTTTCTTTCTCGAGCTCTTCATTATTAGGAGGTGGAGAATTGTTTAGTTTACAAGTTGGACACTTGAACTTTTCCTTGTTTACTTTACTCATTTTCTTAAAATTCTTTTCTCCTACTCCCACGCAGAGGAAGTGGTATTGATTCTTACATAGGACGCATAACAATGCATCCTCTGAGAAAACACTATCTTTGCATCTAAAACAGATCATTATGACTGATGGTAACACACTGTATTCACTTGTTTGAAAAATAATTAAAATTATTTTATCGAAAAATAAATGAAACTTTCTATACGGGCACCTTTATCCACCGACAACTGATAGACAACTGATATCTTCCTCTCCTCTTTCTTACCTTCGTCATATCTTCATTTCCTCTTTTTTGTTATCTTCATATCTTTCTTACCTCTTTCTTATTTTCTTCAAATCTTCTTTTCCTCTAGTTCTTCTATCTATCTTCATCTTCTCCTCCACTTTCTTCTTCATCATTTCCTCCCATCTTCCCTTTTCTTCTTTTCACGCTTTCTCCATCTCTCCCTCTCTCTCTCTCTCTCTCTCTCTCTCTCTTCTTATATCTTATTCTGGGTTCCAAGTTGAATTAACTTTCAACCTGTACAGCGTGTTCATGAAGTCCGGCAGCAGTTGATTAACTTTTGATTGGTAAAAGCTGATAATTTCAAATTTGAGTTATTGATGTGTTTTACTTCTTGTTTTGAAATATCGTGTAAGTCAGATTTTAAAATCTCCAATGAGACCACCTACTTTTTGTACCTCGTTGAATGTATCTGTATTTTAAATATATTCAACAACAGACTGGAACCTTTATCGCTTGCCAATTTACAATGGTGTACTGATTAATCCGTCAATTTTCCACAATGCGGCTTCCCCCTCTGAATTTTTTAAATAATTAAAAAAACGTAGGTTAAAATAATTAAAAAAACCTCAGCAACACGCTGAATTGGAATAATATTAATTATTGTTAATTTATTTTTTAATTGTAATTTTGAATCTAATTCATTCCAAATAAAGGTTTTTTTTATTATTTTTTTTTTTATATATACAATTTACGGATATCGCATCCATTTAAACAAAATCACGCGTATAATATAATTTTTTTATTATTTATTTAGGTAGTATTATTTATTTAGGTACTACAACACAAGAGTCTAAATTCAAAAACTGCACTTTTCAAATTGTTCTAAAGTTCGATAGTTGTTGGTGGACCCTTTTCACACACTGTATACTCTTATATCCATCTCTACACCCTGTATACTCTTATATCCACCTCTACACCCTGTATAACTGTATACTCTTATATCCATCTCTACACCCTGTATACTCTTATATCCATCTCTACACCCTGTATACTCTTATATCCATTTCTACACCCTGTATACTCTTATATCCATCTCTACACACTGTATACTCTTATATCCATCTCTACACCCTGTATACTCTTATATCCATCTCTACACCCTGTATACTCTTATATCCATCTCTACACCCTGTATACTCTTATATCCATCTCTACACCCTGTATACTCTTATATCCATCTCTACACCCTGTATACTCTTATATCCATCTCTACACCCTGTATACTCTTTTATCCATCTCCACACCCTGTATACTCTTATATCCATCTCTACACCCTGTATGCTCTTATATCCATCTCTACACCCTGTATACTCTTATATCCATCTCTACACCCTGTATACTCTTGTATCCACTTCTACACCCTGTATGCACTTTCATCATATGAAAAACAAAAGAGCAACTACCTATTGGCTTATTTAATACTAGCCGTTTGCCCGTGCTTTGCAACGGGACTAAATTTCAAATTTACTAAGGCATGGCCGTACTGCTGGACAGCAATGCCTTTTTGAACTTTTTATAATTTTTCTGGACAAAGCGATAATGGTTTTGGGGGGGTCAATTCTGAGACATTTTTCGCTATCTCTTACCGTTTTGGCTAAACAACTCCGGACAAACAAACAAACAAACAAACTTATATCCATCTCTACACCCTGTATACTCTTATACCCATCTCTACACCCTATAATTATTTACCTCTCCTTCTAAACCTCCCTCTATCCTCCTATTTTCTCTGACTCTCATTTTTCTCTCTAGATTGCGTACAGAAATGCACCCCTGAGAAAACGCGTTGAATAGAAAGCAGAACGCAGAGAAAGAGACAGAACGATAGCAGAAACAGGGGAAAAATAGATGATAGAGAGAGAGGGAGGGATAGCGATAGCAAGATGGAAAGAAGTAGAGAGAGAGAGAGAGAGAGAGAGAGAGAGAGGAAGAGAGAGAGGAAGAGAGAGGGAGAGAGAGAGGGAGAGAGAGAGAGAAGGAGAGAGAGGTAAATAAAGAGAGAGAGAGAGAGAGAGAAGGAGAGAGAGGTAAATAAAGAGAGAGAGAGAGAAGTACATCAAGAGTGTGTAAAAGAGATACAGAAGAGAACGACAGATGAGGATGAGAGAGAGGGAAAAAGAGATTCTGATAAGAGTGAGAGGAGAAAGAGTATGGGAAACACTGCGAATGTGAAATAGTGAGAGAAAAAAGTAGAGCGATAGATAGAGTGAGAGAAGGTAAGACAAAGAGTGAGAGAAGTAGAGATAAATAGGGAAAGAAAGAAGAGAGAAATGCACATATAATATTGAATAATAATTTATGATTAAAAAGTTTTGCACTTTCTGAGGAAATATATTTATATATATGATATTATTATTGTAGTACTATAGAGTATAGAGGACACCCATCACGAGTTTGCTTATATGTAACAGGAAATCCGACTGATAAAAAGTTTTCAGTCAGCCTTTAGGACCGACCTCAGTAGATCGATCGATAACGGGCCACTCGTGATTTATGATTAAAAAGTTTTGCAACGATTTTCGAAGGTTCGAGTCCCGAGAATGGCATAATAATAGCTTATAATGTGTTCACCAAGTAATTTAGGAGATCAGTTGGATGAATCTCCTCAAAAAACAACCTTTGAAAAAAGAGCTCCTATAAAAGAAGGCGCTGCCGTGCACTTAGATACTCTGACTCCTTACACAATGTTATTTGAAGAACCACACTGTTGTGATCATCAAACAAAACCATTTACAAGTTATCATATATGTATTAAGTGTTATAAACACAAACTTGATATCACAACTACTCAAACTCACCTTACTTATTATTCCACGATCGGAATACGAGTCCACTCATTGAACTACTGCGATCGGACAAGAAAACTAGAAGTACATAAATATCTTCTAGTCTTTCCTTCCTGAAAAACCAACTAATAGTTTTCTCATACATAATATATATTACTGCCTCCTGGACCACTTTAAAACAAATTATTTGGGGCGAAATTATTAGACAAAATCACAAGTTTGAGTCAGAACTTATACTTTTCTTCATTTAAAATAATAGTCACTGTGGCAGAGCGAGTTAGCGCGCTAGGCATTGCACACATGGTGACCTGGGTTCGATTCCCAGCGGGGGAGGATTTTTTCTGCTCTGTACTTGGATGTTCGGGGTCCACTCATACCTCGTGAGGAAAAATGAGTAGTTACTTGTATGAGTAACGACCAGTGGCGGCATTACCAGAGTAAAAAGAAATTAATGTAATAGAATAATTCGAAATGTAAAGGAGGCTCTTAGTAATGCTGCGCTACCCACAAAAATTGTGAAGAGGCCTTGTGCTTCACCACAAAGAAATTCGTACATACATACATCATTTAAAATAATAGGTGCGCAAAATCTGGACTTGAGTTAAAAGAGGCATTACAAAAATATCTATTAATTTCCCCATTATACCATTTTTTATGGAGACATTACTTCTGCAGGAGTAAAGGGACTTTTCAGTCTTACCTTGGCAATATAAATAAGGTCGATTCTATTCTACTTCTTGTTCCTGACCATTATTGTTTTAGATAACATTGAATTTTATAGACTAGTCTTTTTGAAAAGAGATAGAAAGGAGAGAGAAAAAGAGATAGAGAAAAGGGAGAAAGAGAGAGAGAGAGAGAGCCGGATAGGGAGATAAAAGAGAGGAAAGAGATAGAAGAGAAAGAGTCGGATAGGGAGATAAAAGAGAGGGGAGAGAGAGAGCCGGATAGGGAGATGAAAGAGAGAGAGAGAAAGAGCCGGAAAGGGAAATAGAAAATAAGGCGAAGAGAGAGAGAAATACCTGTACAAGGAGATAGAGGTGAAAGAGCTGGATAGGGAGATAAAATAGAGGGAAGAGAGAGAGAAAAAAAGAGCTGGATGGGAAGATAAGAGAGAGCTAAAGAAGGAAATAAAAGAGAGAGAAAAAGAGCTGGATGGGAAGATAAGAGAGAGGGAAGAGAGAGAGAGAAATACCTGTACAAGGAGATAGAAGAGTGAGAGAAAAAGAGCTGGATAGGGAGATAAAAGAGAGAGAGAAAGAGCCGGAGAGGGAAATAAAAGAGAGGAGGAAGTGTGATTAGATAATAAGAGAAAGAGGAGAAAAACAGTTCGAAATGCTCAATAGAAAATTCAAAAAGCAATTTTCTCGCTGAAATGCGGCGGTTTCAGTTTTGTCTGTTTGTTTTCGTCGCCTGAATTTCGAAAATCGTTATTTTATTGTTTTTTGCAAGTATCTTTTGTCTTGCTAGTTCCAATATGTGTCTGTTTTAGAACAAAGAAAGTGGTTTTTTTTCCTTCAAAAATGTCCACAGAAAGAATGAAAGGAGTGAGGAAGGAGAGACAATGGAAATGGGGAAGCAGTGAGTCAGAGAGGTGGCTGAAATGAATTTAACAAAGGATACAGATATAACAATAATAATAATGTGTTTCTTTTTGTTTTCATAATTATCACAATTTTTAGTGGGTAGCGCAGAATTATAGGACTTTTCTATATCTTTTAATATCCTAATATGTTTTTTTGCCTATAATTCCGCCACTGGTCGCTGCTCACATTAAAGCAGCTACTCACTTTTCCTCGCGAGGTATTAGTGGACCCCGAAACACCCAAGAACAGAGCAGAAAAATCCTGCCCCGTTGGAGATCGAACCAAGATCACCGTGCGTGCAATAGAGGAAAGGAAGGACAGAGAAAGAGAAAGAGGGAGAGAGAGAGAGAGATAAAAAGAAGTATACTATCGCCTTATTTATGCTGCTCAATGAGGAATATTAAAATCCCAAAATTCCAGCAGTAAGCCCAAGACGTATTATTATGTGGTAAAAATCTCTAGTGGGAGGATAACTTGTCATGTCCTGGCTGTGTTTCGAACTTACGACCTGTGATATCTCTGAATTCACAGAGTGCCTAGAATGGCTTAGGATGGGTACTCTTTATGCAAAAGAAGAAATGAAAAATAAAAGAAATGATTTATAACTTAAAAAAAAACTTACTACCAGAATGGAGCCGGGAAAACTAGCATGACAAGTATTCCAACTTAATCGGTCACCCATCCAAGTCTTAGCCTTGCTGGACGTTGTCTAACCTCAGTGACAGAACGAGAACTGGTGTATTCAACGTGTCATGGACGTATTGGACGTTGGCTACCTTTATTTAAAATATAAAGAGCTATTTATTTGTGTTGTTTATATCATAACATGGACATTTCGTGAACTAATGCTAATGGATCACACCTTTATCTAACCTAAACTTGAAAAAAAAACCATCATATTCCAAAATTAATCTCGAACTGTCGCCACTGGTTATTGCCCACTACCCCAATTGTCCTCACGAGGCTAGGGAAGGTTCCGACATCCAAAGTACAGAGCCAAAAAAATCCGAACCCACCGGGATTCGAACCCGGGTCACCTGGAGCATGCTCCCGCTAGACCAAGGATTACTTTTAAATTTATGCAGAGAGAATGTTCCTCTCCCTGTGTCCCGGTCTTGCTCTCACCTCCTTAACCATTCATCCCTAGATCACTCCATTCTTTTTCATTAAAACTTTTCTTCGACAGAGTAAAAATACCACTAGCATTTCCTCTTTGCAGCTAGATTTCTCGTCTGAGTTTTTCCTGTGTTTATAGTTACACTGTTTCCTGATTTCGAGCTAGAGTTTTTCCTGATTTCTAGCTAGAGCAGTGGGACGGAAGCCAAGTCCTGGCATTCTTGAAACTCTAGTCAAGTGGAAAAAGTTTTGTACAGGGTGTTACTACTTGATCAAATAGAATACTACAAAAATACGTCATTATCCGCCATAAAATGGTGTAGTTTTAAAAATAAAGTAATATTTGTACAGTAAATTTTCCACGTAGCATTAAAGGATAAGATAGAGGAATCATTACATAATTGAGGAATTGTTCCTAAGTGCTATAGGCGTAAACTTGAGAGAATAAAGAGAGAGAGAGAGAGAGAGAGAGAGAGAGAGAGAGAGAGAGAGAGAGAGAGAGAGAGAAAGGAAAAAAAAATAAAGAGAGAGAGAGACCAAAATAAAATCTGTTCAACTTTGGTGTCAAATTTTGCTTTTCAGAATCCGTTGAATCTTAAAATATTTACATCATATCCTAGGTTACTTCCATTTTTTAATACACCCTGTATAGTATACATAATGAATACCTAGATTTTGAACTATAAAAATAAATATTCAATGAACATACGTATGTATAAGTATATAATAATAATAATAATAATGTGTTTTATTGTACATTTCTTTTAAAATACATAGTTACTTATAAGTTATAAGATATAGCACATAGGAAAAGAAATATTAAAGTGAAACTGTATGTTTTACACAGACTTGTCACACTAAGAGACCCAGTATAGTATGGGCCTCTTGTTTTTGTGACATGTGAGTTGTGATAGGTACATATTTCAATGATAGGTAAGTTTTATATACATATTACGAATGTATTGTCGTATACGTGCAGAGTACCATTTCAATTTTTATTCACTCGTATATTACACCCTGTATAAATATGTATCGAACTAAAAATATAAATTTAGTTACTTTTTTAAGAGCATGTGCATTAGATCTCTTTTTATGTATGTACCTAACTACCTACTCGTCTACACGAAGTTTATATGCTGTACACTTGCACGTAATTATTTCTGGAAAGCTATGTACTCTCAGAAAGCTATGCTAGAAAGCATTAAGGGGCACACTTGTGTGGAAAAAAGGATTTTAGCAACCGGGTTCTGAAGTACCTACTCATGAAACCTTTTTCCAAAATACGGTCTGAAGTTCGAAAGCTTTTGCTGAAAGTGCATCAGATTGGGAGAAGTTCCCGATCCCCTTCAATAACTTTGGTAATGGCGAAATTCGGATTTTTTAAATTGCAACGGAAAATCCATGTTTCAACACAAGTTTTTTTTTTGTCTTGAAAAGATGAGTGTTTCACAGCCTTTTTTTATTTCGTAGCCATGAAACAGGAGCTACTAAAGACGCTTGTGGTCTCTGTTGTAGCCTGCCCATCCGTAGTATGCCTCAGTGGCGGCTCGTCGGGTGAAGACACTCAAGACATTTTCACCTAATTTTGAACAGTGAAAACACTACTCATAATCCCTTGAACATGGCACAATTGATCCAACTCAAAGAAAAAAAAAGAGTAAGCTTTGTGTAAAATAGATCAATGCTGCTTAATATTTCATGTTACTTTCCAAGGAGAACACCAAATGTGAAGACAATTCGAAATTGTCTTCAGTTGTCCTTGAATCAACCAATCAGAGTTGAGTATTTCCAAGTAGGTATCATGAAATATTAGGCAAGAACTATATCTATGTAATATGCTACTGAGGACAGTCTTCAGTTGTATTCAGTTTACATTATCTACACGACCGCATACGAACTGTCACGAAGCCACATACCATGTGAGATGTCATGTGTTTTTGATATTAACATTGTTGCCAGTAGCATTATGCCAGACCTAGGAAACCAGTCAATGATTTAGCCTCCCATATCTAGCACAATCTTGTAATTAAAATAATAAAATAACGTAGGCGTTAGGAAAGCAGGATTTTGTGTCAGGAATTTTGGATATTATTTCTCATTTTTTGGGTTCTAGTTTTGTACGGTATAGTTCCTAAACGATAGCCGATACCAATAAATTTTAACTATTTATGTATCTTGTCAACTATAGTCTTAAAATGGACATCTCGATTGAAGTCAAATCTCGGAAATAATTATTTAATGTAGGTACCGAAATTGAGCCAAATAAGATAATCTGGTATCTAGTTGTTCCAAGAAGTTTTTAAATAGGGACAATGGTGGTCCTGTTTAAGATCCTGACTATGGAACCACTTTAAAAAATAATCATGAAATTAGACGTGTTGAAATGAAATTCTCAAGAGAAAATTCTGTTCAGGCGGTGTAGTATTATTTTTTAAAATAAATAAATACGTCTTACATGATTTGAGGGATTTCTTTAAATTTAAAATATAGCTCTTGAAGTTTGTAGAAATTTAGCTATGAAATTAACTTGGCAACATTGTATCTCTTATCTTTAGAATGTAAACAAAACTTGTAGCGCACTTTTTAAATTTTATTAGATTATTTTCAAATCTTTTCAACGGTAATCAAGTGACTTTTAATTGGTGTAACTAGTTAATAAAGTTATTACCCAGTATTTGATACAGGATAGAAACATTATTCCTACCTGATCTGACCTGTGCTTTTCATAATAAGTTGAATATGAAGTAGCTATGTACTTCTTTCAGTGTCAGAAATAACATTATAATTATGCAGGTTGCAAGTACCTAAGCACACAGCTTCCAGTGAAGTACTTAAAATTATAAGGCAATTTCTGTGTTTTTCATAAATAGTCATTTAAACATCAATGGTACACCAATTTTTAGCTGATTTTATATTTGTAGTAAGTATGTTTTCTTAGATTTATTTTGTAATCTAGTGGTGGATTTTCTTCCAGTTTTGGATTGTAATTTTTAGTCTTCAACTAACTTTCTTTCCTTCCCAGTTCTAACCCCTCTTTAAAATGTTGTACCTACCTATCTACTGAGGTATAATCCTAATATTTTTATTTTAATTCCTTTTTACCAACTTTTAGTTAATATTTTTTATTAAGATGAATAATTAATAACAATATTTCAAAGAAACAATGAGATTCCCACAAAATCATGGGGTTCAAACATTAAAAGTAACCCCATTCAGATTAAGAGGTAATGAGGATAAGATAGATATTATGATTACTGGATGTCCAATTTCTCCAATTACTATAACCACCACTAAAAAAGTAAAGCAAATGCCTGCCCCACAGCCATACAGTTCAAGCCTGAATGGCTTATGAAAAATGAATGGCTGTGTACCAGCTCAAGTGTTGACAAATTGTTCTGCTGGCCTTGTTTATTTATTAAGTACCAAGTGTTCTCCAAAAAAGTACCTACAAAAACTTATATGATGCAAAACTGGTATGAGAGAAAACCATGCTCTGCAGGGAAACAGCCATAACTTACAATGGGCTGTGTTTATGAGACCATAAGAACTAAGATCTGATAAATTAATAATTTTATTTTTTCAATACTTCTGGGTATAATTTGTCTTCACCTAGTCTTGAAGTCAGGAGCCGCCACTGGTATGCCTCCCCTCTGATTGGCGAGAAGTGACACCATACTTCCTATTTAGGTGCTGGGTCAACATTGGTTGACAACAAAAAGTTTACCTCCGTGGTTAAGACCATTGGTTGCTGACCTAAAGGTACGGGTTCGAATCCTGGTCGGAGCAGAAAATTGTGACTGAGTTTTCCGTTTTCGAAATCGTATAGATGTAAAGGTAAAGTGCCCTGGAATTAATGCGCAAGCGATTCCGGGTTTCAGCGTATATTTAATAAAGCAAGTTTGAGTAGTTTTGATATCACGAAAGTGATTAACACAAATACGATTCTTTTTTTCTTGTTTTCATTACTATCCATTTTGTAATTTATTTGTTTTCATTATTGGTTTGTATTTGTCCTTCCAATAAAGTATTCAATAATAATAAAGTTAATTAACAATTAACATTCTTCTATCATACTTGTGCTAATAACTGGTGATATCATAATTACTCAAATTTGACTTTCTGATTATTTAACATACTTGAAACCCGAACCTCGAACCTCCAGGTTACGAGCCCACCGCAATATCAATTGAGCAACTGAGGTCTGTAAATTTGATAAATTAACTATGGATGGATGCATCCATTAATGACTAATATATTATTTAATTTTTGTAATTGACAAATTAATCATGCATGGATATTAAATGATATTAATCCTTTTATTATAATAACTCCTTATTGACAAGAATAATATTGACAAAGGGCGTGATTATTGCCTGAGGCAATCTTTTATTGTGGTGTTTATAAATATTATCTTGAATCTTATTCGGGCACAGGAGAAGTGACTGAGTTGAACTCAGTTCGAAAATCCCACATTTTTCCGTTTCTAATAATTTTTATAACCTCATAATTTTGAAAAACTTATTGTTCATGAAGCCCGTTAGTAACTTACGAACAAAACTTTTGAACTGCGCAAATAAACAATTGGATAAGATCGGTACATTAAATTTGATAAATGAACTATGGATGGATGCGTCCATTGATGACTTATTAATTATTTAAAGTTTGTAATTGACAAATTAATCATGCATAGATTTTAATTAAATGAGTAGAATTATTTCACAGTTTAATGTGATGGCATTGGAAGTGAAGGGCACAATGCATTGCATAATTCCTCGTTCTAGAAATGCATAACATAGTTTGAATTAGTTTGCAACATTTATGTTTGCAGTTTTCATTTTAGAGATTTATGGCATTCAATAGTTGCAATAAATTCGCAAACTCATATGTTTCCATATTAGAATGGAACTTTTCCAATGGCTGCTGTGTGCCCATTCCAATGGGTAATCACCTTATCACTGATCATATTAGTTACATACAATGTTATACATATTTTTCAATGGGTGTTGATACTGTTAATTTATAATAATAAGACTCTGAGGGTTAGGTTTTAGAAAATGCTTTGAGCATTAACCGCCAAGCGAGGTTACCTTCCATTAAAGAGTGTTATTATTATAATTATTACTATCTATCCATACTGGTATGCATCTTTACTTACTTGTCTATCCATACAGGTATGTATCTTTACTTACTTCTCTATCCATACTGGTACGTATCTTTACTCACTTGAAGTTCTCTGTTTCTCATTGCATCCGTGCATCGTATTTGTTTATCCCGTTATTTACTTTCGAGTGTGTGTGTGTGTTTTTGTGTGTATGTGTGTACTGTGCTCTTTCTCTCTCTCTTACTCCTTGTCTTTCCCTCTATATCTCTCGATACATAATTATTAAATCTCATATTATATTTAAGAAAAGTGAAACAATCGATTCGATTTGCAATGATTAAATAAATAAACCTTGATTTGGAATGGATCAGGTAAAATTTTCAATTGAAAATAGATTAAAAATAAATAATATTCCAATTCAGCGTGTCTTGCAATGATTAATATCCTTAAAAAATAATGTATACCCATAATTTGAAACCTTGATTTGGAATGGGTCAGGTAAAATTTTCAATTGAAAATAGATTAAAAATAAATAATATTCCAATTCAGCGTGTCTTGCAATGATTAATATCCTTAAAAAATAATGTATACCCATAATTTGATTGAGTTTTTTTTTTTTTTTTTTCGTGTGCATTTATATTTTAAAGTATTTCATAAGATTTTTATATTTATCACTAACCAGTTTCTATAAAGGACAATTTCTGTTTTACACTTTTATTATATTTTATAATTATCTTCTCTCCGTTCGCCATATTTTTATGCAGGTACATATATTTTATATCTAGATACATATATTTTATATGCAGGTACATATTTTTTTTTTTTTTTTTTTTTTTTTAATAGTCGTCTACACCTCATCACGGATAGCAGAAGCCTTAGGTTTCTGTGTGACGTGTGAGGCAATAACTGACGCGTTACTTTGGGTATTATAAAATAATAATATTTGGTTTGTCATTGTCATTGGTGTTGTTATACAGGGTGGGGCAAAAGTCTGGAAACCCCTGAATAACTTTCGAATGGCTTCTTCGGTAAAATTAAAATTTTGTAAGGTAAACGGGGCTAGTAAGACCTTCTTTTTGAGTGGGGTCGATTTTTGTTACCAGCCCCCATCTCGGGGCCAGAGGGGCCAACTTCATTTTTTTAAATACGAACCCCCACCTTGCGATACATTTTTGGAAAGGTATTTGAATAAGAAATACTTTGGTGCAAATTTTATTTTTTTAATATTAACTGTTTGCAAATGGCGTCCAACTTTGTGTATGCAGTAAAGTCTGGAAACCCCTGAATATCTTTCGAAAGGGCTTTCTCAGTAAATTTAAAATTGTGTACGGTTATCCTTGGTAATTAGACCTTACATTAGAATGGGTCCGATTTTTTTTTTACCGGCCCCCATGTCGGGGCCAGGGAGTCCAACTTAATTTTTTTTATTACGAAACTCCACCTTGCGATACATTTTTGGAAAGGTCTAATTACCCTGACTGACCGTGCACAATTTTAAATTTACTGAGAAAGCCCTTTCAAAAGATATTGAGGGGTTTCCAGACTTTACTGTATACACAAAGTTGGACGCCATTTGCAAACAGTTAATATTAAAAAAATAAATTTTGCACCAATGTATTTCTTATTTAAAGGCCTTTCCAAAAATGTATCGCAAGGTGGGGGTTCGTATTTAAAAAAATGAAGTTGGCCCCTCTGGCCCCGAGATGGGGGCTGGTAACAAAAATCGACCCCACTCTAAAAGAAGGTCTTACTAGCCCCGTTTACCTTACAAAATTTTAATTTTACCGAAGAAGCCATTCGAAAGTTATTCAGGGGTTTCCAGATTTTTGCCCCACCCTGTATACATCAAGTGCCTGTATTATTGGGGACTTATAAGTATAGTTGTCTTTACGGGGTATTTGGAATGGCTGTGCCCTGTTATCAGTCATTCTTAGTCGGGGGTCATTTGTTTTTCGGCACTGGAGTATTATCTGGTATATGTAAGGGCTGCAGAGTTTTCCGGTACTTACGTTTTGAATGAGTTTGATCTGGTCATTTCGTCTCCTCCCCTCAAGTGATTGGATGGGGAGATTTTCAGTGAGCAGATCATACTCGATGTAGTTGGGGTATAATGGGTAGAACCCATTTAGTTTTTTAAATAAGTACCGGATGAATCGAGCTTGCACTCTTTCTAGCTCTTTAGAGTCAACTTTAGTGGTAGGGTTCCATACAACAGAACCATACTCCAGTACCGAGCGAATGTATGATTGGTAAAGGAGTATTATTGCATCAGGATCCTGGATATATTTGGAGTATCTTATTACCATTCCTAATTGTCTGTATGCTTTATTTTTGATCTCATAAATATGTGATTTGAAATTTAGGTTGGGTTCGAATTTTATGCCTAGGTCTTTGTATTGGTCAGTATATAGTATGGGAGCAGATACATATACCTATCTGCTCTTATCTTTGTAATTTAGTTTACATTGGTTCTTCATACGCAGAGTTTCTGTTTTGAAGATAGTGATCAATTTTATATTATTGTTCCCTTCACCCTGTATGTCCCTCTATATTATTCTTTTATTCCCTCTGAATCTCTTTCTCTCTTATTCTTACGATATTACTTTCTTTCTCTTTATCACTCTATATATTTACATAATTATATCTATACATCTTTTTTCTCCCTAGCTCTTAGTCATTAAGCCTTGAGCCTTTGCAATTTTATTGGATTTTGTTACTTTGATGTTTTCGCACAGAACCTAATAAACAAGTTGAGGGAGAGGGTGTAAGTGTATATATTGTGTGTTGTGTGGAGGAGGTGTATAGAAGAGAGAGAGAGAAGAATAGATAGAGGGAGAGAGAAAAGAGAGAGAGAGAGAGAAAGAGGCAAAAGAGACGAGAAGAGCGAGAGAGACAGAGAAAGAGAGAGATAGAGAGAGAAAGAGAGACAAATAGAGAAAAGAGAAGAGAGAAAACAGAGAAGAATGAATGAAGAGAATAAAATAGTCTTTATGTACAGAAACAGATAATCTAGATTGAAACTCTGAGAGATAATAACAAAAAGACAACTATGTAATACGAGAGAAGGAAGGAAAAAAAGGTGAAAGAGAGAGAGACTTAGAGGAGAAGAGACAAAAGAGAGACAAATTGCTTCATATGACAGAAAGAAGAGAGGAGAGAAAAAGAGAGATTAGAAAGAGAAGAAGAGAGATTTAAAAGGTATAAAGAAAAGAAGAAAAATTAGAGGTGTGAGGAGGGAGGGAGGTGATAAGGAATAAAAGAAAATGCTATTGATTTGGTGTTTGATTCATAAAAGAGAGTGAGCAAACAAATGGGATTCATTAAAGTTTTCTCCCTCCCCCTTTCTCTCCCCATGTATCTATCTCTTCTTCCGCTATCTCTCTCTCTCTTTCTCTCATTCTCCATCTCCTCTGAATTTACAGTATCTCCATATCTGTCCTAACTCCCTTCTCTTTCCTCTTTTCCCCTCTATTTTACCCTCCATACAACTTCCTTTTTGTCTTCCTTTGCAGCCATCTTTCCTATTTACCCTCATCTAAATATAGTGAGGGGATGCGTGGAAACTATTGCCAATAATTATGTAATAACAGAGATGGAGAGATAAAAAGGAATAGAGAGAAGAGAAAAAGAGAGTGAAAGAAGAATAGAAGGAGATAAATAAAGTTAGAGACAGAAAGAGCGGTAAGGAGATATACAGGGTGAGTCATTCGGAGTGACACAGTCGATTTTTTTGGACCCTGTTGGAAATTCAAAATTTCTGCTCTGATATCATTCTCACATAACTCACACGAGGACATCCTATAGTGTTGCAAATCTTCCAAGGTTATTTTAAGTTCAACTACCAGTCGAGTGGTTAAGGCGCTAGTCTGGTAATCCAGGTACCGTAGGGAAGCACGGGCAAACGGCTAGTAATTTATAAGACTCTGAGGTGGTAGAAAATGCTTTGACATTTAATTTCGCCTGGTGGTTAACTTCCACTAAAGAGTGCTATTATTATTCAACTTCAGAATCTTAGAATGTATCAAATACACCTTTAGGGCAAGTTATAAAAAAAAAATTGAACTTGAAAATTTTGCTGTAAAAATTAAGTTAAAATGTGATGTGAATAGTTGACTTTATGTAGAATCTCAAAACGCAATAAAATTCAGATTGATCCATTGAAGAATATTAAAGCCACCCTGTAGAACAAGGAGTTTGGCAGATTTAAAAAGCTATAAAACCTCAGAATAGAAATTTTGTATTCGTACGGGCCGAAAATACGACTGCGCCACTTAAAATGACTCGGCCTGTATAATAGAGAGAGAAAGAGAGAGAGAGAGTGAGATAGAGAGAGAGAGAGAGAAACAGAGAGAGAGAGAGAGAAAGAGAGAGAGAGAGGAGAGAGAGAGAGAGAGAGAGAGAGAGAGATGAGAAAGAGAAGGAAGAGGTGAGCAGTATCATACGAGAGACACTAATATTAGATGTAGAAGCAACAGGGATTAGAGATTAGATTACAGGGTTGAGGAGAAGGAGAAAAGAGTGGGGGGAACAGGAGATCAGGATATGGAGGGGAGAGGGGAAGTAGAGCGATTGGGGGGAGAGAGGGGGAGGAGATCACTACCAAGCAAGAGACACGAGAAGAATGGGGGGAATAGGAGATCAGGATATGTAGGGGAGAGAGAAGGTAAAGAGATTGGATTAAGAGAGGGGGAGGAGATCACTATCATGCAAGAGACACGAGAAGAATGGGGGGAATCGGAGATCAGGATATCGGAGGGTGGGATGATTGGGTGGGGACAGGGGATAGAGAGGGGGAGAAGATCACTATCGTGCAAGACACATCAGGAGAGTGGGGGGAACAGGAGATGAGGATATGGAGAGGAGAGAGGGGGTAGAGGGATTGGGGGTGAGAGAAGAGGATGACATCACTATCGTGTGAGAGACACTAGAAGAATGGGGGGGAATAGGAGATCAGGATATAGGAGGATATGGAGAGGAGTGAGGAGTAAAATTGGAAGATAAAGTTAGTAAGGGACAATAAAACCAAATTAACCGTGTGTTCCTCCAGACCAGCAGACGGGTTTCATACGGACCCTTGCTACTTGGTTGGTTTTCTTCATCATAGGGTGGTATCATAGTGAACGATGGTAGCTAGACAGTGGAGGAATGACTCAGCACTTCTACCACTGTCTTTACAAGGAGGCTAATAATTGACAAGGGCACCCAGAACCAAGCCAATGCTGGTCTACTCCCTATTTATAGACCCCAGCCAGACTGCTGGTCTACTCCCTGTTTATAGTCCCCCAGCCAGACAACCTTAACCTTGACGAATAATTTTCTTACTTGATCGATAAGGCGGCGCCGGCGGACTTGTAATCAGAAGTCGGTGGTTCGAGTCCCTAGTTAAGCAAATATTTGGTAAAGCGAGATTGAGTAGTTGTGATATCACGATTGTGATTAAGAAAAATAGTTTTTTTACTTCCGAATAGGGATATCAATGTTAACGGCGATTTTAGAGACTCCATTGAATGTAAGCGGCCACAACGGAGTCCCGAAAATTGGCAGAATCAAGCTGTAGGTACCAGGGTCTGGGGTCAAGGGTCTAGGTCTAGGTAGGGTATAGGCCTATACCCTACCTAGTGTAGGGTATAGGCCAGGGTCCTCTTTGTGGCCGGCTATACTTAGAACCAGGTTGAAGTACAGTGGTCTAGCAATAAGTTAAAGGTAAGATTTAATTTGTTCTTCACCACTGGTTGTAAATCTTTGCTCTATCCCCGTGTCAATATACAATGTATGTACATTACACAGTACACCTTATAATATGTCTGGATATGTGCTTTCATCATAGGAGTATATGTATAATTATGTAGCTATGTATGAAACCTTTACTTTAGCAGAAACTTTTGGCTAACTCAATTACGCGGGTATGATGCGCTGAATACTAAACTAACAAGAGAGAGAGAGAGAAAGAAAGAGAGAGTGTGGGAGAGAGGGAATAGAAGAGAGAGTAAAAGAAAGAAAGAGAGAGATAAAAGAGAGAGAAGAGAGAGAGGGAGAGAGGGAAAGAGAAATAAAGAGAGAGAGAGAGAAATGAGAAAGATAAGAGAGAGAGAGAGAGAGAAAACAAAGACATAGATAAGAAAGAGAGAGAAGATAATGATAAAAGAGAGACAGAGAAAATTAAGAGGGAGAGAGAAATGAGAAAGATAAGAGAGAGAGAGAGAGAGGAGTGAAGGTAAGGAGGATGGGGTAAGAATGATTCAGTTCAAAAGAGGGTGACTGCTGAGATAAAAGGGATGCAGATCAGAGGGTGTGAAGAAAATGGAGAGGGAAAGGTGTGAGAGAGTTTTAAAAGAAAATTAAGATATATATGCATACTGCACACCCTGACAAGGTTGAGGTAGAAGGAAAGAGGAGAAGACGTAGAAAAGAAGCGAGAGATACAGAGAAATATAGGGAAAGCTCGTTGTAGAGAAGAGAGAGGGAGAGAAGAATAAGCCAGATAGAAAGGGGGAGTAAGAGAGGGAAAGGGAGAAAGAGAGAGAGAGAGAGAGAGAGAGAAAGATAGAGAGGGAAACAAGGAAAAATAGATTGCTCAAAAGAACGAAGAGAAAGGAAGAGAATTAAGAGACTTCAAGAAGAGTGAAAAACTTTTGACATCAGATCTCACTTCATACCTGATATTTTTAATAACTTTGTTGAACTAAGTAAATGCCTTATGGCAGTGGGCTCGTGTTGGGGGTTCAAAATTCGAATCTATAACACATTGTCAGACCTAAAGACAATACACAATAACTCCTTCTCCTTCTCCTTCTCCTTCTCCTTCTCCTTCTCCTTCTCCTTCTCCTTCTCCTTCTCCTTCTCCTTCTCCTTCTCCTTCTCCTTCTCCTTCTCCTTCTCCTTCTCCTTCTCCTTTCTCCTTCTCCTTCTCCTTCTCCTTCTCCTTCTCCTTCTCCTTCTCCTTCTCCTTCTCCTTTCGTCCACCTTCACAATGTGGTATTCACAACTTCCCAACTCCACAAAATAATAAGCAAATAATAAGAAGTTAGGAAGAATTAAGAGTTATCCAAAGGGTTGGAACTCTACAAAGTGAGAGAGAGAGAGAGAGAGAGATTTGAACTCGCTTAACTTTTTGGTAAATAAACTGGAACTGGATTTAAAGGATTTCAAAGAGTTTGGAAAGTTATACATAGAAGATCTGTGCGCTTACTGGGGAATGGAAGTAAAATATTGAAGTTTGTTGTTAGATATTTTTGATACCTCTCTCAAATTTTGATTTGGTTGATACCAAACTCAACCATGAGGTTGAACAACGTCGACCTTGCTTGAGCGGGATAAGACAGAGTAAAAGAAGAAGTTGATAGGTATTTTTGAAGTTTTACAGATGTTTTTATTCGCCGAGTAGTTTTTTTTTTTTTTATCTTTATCGACTTCAGCGTCGATGACACGTTGAATAATTACACTAGTTCTCGTTCTGCCACCGAAGTTAAGCAACGTCCAACGAAGATAGGACTTGGATAGTTGACCATTCAAATTAAAATCCTCGTAATGCTGGCCATTCCCGGCCCGACCTGGGCTGATGAGGTTTGTGAGTTTACAATGAACGAAATTCCCGTCATGATATGACCAAACCAAAAGTTGAAGCGAAGTTAAACCAGATAGTACGTAATTTAGAGTATAGTTGAAATGTTAAAAATAATACCTATTTTTAATTGTAAACAAATTTAGGTTAGGATATTGTGGCCGTGCATTGTTGTAAATAAATAAATATTCAAAGCCAAGTGAAAAAAAACCAACACAACACAATAAACGAACACAATAACACAATTTCTTGGAAGTATAACTCTTTATAAGATTCAAAATATTCATGTAATACAAAGTAGGAATACCCTTCTTTTCTTTTTACGTCGCTTCCAACCGCATGGACGACGGGGGTGTTACCCTCCATTCGCAGGAAACTCACAAAACTGCTTCCGAACCTCACCCAGCCTGGGTTGGGCCGGAATGCATCACGAATTCTTCACCTCGCCGGACGTTGCTTAACTTCGGTGATCTTTCGAGAACCGGTGAATTCAAAGCGCCAGTGACACTGGCAATGACATTTTTTTTATTACCTATATTTATTATTTTGTTAGACCTCTAAAGTTCACGTTAAAAAAAATCCCCTCATTTTGAATGCTGTTAACGCTAAACCCAAAATTTCAAATTTTCCTATTCTTGTAGCTGACAATGTATTGTGATGACAGAATGGGGAGATTGATAGGTAGATTGATAGGTGATATATTTATATATACATGTATATAAATATATACATACCTATATATTACAACAGCACGCAGGTAAACTATCAAGGGAGCAATACGTTTAATGGGTAGAACGACGGAAATAAATTCAGGCCTGGATGAGCCGTTTGTACTTTGGAACCATGTGTACGGACCTTCATTGTGTGCGGACCGTGTCATAGTTTTTTTTAGATCGTGTACACACGGCCTGTTTTAAAATAATAATATAACCTCACTTTTTTTTTTGTAACCACCTTGTGAAAATTTTCTTGAAATAAAAAGTTGCAGATTTCCTTTTTGCTCATTGGAAAATAGTTTTTGATTTGAATTGTGATCTTTTCTTTTCTTCTTTAACTTTGGTTTACTTGGATTACATTGCGGCCTACCCATTTTTGGTTCACTTCTGACCGGAGCATTGGTTTTGTGGCTTTGGTTCTAACCCTGGTTCAGTGGTTTGAAATTTGGTTCAAACCTCACGATGGGAAAGGAAGAAGATGAAAAAGATCAAAAAGTGCAATTGGATATCTTGGTAGCAAAGAAGGAATCACTCTTTCGGTATGTACAAACAGTTTTTGATTTGGCAAAAGATGTTCCTCGAGATGAACAGAGGACAGATACATTCCTTAGAAAATGTCATTGTGTTGAATCCATTGCTCAGGAGTTCTCTGGTCTGGCAGAGAAAACAGCGTTATTACTAGCTCAATTGAATGAAAAGTTCAAAGTTTCATTTACTGAAATTGAAACTTTGACAGAAATGGTGTCATATTGCAAATACAAGCTAGATTTGGCCATGAAGAAGGCATCAGTTGCAAGTCGTGTACCACCTGTCATTGCACAGGACAAGGTTAAACTTCAACCTCTAGAAATTCCAACATTCAGTGGAAAGTTAGAAGACTGGCCAGTATTTTATGAAATATTCAAAACAACAGTCCATTCTCGTGCTGATTTACCGGATGTGCATAAGCTACAATATCTCATGTCCCGACTATCTGGTAGTGCATTAACAGTATGTGCAGGCATTCCAGCATCAAATGAAAACTACAAAATCATTTTTGATTCTCTTGTCGCCAAATTTCAAGACAAGAGAAACTTGGCAACTCTGTATATGGATACTTTGGTAAATTTCAAAAATTTGAAACATGAATCTGCTGAACAGTTGAGTCAATTTGCTGACATCTTTGGTGCTAATATTGCAGCTCTCAAAGCATTGGAAATAGCAGACTTGTGTGAGTTTGTGCTCTTCTACTTAGCATCTTTGAAGCTAGATACCATCACAAGGCGGACATTTGAAAATTCATTGGCAAAGGATGTGATGCCCACTTCCAAATCACTATTGGAATTTGTTCACCATCATGCTAAGGTTTTGAGTCGGGTACAAAGCTCGGGTTCTACAACAGATTTACCACCAGTTAAATCTACATTCAACAAAAAACAGCAAAGCCATTCTTTTGTAATTAGAAGTATTTCTTGTGATTTGTGCTCAGGTGATCATGCTTTGTACAAATGTAAAAAGTTTCTTCAATTAATACCTCTGGACAGGTACAATGTTGTAAAACAGCACAACTTGTGTGTTAATTGTTTAAGTTCCGGCCATCAAGCCGTCAAATGCACTAGTAAGTCAAATTGTAATGCATGTCACCTCCGGCACAATTCATTATTGCATTTCAATAAGAATATCACACACAATGCTAGCAAATCTAATTTTGATACTTGTGAAGGAAAACCTGCTAGTGTGGAACCCTCACCTGAAAATAGTTCTAACCCTATTGTTTCCATGTCTATTTACTCCTCATTACAGGAAAGTGATATTTGTGAGCAGACCACTGTATTATTAGGTACAGTCAAGGTCTTAGTTTATGATATTCATGCAAAGCCTCATGTTTTGAGGTTTTTATTAGATAATGCCTCAATGAGTAATATTTTGTCTATTTCTGCTTGTAAACAGCTAGGTTTGGATCCTGTTGCTGTATCTACAGATTTGAAAGGTATGGGCTCTATTTCAAACCCAGTTCAGGGTCAAGTAAATTTTAATTTTGGTTCTCGCTTTGATTCAAGGTGTCAGTACACCATCAATGCTCTTGTGGTTGATCATATTGTGGATGAGCTACCTGTAAAATTTGTAGATAAAAGTAAACTTCATTATGTGAAAAATTTGAATATGGCAGATGATGAATTCATGACTCCAGGTAAAATTAGTGGTATTCTGGGGGCACAAATTTATCCCTACTTAATAAAGGGACAACCCATATTGGGACCGAGTATGAATCAACCTGCTGCAATGAATTCAACACTTGGCTATATTTTGGTAGGTAATGCACCAGTATTAAAATCTAATCAGCATCAACAGAAAAAACAATATTGTATGTTTCAATGTAATTTTGAAAAATTCTGGCAACTAGATCAGGTGGAAGATAGTGTTACTTCAAAATTAACCATTGAAGAACAAAATTGTGAACAGCATTTTGTTGATAATGTTCAACGAGACAGTTCTGGAAGGTATGTAGTAGCTTTGCCTTTCAGTGAGGATCCTTCTGTGTTAGGTAACTCATACAACTCTGCTAAAAAGAGATTCCTACACTTGGAGAAAAAATTGGATTGTAATTCCGAGGCCCTAATTGGTTATCAAAATGTTATACAGGATTTATTAGACAAGGGTTATATGGAAAAATGTGAAGATCAAAATGATTTCACTGGTTATTTTATTCCTCACAGATCAGTTTGTAAACCAGGCAGTGTGTCTACTAAAATAAGAATTGTAAATGATGCCAGTGCAAAGACTACTACTGGCAAATCTTTAAATGATATTTTGTATTCTGGACCCACATTGTATTCTGATTTATTTAGCATTTTATTAAATTTTAGATTATTTCCCTGTGCTGTTAATGGTGATATTGCAAAAATGTTTTTGCAAATTTTGGTAACAAAAAGTGATTGTAAGTATCAAAAATTAATTTGGAGGTTTCATAAAGATGAACCATTGACTAATTATGAAATGAAAGTAGTTGTTTTTGGCATGACATCATCACCATTTCTAGCACAGAGAACTGTGAGACAGTTGGTAGACGATGAAGTTCATAATTTTCCGGGGGCCACTAAAATCAACTCATTCTTGTACATGGATGACTGCGTGGCAAGTTTCCTAACTGAATCAGAAGCCAAACTGTTTTACAATGATGTGGTAAAATTGTTCAAAGCTGGGGGGTTCACTTTTACAAAATGGATTTCAAATTCATCTGAAGTGATGAATGTGATTCCAGAGTCAGATCAGCTAACAAAACTTATCTCATTTGATAATTTGGTTAATTCAGTTAAAATATTGGGCATGTCATGGAATGCATCCACTGACTCGTTATATTTCAAAATTGAGAAAAATGAGAAACCTTGTACAAAACGTGGAATTTTGTCTGCTGTTTTGACTATTTATGACCCCATGGGTCTCATTGGTCCCATTGTGCTGTGGGTAAAATTATTAATTAGACAATTATGTATTTTAAAATTAGACTGGGATGCTAATCCCCCTGAACAAATTGTACATTCTTGGTTATTGTTTAAAAGTCAGCTTCATGAGTTGGAAAAATTACAGTTCCCAAGACACATTGGTGTGGAACTTGATTGCACTTTTGAATTGATTGGTATGTGTGATGCTAGCCAAAATGGTTATGGAGCCATTGTGTATAGCAGGGTCACACTAAGTAATGGAGACACTAAGGTGACTTTGGTGTGTGCAAAATCCAAAGTAGCACCTCTTGCTGTGGAGAGTATTCCGAGATTAGAATTATGTTCTTTACTTCTTTTATCAAAACTTATGAAAATTGTACTATCTAACTATGTTGATAAATATTGTGTAACTAATTATTATTGTCTCACTGATTCTACTGTTGCGCTTTGCTGGGCCCATGGTCCCCCTCACACTTGGAACACCTTTGTTGCTAACAGAGTAGCTAAAATTCAACAAAATTTGGTAGTTGAAAATATTTATCACGTCCAGGAATTGAAAACCCTGCAGATTGTTTATCAAGGGGACAAATGCCCTCTGAGTTTGTCAACAATGAAAGTTATTTCCATGGTCCTTCTTGGCTTCACCAAGATATTGATGAATGGCCAATTAAATCTTACAGTGATATTAAAGCTTATAATGATTTAAAATGTACAGAAGTGCCTGAGGGAAAGCCATCTGTAGCCCTAGTTAGTATTCACAATGTTAATAATTTGAAAAGTAATTTATTGGATAATTTTTCAAATATTCCTTCTTATGCAAAATTGTTGAAAGTTATGGTACATGTACTTAGGTTTGCTAAAAAACTACCCATGAGAAATGAGATCACTTCTCAAGATTTGAACATTGCTGAGATAAGTATTATAATGTTGGTTCAAAAATCTTATTTCAAAAATATTTTTGATTGTATTGAAAATAAATTGGTTTGTCCTAGCTCTGTCAGAAAATTATGTCCATTCATTGACAGTGATGGGTTGATTAGAGTGGGTGGTAGATTACAGAATTCTAACATGCCTTATTCTGAAAAACATCCCTATTTACTACCCTCTAAAGTACATGTAGTGAAACTTATTGTTGAAGATATGCATAAGACTAACTGTCATACTGGACCTCATTTGCTTTTGTGTTTGTTAAGACAAAAGTTTTGGATCCTAGGAGCTAGGAGTTTTATTAGGAAAATTACTCAAAACTGTAATATTTGTTTTAAGAATTCTCCTAAATGTATTTACCCTCAAATGGCTTCACTGCCTGATTCTCGAGTATTGGAGTCTAGACCCTTTTTCAATACTGCATGTGATTTCTTGGGTCCTATTAACATAATAATGCAGAGGAAAAGAGGGGCTAGACCTATCAAAGCTTACATTTGTTTATTTATTTGTTTGGCTGTAAAAGCAGTTCACTTGGAAGTTGTGTCTGATTTGAGTACTGAAGCTTTTTTAAATGCTTTCAAAAGATTTCTCAGTAGAAGGGGGCCAATTAAGTCTGTCCTCAGTGACAATGGAACCAATTTTGTGGGAGCAAGTAATCAGCTTAATGAAATCTATGCATTTTTAGAATCAGATGATTATAAAAAATATTTTTCAAGTGAACTTCTTAAATATAGAATAGATTGGAAATTTAATCCCCCTTCAAGTCCTCACTTTGGAGGAATTTATGAGAGTAATGTCAAGTCGTTCAAGACCCATTTTTATAAGTCTGTTGGTTCTCAATTGTTAACTTATGAAGAGTTCTTAACTCTCACAGTTCAAATTGAGAGTATTCTTAATTCGAGACCACTTTGCACTCTCAGCAGTGATCCATCTGATGTTAGTATTTTGACACCTAATCATTTTCTTAACATGACTTCTTTGACCCATATCCCTGCTAAAATTGTTGGTGAGGTGCCTACCAGTAGACTCACTAGATTTCAGTTACTTGATCAGATGGTTCAGGGCTTTTGGAAGCGATGGTCTACTGAATATTTATCACAACTACAAGTTAGGGAAAAGTGGAATACCCCTTCTTGTCCTGTAACAGTGGGTTTGATTGTTCTTATCAGACAGGAAAATTTGGCACCTTTAAACTGGCCTCTTGGGATCATTACTGAGTTATATCCTGGCAAAGATGGAGTGGTTAGAGTGGTTTTAGTTAAAACTGCCAGAGGAGAGTATAAACGCCCTGTTTGTAAACTATGTCCTTTGCCTACTCAGTGAATGCTTAATTTTATTCCCTTTTCTTAATTATTGCTTATTACCTTTGATGGTAATGATTAAAATTTATTTAAATTATTTTTTGTCATTTGTACCTACTTGCATACAGGAAATTGTCTGATATGTACTTAAAATATTTTTTATTCTTCATTTTTGGTAAGAGTATTTACTATGTATTTGGCATAATTTAATGAATTATTATTCATTTAGGTACATATTATTTCATAATTCAATGTATACAGTCCACTTATTAAATTTGTTGATTGAAATTGAAACTGGTTAAATTGTTAACCCTTTCCTGCATGGTTTGAAGTTAACCCTTCAAAGCTGGGGGGAATGGATGAGCCGTTTGTACTTTGGAACCATGTGTACGGACCTTCATTGTGTGCGGACCGTGTCATAGTTTTTTTTAGATCGTGTACACACGGCCTGTTTTAAAATAATAATATAACCTCACTTTTTTTTTTGTAACCACCTTGTGAAAATTTTCTTGAAATAAAAAGTTGCAGATTTCCTTTTTGCTCATTGGAAAATAGTTTTTGATTTGAATTGTGATCTTTTCTTTTCTTCTTTAACTTTGGTTTACTTGGATTACATTGCGGCCTACCCAAGGCCTAAAAAATGTTTGTTTTTTTTCAGTGACTGCCAGTGAATTTTGATAAGTTTGAAAAGGATGATTTTATTGGAAAGTGTTTGAGCGTAGGTTTTCAATAGGAAGAAATAATGAGTGATTGTGTTTTTGAGTGAGTGAGGGAAAGATTGTGAGTGTGTGTGTGAGAGAGAGAGAGAGAGAGAAACACGTGGAGTGTTATTTGTCATGGAGGGAGCAAGGCAAATCGTTTGAGAGAGATAAATTGGAGGCAATTGTTCCAATAGATTTCAGAAACTGCCAGCGGGAGATTTGTCAACATCGGTGGAGGAGAGAGAGGGAGTGAGGGGGTGATTGATTGAGGGGTTGATTAGAGGGTAGGAAAGGGAGGGAGGTGCTATACCAGGGATAGAGGTGCAAAATAGAGGGGTAATACAGCCTCCATTTAAGGGACCTTCACATGTTCATGGGGAATTTGGAACAATTTCTTGAAAAAACGTGCATTGGTAGTCAAGTGGTTAAGGCGCTCGTTTGAATTTTTCCTCATTAATTTGAGTATGTGACCACATAAGACTCTGAGGTTTGGGTGGTAGAAAATGCTTTAAACATTAACATCGCCAGGTGGTTACCTTCCAATAAGAGAATTATATCTAATAATATCTAATATAATTATTATTTCTCATTTACCTAGGTATAAATAATTTAAGTCATTATAATATAGAGAGAGAGAGAGAGAGAGAGAGAGGGAGGGAGAGAGAGAGAGAGAGAAAGAGAGAGAGGGATAGAGGGAAAAAGGTAGAATTCAGGAAGAAGTGATATTAGACTTATGAATAGTGGGGAGGAGAGAGAGAGAGAGAGAGAGAGAGAGAGAGAGAGAGAGGAGGTAGGTAAACAGGGGAAGAAAAGCTCCCACTTCATGAGGGGGGAGGGGTGTGTGTAAAGGAGGTGGGGGGTGTAAAGGAGGTGGGAGCTGTGATGGAGGTGGGAGCTGTGATGGAGGTGGGAGAGTAGTAATGGAGGTTGGGGGGGTGTGATGGAGGTAAAGTTCTATGAGCTTTCTGCAAGTGACATCTGCTTGATGATGTTGAACTGTTTTGACATGTGTGTGTAAATAACTACTGAAGGAAGAGAGAGAGAGAAATTGAGAGACATGTAAATAGAAATAGAGAGAGATGAAGAGAAGTGAAAGGGACAGATAGAGAGTGAGAGACATGTAAATAAAGAGAGACATGTAAATAAAGAGAGAGAGAGAAATGAAAGTGAGCGATTGACACACAGAGAGACTTGTAAATTTCAATGTATTCACATTTACAGAGAGAGAGAATAACAGAGAGAGACAAAGAGAGAATAATAGACAGACATGTAGGTAAAATGAATAAGAGGGTTAGAGGGACAAACACAAATAGATCTAAAGAGAGAGAGAAAGAGAGAGAGAGAGAGAGAGAGAGAGAGAGAGAAAATAAGGGTCTTTAGGAGGGAGGAAGAGAGATAGAGACATAAATGACTGTAAATGACGTAGGTAGATGCATGTTTGAAGTACGTACTCTTCCATAGGGAAGAGTAGAAAGATGAGGAGGAGAGAAGAAAGAACAGAAGGAGGAGGAGGAGGAAGAGAAGGAGGAGAAGGAAGAAGAGCAGAAAGAGGAGAATGTAGAAGAATACGAGGAGGAGTAGAAAGATGAGGAGAAGGAGGTATGTTAGTTTTACGCCTACCGGGAGACTAGTAGCAGTAAAACTAACATCTTGTGTTAAATAGGAGTTATAGATGTTCAGCTATGAATACCCTGTACCTATTGCATGTACGTATATGTATAGGTATAGCATATATAGGAGAAGGACTAGTTATTTGCTGAGGGAAGGGAGCTCTCATTAATTCAAGATTAATCCAGAGGTCGCGCGTTCGAAACCCAGCCGGAACGTTGCAAGTTAACCTTCCATAGGATTTTGACCATATAATAATACGTATTGGGCTTACTGCTGGAATAATGGGACTTATTAGTCCTAGTCGGTCAGTATAACCTCTTCCTTCCCAAGCCCTTTTATCATTTGTAGTGGTACCTGTCCGATGTGCATCCAAATGGACATTTGCAATATAGGGTTTGTAATGGTATCTTCCCAAGGTGCATTCAAATGCACAAACACTTTTCTGAACTCATGTTGATTTTAATTTTTAATGTGAACGGATCTTTACCACAGAGGTTTTTTCAAAGGAAGGAGAACTCTGTGCGTTATTATAGGCGGGACAATTTTGTCTTGGGATGATAGCATTACCAAAGAAATGTCCATTCAGATGCACATTGGGAAGGAAGAGGTTAAATGAGGCGAAATCAGTTATGTGTTATTATTTATATTTAAAAAAAGTCTAAATAGGGGAGTATAAGAAATATGGTAGTAGATATGGTTAGAAAAAAGGTAAATCACATAAGAGTAAAGAGAGATGTAAGTTTTTGTACAAGTAAGGAAAAGGTTGTTAGGGTAAGAAATATATGGGTAGGGTAAGAAAGGGTAAGACAGATAAGTAGGATCACGTGGTGTACGACAGAGGAGAAAATTTATTCAAAGATTTACCCTAAATTCATTCTTGTTCCTGCACGTGTGGCCGCCATATTGGCTGCATGTGAGCTACGTGCCACCCTCGAGTACGCGAATCGTGCAGTTCGAGTTGTGCAAATTTGCGAAAACGTCAGACTGCAGAAATCTAGTTTTATATGAAGTATTTATGATGTGCTAAAACTTTTGCAACCCTTTTTGTCTCTTTTTGAATTTTTCTTTAACCTTTTGAGAACTATTTGTTACCTTTTTTGGGAGTTTAAAGTTGGTTTCAACTGCATGATCAAATCAGCCTCTATATCAGGGGTGCCCAACCTTTACAGAAGAAGATCTACTATTAAGTGTCAGATAATCAATGCGATCGACCCCCCCCCCCCCCGCCCCCCCTACAGACTAAAAAGTTTCACTTGTGTGAGATGCCAGAAAACCTCGTTCACAATCATTTTGTACTTTAGAGATCTAGACTCTCTAGTCGTGATCGACCCAAAATCACTCCGCGATCGACTGGTTGGGCAGCCCTGCTCTATATCATGGTCATAAAACCCTCCATTCGCTGGAAACTCACAAAGCAGCTACTGAAATGAACTTCACCCAGCCTGAGTGCGGCCAGGAATAGCATCAAGATTCAACAGGGTCCGATAAACCTATAATGTATAATGCTCTAAAGCTAATTTTATTTATTTAATGGTGTACTTCCCCTCAGCGTATTTTCCATTTCAGAATTTTATTCCAACTAATCTGTAACAATAAACATAAAAGGTAATAATAATAATCAGTCTATGTGTGTACTATTCCCAGAGTAAAGAGGGTAAAACCCCCGCCCTAGATTACTCAGAACGGCAAAACCAAAATAAAGTCATTGGAGCCTAGACGTAGGATCTGGGCGTCCATTATCCTTTCCACAAAAAGTTAGTGGTCAGGCCCATGGTCTCTATCACCCAGAACCGCGATTGCAAAGTTGATGAATTTAAAATGGGACCATCTAGAATAGGTCTCCTATACGTGTACAAAATTTCGTCGAAATTCGACAGTTATAACTCGTATATCTGAGATTTGCGCGTTACAAAGAATGTATAGTTAAAAGACAGACAGACAGACGCAAAACCAAAGTTGCTCAGGCGGTTATGAAACGTCGAGATATATAGAAGAAGAAAAAATAATGAAATCGGAGCCAAAAGATATTATTTTTTTTACAAAAAATAATACAATACTTCCGATTTATTAAATTTTAGAAATTTATCGGAAGTAAAATGTCTGAAAAAAAAAAAAATTAACCTTCAATAGAATTTCTCGTATTCTTACATCTGAACCTAATTAATTTCTTTCTCACAGTTTCCCGTATTGAACAAACAACAGACCCGTAGTCCCGTATATCTCCCAACTTTCTTTGGAGTTTTCTTGTTCTTAAAATGTACGAGGGGGCGTAGTTAGGAGGGGGCGAGGGGAAAAAGCGAAAGTGGGAGGGGATAGAAGGGAGGTGAAAAGAGGGAGGGGAAAAGAGGGAGAAGTGGGGATAAGAAGCTTGGAGGGGATAGAAGGGATAGAAGGGAGGGGAAAAGAGGGAGGAGTGGGAATATAAGGGGAGGAGGGGAGGAGCAACAACAAAGAAAGAAGAAACTTCCGCTCCATTTCAGTCGGGAAATTTGTAGTCCTCCCCCAATATGGGGACTGATTTCTAAAGTGAATGTTCACCTCGCTCTCTTCTCATCTCTTCATTTTTTTTTTGTATTTTTCGATTAACAATACATTTTTAAACATACACAATTACATATACATATACAGTTGGACCTGGATGTAAGATAATAATACGTTTACGTGGTAGAAAAAACTTTGAGAATTAACCTCATCTGGTGGTTACCTTCCACTAAAGAGTTTTCGTACTACTATTATTAAGAAAACTCAAGGCACCGTAAATATTTTCCCTTACGTGGATTCTCTTATAAAGAGGTTATATTCCCTTATAGAGGTGTAAATTTGACTTGGAAATCATTCTCATATAGCCAGTTCTCTTATAAATCCAGATTCACCTTCTGATTTCATATCTCTTATTCTCCTCTTTTTCTCTCGCTCCCTCTCCCTCTCCTCTCCCCACCTTTTCCTTCCTTCCTAATAAAATTCCACGTTCTACTTTGTCTTTCTTTCTGTTTTTCTCTTTTCTCTATCTTCCCTAAAATTATTTTTCTCTCTTTTTTCATCTTAGACATAAGATATAGATGTATTAGAGCATCTATCTCATGTCTTACCTCTGACTCCATCCCTCTATGGTATTAGCTACTTAGAATTAAATCTCTATCTCTTATTACATAATCATTATTACATCTCTCTCTCTACCCCCTATTATCAACACCCCCCCCCCCCCCCCACTCCTAGTATTTATAGTTATATCTCTATATCCTACTACATAAACTTATTATATATCTCTCCTCTACTATTCGTTATTTCTCTCTATTTCTCCTACTACATATTTATTATTATCTCTTGCTCCCTTTTTTCTGCCTCTCCTATCATTCATTACTGTCCCTCTATCTCTACTTATTTTCTTTCTCTTTTCACATTTTTCTCCTTCTCTTCCATTGTGAGGACATTGAAATATGTCTCTCACCGATACTTTTAAGTTCCTTCAGTTTGTCCTTGTCATCAGGCTCTCGCTCTTTTCAATTTTCAAACGGGATCCCTCCCTCTGTCTCTCTTCACCTCTCTCTCTCTCCTTCTCCCTTAACCTCTCTGTCTCTCTCTCCTTCTACCTTCACCTCTCTCCTTCTCCCATCCACCTCTCTCTCTCTCCTTCTCCTTTCACCTCTCTCTCTCTCTCCTTCTCCCTTCATCTCTCTCTCTCTCCTTCTCCCTTCACCTCTCTCTCTCTCTCCTTCTCCCTTCACCTCTCTCTCTCTCCTTCTCCCTTCATCTCTCTCTCTCTCTCTCCCTCCTTCTCCCTTCACTTCTTTCTCTCTCTCTCTCTCTCTCTCTTCTCTATCTCTCTCTCTCACCCATCTATTTCATCTGTCTTTTCATCTTTTCCTTAATGTTTTATTTTAGTTCATGTCTTCCTTTTTCATCACCTTTCTCCCTCTCATTATCAGTGCTTAGTTTTCAGTGAGAAAATAGCAAAGTGTTACCTTACCAAACTCGCTTACCAAACGGAAGACACTGGGTTAGAGCCCCCGTGCCGACAGATAAAATTGTATTCAAAATTAGGTTACAGCTGTTTGTAAGGGACTCCTTCCGTTGCGCTCGTGTTGAATGCATTTCTACTGGATGAGCAGACAAATGGTCTTGACATATAATTATGAACGACTACGAAAAATACGAAAAAATTTCGGAAGTAAAATACTTCCTTCTTAGGTGCTGAGTTAACACGAGCGCACAGGATGACTGTAATCAATTTTATTTTCAATTCTGGGGTTCGAACCCGGGATCTTCTGCATGGTAAGCGAGTACCTTACTAATGAGCAAATTTTGAAATTTTACTTAAAAAAATTCAATCAAGTTTTATTTATATAATAATCTTCTAGTTTTCTATCTCTTTTATCCTCCAAGCTTTGATTATTCTTCCTCCTTTTTTTTCAATTATTACGTCTGGTCCTCCTTAGTTCCCAATTCCTCCCATCTTCCTCCTTCTCTCCCATCTCCTTCCATCTCTCCCATCTCCCCCCTTCCCTCCCATCTCTCTCCCATTCTCTCATCTTTCAAGCGCTGATTTTTCCGAACACTTTCTTATATTAAAATTCATTATTCGCTTTCTGATAAATGGGCGGTGATTTTTTTCTCTCGCTACGTCAAAAAGAAAATATGTTGCAGCACGCGAGGGAAGGAAGACATTGTTCTCGTGTAGGTACTTTGTTGTTGTAACGGGACTTTCCAGGAGGGGGAGGAGGATATAATGAGATAAGGAGAGAGAGAGAAAAAAGAGAGAGAGAGAAAGAGAGAGACAGAAACAGAGAGAGACTGATTGAGTGGGTGAGTGGGTGAAAACAGAGAGGAAGAAAGAGGGAGCAAAAAAGATACTTAGATAGAGAAAGAAAATTAGAGAAAGAGAGTGAGTATGAAAGAAATAATGACAAAGGGAGAGAGAGTAAGAAGATACGAATAATAGTAGAAGGAAAATAGGAAGATACAATAGAATTACTAAAAATAAGTAGAAGAACTCAGGTTCTACTTCTTTTAGTAGAAATAATATTATTTAATATAAAATTTGGACCCCCTTCAAACAGGTCCCCCCACAAAAATAAAGAAAGTGTTTTTGTGAATTTCAAATGGTTCTTGAATTTTCAGGGGTGGCAAGTTTAAAAAAAGACCCTGTATATACAATTATACATATTCAGATATACATATTATGTATATTTGACTGACTGCCCACCCTCTGGAACCTCTCTTATTGACCTTAGACAGGACTAGTTGGGCCGGAAATGACACATTTTCCATTTAACCTTATAATTAATAATGAATTATATTTTTCATTATCTGACTTGGTTGTACGGTTCTCAGTGAAACCCTTACAATTAACTCATCGACATTATTAGATCTATTGTGACCAGTTGGTTCTATTTGGTTTTAACGTCCTGCTTTGATAGTTAGGACGGGGGTTATACCCTCTATTCACTGTGAATCGTCCACCTACCCACATCAACCTCACCTAGACTGGAAATGCCAGCCTCACGTCTTACCTGTTCGTAGGGAACAGAGTTTTCTGCTGGAAAACTATGCCCTAACCTTGAATTGAACTCAGAATCTACAAACTTACAATGAAAAGTAGGTCCGTGAAGATAGCACCCGACATTGAAGCTAGAATTTTGTACCACCTACCATAATAATGTACTAATTATGTACTGTTAGGAACAACAAACCCCGAATTTTGTACTCCAACCGTAACCCCAGGAGAGCGGTTGAAACATGTCGGGTGCTAACTTCACGCTAGCACCCGACATTGAAGCTAGAATTTTGTACCACCTACCATAATAATGTACTAATTATGTACTGTTAGGAACAACAAACCCCGAATTTTGTACTCCAACCGTAACCCCAGGAGAGAGGTTGGAACATGTCGGGTGCTAACTTCACGATTTTAACCGATGGAGCTAGAATATTGTACCGCATACCAAAATAATCTCTGAATTATGTACTCCCAGGAACAACAAACCCCGAATTTTGTACTCCAACCGTAACGCCAGGAGAGAGGTTTTAACATCGAAAAACCCACCCCCCGCCTCGCCTATTGAAACGCAAATCAGATGCAGAACTGTATGGAACCCCGTGCCTCTCTCATTGCAACGAAGCGATGGGAGCAGAGGTGCGGGGGGACTCCACGTTGTTCTCATGAATTAAACCATAGGTTCTCAAACAGTGGTACTCGGGGCAGTTTCAGATGGTACGGGAAGCCATTTTCAGTTGTACACAAAATATGATAAAATTTTGACCGTACACAAAGACCGTGAAAGATAATAATTATAAATATGTTTAACACTAGTAGTTAAGTTGATTTTTTGATGAAAATCAATATCAAGTCTCCACAAAAAAAAAATAAAAGCCCTACTACCCTTTGTTACCACATAATTATATGTGCGAATCTGGGTTTTCATGTTGTATTTGTAAAACACAAATATAGGAGTAATTTAGCAGTCTGACATTGCGTTAAAATGAGTAACATTCAACCTGATTAGACCGACCTCAGTAGTTTAATCGATAGGGCGGCGTACTTGTTACCTGGAGGTCGGTGGTTCGAGTCCCGGTTTCAGCGTAGATTTAGTAAAGCGAGTTTGAGTAGTTATGACATCACGAAAGTGATTAACACAAGTATGATAGCTAATAAAGTAACATTCAGCCTGATATTGATGCAATTGTTTCTGAGAAGAGTAGGTATATAATATGTAATCTCACAGAATTTAGATAGGTAGACCTTTCCATTTTTTTTTTCGTCGCAGATAATTCAGATGCAGGCGTTGCTGACGAAGATAAACAATCGTTTTTGATGTGACGTTTATATTACGCTCACATTTCTTTGGTAGGTATGTACCTACCTTATTTTTTACCTTCAGCTTCTTTGTGGAACTGTGTTAAGTACGATATTATGTAATAAGTTATCATATTTGTGCTATTCACTTTCGTGATGTCACAACTACTCAAACTCGCTTTACTCAATCTATGCTGAAACCGGGACTTGAACCACCGACCTCCAGGTTACAAGTCCGCCGCCTTATCGGTAATAACATAATGTCATACTCTGTATACCTATTACTGTTTACTTTTAAAATAAATCATAAATCGCTTCTGAAATTTTCAATTTTATATTTTCCTTTTTCCTAACAAACGGAACACTGTGAACTCAGATTTTCCAAACGTCGTGGGTTCGAATCCAAGTGAGGACATGACAAATACCTTCTGTTTGGAATTCTTATCACATGATCTTGGCTTGCTGCTGGGAAAATGAGACTGTAATAGTTCTAATTCGGCAGTATAAACAAGCCGATATTATTATTATTATTTATATAATTACATGCTATGATTAAGTATTTCCGGCCCTACCCAGGCTGGGTGAGGTTAATGTGGGTAGCTGGTACGATTCTCAGCGAATTGAGGGTAAAACCCCCGTCCTAATCCAGGACGTTAAATCAAATAGAATCGTTGGCGTTAGGAAGGGCATTCAGCCGTAAAAAATGTGCCAAAACCAATCAACCTCAACCGTGAGGTTGAACAACGTCGACCCTGCTTGAGCGCCGGGATAAGACAGAGTAAAAGAAGAAGAAGAAGAAGATTAAGTAGTAGTCAAGGTGGCAGAGTTAGTTAGCGCGCTAGGCCAATACGCACGGTGACTTGGGTTCGATCCCCAGCGAGGTAGGATTTTTTCTGCTCTGTACTTAGATGTTCGGGGTCCACTCATATAATTATATTACCTCGTGAGGAAAAATGTGTAGCTCTTTTGATGTGAAACAGCGACTGGTGGCGTAATTATAGGCAAAAAAATTTACAAGATATTGTATATTAAAGTGGTAAAGTCCTCTGTAGCAAATAATAATAATTGTAACTTTACGGTTGCTAGATAAGGTTTATCTAGCTTTATTTGGGGGAGCGGTTCCTGTTTCTGACTTATCCGCCTCCCTGTTTTTGACTTTTTTTTTGTTATCATCCTGTGTGTTTTCTATGATCATGTTGTTATCTTCCTGCTTATTTAACCACAGGAAGATACATTTAATTTGTATTCGTGTCTTTGTTTGTTGGGCAGTTTGAGTTAAGTCATTGTCTAGTCAGTGTTGTATATTGTATGTTGAGTCATGTTTCTGTAATAGTCGTGTTACCTGTGGAGAAAGTAGAAGCATTTTTACTAGGCATTCCTAGTTACATAGTTTATGATAGAAGAAAAAATATAAGCATTAGGAAGTTTTTTGTACCTTTCCTTTACATTAATTCATTAGTTGTTGTAGATAATGTATATATATCTTCTATCTTTCTATCTCTCTTTCTCTCTATCCCTCTCTTCTCTCTTTCTATCTCCATTTCTCTTTCTCTCTCTTCTCTCTTTCTATCTTTCTTTCTCTCTCTCTCTTCTATCTTTCTATCTCTCTCTCTCTCTCTCTCTCTTCTCTCTTTCTATCTCTCTTTCTCTGTCTCTCTCTTCTCTCTTTCTATCTCTATTTCTCTTTCTCTCCCTCTCTCTTTTCTCTTTCTATCTCTTTATCTCTCTCTTCTCTCTTTCTATCTCTATTTCTCTTTCTCTTCTCTCTTTCTCTCTCTCTCTCTTTCTATCTCTCTTTCTCTCTCTCTCTTTCCATTTCTCTTCTCTCTTTCTATCTCTATTTCTCTTTCTCTCTCTATTTCTCTTTCTCTCTCTCTCTCTTCTCTCTTTCTATCTCTCTTTCTCTCTCTCTCTATTTCTATATCTCTTTCTCTCTTCTCTCTTTCTATCTCTATTTTTCTTTCTCTCTCTCTTTCTCTCTCTCTCTCTCTCTATCACTCTTTCTCTCTTCCTCTCTCTGTCTTTCTCTTTCTCTTTCTCTTTCTCCTTCTCTTTCTCTTTCTCTTTCTCTTTCTCTTTCTCTACAACTGCATTGCATGGTCATATCACGACGGGGGTGTTACCCTCCATTCGTAGGAAACTCACAAACCTGCTACCCACATTAACCTCACCCAGCCTGGGTTGGGTAAGATTAATGTGTTAAGCAACGTTAAACAACGTTTACCTCGCTAAACGTTGCTTAACCTCGGTGATCCTGAGAGAACTGGTGCATTCAACGCGCCAGCGACGCCACGCTGGCAATTTGGAGTTTAATGTTCCTGAAATATATTATGTCACAACTTGGTGGGTAGCGCTGAATTATAGGACTATACCACCTTAATATACAATATCTTGTACAGTTTTTGCCCATAATTCCGCCACTGGTCGCTGTTTCACATCAAAAGACCTACTCATTTTTCCTCACGAGGTATATATGAGTGGACCCCGAACATCTAAGTACAGAGCAGAAAAATCCTACCTCGCTGGGGAATATTGGGGATCGAACCCAGGTTACCGTGCGTGCAATGCCTAGCGCGCCAACTCACTCTACCACCTGACTACTACTTAATCATAGCATGTAATTATATAAATAATAATAATAATATCGGCTTGTTTATACTGCCGAATTAGGACTATTAAAGTCTCATTTTCCCAGCAGCAATTCAAGATCATGTGATAAGAATTCCAAACAGAAGGTATCTTGTCATGTCCTCACTTGGATTCGAACCCACGACGTTTGGAAAATCTGTGTTCACAGTGTTCCGTTTGTTAGGAAAAAGGAAAATATAAAATTGAAAATTTCAGAAGCGATTTATGATTTATTATAAAAGTAAACAGTAATAGGTATACAGAGTATGACATTATGTTATTACCGATAAGGCGGCGGACTTGTAACCTGGAGGTCGGTGGTTCAAGTCCCGGTTTCAGCATAGATTGAGTAAAGCGAGTTTGAGTAGTTGTGACATCACAAAAGTGAATAGCACAAATATGATAACTTATTACTTATTACATAATATCATACTTAACACAATTCCACAAAGAAGCTGACGTTAAAAAATAAGGTAGGTACATACCTACCAAAGTAATGTGAGCTTATAAACGTCACATCAATAAACGATTGTTTATCTTCGTCAGCAACGCCTGCATCTGAGTTATCTGCGAGGAAAAAATATGGAAAGCTCTACCCTATCTACATTCTGTGAGATTACCTACTCTTCTCCGAAACAATTGTATCAATATCAGGCTAAATGTTACTTATTTTAACGCGAATGTCAGAGGACACATCTAACTTACTCCTATACTTGTTTTTCAAATACATCATTTGAGAAAAGCCAAAGTCGCACATGTACCTAAATGGTAACAAAGGGTAGTAGGTACAATTTTGTGCACCTGAAATTGTCCCGAGTACCACTGTTTGAGAACCTATGGTTTAATACGTGCACCGACAACGTGAAGTCCCCCCACACTTCTGCTCCCATCGCTGCGTTGCAATGGAAGAGGTGAGGCGCGGGGTTCCATGTAGTAGTGTATGTAGTGTATGTGATTTGCGTTTCAATAGGCGAGGCGGGGGGTGGGTTTTTCGATGTTAAAACCTCTCTCCTGGCGTTACGGTTGGAGTACAAAATTCGGGGTTTGTTGTTCCTGGGAGTACATAATTCAGAGATTATTTTGGTATGCGGTACAATATTCTAGCTCCATCGGTTAAAATCGTGAAGTTAGCACCCGACATGTTCCAACCTCTCTCCTGGGGTTACGGTTGGAGTACAAAATTCGGGGTTTGTTGTTCCTAACAGTACATAATTAGTACATTATTATGGTAGGTGGTACAAAATTCTAGCTTCAATGTCGGGTGCTAGCGTGAAGTTAGCACCCGACATGTTTCAACCGCTCTCCTGGGGTTACGGTTGGAGTACAAAATTCGGGGTTTGTTGTTCCTAACAGTACATAATTAGTACATTATTATGGTAGGTGGTACAAAATTCTAGCTTCAATGTCGGGTGCTAGCGTGAAGTTAGCACCCGACATGTTTCAACCGCTCTCCTGGGGTTACGGTTGGAGTACAAAATTCGGGGTTTGTTGTTCCTAACAGTACATAATTAGTACATTATTATGGTAGGTGGTACAAAATTCTAGCTTCAATGTCGGGTGCTATCTTCACGGACCTCAAATATAGGAGTAATTTAGCAGTCTGACATTGCGTTAAAATGAGTAACATTCAACCTGATTAGACCGACCTCAGTAGTTTAATCGATAGGGCGGCGTACTTGTTACCTGGAGGTCGGTGGTTCGAGTCCCGGTTTCAGCGTAGATTTAGTAAAGCGAGTTTGAGTAGTTATGACATCACGAAAGTGATTAACACAAGTATGATAGCTAATAAAGTAACATTCAGCCTGATATTGATGCAATTGTTTCTGAGAAGAGTAGGTATATAATATGTAATCTCACAGAATTTAGATAGGTAGACCTTTCCATTTTTTTTTTCGTCGCAGATAATTCAGATGCAGGCGTTGCTGACGAAGATAAACAATCGTTTATTGATGTGACGTTTATATTACGCTCACATTTCTTTGGTAGGTATGTACCTACCTTATTTTTTACCTTCAGCTTCTTTGTGGAACTGTGTTAAGTACGATATTATGTAATAAGTTATCATATTTGTGCTATTCACTTTCGTGATGTCACAACTACTCAAACTCGCTTTACTCAATCTATGCTGAAACCGGGACTTGAACCACCGACCTCCAGGTTACAAGTCCGCCGCCTTATCGGTAATAACATAATGTCATACTCTGTATACCTATTACTGTTTACTTTTAAAATAAATCATAAATCGCTTCTGAAATTTTCAATTTTATATTTTCCTTTTTCCTAACAAACGGAACACTGTGAACTCAGATTTTCCAAACGTCGTGGGTTCGAATCCAAGTGAGGACATGACAAATACCTTCTGTTTGGAATTCTTATCACATGATCTTGGCTTGCTGCTGGGAAAATGAGACTGTAATAGTTCTAATTCGGCAGTATAAACAAGCCGATATTATTATTATTATTTATATAATTACATGCTATGATTAAGTATTTCCGGCCCTACCCAGGCTGGGTGAGGTTAATGTGGGTAGCTGGTACGATTCTCAGCGAATTGAGGGTAAAACCCCCGTCCTAATCCAGGACGTTAAATCAAATAGAATCGTTGGCGTTAGGAAGGGCATTCAGCCGTAAAAAATGTGCCAAAACCAATCAACCTCAACCGTGAGGTTGAACAACGTCGACCCTGCTTGAGCGCCGGGATAAGACAGAGTAAAAGAAGAAGAAGAAGAAGATTAAGTAGTAGTCAAGGTGGCAGAGTTAGTTAGCGCGCTAGGCCAATACGCACGGTGACTTGGGTTCGATCCCCAGCGAGGTAGGATTTTTTCTGCTCTGTACTTAGATGTTCGGGGTCCACTCATATAATTATATTACCTCGTGAGGAAAAATGTGTAGCTCTTTTGATGTGAAACAGCGACTGGTGGCGTAATTATAGGCAAAAAAATTTACAAGATATTGTATATTAAAGTGGTAAAGTCCTCTGTAGCAAATAATAATAATTGTAACTTTACGGTTGCTAGATAAGGTTTATCTAGCTTTATTTGGGGGAGCGGTTCCTGTTTCTGACTTATCCGCCTCCCTGTTTTTGACTTTTTTTTTGTTATCATCCTGTGTGTTTTCTATGATCATGTTGTTATCTTCCTGCTTATTTAACCACAGGAAGATACATTTAATTTGTATTCGTGTCTTTGTTTGTTGGGCAGTTTGAGTTAAGTCATTGTCTAGTCAGTGTTGTATATTGTATGTTGAGTCATGTTTCTGTAATAGTCGTGTTACCTGTGGAGAAAGTAGAAGCATTTTTACTAGGCATTCCTAGTTACATAGTTTATGATAGAAGAAAAAATATAAGCATTAGGAAGTTTTTTGTACCTTTCCTTTACATTAATTCATTAGTTGTTGTAGATAATGTATATATATCTTCTATCTTTCTATCTCTCTTTCTCTCTATCCCTCTCTTCTCTCTTTCTATCTCCATTTCTCTTTCTCTCTCTTCTCTCTTTCTATCTTTCTTTCTCTCTCTCTCTTCTATCTTTCTATCTCTCTCTCTCTCTTCTCTCTTTCTATCTCTCTTTCTCTGTCTCTCTCTTCTCTCTTTCTATCTCTATTTCTCTTTCTCTCCCTCTCTCTTTTCTCTTTCTATCTCTTTATCTCTCTCTTCTCTCTTTCTATCTCTATTTCTCTTTCTCTTCTCTCTTTCTCTCTCTCTCTCTTTCTATCTCTCTTTCTCTCTCTCTCTTTCCATTTCTCTTCTCTCTTTCTATCTCTATTTCTCTTTCTCTCTCTATTTCTCTTTCTCTCTCTCTCTCTTTCTCTTTCTATCTCTCTTTCTCTCTCTCTCTATTTCTATATCTCTTTCTCTCTTCTCTCTTTCTATCTCTATTTTTCTTTCTCTCTCTCTTTCTCTCTCTCTCTCTCTCTATCACTCTTTCTCTCTTCCTCTCTCTGTCTTTCTCTTTCTCTTTCTCTTTCTCCTCTCTCTTCTCTTTCTCTTTCTCTTTCTCTTTCTCTTTCTCTACAACTGCATTGCATGGTCATATCACGACGGGGGTGTTACCCTCCATTCGTAGGAAACTCACAAACCTGCTACCCACATTAACCTCACCCAGCCTGGGTTGGGTAAGATTAATGTGTTAAGCAACGTTAAACAACGTTTACCTCGCTAAACGTTGCTTAACCTCGGTGATCCTGAGAGAACTGGTGCATTCAACGCGCCAGCGACGCCACGCTGGCAATTTGGAGTTTAATGTTCCTGAAATATATTATGTCACAACTTGGTGGGTAGCGCTGAATTATAGGACTATACCACCTTAATATACAATATCTTGTACAGTTTTTGCCCATAATTCCGCCACTGGTCGCTGTTTCACATCAAAAGACCTACTCATTTTTCCTCACGAGGTATATATGAGTGGACCCCGAACATCTAAGTACAGAGCAGAAAAATCCTACCTCGCTGGGGAATATTGGGGATCGAACCCAGGTTACCGTGCGTGCAATGCCTAGCGCGCCAACTCACTCTACCACCTGACTACTACTTAATCATAGCATGTAATTATATAAATAATAATAATAATATCGGCTTGTTTATACTGCCGAATTAGGACTATTAAAGTCTCATTTTCCCAGCAGCAATTCAAGATCATGTGATAAGAATTCCAAACAGAAGGTATCTTGTCATGTCCTCACTTGGATTCGAACCCACGACGTTTGGAAAATCTGTGTTCACAGTGTTCCGTTTGTTAGGAAAAAGGAAAATATAAAATTGAAAATTTCAGAAGCGATTTATGATTTATTATAAAAGTAAACAGTAATAGGTATACAGAGTATGACATTATGTTATTACCGATAAGGCGGCGGACTTGTAACCTGGAGGTCGGTGGTTCAAGTCCCGGTTTCAGCATAGATTGAGTAAAGCGAGTTTGAGTAGTTGTGACATCACAAAAGTGAATAGCACAAATATGATAACTTATTACTTATTACATAATATCATACTTAACACAATTCCACAAAGAAGCTGACGTTAAAAAATAAGGTAGGTACATACCTACCAAAGTAATGTGAGCTTATAAACGTCACATCAATAAACGATTGTTTATCTTCGTCAGCAACGCCTGCATCTGAGTTATCTGCGAGGAAAAAATATGGAAAGCTCTACCCTATCTACATTCTGTGAGATTACCTACTCTTCTCCGAAACAATTGTATCAATATCAGGCTAAATGTTACTTATTTTAACGCGAATGTCAGAGGACACATCTAACTTACTCCTATACTTGTTTTTCAAATACATCATTTGAGAAAAGCCAAAGTCGCACATGTACCTAAATGGTAACAAAGGGTAGTAGGTACAATTTTGTGCACCTGAAATTGTCCCGAGTACCACTGTTTGAGAACCTATGGTTTAATACGTGCACCGACAACGTGAAGTCCCCCCACACTTCTGCTCCCATCGCTGCGTTGCAATGGAAGAGGTGAGGCGCGGGGTTCCATGTAGTAGTGTATGTAGTGTATGTGATTTGCGTTTCAATAGGCGAGGCGGGGGGTGGGTTTTTCGATGTTAAAACCTCTCTCCTGGCGTTACGGTTGGAGTACAAAATTCGGGGTTTGTTGTTCCTGGGAGTACATAATTCAGAGATTATTTTGGTATGCGGTACAATATTCTAGCTCCATCGGTTAAAATCGTGAAGTTAGCACCCGACATGTTCCAACCTCTCTCCTGGGGTTACGGTTGGAGTACAAAATTCGGGGTTTGTTGTTCCTAACAGTACATAATTAGTACATTATTATGGTAGGTGGTACAAAATTCTAGCTTCAATGTCGGGTGCTAGCGTGAAGTTAGCACCCGACATGTTTCAACCGCTCTCCTGGGGTTACGGTTGGAGTACAAAATTCGGGGTTTGTTGTTCCTAACAGTACATAATTAGTACATTATTATGGTAGGTGGTACAAAATTCTAGCTTCAATGTCGGGTGCTATCTTCACGCACCTATGAAAAGTGAATGAAAAACAAAAAAAAACAAAAAAAAAAAAAAAAAAGACGAAGAGAAGAAGAAAAAATGCAGTGGAAGACTTTAAAAAAAAAAAACATATTTTAAGCGACTTGGAGAAAATATGAAGCTTAGGTATAAAAGTAGTCAAGACAAAAAAGTTAAAAGTAGTAAAGTGAAAACTTTCAGAAAAGCTTAGTTAAAAGAAGCTGAGTAGGCACAAACTTAAAAGCCTTGAGCTGGAAAAGAATAAGATTTGTTATGACAGATATTTTTTTTTACCTTTTTTTTCTCACCTTTGCAAAAACCTGAAAGAAAATAGAGAAATATTTAACCCATTTTGTGTTGTGTGAGCTTCTCTGACAGACATTGTTGAGGGTTGTTGAGATAATTTTATTTTATTAATTAAAAAACATGTCTCATAATCTTACCTTTATAATTATTTTATAACACCTCTTAGGTATCATCATAGGGTGGCGTCATCGTGAACGACGTTAGCCAGACAGTGGAGGAATGACTCGGCACTTCTACCCCTGTCTTTACAAGGAGGCTAATAATTGACAAGGGCCCGCAGAACCAAGCCAATGCTGGTCTATTCCTTGTTTATTGTCCCCCAGCCAGCTTTTAAGAGGGTGTTTTACTCAAGTTCAAAAGCTCACACGTCAACATGAAACTGTATTTGCAAAAACCAACAGCCTCCGTGTTGTAACGGTTATGACACCTGCCTCAACTCCAGACATTCTGAGTTCGATTGCTAGTTGGGGCATAATTTTCAAACAGAAAGTTCTGTTCCCTGCGAGCACGCTAGCATTTCTGGCCAAACCGAGGCTGGGTGAGGTTAATGTGGGTAGGTGGTACTATTCCCAGGTAAACCCTCATCCTGACTATTTCAAATCAGGACGTTAAAACCAAATAGAATCAATGGACATGAAAGTAGCCTAGACATTGGATCTGAGCGTCCATATAATCCTCTCGTCACCATGAAGGCTACCTCATGGACACGGAATTATTATTATTTGCAAAATTCTCTCAGGTCCTAAAAAACCATCAGACATTTTTTCTCACGTATAATATGATCAGAACTTACAAATCTCTCCACCCAATATCTCCTTTCAAATAATGGACTATTGTTCCACCAATCAGAAACTCTCTTCTCTTCTCATATAGAGGAGTGAACGTCTTCTCACTATCTCTCAATCTGTTCTGAAAAGCTCTTCTAGATCTGAGATCTCATCTTACTCAGGTAGAATAGCGTTGAGGAAAAAAGAGAGAGGAAGAGACAAAGAGAGAGAGAAAGAGACAAAGAGAGAGAGAGAGAGAGAGAGAGAGAGAGAGAGGGAAAGAAAAAAAGAAGAAAGTAGAGGAGATAAGATAAATTGGAGGGAGAGTTGCAGAAAAAATGAGAAAAGGAAAATGGTTAAAGAGCCTCAATCTCTTATTTCCCACCTAAACTCCTTACTGACTCTTCAACAATTAGGAAACAATCAACTGTCAGCATCCTTCTAAAACTCTCAAGTCCTCTCGCTGTCCCTCTCATCGTGCTGTCTCTAATTTTTACTTTCGACACTTGTGTCACTTTTTCTCTTGAAAAAATTCAGACCACGTAAAACAGAAGTGTGCTTAAATCTCAAGGACATTCGATAGATTGGACATCTCTGATTGCACAATCTCAGTCACGTAATTTTTTGCAGACTTTTTTATACAGGGTGGTCAAAAAGTATTGGGACGTATGTTATTGTTTTAATTACTACTATTCCGAGCTAATGGAAGGTAAGGGTTCTTCTAATCAGGACGTTAAACCCAATAGAATCGTTGGCGTTAGGAAGGGCACCACCAAGCCGTAAACATGTATCCAACGAGCCATCGACGTTTTTCTAGGTATTCCGGAGATACATTGGTTAGCTCTGTAGAATGGCAGCAATTAGGAGGCTGTCTTCTTTGGTATCTATGTAAGACTCAAGAGTCCAGCTAGTCTAGCTGACATAGAAGAAGAGAGTATTATTCAACCAAATGAATACCAACGTCCTAACGGAAAGAGCTAGTTCATCATTTTTAAGAGAAAATCAATGAAAATCTGACAGAAACACGAGATTAACCTAACAAAGCAAAGTGTCGAGGCCGACTTGACAAGAACCCAAAGGAATGACTTGAAATAATTATGGACAACATAGCACAAGAAAGTGTCAAGGCCGAAATCGAAACAATTCAACAAGAAATCAAAGACATGACTTTACATCGTATGTTCATTATGATCAACATAGCAATGGAAAGTGTCAAGGCTGACTTGGAAACAGTTTGACAAGAACCTAAAGGAATGACTTGAAATAACTTTGTACAACATAGCACAGGAAAGTGTCAAGGCCGATAGTATGTTCATTATGATCAACATAGCACAGGAAAGTGTCAAGACTGACATTGAACACTTCGAACTTCGACTCAAAAGAATGTTTTCACATAGATTCAAAAAGCCGACATTTACAAAATAGCAACATTACATACAAAAGAGACTGAAGAAAAGACGCTTGGCTAATTAATTCTCCTTTCTCAAAGAACGAATTTCAGCCGAGGTAATTTCCAAAGAACGAATTTCCCCCGAGGTAATGTGAGATGGAAACCCACTTCAGTGTGCTTTCTTTCCTTCTCGCGCCTTGTGTAGTCCTGAGGGTGTGATTGGGACGTGTTAAGAGACGGTAGACCAAGGAGGTAGACCAGAAACGTTGACCGAAATGGTAAATTAGGAAGGCAAAGAATTTTCGGGATTTAATGCGCGAAGAAAATACACCAGTGGTATGACTATGCTTTTGAAAGCGACACGCGACGTTAAAACCAAATTAAAGAAGAAAAAAAATGCCCACTGGAGCGTCTTATCTTCCTAGAAAGCTGCTCCGTATTTAAACGAAGGTAGACTTAGAGTTAGAACAGGAAAAGTAGTACAAGAAGAAGGGCGCATTACGATTCGGCCCAAAAAGGTTTATGAAAAAGGTTTTCGATTTCAGGTTAAAAAAAAAAGTCACCGAACGATTCGTCCCAAAACGTTATCTTATCACAAAAAAAAAATAAAAAATAATAAACAACACGATTCGGTACAACATTCCAAGTACCGTACATATTGAGGGATTTTTTATCAAAACTTGATAGTCTGTTTTGGACTAATCGGTTATGGGCCGAATCATGTTGTGTGTTTTTGGGGCCGAATCATGCTATGGAAAATGTCTACTCAGGTAATTTCGGCCGAATCGTAAAGTTCCCAGAAAGAAGACCAGAAAGATGTTATGGGAAGGTGGTAGACTAGAAAGGTAGACCAGAATAGTCATACGGGATGGTAGACCAAAAAGGTGAATTAGGGAGGTATGGTAGATTAGAAAGTTATGGTAGATCAGAAAGGTACGGTAGATTAAGGAGGTATCACATTTTCGCGAGGTTACGCGTGAAAGAAATTTACTTCAACTTCTTTTGTTCTCACTCACGCCTCGTTTCGCCTTTCTGATGTGTTCTGACACATCAGAAATGTAGACCGGGAGGTAGGTCGGGAAGTAGACCGGGTAGGTAGGCCGGTACTTGTTCGAAAAGGCAGTAACAGATAAATTACCCGCTCCTAATTTCCTGACAGATTGACATGTTTCATTATTCTCTTGTTTCCTCTTTACCGCGCTTCCTGTTCTGTGAGATCCTCGGGCTTTTCTCTCTGCACAACGCTTCCGCCGCTTTTTGATTGACACCCGCATGTATCTGGCATTTTATATGGGGTGTTGCAATCTAAAATTCAAAAGGAGCTTTTCTCTTTATACGTATAGTCAAATATTGGAAAGGCAATTCAAAATTAAATTAGAATTAAATTTTACGTATTCTGGCATATAAACTTCACTCAAAAATAAAAAATCACAATTATTTGGAAATAATGGAAACCAATAATATTATTAGTCTTGAACACAGGAGATCTTTACAAGATGCTATATTCCTATTTAAATGACTAAGAAATGAAATAAATGCTCCTGATTTATTAAGCAAAATAAACTTCAGAATTAACACACGTAATACAAGATTACATCATATATTCAAAAATAATAAATGTCACACAAACCAAGCCCAACATTGTCCCATGAATAGAATTCAAAATCTTGGTAATATAATTAGCGGTGCTGGAGTCGATGTCTTTTCCTGTACAAAGGATGAAATGGTTTCATTTCTGACTTCATACTTTGGTCTGTTTAGTTTTACTAGTTGGTAAGTAGTTTTAGCCATTTTTAGAATTGTAAAATCTAGGATTTATGATTTTAAAATTATCTTTGATTTAATTTTAAGATTTTGTACAAATGGAACTTGTTCCGTAAACTTTCAAAAAAAAAAAAAAAAAAAAAAAAGAATTTGTATATTAAAAGTATTGATAATAAAAACTCACCGGCATGGCAGAATAAACCGGACACTTCCTGTTTTTCCATATGATTCCACGTATTTCCTTAAAGACTATATTTGACTTACCTTTTTTTTGTAAATAAAATTTTCAAAGTATTTTTCTTTTGATAGGTTTTTCTAGTAAAAAAATAATACCTTGACAATTTAAACTACAAAAAAAGTTTAGTCAAATTTAGTCCGTAAGGAAATACATGGAATGGAATGGAAAGGAATGGAAAACCAGCAAATGTCCGGTTAATTCTGCCGGTGAGTATATTAGGTATATTTCTATCTGCAATCATAAATATGTTCTTGTATCACCCTGTAGTTCATACCTTTTGAATTATTCCTCTCTCTCTCTCTTTCCCTCTCTGTCTCTCTTTTCCATCTTTCTCTTTCATCTATTAATTATTCTCTTTGTATTCCTCTCAATTCCGTATCTGTTACTCCGGTGTGTACATTGAAGTATGTTGGTCTTAGTTTCAATAATTTATCACCTTGCTATAACCCTTCTCTTTTTCCCTCCTTTCTTCCTCTCCCCTGTTTCTTCTTCTCTTATCCAATATTTCCTCTCTCTCTCTCTCTCTATCAAATTCTTCTCTTTTGCTTTCCTCTCGTATTTAATCCATACCTTTCTTAAATCCTTTCCAGCTATTTTTCTTTCACTCTTCTGTTTCTCTTCCTTTTTTCTTTCTCTATATCTTTCCTTCCGTAATTTTCTCTTTTTCTTTCTCTTTCTCTCTCTCTATCCTCTCTTAATTCCTTTCCATCGTTTTTTCTTTCCATTTTTCCTTTCACTCCTATTTCTTCTCATATTTCTACATTATATCTCTTCATTTCCATCTTTCCTTATATTTCTCAAAAAATTCTCGGGTTCCTTGTCAATTTTTTTATATTATCCTCATTCAAGTTGTCCACTTTTGCTTCTGCCTCTACACCATATTTCATGTCATTTGTAGCGCATTCTTGCAGGATAAATAGACTATTGCGTTTGTATTGTATTTTCTTCCCTTGTTTTCCTGTGTCTATTGAGAAAAGTATGTCTGGAATCCTCACAAATTCCTTCGTGGAATGTTTTCTTATTTTAACCTCTCTACCTTTTCCTCTTTATCTAGTCCTCTTCCTACTCTTATAAATATCATCATCATATAAGATCATCTTAATAAGAAAAGAGTCTATGACAATCAGAGAAAGTGGCAGATAATAATACTAATGGTATTTCTTAGTTAAAGGTAACCACTGGGCAAATTAAATCAAATTTTGTTCATGTTGATCAAGTTTTGCATAAATTTTTGACACAAGTGAATACAAATATTACAATACGAGTATATTAAAACAAAATACTCTTAGAAATAAACTTCGAAGAAAAACAAAAAAGAAAGGCCATTCTTGCAGGTGAGGTTAATGCTCGAAGCATTTTCTACCACCTAACCCTCAGAGTCTTATTATTATGTGGTCATATACTCATAATTGAGGACAAATCCAAGCATTGGGTGGAATCCATAGGTCCAGGTGCTAGATCGTTTACAGTACAAGTCTGACGCCTTAAGCACATCGACTGAGAGAGAGATAGGAATAGGGTGAAAATGGTTGAAAAAGAGATAAAAAATGAGAAAGAAAGAAAGAAAGGGAGGAAAGAGTTGAATTAGAGAGAGAAAGAGAAATAAATATATATAAAAAGAAAGGGGGAAAGAGTTGAAATAGACCAACAGAAGAAAAAGGTCAGTCAAGTAAGATCTCAAGAAAGAGACGTCATTATCTCACATTAAACTTATCTCACTTCAGCTATCTCTCCCCTTCTCCCTCTTTATTCTCCACCTTTCTCCCTCTCCTACGAATCTGTATTCTTCCTCTCTCTCAACATCACCAATCCTTATCTCCCTTCCTATTATTTGCACCTAAGTCCTAAGTATATCTTGGGGATTCTAATAGAAAATGGAGAGAAAAAACTCGGAGCAAAGTTAAAAATGAGAAAAATAGATAACGAAAATGAAGGAGAAAGAGAAAAAGAAGGAAGGAGACTGAGGATGAGAGAGAGAGAGATATTTAAAAAATCGAGAAAGTGAGATAGAAAAAAAGAAGAATGGAGAGAGTTAGCAAGAGAGGGTTATACAGGGTGTCCCGTATACAGATGCAAATATTTTGAGGGTAGGTTCAGCCCACCGTGGACTATCATATGAGCGAAACTTGCAGTGGGGCATTTTGCTTCGTTAAAGAGTTATGGCCAAATCCCTGTTTTTCCCACAGGTCTAGAGGTCACTTGGATCGATGCACGTTTTTAAAGAAATGATAGCCAGTAAGTAATTTTTGACTTCATGTATGGATAGTCATGCATATTTCCCTTGAAATGCAGTTGGTTGCATAAAAAAATATTGAAAGACCAGAAAAATATTTAATCATAAGTTCAATACTTTTCTAAAATTTGATTTTTCCCTGTTTTCCCTTTCGTGAATTTAGAGTACTTCTACAATTGCAATTCTGCGTATCACTAGTTAAAAAAATACCCTATTATCTTTAGTTTTATAAAAGAGAAAGCTCATTTATATTACTTTAAAGATCATGGAACGCAGTACACACAAAGTTCAAAAAACACTTCTGAATCATGATGGAAAATTCAAAGTTGGCTGAATTTTAACAGAATTGGCGCGTAATTTGAGGTATAAATACACTGCTCTGGGATGTTTAACAGAGGGAAAATGATCATTCACAGTGGTTGGTCGGTGTGAACTTTTATGTGAATGGGGTTACGGAATCACAGGGTTATCATGAGGAAAAATGAGAGAGGCTGCAACGAAAGCAGCAACCAGTGGTGTAATTATGGAAAAAGAATACACATGGAGAAAGACTCTGCGCTACCAACAAAAATTATGATTTTATTTTTAGAAGTAAAATTAAAAATATCATTTTTGTGTTTATCACAATCATGATATCAAAAACATAACAAATAGTGCCGAAAATTAACCTTGGGTAAAACTCGAACATCCAACCTTGAGGTTACTATTATTATTAATACTTTATTTTTATTTTATAAACAATTGGACCAAGCTTTATTTACATTTTTTTTTTTACAATGAACATGGTAACAATTTGTGAAATAAATATAAACAAAGACTGATCAAGGGTGGTGATACAGTGATACATGTTTGTAGTTTATCAATAAACTACAAACATGATACATTCTGCAACACAGGACATGAAATGAAAAGAACCCAAAAGAATATGTAGCGAACCAAGGGCGAGGTTTAAAGCTTCTGGCTTTCTCTTCCACCGAACAAATTGATCGCCTTGTTATTTTAACAGAACTATTAGATTTGATTGATATAGTTGGTTAATAGAACTAATTGTACTCAGAAAATTTTCATTTATAACTTGCAGTTGGCACAAAAATAGTCACACAGACCGCTTCAGGCAGCGAGTGTTCTTCAAAATGCAATAGCGCCCAGATTCAAAATTTGAAAGATGTGTTTCTCTCCTTCTGGTGCCGTTTGATAAGGCGTATCTCATTCGTTCCTTCACGCGTATGAAAGAACTTTGTATTTATTGAAACAAAATAGCAAAGGGTATTTTTTTACCTAGTGATACGCAGAATTGCAATTGTAGAAGTACTCTAAATTCACGAAAGGGAAAACGGAAAAATCAAATTTTAGAAAAGTATTGAACTTATGATTAAATATTTCTCTGGTCTTTCAATATTTTTTTATGCAACCAACTGCATTTCAAGGGAAATATGCATGACTATCCATACATGAAGTCAAAAATTACTTACTGGCTATCATTTCTTTAAAAACGTGCATCGATCCAAGTGACCTCTAGACCTGTGGGAAAAACAGGGATTTGGCCATAACTCTTTAACGAAGCAAAATGCCCCACTGCAAGTTTCGCTCATATGATAGTCCACGGTGGGCTGAACCTACCCTCAAAATATTTGCATCTGTATACGGGACACCCTGTAGAGAGGAAAGAGTAGATAGAAAGAAATAATGAGAGAGAGAGAGAGAGAGAGAGAGAGAGAGAGAAAAGGCAAAATAGGAGAGGTAGACAAGATAGGAGGAATGAAAGGTGAAAAAGGGAGTGACAGGAACAGTGGGGGAGAGAGAAAGGGAGAAATACTGCAAAATGTTATCCCATGGGACTTATTATCATTTCGTTTTAAAATTCTCGTTCTCACTCTAACATCAGTATCTTCCCTCCTTTATCTCCGATTTCTTTCTATCTCCCTCCTTTTAGTACTCTCTCTTTCTAGAGCACTTTTTCTCTTTCTCAAAGTTCTTTTGTTTTTCTTTCAACATTTTATTCCTTATTTTCCATCTCTATCACTGATTACTCTTTAGTCCCAAGAAAAAATCTTAGAATTCATTAGATTGCTTCATTGAAATTGGTAATAACTTCTAATTTATTTTATTACCTACAAATATTAGAATAAACACAGGTATAAAAATCTGGTGTAAACATCACACGACTTTCCTTATCATATTAGGAATGGAAACGGGACCAAAAGCCACTGGTGACTCAAAGGTAACATTTAGCTAAAAATAAACATCAAATTCGTAATCAGCACCTTAAAATCATTGGATTTGATATGTCACAACTCCGATCTAGGATGAATAATAAAAAAGTTAGTCCACGCGGGTCCCCCCCAAAATTCCGGTAAATTGGGGCCGAGTTCAAAAAAGTTCAAGATATCAAAAAAATGATCAGAATAGACTCCTATTATTTTTTTAATCAAAGAAAATGTTGTTCTTTAACTTTTTTTGTATCTTTAACCAATTCATAGAAACGGCGCTTGCGGCCAATATTTGCGGCCCTGCGGCCGCATTCTGCGGCCGATTGCAACCAAAAGTTTCGTGGTTCGTCTGGTGTATAAAATTAATTTCCATACCAAATTTCAAGTCTCTAGCTCTTACCGTTCTTGAGATATCCTGTTCACACACAGACACACAGACACACAGACAGACAGACAGACGCACGGACCAATGGCTGAAAACAACTTTTTTGGTATCCTGAGGCTATGATTCGTCCAGAAATGTGAAAAACTGGGTAGGTCAAATTTTCGACGAAAACAATACTTTCCTTATTATAGGATAAGGAAAGTAAAAATGATTACACAATGTTGTTGGTGATGAAATTATTAAATAACTCTTATAGAAAATATCAATGGCATTTAGTAGAATATCCTAAAAAAGACCAAATTTTTCATATTATTCAATAACAAAGGACTCTCTTTAAAGAAAAAAAGGGATTTGCTATCGTGAACGATGGTATTCTGAAGGCGAAAAGAGTATAATTACGACCATTCTCCATAAGACAACCGACTTCCATAGCTTGATCGATAATATGGCGGACTTATAATCTGGAGGTCGGTGGTTCAATTCCCAAGTAAAACAAAAATTTACGAATGCTAGTTGAAAGCTAGTAATTTTAGTCCCTGTGAATAGGACGGATATGATAATATAATAAAACTTATGAACTGATAGTTATTACCACATAAATTAAAAGAGATACTGGTAATGTGAAGTATGAATCATTTGTGGTGAAGCAAGTTCCTCAAGTCATGTTGTAGTGCGCTGTGATGGGTTGAAACTTCGACTTTACAGGTGATCCCTTATCTTTGTAATATTTTTTTTTTGCAACACGTGTTACATAAAATATGTACGTACATGCATGCAAGAAAAACCAGAAGTACACCCAATCCTTATTTTGAACAGAATTTTGCAATCCTAACATTTTGGTCCTTCGGGCCGGATATCTTTTTTAGATTGTTTTTGATGTGCTATGTAATCTCAACCTTTTCATACATATATTTTACAAAGAGATCATTTTTTCCGGAACTTTCCTTCATATCCTTGGCACTCTTGAACCTCAAGAGGCAAAGTATAGAATATATACATAGTTATTAAAACATACAGAAATAAAGTAGGCTCCTTTTTTCTCTTCATTGTTTGTCTTTCGTCTTTTCTTCCTCAGTTATCCTGGTGCACATATTTTTTATCTCTCTCTAATCATGCGTCCTCGGAAGCTTTCTATTTATCCGGGGATTTTTTTATGCTTCATCGGGTTTGAAAGAGAGTAAGGTTAGGTGGAATATTAAAACGGAGGAGAATTGGCAAGGTTTTTTATTTTAGTAGTTTCATGAAAAATAGTTTTTTTCCTTTGTCTTTTAAATTTTAAATTAAAAGACTAAACTATACTTACAGAAATAGAAATATGTGGTTCAGGACAATCCAAATTTTCAATTAAAGCTGGCTGGTCACCATCACTCCCTCCTGCTATAGCCACGCTGGTTACAACAACATCATCTTATAGATATTGTCAAGAAACTCAATTCTAGAAATTTCATTTTCAACCTCCAGACACAATAGTATTAAATAAAGAAAAATAAACAATATTAAAACAATAAAAACCACCAAAGTACAGGGTATAAAACAGGGACCCAATAATCCTGAAATCCGCTTTACAAAGAAAGTAGGATTAGGGGCAGACAACTTTTTCTTTCTGTCTGGTCAATTTATTGAGAGAAAGAGATAGAGATTGAATAGAAAAACTTTGTAAAAAAAACTGAGAAACAGAAAGATAATTAAAAAGAGAATAGGAAAGAGAGAGACAGTTAAAAGTAGAGCAAGAGAGAAAAATATATGTTAGAGAGAAAGTGAGAAAGATAATTTGAAAGACAGTTAAAGATTAAAAAGAAAAGAAGAGACAGAGATCCTGAGAGAGATGAGAAAAAGGGATAAAAAGTCCGTCATGGTAGCTCAATGGTCAAGGCGAGAGGTCGGTCATGGAATTGAGGGGTCGCCCAAACATGCCAGGTTATGACATTTTATACTCCCATTTGGGATTTTGACCACACAATCATTACATCTAAGTCTCACTGCAGTAGTAATGGGACTTATTAGTCACAATCGGACAGTACCAAAAAATAAGACGATACTACTACTATTATGACCTCCGGCCTCCGTGGCTCAGTGGTTAAGAGCATTGGTTACTGACCCGGAGGTTGCAGGTTCGAATCCCGGCCGGAGCGGAAATTTCTGACCGAAATTTTTCGTTTCCGGAATGGCATGGATGTAAAGGTAAAGTGCACTGAAGTATGTAATGCGAAAGCAGTTCCGGGGCACACTAACCTTAAAATAAAAAAAATAAAAAAAATGATATACAATACTATTCCTTATTATAGGATAAGGAAAGTAAAAAAGAGGAACAGAAGGATTGGAGTAATAGAGGAAAAGGAAAAAATGGAATGACCAAGAGTTTTGGAACACGGATAAGATTGGACTTACCAGAGATACCAGCCCTAAGCAGAACAGTCAAATTCTCCCCTGTGGCGATAATTATCGCAATTTTGGCGCCCTCTACAATACTACTAAAAGAAAGCTATTAAATACAGCGAAATTTTTCGACAAACTGAAGAAATAGTCTTTCAATAATGCCATAAAAAATTAATGCTACTAATAAATCCTTTCTACATTTAAAAGAACAAGGCAGAGTTTTCCGATGTTTTACGAGACACTAGGGGAGGAAGCGTCACGCTCAGGCGAGGGTATCCTAACAAATGTAATAAATGTATATTCATCATCATAGGGTGGCGTCATCGTGAACGATGGTAGCCAGACAGTGGAGGAATGACTCAGCACTTCTACCACTGTCTTCACAAGGAGGCTAATAATTGACAAGGGCCCCCAGAACCAAGCCAATACTGGTCTACTCCCTGTTTAAAGTCCCCCAGCCAGACTTTTACCATATATATATTACCAAACAATAAATAATATTTTCCCAATCACTGAAGTTACGCAACGCTCAGCGTGGTGAGGACATGAATTCCGGACCATTCTATTTTTGATTTCATCCATTGTCATCACACGGTTCGGCGCAAAATGTAACCACCACAACTAGGATTAAGAATATTTATGTTTTTGTAAAGATGTTTTACTTTTTTCTATAACTTTTTCAGAATAAATTTGCTTATTAGATTAATCTAGATTGTAATTCATTAATAAATTTTAAAGTCCAATGTGGTGTTATATTGAGAAAAAATATCTATTCTCATCATGGTTTTCTACTTTCTGTTGGCTATCACTTAGGCTGGGTGAGTGAATTTAAGTAGCAAGGATTGTTTTTCCAGTGGACTTGTGGACTCACTTGGGCGCTCATAAGTTCACAAGGTGTGATGATAAATATTTAGGTCTCACAGACTGAATATATTTTATTCTGATTTTATTTTTTTATTGAAATATTACAACCGAAGTACCTAATGTCTGGCTAGGGGACTATAATAACTGAGTAGCCCAGCAGTCTGGCTGGGGGACTATAAACAGGGAGTAGATCAGCATTGGCTTGGTTCTGGGGGCCCTTGTCAATTATTAGCCTCCTTGTAAAGACAGTGGTAGAGGTGCTGAGTCATTCCTCCACTGTCTGGCTACCATCGTTTACGATGAAGTACCTAACCATAAATGGCTTTAATTATTTTTAGAAATATTACAATCTAACAATATATACCCACTCTAATTTTATTTATTATTTTTTCTCTCTGGGATTCGAACCAGAGATCCACTGCATGACTACTCCATACTACCAAAACATCGGAACTTGAGAATACAACTAGACCACGATGTAGAACCCACAGCACACATGAACATAAATTTACTGGAAGTTTATCAATTAAGTTGTTAACATTAGAGAGAGAGAAACGAAGAAGAAGAGAAGAAGAAACAGAGATTGAGGAAGAAAGAGAACAATGAAAGAGAAAGAAGGAGGAGAGTCCGAAAGACTGTAGAGAGGGAGGTAAAGAGAAAAAGAGAGAGAGATAGAGAGAGAGAGGGGAGAGAGAGAGAGAGTAAAAGAGAAAGAAAGAGAGAGAGTAAGAGAGAAAGAAGGAGAGAGAGAGTAAGAGAGAAAGAAGGAGAGAGAGAGTAAGAGAGAAAGAAGGAGAGAGAGAGTAAGAGAGGAAGAACTCTTTCTTCCTCTCTTCCTCTCTTAGAGAGAAATGAGAGAAAAAAAAGAGAGGGTAAGAGAGAAAGAGAGGGTAAGAGAGAGAGAGAGAAAGAGAGGGTAAGACAGAGAGAGATATATATATAGAGAGAGAAAGAGAGAGTGAGAGAGAAATGGGAAAATGAAATAGATAAAATAGCTGAAGAAGTTGGAGTAAATTTCTTCATCTGAACAGCCAGCGTAATTAGCGAGTAAAAGTTTGAGAAATAGTGCAAGACGCAAATCGCAAGAAGTAAGTGATTCGTAAGTGAGAGGATGGGTAGAAGAAGAGAAGGAGAGAAAGTAAGAGATAGAGATATAAAGAGAGATAAAGACGAAATAGAGATAAAACAGTTTGTAATTAGCGAGTGAAAGTTTATAGCAATAGTGGTAGAAATCGCAAGATATACTTTGGTACAATACGTACAAACGTACATGTTATGTGATTCATAGAAAAATATAAAGAAGTAGTAAATTAAAGTGCAATGAAAAAATATAAGAATGCGAGAGGACTAAGAGAAGGAAGGAGAAAAAGAGGGAAAGAAAAAAAAAGAGAAGAAAAAAGAAACAGGAGGAAGAGATAAATATACACAAGAACTACTAGAAGCCAAAAAGTGTGTCAGTATATTAAAATCCTGTAAACTTTCAAGAAAGACAGATGATAGATAAATCTTTTTGAGAAAATTAAAATAAAAATACTGGGTGGTCAGGATAATGAATAAGTGAAATGATTTTTTCGTTCAGGAGTTACAAGGTTCTATATGAATCTACTATGTGATATAAAGTAGATATTGAATTCGATGACAACAGGTATTGATTTGTCTGGAGATCTGTTAAATTAATTAACCTAACACGCCCCAACCCAGACTGGGTGAGTAGTATAATGTGGGTAGCTGGTACGGTGGAGCAAATGGAGGGTAAAATCTCCGCCCTAATAATCATCCGAAAAAATGTGCCACAAACAACCTACCTCAACCATAAAGTTGAACAATGCCGACCGCAGGCAAAGTGAAAGAAGAAGAAAAGAAAAGTTGAACAACATGGCTGCGTGCAAACAATCAATATAAGTAGTAACCCTAAAGACCAACCTCAGTAGCTCGATCGATAAGATAGCGGACTCATAGCCTAGAGTCCGGTGGTTCGAATCTCTAATATGGGAAGTATTTACATTATTTAATAAGGCGAGTTTAAGCGATTCTGATATTACTAATAAATATGATGATTACACAAGTTAACTTTAGAAAAAGCCAAGATAAAAGTACTGAATTAAAATATCTTTACTTCAATTTTCTCTAGAGTGCGAGATTTCGATTTTTGGTTTATAAAAATAATACTATTACTTTCCTTATCCTATATTTTTTATACGTGTTATTACTTCATAATTTTATTGGGTAGTGCAGAATCACAGGGCTTATTACCAATTTAATACAATAACTTATTTTGCCTATAATTCCGCCACTGGTAGCTGCTCGTATTAAAGCAGAAACTCATTTTCCCTCACGAGGTATGAGTGGACTCCAAACATCCAAGAAGAAATATTCCTGCTCCCCTGGGGATCAAACCCAGGTCACCATGCGTGCAATGTCTAGTGCGCTAACTCACTCGGCCACGGTGACTACACTTTGATATTATACTTACTTACTTACTCCGTAGTCATTACAGACCGCGAGCGTCCTTGACTTTGATATAATAAAAATGAAAGTGTTGAATAGGTATTTAGTGGTCCACCCTGTATCAATTAAAAATGCAACACCGACCTTCATTACTGAAACTTTCAAAGCACGGGCAAACGGCTAGTGTGATATAAAGTAGATGATATTGAATTCAATGATAACAGGTATTGATTTGTCTGAAGGTTTGTTAAATTGATTAATCTAACCCACCCCAACCCAAACTGGGTGAGTAGTATAATGTGGGTAGCTGGTACGGTTCCGAGCAAATGGAGGGTAAAATCTCCCCCCTAATCATCCGAAAAAATGTGCCACAAACAACCTACCTCAACCATAAGGTTGAAAAATGCTGACCCCAGGCAAAATGAAAGAAGAAGAAAAGAAAAGTTGAACAACATTGCTGCGTGCAAACAATCAATATAAGTAGTAACCCTAAAGACCAACCTCAGTAGCTCGATCGATAAGATAGCGGACTCATAGCCTAGAGTCCGGTGGTTCGAATCTCTAATATGGGAAGTTTTTACATTATTTAATAAGGCGAGTTTAAGCGATTCTGATATTACTAATAAATATGATGATTACACAAGTTAACTTTAGAAAAAGCCAAGATAAAAGTACTGAATTAAAATATCTTTACTTCAATTTTCTCTAGAGTGCGAGATTTCGATTTTTGTTTTATAAAAATAATACTATTACTTTCCTTATCCTATATTTTTTATACGTGTTATTACTTCATAATTTTATTGGGTAGTGCAGAATCACAGGGCGTATTACCAATTTAATACAATAACTTATTTTGCCTATAATTCCGCCACTGGTAGCTGGTAGCTGCTCGTATTAAAGCAGAAACTCATTTTTCCTCAAGAGGTATGAGTGGACTCCAAACATCCAAGGGGAAATATTCCTGCTCCCCTGGGGATCAAACCCAGGTCACCATGCGTGCAATGTCTAGTGCCCTAACTCACTCGGCCACGGTGACTACACTTTGATATTATAGTTACTTACTTACTCCGCAGTTATTCCAGACCGCGAGGGTCCTTGACTTTGATATAATAAAAATGAAAGTGTTGAATAGGTATTTAGTGGTCCACCCTGTATCAATTAAAAATGCAACACCGACCTTCATTACTGAAACTTTCAGAGAGCTTATATGAAAACGCATTGTGTCTGTAAGAGCTCTTCTGTGGGGTTCTTGTAATTCCTGACTGGGGTATTATGTTTTCTTGCTAAATTTACAGTGTTGCATATTCACCAGGTGAAGTATACAGTGTTGATTATATTTTATTGCTAAATTTACAGTGTTGTATAAACACCAGGTGAAGTATACAGTGTTGATTATGTTTTCTTGCTAAATTTACAGTGTTGCATATTCACCAGGTGAAGTATATACAGTTTTGAGAGATGGATGCTTAAGTTTTGTGAAAAAATCATCGGAAGAAATATAGTGTAGTGATTTTTTCTTATTATTTTGTACAGTAAAACTTTGCATTTCCGAAGTATGAATGTACGCACACAGTGCATGAATTTTTCCTCGTTTGAGTTTGTGACCACATAGACTCTGAGGGTTAGGTTGTTAAAAAATCCTTTGAGTATTAACCTCGCCTTGGGGTTGTCTTCCACTAAAGAGTATTATTATTATGATTAGAAAGTGCTTATTTTACTGCTGTACGTTTTTTTGGTGATCCAGAGAGGGAATGTATCTAGACATTTCCCCCAAACCCTACGTGGAATATGATGTAAAGCATTAAAAAAGTACTTTATGTTTTTTTGGAAAAATACCTAATAAGTATTTTTATAAGTAAAAAAAAGTGACCGATTACAATACTTTCTATACCTTATAGGTGATAGAAAGAAAATGACCTGTTAGGGATACTTATAAGTGAAAATTTTGGTTGATTCCTTTACTTTCCTTTCTATAAAAAATAAGGAAATATAACACTGTAAACTCTTTTCAAGATAATGAGAACTTGAAAATTATGATGATGATGGAATGCTAAGAGCTTAAAATATTTTGTGCATCAACTATGCAACTTGTTTTGTTGTATTCTTATGCACTTGCTCTTAATTCTGTTCTTTTATAGGTTAACTACTTGTTACATGCTTCTTGTTCTTCTTGTTCTTCTTCTTCTTATTATTATTGATTACTTTTCCCAAAGTCTAAACCTACTAGGGTTCAGCACAATATCTGTCCTGGTAGCTCAGTTGTAAAGGCGACACTCTGTGAATTTTGAGGTTCCAGGAGTCGCGGGTTTGAAACCCAGCCGGGACATGAATTTTTCCTCATTAATTTGAGTTTGTGACGACATAATAATAAGACTCTGAGGATTAGGTGGTAGAAAGAGTGCTATTATTATTATAGTATATTAAAAAATAGGGTAAAGTCCTATGATTCTGCGCTACTCAATAGAATTCTGAAATGCTAACACAAAGAAAAAGTACTATTATTATTTAGTTGAAAATAAAACACTTATAAACGATACGCATCGAAAAATCCGCTCTCGAAGTTGTTTGAGCATAACGGTTGAAAGCTCTCGATGCGAAAGCTGTAAGTTATGCAGAAGCAGGCGAATGATGCGAAGAGTAAATAAAGCAATTTGCAAATCCTGCATAAAATTGCATATTAAAGAATTACATGGAATACGCTATGGAGAAGAGATTGAGCGCGCGGAAATTACTAGCTTGACCCTCTTACAGCGAATACCAAGACACTTTACACCATTTTATATTTCGTCAGGAAAAAAAGCCTTTAAATTTATACATAAGAATTGTACATTATACTAATTTTAGGAACACGAAAAAAAAATTGAAATAAAAATACTTATTCAGACGTACTGAACGCGCAGAAAGGCAAAAAAATGCCGAACGATGTCCCTTCAACTGAATGAATCAAAATAATAGCCAGCGTCGATGGCATGTTGAATACACCGGTTCCCTTCAGAACACCGAAGTTAAGCGACATCCAGCGAGGTTAAGACTTGGATGGGTGACCATTCAAATTCTAATTCTCGTGACGCTGGCTTTTCCCGGCCCCACTCAGGCTGGGTGAGGTCAATGTGAGTAGCAGGTTTGTGAGTTTCCTGCGAATGGAGGGTAAAACCCCCGTCGTGATATGACCATGGCAGTTGAAAGCGACGTTAAACCCCACTTAAAAAAAAAAAAAATCAAAATAATAGAAGGCAAAATGACTCGTCATTATGACGTCACGATATTGGCTAACACATATAGGATAACTTTTCACCTAGAGGAAGACTCTCAACAGTGAGATTTTGTGAAATGAAAGGCATTAACACAGATACATACGAGGTTTGGCTATTAAGTTCGTAGACTCTTCCCATAAAACGATGTGTGTTTAACTTACCCAACTTTAGTAGTTATCCCCTTCAATGTACTCCCCTCCTCTATCCCTACAACGTTCTAAGCAAATTTTCCATTGATCGATACAGTGGTGGAGGTCATTTTGTGTGAGGCCTTTCAAGACTTTTGCCGGTTTTTTCTTAACGGCATCTACGCTGTCAAATCTGGTACCTTTCAGGGCAGATTTGATTTTTGGGAATAAGTAAAAGTCGCACGAGGCCAGGTCGGGTAAGTAAGAAGGGTGTTCCAACACTGGGATGTTGTACTTGGCCAGGAACGTCTTCACGGAGAAGGCACTGTGGGCTGGCGCATGGCACCATTTTTGCGCAAATTTTTGTCATGTTGAAATTTTCGTGCAAAATTTGTCTCACACATTCTTTATTAATTTTAAGTGAATCAGCCATTAGTCTAAGAGTTAATCTACGGTCAGAACGAATCATAACACCAATTTTTTCAATGTTTTCGTCAGTTTTTGAGCTTTGGGGGCGACCAGGACGTGGATCGTCCTCAACATCTTCCTGACCATCTTGAAACCGTTTAAACCACTTATAAAGCGTTGATCTTTTCAAACATGACTCCTGGTACACTGTCTTTAACAAAGAAAATGTTTCACCAGCATGTTTTACGTAAAATTCAAAAATCACTCGATGCTCAACGTTTGTATCAATCATAATTCCGGCAAAATTAAAAAAGGTGTCTTGCGCGTCGGGCTGTCACAACAGAACTAATTACAGTACAGACATGTGACAGCTATCAATGAAAACACAAGACTTGAAGCTTTCTAAACATGTTCATCATATCTTCCTAGCATGGACAGCTTTTGCGTGGCGGCTCGCGTCTACGAACTTAATAGCCAAACCTCGTATACATTAGAAAACAATAAGACATCAAGTGGGCAAGTATGTTCAAGCTTCTATTTTAATCTTAAATGATAAACAGCTCAAGTGAATGTGTACAGGTAGCACTTGGAAGACTGTTTGGGTTGAGGTAGTACTTGGAAGAGTGTTTGTGTTAGGATAGTACTCAGAAAGCGTCCGGGTCAACAAGGTTCTGGGTACATTATTTTCTTTCCTCCTCTTTTGTTTTCCAAGCTCATTATCTATTATCTCTTCTTCAGAATCTTCCCACTTTTTTCTGCTTCACCCCCCCCCCTTTACCTTTCTCTCTATTCCTTTTTCTCCTCCCCCCCCCCCCCCATTCTGTTTCCTCCTCTCTATCTGTATGTCTTTCTGTTTTTTTTCTCCCTTCTTTTCACCGAATTCTTTTTCTCGACCCTGTTATTCCAGCTCTATATGTCTATTTTCTCTCTCTCTCTGACTCTCTCTCTCTATCTCTTTCTCTTCTTCACCTCTAATCCCTCACTTCTATCCTACCTACAATCCTACTGTTATCTCTTTCTATTTTCTCTCTCTCTCTCTTTCTCTCTCTCTATTTCTTTTTCACTTCTCTAGTCCCTCTACACTACATCTATCCTACCTACAATCCTAACATTACCTCTATCTCTCAATTCTTTCTCTCTCCCTGCTTCTCTCTCTCTCTCTCTCTCTTTCTCTTTCGATCTTTCTTTCCACCTCTCTATTCGCTCTACTTCTATCCTACCTACAATCCTATCATAATCTCTCTCTCTTTGCTCTCTCTCTTCCCTTTCTCTCTCTTTCTCATTTCCACCAGTCTCAATGCATCTCTTTTCTCTCAAGCATATCATTATCTACTTTTATTTTTCTCTCCTCTTCAAATTTACCTTTCTCTTTTCTTCCTCCTCCCCTTCTGTCCTCCCTTTCTCCTCTCTTTCTATTCTTTCCCTCTCTTCTCCCCTCTGCTCAATTAGACTAGCATATCCTTCAGTTCCCTTGCCAGGATGAAAAGATATCTTGTTCATACTTCCAGGAGAGATTGTGACAAGTCTCTTTTTTATCTTGCTAATTTCACTGCAGATGCAGTGTTATCCAGGATGTTCTAGAATTCTTTCGCGAGATGATTTATAAAAAAAATTGGTCTAACTTCTTTCTCTCTCGTCTGTCCCTGGTCAAGGGGTCGAGGGTAGTTCTGGTAATCTAGAGGTCGCAGGTTCGAATACCACCCGGGGCATCTTCCCATTTGGGATTTTGACAGAAAATTATTAAGTTTTGGAGATACTGCTGGAATAAAGGGACTTAATAGTCCTAGTCGGGCAGTATAAATAGGGCGATATTATTATTCTTTGTTTTTGATCAGGGTAATTTTTAATATGCATAATATATTGAAGCTTACCTATATACATATTGTACATACTGGAGAACAATATTTTGAAAGAATATTTATATTATATACAATGGTAGATGATTCTGTAAATATATTTATTTACCTTTTGTAACATTTATTGTACATTGCATACTCAATATAATATCGGGCGTGCATACAATTATATTCTTCTGAGCAAGGACCTTTCTGTTATTGACTGGAACACCGGAGACCTTTAGCATGGAGAACGGTGCTCACTCACAATTTCAAACCAGCTACTATCATTAACCTCACCCAGCCTGGATAGGATTAGGCACAGCCACCATTACGAGGGTTCAAACCGCGCTGAAGAAATAATCAAATTATAAAATTATTGTTCTCTCTTTTGTTACAGACTAAGAATGGCACTTCCCTATCGGCTGTGTGTGATAGCACTTTGCTTGCTTGGGTTTTCAAAACCTACACTTGCTGTAAATGCATCGATTGCGACGGTCAGGTAAGGAATATTTTATTTAAACCATTACCTTTGTAGGTACCTTTATTCAGTTTTTTTTACTATTAACTTATTACCTACCTACCAAAAGAAATGTATTTTATCTACCTCCTTGTTTATTTTAATGTTTATAATAAAGACATTTTAGGCGATGGATCTGAGCTTTTAAACAATTTTTTGATCAGGTATAATTTTCTACATTACCTAACGTTTTCAAAAAAATACATTATTAAAATTATCAACATGAAAGGAGATAGAGATTATGTTTCCTACACAAGAAGATAAAATAAAAACCCACGTACAATATTATTCCTTTTCATAGATGTTGCCTACAAACGGATCGCTGCACAGAATATTATTCATGGCAATAAAGACTAGACATATAAATGGATCATGTTAATATTTACATGCACTTATTTACAGCACTAGTAAATAGATATAGTCATGTTACTAGGTAACATATTATGTAACATAACGTACATTGTAAATTGTAACATATTATGTTAGCATTGTAAACATGAAAGAAGATGTTTTTTTTTCATCTTCATCTCCTAGAATTAGAATATTCCATAATGTCTTTATTTATACACATGTACACAGAATTTAATATTAAAATGTCTATACAGGGTAGACATTTATACCTAGGTACTTTTATCTGAAGCAAAGAATTTCCATTGCAATTCAAAGAGGGAATGCGGAAAGTGTCTTGGGCACCTTGTCGGCTGGTGAAGAACTGTAAGGAGCGTTTTATCTGATCTAATGGGTAGAATAATGATTCCGTGTTTGAAATGCAGGTATAGATATTGTCTATCTGACTGTTGTGGAAACAGATGTATATATTTATTTTTTTCATCGCCATTTTTACATCTATTAAAATATTATAATTTTAGGATATTGTTTTTTTTTTCTCTGTTTTTCTTCTTTCTTTAGTTGATCTAATTCATGTAGTGGTCTACATTCCAGGCTATGTGCTCGACTGCGCGATCACAACGGAGGCCTATACCCTAGACCCTGGTACCACATAATCTATCCGAATATCTATACCAAAACCGTAACCCAAGGTGGAACAAAAGACCTCGAGTTACACATTTTATTAAAATAAATTTAAGCGGCCACAACGGAGTCCCAAAAATCGTCTATATCAGCTGTAAGTGTCTAGGGTCTAGGGTCTGGGATCTAGGGTATAGGTTAGGGTCCTCGTTGTGGCCCCCTACTGAGAGCCACAAAGTTGTGACCCTTGTATCGTGGGATGTAGTATGGACGTTCTGATCCAGTGGATAGACTCATGTCCAATAGTTCTATTAATTTTGGATTTTAACGTCCTGATATGAGTCTGGCTGGGGGACTATAAACAGGGAGTAGACCAGCACTCAGCAGTCTGGCTGGGGGACTATAAACAGGGAGTAGACCAGCATGGGCTTGGTTTTGGGGGCCCTGGTCAATTATTAGCCTCCTTGTAAAGACAGTGGTACAAGTACTGAGTCATTCCTCCACTGTCTGGCTACCATCGTTCACGATGACACCACCCTATGATGATGCTGGTATGAGCGCGCGATTAGCTCAGTGGTTAAGCACTCGCTTGCCATGCGGAAAGTCCCGGGTTCGATCCCCCGTGCCGACAAAAATTTGTATTCTTAATTTGGTTACAATTGTTTGTAAGGGATACCTTCCGGTGCGCTCGTGTTGACCCAGCACCCAATTGGGGAGTATTGTGTCACTTCTCGCCCATCAGAGGGGAGGCATACTACGGGATGGGTAGGCTACAACACAGACCACAAGCGTCTACAGTAGCTCCTGTTTCATGGCTACGAAATAAAAACGGCTGTGAAACACTCATCTTTAAAAAAAAAAAAAAAATGAGCTATTCAGGAAGGAAGATTTACCTACTCCTAAGTAATCTATGGTTCAGATTTAGTTCTTATCCATGGATCCATAATTTTGTGGAGGTTATGTATAGCACCCTATAAATTGAAGAGTAATATACAGTTTGAATAAAGTATCATATTTTTTACTGGCACGCGAGATCAGCTATACAAATCTTGATAGAGGAAAAACGGTGTAATAACACGGGCTAAGAAAAATTATAGACGATCATGCAGATAAAAGTTAAAGTAATTGGTTATTGAGAGTCTTTCAAATATTGCGATCAGCTCAGTGGTTAGGCACTCGCTTGCCATGCGGAAGTTCGATCCCCCGTACCGACAAAAATTGTATTCTTAATTTTTATACAGTTGTTTGTAAGGGATACCTTCCGCTGTGCTCGTGTTAACCCAGCACCTAAATGGGAAATATTGTGTCACTTCTCACCATCAGAGGGGAGGCATACTACGGGATGGGCAAGCAAGGCGATATGAATATTCTTCTCTTTTCTTCATTCATGTTTATTTCGTATCCATGAAACACGAGCTACTGTAGACGCTTGTGGCCTGTGTTGTAGCCTGCCCATCCCGTAGTATGCCTCTCCTCTGATGGGCAAGAAGTGACACGATACTTCCAATTTAGGTGCTGGGTCAACACGAGCGCACCGGAAGGTATCCATTACAAACAACTGTAACCAAATTTTGAAAACGGGACCTTCCTTATGGCAAGCGAGTGCTTAACCACTGAGCTATTTCACTTCTGTTCCTTCTCTACATCGGCAGAATTTTTTTCACCACCCGGATTTCTTTTATTGACACATCATTTACATATTATTATTGCTTCCTTTCCTGCTCTTTATTTCGAAATTGATGATGGTAGAATAAAATCGTGAGGATAAAAGAGAAAAAGTGAGAAGAATTGAGGGAGAAGTGTGGAGGAAACCAGATAACTATGAAGTGCACTTTTGTTCTCCCCTTTTTGAAATGTTTCAGGGAGTACGGTTATTTTCTCGGGCGTACGGTTATTTGTTTGTAAGGGATGCCTTCCGGTACGGTTATTTTACGGTTATTCAATTTTCAAAAAAGGTAGGTTTCGTAAGTTTATCTTTTTCTGTCTAGTGTTCAGTAATACCTAGGTATAAAAATTTGGACCACAAAATGTGTTTCATGTTTACCCACAGATCTTTGAAGTTATTCTTTGCTGCGAATTACTCAGATTTTAAATCGTCTCTTTTAGTGATGAAAATTTTAGGGACTATTAGAACAAATTAAAACAAATTGGACTATTAAAACAAATCTCAGTAGATAAATGAGCAATATCAATCTTGTGATAAAAAAGGTACGTTCTAGTTCCTTGTGATTAATATTAGTACTAATAACAATATTGTGATTAGTACGTATATGATAACCTTAATTTTACTTTTAATAGATAGACTCGTAGTTTTATTTGTACCTTAAACAATATGCATGTGTGATACAAGGATATTTTTTTTTTTTTGTTGAAGATAATTACAAGATTTATTTCAACATTATCTTACATGGTAAAAATCCCTCGAACTACTGATATACTTGGCTTCTTGGTTAAATTTTAGAATACCTATACCCACCTATTGTAATTCATAAAATGGATACCGAGTTTAAAAATCAAAATCCATTTGAGATTCCCAAGGAAGCCAAAGTAGAGAAAAAGAAGTGAGGAAATATAAACTAAACTCTGTTTATTTGAGAAATCAAATAAACAGAGAGAGAGAGAGAAAGAAAGAGAGAGAGAAAAAGAGAAATAGGGACATATAGAGAGAGAGAGAGAAAGAGAGAGAGAGAAATAGAGAGAGAGAGAAAGAGAGAGAGAGAAAAAAAGAGAGAAAAAAAGAGAGAGAGAGAAAAAAGAGAGATAGAGAGAGAGATACAGAGAGAGAGAAGAGAGAAAAAGAGAGTGAGAGAGAAAGAGAGAGAGAGAGAATTTCGCAGGAAACGAAATGGAGTTTGAATTTTTTTCAATTTGAAAAAAAGGCAAAAATTTGAAGAATAAAAAAAGAAGAGGAAAAACATCATCATTTTCTTTTATTGCCTCCGATTCCGCTTTCTTCGATTCCATCTGTATTTATTTTATTTTTTATTATTGAAAATTTCCGAATATTTTAAAGTTCAAGTGGCAGGTAGAGGATTCTTTCCATTTTCAATTTGACTTCGTTTCACAAAGGGAGGGAGGGAAGGAGAAGAAAGAGGGGAAGAAGAAAGAGAAGAAGGAGGAGTGGAGGATGAAAAAAAGGGAAAGGAAAGGAGAGAAGAAAGAGGAAAGGCGAATGGAAAGGAGGGGAAGGAAGAGAAGTAGGAGGAAAGGTGAATGGAAATGAGAGGAAACAAGGAAGAAAAGTAGGAAGAAAGGAGAAGGGAAAGGCAGAAAGAGAAGAGGAATGAAAGAGGGGAGGCAAAGGAAGAGGGAGAAGGAAGAAAAGTAGGAGAAACTAAGACGGGAAAGGAGAGGAGGAATGAAGAGAAAAAGGAAGAAAGATGAAGTGAAAGCAGGTTAATGAATAAAGAGGAGAAGGAGGAAAAGGAAAGAGAGAGAGGGGAATAGCGAAGAGAAAAAGGAAGAAAGTGGAAGAATAAGAAGGTGGAAAAAGAGAAAGAGTAAATAATGATCTCCCTCTGTCCCGCCCTAATTCTTCTTTATTTATCTCCCTCTTGCTCTATGATATATCCCTCTCTTATTTATTCTCATATTTCTCTTTCTCTCTCTCTCACTCTCTCTTCTTCTATCATATCATTTTCCTCTCTCATTTTATTTCTCACCGTATTAATTTATCTCCATGTCTCATTCTATTATTTCTCATCTTCATATTTCGCTCTTTCAATCCCCTTTATTTTGTCTCTTCGCATTTCTATCCCAATATCTAATTTTCCCTCCCACGCGTTCATCAATTTCTCTCTTCCTCTGATTGTTTCTATTTATATTTTTTTATATTTTTTTTTCTCTACTTTGCTTTCAATATTTTTATGTTCTCTGAGGATGACATGTTCGTTTTTTTTTTCTTCAAAATTTAATTGCCAATATTGTCTCGCTGCACGTGTATACTCTCTCATTTTTTTTCGAATTAAAAATTCCCTCGCGAATACTGGAGCGAAAATAAAATATTATCTACATTTGTTGACAAAATGAGATATTAATAATATCTACTCGGCAGCTTGATCGATAAGGCGGCGGACTTGTAACCTGGAGATCGCAGGTTTGCGTCACAGTTTCGGTAGAAAATTTAGCAGCGTGAGTTAGAGTAATTGTGACATTGCAGTTGTGATTAACACAAATATGATAACTTTTAATGAGACAGGAATAATAGGCTTCTCAAACGCAATGTTTTCAAAGAAAATGTTGCGTTGAGTCGCGCAGTTGGAAACGAGTCCCAACCCTACATGTTAGGGTCCCAACCCACATGTTAGGGTCCCAACCCTACATGTTAGGGTCCCAACCCTACATGTTAGGGTCCCAACCCTACATGTTAGGGTCCCAACCCTACATGTTAGGGTCCCAACCCTACATGTTAGGGTCCCAACCCTACATGTTAGGGTCCCAACCCTACATGTTAGGGTCCCAACCCTACATGTTAGGGTCCCAACCCTACATGTTAGGGTCCCAACCCTACATGTTAGGGTCCCAACCCTACATGTTAGGGTCCGATAACCCTACATGTTAGGGTCCGAACCCTACATGTTAGGGTCCGAACCCTACATGTTAGGGTCCCAACCCTACATGTTGGGGTCCCAACCCTACATGTTAGGGTCCCTACCCTACATGTTAGGGTCCCAACCCTACATGTTAGGGTCCCAACCAGCCTTAAAAGAGTTAGGGTCCCAACCCTACATGTTAGGGTCCCAACCTTCATAAAAGAGCTTCCTACCAGCCTGGGTTGGATCGGTGATGGCTGATGGCCAGCATCAGGAAAGATTGAATTTGAGTGGTCACTCTCAAATCCTGACCTCTCTGAATGTTGCTTAACTTCTATGAATTGCTCTTACAACGGAAGTTCTACAAGTACCTTATAGTGCAGAGACAAGTTTAAACACGTTGCCACACTATACCTACCTATTTGCCTAATTCCCCATTTTCTGAAAATTTCACGGTAAGCGCATTCCAGTTAGGAGGGTCTTTTATTTTTCAATTAAAAATACCGGAGGAGCAATTTGCATGTTAAGCGAGCAGCAAGGGATGAAATTTTAGCATATTTTCCGCCAAGCCGCTGAAGTGAACAAGAGTTTGGAATTATACTGTTGAAGTAAATAAAAGCCTTTATGTTTTGTACAATGGTGGTTCTGGTGATGCGTAAGGTATTTACATTTCCTAAAAGTTATAAAATTATTTTTAAAAATTAATAATATTAAAAAAAAAAAAAAAAAATAGTTATAATATTTCTTCCCAAGAGATTACTTACCTAGTTATAATTTATTGAGATACTTTGAACTTGAACCCTGAAGAACTTGAATTTTTTTTCTTCATTTTTCTTGCATCGATAATTTTGTCATGTAATAAGAATTATTACTAGATCGGTGACCGGTTGATCGAGAGAAGAGTTCGGTTGATCTGGTAATGCCATAATCGGTTGTTACTCTCCTAAGAGTTCAAAGTAACCACTCTTTTTTTCCTCACAAACTATGACAACAATGAAACCCTAGATAAAGACACTTAAAGTACAGAGTTGAAAATTTTCTACCCAGCTAAGATTCGAACCCAGGTCCCCGCGCGTGCAAGCCTAGTGTATTGTGAACGAAAAACACAAGAAAGTTCAAATCCAGCCGAACTTCTTATAAATTTGTTTTCTCCTTAGTCTTCCTACCTTTCTTTTTCTTTGTTAGCTCGAGCTTAGATCTTGGGGGTGTCACGTATTCTATTTGTGTTGTTTTGTCACCCGCGCGTGCTGTACCCAACAATGTATAATTTATCTTTACTCCAATACCTGATACTTTCATCCCTTCTCCCTTTCTCTTGCTCCTTTCTCCTGTTCCTTTTCCTTGCTCCTTTCCTTTGCTCCTTTCTTTCCCTTCCTGTGCGTACACTCATCTTATTTCACTAATTCCCTTTATCTCTCTCATCCCTCTTACTTCTTGTTTAGTTTCTATGCTCTTTGTTTTCTACCTCATCTTATTTTCATTTAGTTTCTTCTCTCCTTCTTTCCAACTTTTCATCATTTTTTTTTTTTTTCTATGATCTTTTTCTGTATCTTCTTTGCTTTATATTTCGTAGTAGATACAGTTGCCAGATCATCTTTACACTTATCTGTAAACATACATAGGTAAAATATATGTATTTAGAATGATATATTTTTTATATTATATAATTTTTATTATTATTTTTTAACCTAAACTCATGACTAAATGTAGCGCTTAAAATATACAAAAAATATCATTTCTGCCATTGATTAACGAACCTACAACATTTTCTCCATGAATGAGTTTCATTTATTAAAATTTATTCCAATTACAATTTACGTTGAACGAGATTCAGGTAGGCCGTTAAAATATGGCTCCATGAAAAATATTTTCAAATTTTTGATAATTTGATATCCGAGATGCTTTCAAAAGACGCAAAAAAATTATAGAAAAGTCCACAGTTTGGATTTTCTCCCTCGACAAAACCCAAAAAAAAACACACTTTTTGAAAAAGAGGACTGAAAAAACTGAATAACAAAGAGAGAGAGAGAGAGCGAAAGAGAGAGAGAGAGTGAAAGAGAGAGAGAGAGAGAGAAAGAGAGAGAGAGAGATGGACGAGAAGAGAGGGAGGCAGAATAAAAAGTGGAAAGCAAGCAAAATGCTCAAATTGTAATCATAATTTCTACGTAAGCATAAAATATTAACTTTTGAGGAAAGTATTCTCCCTTTCATAACCACCTCAGTCTTCTTTTTGTTCCCCCTACTTCTCCCCCTCCAATTTTTTCTCATTCTACCTACTCCCCTCTCTCTCTCTCCCTTTCACTCTTCCTCTCCCTCCGTATTCCTCTCCCACCCCCTCCACTTCTTTCTCATCCTACCTCTGGCTCTTCCCTCTCATTTTCCTCTTCCTAATTTTTCGTCCTTCCTTCTCACTGCTTTCCTTTCTTTCTCGTCCTCTTTCCCATTTCTTTTTTACTCTTTCCTTTTTCCTTTTCCCTCTCCAGTTCTCTCAATTTCCTCTCCCCGATTTCTCATCTCGATCCCTCTTTCTCCCTTTCTCCCTACATCTTCCCCTCATTTTCCTCTACTCCCCCTTTCTCACTCATTACTTTCGTATTACATAGGCACTGACTTTCAAGGAAATTGTGTATTTTCTCGAGGAATGAAAAAAAAGGAAAGAAATTGTGTATGTGTGTTTTCGGCTTCCCAAAAATGTATGAAATATTTCTTTCCTTGCCACTCTCTCTCCCTCCTCTTCTCTCTCTCTCATTCCTTCTCTTCCCTCTCCCTCCTACTCCTACAGTAGGAGTGAATTCTCCTCCCCAGAATATTTTGTACTGAAATTTTTTCTCATCACGTAGTCCTCATAGTTGGTAACATAAAACGTATTCATGATGTACGGGGGCTTTTTTTATGTTCAGAAAAACTGTAAAAGAAATATACTCTCTCGTTTACTTACAAAATGTACTGAGCAAAAGTATACATTTAAACTTTTTTATTCTCAGTTCTTTGAAAGAAATTTATTTTTAACATAAATACTGTTTATTTTCGTAAATATATTTTATACAAAGTATCTTTTAATAATTAGAAGAACATTCAAATTATGGCATTTCTGCGAATCAATGGTAACGAGGGGGCTCATGTTATGACCATGTAGTTGAAAGCGACGTTAAACCCAAAAAAATGTTTAATGGACTACAGAGCAAAACATAAATTATTAAACAGAGAAACTTATGACATGTTAATTAATATTAATATTTATTAAACATAAAATATTTCATTATATGCATAGTATGATACATGTTTGTGTATAATACACATTTGTGTTTGTGCATTATACACAAACAAAATTATGATAATATAATTATGTTTTTGTATAATGCATTCTTTATGTTATCATAATTATGACAAATTAGGTGGTTACCTCAGCACTACGAAACTCTAAATTACATCAGTGTTCCTAATACCTATTCCTTCTCGTAATGCCGCCACTAGTCGCTAGTGTCGCTATCCATACAAATATCTACTCATTTTTCCTCATGAGGTATGAATGGACCTCGAACATCCAAGTACAGAGCAGAAAAAAATCTACGCTGTTGGAGATCGAACCCAGGTCTCGGCAAAGGTGACTCCTCTAACTTGAGTCATAAATTATATCTTATAATAAACTTGGCAATGTGATACAGAAAGTTATGTCGGATATCTCTGTAATCAGTATGCATGAGGTATTTTTAATGTTCAAATGCTTCTTACTTGATAGGATGTATTTTATCTTTTTACACCTACTCATAAAAATGTACCATACTTATAAAAAAAAGGATTGGGTGGAAGAGCTTGCCATAGGCAATAACCCCGCCCTTTAGTTAGGACAAATGTTTATATATATTTTTCTATTCTGTTTCCTTTTTTTTGTATATATTGTTTCCAGTTTTTAATTGTTATAATAATTATTTGTACTCATGTTCGTCAAAAAATTGGAAAACAAGTTTGAGTGATTTACAACAAGGTCAGATAGAGTAAAGTTTGAGTGATTCTCATATCACGATTGTGATTGAATATGGTAACTTATTGGAGTTTACCTAATACATAGTTAAATTTTAATAAAGTATTCATAAGTGGTTTGAAGTATAAATTATAATTATTATTATTATTGAATACTTTATTAATACAGGACATTTATATACAAACAAGTAATGACAAAAATATCATGAACAACATAAAAAAAAGATGAATAACAAAATATATAAAGATGTCCTAACTAAAGGGCGGGGTTATTGCCAGTGGCAATCTCTTTCACCCAACCCTAATAATTATACTGGGTGGAGACCATATAAGAAACATTATTGTCATCATTGAAGTTTATGTATTACAGAGTTCAGGTTTCTGATAACTATAAGGCCTAGCATAAACTGCATAAATGTCACATGAGGCCTAGTAGCCTATAAATAATAATAATAATAATAAGCCTTTGTCTTTCTCCCCCAGTCCTGGTTCTGGTATTTAGCTCTGGTAATTTCACGAGGGACGGTTTTATGTCTACTGGTTTCTGGCTCACATATATTATTATATCATACATTACACTCTCTTTCTATCTCTCTCTCTTTCTCTCTCTCTCTAACTTTATATCTCTCTCTGACTTTGTCTCTCTCTCTTTATCTTACTCTTTCTCTCTCTTTCTCTCTCTCTCTCTCTCTTTCTATATCTCTCTCTCTCTTTCTCCTTTTCTCTCTCTCTCTCGCTCTTTATCTCTGTTTCTCTTTCTCTCTCTCTTTCTCTTTCCCTCTTTCTGTCTTCTCTCTCTCTCTTTCTCTCTTTCTCTCTCTCTCTCTTTCTTTCTCCTTTTCTCTCTCTCTTGCTCTTTATCTCTGTTTCTCTCTCCCTTTATCTCTCTCTCTATTTCTTTCTCTCTCTCACTGATGTGAATTGCTTCCTCCTAACTTCTTTCTCTTCTATTCCTTTATTTCTCTCTTTCCCATTTTAATTATCTCTCTCTCTTTTCTCTCTCTCTCTAACTTTATATCTCTCTCTGACTTTGTCTCTCTCTCTTTATCTTACTCTTTCTCTCTCTCTTCCTCTCTCCCCCTTTTCTTTCTCCCTCTCTTTCTCTCCCTCTTTTCTTTCTCTCTCTCTTTCTTTCTCTTTCTCCATCACTTTCTCTCTTTCTATCTCTCCCTCCCTCTATCTCTCTCTCTAATACAACTTGGATATTTATTGCTAGGCTTTGTAATGCCTATGTGTCTCTATCATAAAGGATATTCTGACCAGCATATTACTCCACGTCATATATTATCAGGGACAGGAGAGAGAGGGGGGAGAAGAAGTTCACAACCATTGGGGTAGTTTTCATAATTCGGCCCTTAAGATTGTACTTCTTCTCCCGAGTTGGCCCCATTACCTTGAAACAAATCTTTGAAGTACCCCTGGTCTATCAGAAAAGTTACAACAAAGTAAGTAGAATTATGTAATGTGCACTGGTAGTCAAGTGGTTAAAGCGCTAGTCTTTTAATCCAGGTAGCGTAGGGATCCGTTGGTTCGAATCCCACCCAGTGCATGAATTTTTCCTTATTCATTTGAGTTTGTGACCACATAATAATAAGACTCTGAGGGTTAGGTGGTAGAAAATGTTTTGAGCATTAACCTCGCCTGGTGGATGCCTTCCACTAAAGAGTATTATTATTATTATGTAACAATAAAATTGTAGAACGTGAAACATGTACAGAAAGGCCTATAACAATAGTTCAATAGACATTTCTCCCATATCTATTTCATTGTCCCTTGCTCCTGCATAGATATGGCCATTATTTCCTGTAATGGTGACATTACAATAGCCAGTAATCAGGGACCGGCAATAAAGTACAGTTAATGGTGGGATACTAATTCTATATCCCGGGTCTGTATTTACTAGGTCTGCATGCTGCACTCCCTATTGCATAATTCACAATTCACAGAATGCATTGTGTTGAAATAAATTCATCGTATCATGTTTTTTTTTGTCGATATGGATAATAATAATTCCGTGTCCGTGAGATAAGTACATATACCAATATCACGGTGGTGAGAGGATTATATGGACGCCCAGATCCAATGTCTAGGCTCCTATTATGTCCATTGATTCTAATGGGTATTAAGGTATTAACGTCCTGATTTGAGATATTCAGGACGGTGGTTTTATCCTCCATTCGCAGGGAACCGTACCAGCTACCCTCACCTCACCTAGCCTGGGTAGGTCCGGAAATACCAGCTTCACGTGTTCGGAGGGAACAGAATTTTCTGTGTGAAAAGTCTGCTTCACTTGGGGATTGGACTAAGGATCTCTGGACTACAGGTAGTAGTCACAACCATTAGGTCACGGAGGCTGCTATTTGTAAGATGGCTGGCTACAAAAACAGATACAGTTGAACTTGGATAATGTGCTGGAATACCTGGATATGTGTAATACCTGGATATGTTGAATACCTGGATAAGTGGAATACCTGGATATGTGGAATACCTGGATATGTTAAATAAATGGATGTGTAGAATACCTGGATATGTGGAATACCTGGATATGTGGATTACCTGGATGTGTAGAATACCTGGATATGTGGAATACCTGGATATGTGGAATACCTGGTTATGTGGAATACCTGGATATGTGGAATACCTGGATGTGTAGAATACCTGGATATGTGGAATACCTGGATATGTGGAATACCTGGATATGTGGAATAAATGGATGTGTAGAATACCTGGATATGTGGAATACCTGGATATGTGGAATACCTGGATGTGTGGAATACCTGGATATGTGGAATACCTGGACCTGGATATGTGGAATACCTGGATATGTAGCTCTTACTAGTAATAATAATATTTCTAAACAAAAATGTCTCTTGTATTTGGATGGATAAAAATAGTTTAATAGATGCATAATTTATGTAGGGACCTAGCAATGCATCGTCTGTAAGTCTACATAAAGCTTTCAAATCGTTACTATAATTATGTATACATGTCGCATGTACCCATGCTTTATTTACAGCTTTTAAAGTGCAGATATGTATGTGTTTCGTGCTATATAGAGCTATAAGTTTAAACCTACTGATATAATTTATGTATGCATGGTTTACACAGCTTTGAAAGTGCAGATAGGTATCTCGCAAACGGGTGAGGTTATTTTATTTCTCCGCCTGACGGAGACAGCGGAAAAATAAACACCAGTCACACATGAGTATGCAAATTGCGAATTTATCTTTGAATTTGTACGAGGAGAATATTTCAAATGCATACGAAATGTGACCAGGGACTATTTCAGATGGTTGTGAAATGTGACCAGGGACTATTTCAGATGTTTGTGAAATGTGACCAGGGACTATTTCAGATTGTTGTGAAATGTGACCAGGGACTATTTCAGATGGTTGAGAAATGTGACCAGGGACTATTTCAGATGGTTGTGAAATATGACCAGGAACTATTTCAGATTGTTGAGAAATGTGACCAGGAACTATTTCAGATGGTTGTGAAATGTGACCAGGGACAGTTTCAGATTGTTGTGAAATGTGACCAGGGACTATTTCAGATGGTTGTGAAATGTGACCAGGGAATATTTCAGATGGTTGTGAAATGTGACCAGGGACTATTTCAGATTGTTGTGAAATGTGAGCAGGGGCTATTTCAGATGGTTGTGAAATGTGACCAGGGACTATTTCAGATGGTAGTGAAATGTGACCAGGAACTATTTCAGATTGTTGTGAAATGTGACCAGGGACTATTTCAGATGGTTGTGAAATGTGACCAGGACTATTTCAGATGGTTGTGAAATGTGACCAAGGTTTGGGTTAGGTTCATTTGAGTAGCCGGTGTGGTGTTTCCAGTAAATGGAGGATAAAACCTCGTTGTAATATGACCATGTAAGTAAAAGGAAAGTTAAAAAAAAAAAACAATAGATGGGCACAGACATTATTTTATCACAATATGGTTGTGGAAGGAATATGAGCACGGTTGATAGAAGTAAAAAAAAACCCAAGATCCTTCCCTGCTTTTATGGTAGACAATCACATGGCATATCTAGAGGTCATTTGATCATTTCTTCTGTTCGTTTCATTTCACTAGTTCCTCAGGGTGCTCCTCCATCTTCTTCGTTTCAATCTCTCAGTTCCTCTCATTAGAAACAATTCTCACGTACAGCGTTCTGTGCAGTCGGGAGATTTCTTTCTTCTCCTGTTTCCATTTCATCGCTCTTTATGTCTTTTTCTTCTCTTATCTTATCTATGTACATATTGTACATATACCAACATATATACTACACAATGTACATAATAAATACATACTCGTACATATGTTATAGTCGTTATTTCTTTTTCTTTCTCTCTTAATTTATCTCTGACTCTCCCTATTTTTCCTTCTCACTCTCTTATCTTTCTCTTCTCTTTCTTCTTTCTCTCTCTCTCTCTCTCTCTCTCTCTCTCTCTCTCTCTCTCTTCCGGTTCCTTCTTCTTTTGCTATTTTCCTCTACTCTAGACTCTACTCGTCAGTTTTTTAATTACTTTCCTCCTTCCTCTTTTTCTTGTCTCTTTTGTTTGTGTTTTTTTTTTTCTCTCTCTCTCTCTCTCTCTCGCTCTCTCTTTCTTTTCCCTTTTTTACTTCAGACTCATTTAAATCTTATAGCTATACCTAGCTGCATTTTGGTTAGACCTGCCTCGCGTACAGCGAGGCTGTTTAGTGAAAATTGTGAAAGGCATGGCAGTTTACTTATAATAATATAACAAGTATTTGGTAATAGGTGATCAGCTGATCAGTTGTAGGAAAATTTGGTAACAATGCATTTTTTATGAGAAAAATGTCAAAAAACGCTTGCATACGAGTCTGCAACCATTGGGACATTTTCATCTTTACTATTCAAGGTCCAAAACCCAACTGACCAAATTTCGTATTGTGCGCATGACACATACCTTCTCTCTTCTCTCCCTCTACAATTCAATACTTCGCCATTGTGCGCATGACACACACTTTCCCTCTTCTCTCCCTTTACAATTCAATATTTCGTTACATAATATCGTTACATAATATCGTTACATAATATCGTTACATAATTTCGTTACATAATATCGTTACATAATATCGTTACATAATTTCGTTACATAATATCGTTACATAATATCGTTACATAATATCGTTACATAATATCGTTACATAATTTCGTTACATAATTTCGTCACATAATTTTGAAAATGTCAAAAAACTGAAGTAGGTTCAGAATTTTCGGTGAAGATGCTCAGAAAAATAAATAATAAAAATTATATCTCAACTCGAGGCGACAGCAAAAAAATGAATAAACATCATTAGGTTATAAAACCGTTTAATTAATTGAGGTTCTACTTACATAAACAATTTATATCATCACGGAAACAGTATTTAATTTATGTTCTATAGTCTTATTATGTATGTATCATTTATGCTTATATATTATATCAACATTTATTCTAATTATCCCTCCCAAAGCTCCGAAAGCTTCAAGCTACAGAACAGCAATCTTCAATTTCTTCAAAATAAATTTGTCAACCATAATAAGCATGAAAGATATCTTACCTATTTCATTTCCCCAAGATCTCAGCGGTTCCCAAAGTTGTTTAAATTTGCTCCTCGAGTTCGGAAGGATTCTATAGCATCCTTATTTTTCAATGTATACCTCCTTGTATGAGTATTCGTGTTTATAATACTCTGATATTTAAGAAAATTCAAAAACTTGGACAAAAACGTAAAAAATAAGGTCTTCAACATTTCGATAAATAATTCATTTTAGAAATTACATTGTAGTTGAAACTATTTACATTTAAAACAAATTTAAGGAGAATCGGTTGAGAATTTTTCGAGATACAAGTGATTTAGTAAAATAACTCTATATTAATTCATATTAGTGTCAATGACGACATTAAATAGATTTATATTTTATTTTGTTCACATACTATTCAAGTAAAGTCACACAAAGTTTTTGACTTTGGCAATCCAGAGAGAACACTTGCTGCGTTACCTCTCTGGATTGCTAGAGACAATCTTTGTGTGAGAAAAATGCCCGCTCTCATGTCTCCTGTCACTCGGGCTAAAACGTCGCCAACTCTCCTGAAGAACTGTTTTGTCTTCAAGCTCCACGGTCCAAATGTCTCGAATGCTAATGGTTGGAAAATATAATTCTGATTTCTATATTAATATAACTCTATATTAATTGGATTCGATGCTAGTATTTAATGGCGAAAGTCTCAAATCAACGAGAATAAATTCATACATTGGGTGGGTCTCGAACAATACTAGCGCCTTAAAAACACTAGCGCCATAACCATTTGAATAAACCCATGATAATAATGCTGTACAAAATATTGGTGTACCCCAGGTTAAGAACAACTTCTGCTGTGTGTCTCGTTGAATTTTTTGAAAATTCTAATTTCTTGCTCGGTTTCCCGCAGGGCGAATTCTCTCTCCATGTCTATTTCGTTCCCTCCCACTCTCTCCTCCCCTTATATTCCCTCCCCTCACGCTTCTTCTCCTTTCTTTATATTCCCTCCCCTCACACTTCTTCTCATTCCTTCCTTTATTTTCCTTATTTTTCTCTTATCCTCCATTTCTCTTCGCATTCTCTTCTCCAGCATATTTAATTCGTCCCCTCCTACTCTCTCCTCCCTATATCCTCCTCACGCTTCTCTCCTTCCTTTAATCCCTCCCTCACACTTCTTCCATCCTTCCTTATTTTCCTATTTCTCTTATCCCCATTTCTCTTCGTATTCTCTTCTCCACATGTTTAATTCGTCCCCTCCACTCACATATTCTCCTTTCTATTTTTATTCTCTTTTTTTTCTTATCCCTCCATTTCTCTTCTATCTCTCTTCTCCATGCATTTTAATTCTCCCCCTCCTACTCTCATTTCTCTTTCTATTTTCTATCTTTTTCTTTCTACCTCTCCTCACTCTTCTTCTCTCTTCTCCTCTTTTACTTATTCACCCCTCCATCTCCCTTCTCTCTTCATCTTTCTCAAATTTTCCTTCCTCTCCTCTTTCTTTTCTCATCCCTCTCCGTCTCTTTCTCATCCTCTCTCCTCTTTCTTTTCTCATCCCTCTCCTCTCCTTCCTTTCCAACCCTCCTCTCTTCTTTCTCTCCTCGCCTCAAACTTGTTCTAAACCACAATTTATTATAAAATTTCATTTCAGAAGACGAAGCACTCTTGATTCTTGAGATTAATTTCTTTTTAAATTGCTCGAAGAATAGGTGATTTCATTTTCTTGAATAATGCTGAGTTCATTTTATTTCTAACTCTAGTTTCTCCTGGGGGTACCAATTTAGAATGTAAAGTGAGTTTCAATACGTCAAACCTATTGAGTCCCTCCAGCTGGCACTAGTGGAAAAAAATATGAATGCAAAAATAATATGTGTAGATAATAGAATTTTGCGAAAGAGAGAGAGGAAAAAAAAAAACAAAAAAAAAAAATTCTACGATATTATCTCTGCATCCGACATCATTTTACATATCCATATATTGGCTATTACCCTCTATTTTCTGAAATCTCACAAACCAGTCAACCATATTAGCCTCACCCAGCCTTGTTCAGTCTCCTCTGTAAATAAATATCATTATATATATATAAATAATAAAAAAATGGGAGAAATAATTGCTCTTTCACTTTTGACCAAAGTTTTTTACGTAATCGCATGTATCCCTTTATACCAGTGGTTCTCAACCTTTTGTAGCATAGTGCCCCCTCTGCGAAAATTATACCTTTCATCGCCCCCCCCCCCCCCCCCCCTCCAATTCCCCCAATCAGTAAGTAGGTATCAATTAGTATCCATAGTAAATCAAAACTACACTCGAGAGCAGAAAAAGAGAATCAAACTTTTTCCTCCACCAAATCTGCGATATCTTCGAAATTACTATTTCTATCGAGTCGTATGTTATCTCAAAATGTTGTAAATTTTGTTTTCTACAATATCATAATTTGATTGTAAAAAAAAAACTTACCAGAAGCCGTCAAAATTAAATTTTACTACAGGATGTGAAAAAAAGAAAAACATGATTTTTTTTATTTTTAACAAAAGACGTTATAACCTGAGAAAGCAACAAGATTCATTCATAACCATGGTGAATCAGTATTTTGTGTTGCCTCCCCGAGCTTTTGATCACAGCATTCATTCGATTTGGTATTGAGTGGATCAAAGTAACCACAATTTCTTGGGGCAACCTCTCCCATTCTTTGGTGAGGGCGATCTTGAGCTCTGCTACAGTCTGGGGAGCCGGTATTCTTCCTCGAACACTTCGTTTGAGTTGGTCCCATAGATCCTGGATCGGGTTGTGGCCGAGACTAAGAGAGGGCCAGTCCAAATTGTCAAAATTCTCCTCACCCAAGAACTCCCGTACACAGTTAGCCGCATGTGGGCGGGCATTGTCGTGCATGAGGAGGAACTGGTGGCCCATAATTTGAGCGAGAGGAACCACATGGGTCTGCAGGATCTTATCAATGTATCACTGACTGTTCAGGCCACCTCCCGCACCGCATGTGGTGAAAACCAATTCAGTCTTTCTTTCAGTTGAAATCCCACCCCACACCATATAGGAACCACCGCCGAAACTGACAGTTTCTGTGATGTAGTACTCAGCATACCTTTTCTCCCGCTCTTCGATAGACTCTTTTCCTTTTACCATTACCAAACAAACACACCCGGCATTCATCAGTGAAGAAAACAGAGCGCTATTGCTCGGGTGTCCAATCCACGTGTTCTATGACGAATCTGAGTCTCCTTTCCCTGTGCTCTCTGGAGAGTTTGGGTCCAGTTGAAGTTCTCTTTGGTTAAATTCTACCCTCTTGGAGTCCTGCAGACCCATGTGGTTCTTCTCGATTAAATTATGGGCGACCAGTTCCTCCTCATGCACGACAATGCCCGCCCACATGTGGCAAACTGTGTTCGGGAGTTCTTGGGTGAGGAGAATATTGACACTTTGGACCCTCTCTTAGTGCCGACCTCTATCCGATTGAAAATCTGTGGGACCAACTCAGACGAAGTATTCGAGGCAGAATACCGGCTCCCCAGACTTTAGCAGTGCTCAAGATCGCCCTCATCGAAGAATGGGAGAGTTTGCCCCAAGAAATTGTGGTTACTTTGATCCACTCAATACCAAATCGAATGAATGCTGTGATCAAAGCTCAATTAGGCAACACAAAATACTGATTCACCATTGTTATAATAATAATAATTGTTTTTATTCATATTTTCATACTATGTCACATCATCTACCTCCTCTTAAGTACTCTTGTACTTATGAATGAATCTTGTTGATTTCTCAGGTTATAACGTCTTTTGTAAAAAAAAAAAAAAAAAATCATATTTTTCTTCTTTTTTGACATCCTGTAGTAAAATTCAATTTTGACGGCTTCTGGTAGGTTTTTTTTACAATCAAAATATGACATTGTAAAAACAAAATTTACAACATTTTGAGATATCATACGACTCAATAGAAATAGTAATTTCGAAGATATGGCAGATTTGGTGGAGGAAAAAGTTTGATTCGCTTTTTCTGCTCTCAAGTGTACATAGGTAAGTAGAAAGTAATTGAAGTCAAGAATATATTGAAGTCAAATCTTACAGAAAAAGAGCACAGACCTGCTGACTGAAGTCACTAGTCACTACGCACCGAAAGAAATACCTACTGTACCAAGGTTTATAAGAGAAGAGGACGCTGTCACGTGACTTTTGGTTGCTGTTGATGACGTCACATTAAGCTGTTTATCTTTTCTGAATATAGTCGTTGTTGGTGCAAATGGTGACAAATTAGTCATTGGTGGAGGAGTTGGTTATTTTTGGATTATAAGATGATTACCTCGTCAAGCCAATTCCATCGCCCCCTTATTGCCCAAAATAATTCCATCGCCCCCCGACTGCCCAAAATGTACTCATTGCCCCCCCAGCGCCCCCCAGGGGGCGATATCGCCCACGTTGAGAATCACTGCTTTATACCTTATCACAGGATTTTTTCCTATGCTTTAACAATAATATATACCAAAGGCTTTTGTCACCTCTATAATATTCAACCCTACCCCCACTTATGGATACTCTCCTAATCATTGTAAACGACGTACTTGAACCCTTCGTCCCTACTTTTATCCTAACGGCCCTAACCCATTTCCTGACGATAGCAGCTATCTATTGAATGAAAAAATATGTAAGTCACCACCTCCACCTCATTTTCATCTCCTCCTTCCTCTCATTCTCCTTCTCTTCTCCTCCTCCTCCTATTTCTCCTCCTCCTTCTTCTCACTCAGCTTTATCCTTTTTTATCTCTGAGACCATTTTTCTTTTTTTTTTCTCTTATTTAAAAAGAAAAAACAGAAATAGATAGTGAGAGAGGGGGAGGAAGATGGAGGAGGTGGAGGAGAAGGCGAGAATGGGAGAGGGAGAAAATAAGATTAAATGCTTCACCTTTTTTTTTCTTACTGAAAATCTTGTCCCTAGAGTTCCAACAGGGTGACCTTTCAGTAATGAGCACAACACAGATTTTATGCTTTTTTTTTCACCACCAACTTTTGTACACAGATTTTATGCTTTTTTTCACGACCTTTCGATTTTTCATTCCGCACCTCCGAAGTAAAGAACTTGTGAGCTTGGTATATCTGGCCTTGCCCAGGCTGGCTGGGTAGCTGGTAGCATTCTCAGCGATTCGTGGGTTAACCTCCTGTTCTGAATAACTCAAATCATTGAACAGGAGCCTAGATATTGGATCTGTATGTCCATATAATCCTTCCACCACCGTGAGATAGCTATCTGTCCCTATTTCACGGTCACGGAATTATTATTATTATACTTTCACCAAAAAAATGTACGTATTAACACAAAATCTTCTTTTCTTTTTGCAAGACAATACGATTGTTTTCAAGAATATCGAAAGTGTTACGTAGGATAAATAATAATAATGTGTTTCTTTGTGTTATTATAATATAATTATAATTGTGATATTATCAAAATTTAGTGGGTAGCGCAGAATTATAATACTTCTCCGTATCTTTAGTATCCCAATATCTTATTTTTGCCTATAATTCCGCCACTGGTCGCTGCTTACATTGAAGCAGCTACTCATTTCTCCTCACGAGGCATGAGTGGACCCTGAACACCCCAGTACAGAGCAGAAAAAATCCTGCACCGCTGGGGATCGAACCCAGGTCACCGTGCGTGCAATGCCTAGCGCGCTAACTCACTCTGCCACGGTGACTACTAAGTGTTAGATATGGTATAAAGAAAATTATTTAGTTATTTTATTTAACAAAGGGAAATAATTAGGACTATTAGAATAGGTCAAATCTGCTGAAATAAACGTGAAATAATCCTAATTTTAAATTGTAACATCATAATACAAATAAAGATATATATATATAATCCTAATTTTTCATTCGGGCCTTCTTATTTGGACCACCCGGTATAGTATTATTTGGGTTCACAGTTTTTCTCGCTTCTATGGAGATAAATCCGAATAAGGCCAAGTTTTAGGGCAAAAGACATCGCCAAAGAAAATTATAGTGACAAATGACCTTTTCCAATGGGTAGAATCAGGCGAATGGGTGACTGGTGTGAGAAGTTGAGAGTTTTTCCAAACGTTTATACGTTTTCTATGGAATTTTTTTGTAGGAGGTTACGTTGAAAAAGGATTCTTCGGAAAAGGCTCCTTTGAAAAAAGGCATTTTTTTACACTTCTGAATATTTATGGCTGTTTTTAAAATGGGAGTGTCGAAGGATCACCAACAAAGGACTATCTCTTTAGAAGGAAAAGTGGTTTTCACATGAACAGTGGTATTCTGAAGGGGGGAAGGGTTTTATAATTTCGACCATAATCCATGAGACAACCGACCTCAGTAGCTCCATTGATAAGTTGGCGTGTTTGTAACCTGGAGGTCGGTGGTTCAATTCTCGGTTTCAGCATGGATTTATTGGAGCAAAGTTTTAGTAGTTGTGATGTCACGTAAGTGATTAACACAAATATTATAACTTTTAACTATAGTTACTAGACAACAAGCTATGTGCAGGTAATTCTCATATTCATAATAAATTAAAAAGTTATTATATTTTGTCCATGGATATTCATAACTTGATAACTTTGTGATACCAGTCCAGTGCTCTTCTCTCCCTATCTCCTCTTTTCTTCTCGCTCTCTTATCTTTCTCTTCTCTCTTTCTTCCTTCTCACTCTCTGATCTTTCTTTTCTCTCTTTTTTGCTTCTCACTCTTTTATCTCTCTCTTCTCTCTTTCGCTCTCTCTCTCTGTCCCTAATGATATTTACTATCATCCTTATCTTCAGCATGACAGGATGTCTTGATTGATGTCACTCCTGATAGCTCTCAATTTCCTCAATCCGAAAATTTCCCACGTCTCGTCTCACAGGAAAATTTCCCTTTTTACCGTCTTTTTCCCCTGTCAATATTTCCCTCTCTTGCAAAAATTTACTTTTTCTTCGCCAATGTGTGTCTCTCTCTCTCTCTCTTTCTCTTTCTCTCTATCTCTCTCTTTCTCTCTCTCTCTCTCTCTTTCTATTCATCTCTTTCTTTATCTCTTTCCTTCTTTCTCTCTCTCTTTCTCTGTCTCTTTTTCTCACTTTTAGATTCTCACTCATTTTCTTACCATTCTCAACTTTTTTCTCTCTCAAAATCTTTCTTTCTTATTTTCTCACTATTTTTCCATTCTCAAATTTCTTTCTCAATATCTTTTTTTTTTCTTAATTGTTTACTCACGTTCTTACAATATTCAACATCTTTTCTCTCTCCTCTCTCTCTCTCTCTCTCTCTCTCTCTGTCTCTCTGTCTCTCTTAATCTCTTCTTACTTTCTATTACCTACAAGTATAAGGTGTAGAGAGTATTGGTTTAGGTCGGGTTTTTTCGAAATAGAGCTGATAACATTTCTGGACTATTATTTTAGACTCCTGATTTTAAAAAAAGTAAATTTTATCAACTTCTCAAACATATTTTTTTATTACATTTCTAACCTTCCTCCCTTCGCATTTTTTTTTTTTTTTTTAATTTATATTGTGACATCCTCATTTGTGATAGAAAGTTGAGTAATTTTCAAACCAGTTTATTTTTTATTAATTTCTCTCACCATTCTGAACTCTCTATTTTTTTCATTCCCTTTTTTCTGGAATTACCTAATATCTCACTTTTTCTATCTTTCTATTTCAGAATTACCTTGTACTGATCCTTTTTTCCTTCATCAATATTTGTTAATCCTTTCATAAATTATTTCTGTCGTATTTTTTCCTTTTTCCTTTCTTCCGTCTCATTTTCCACTAAACCTTTTTCTTTCAATTTTTTCTTCCTTCTTCATAACAGAATGAATGACACGCTTTTTCTATCCTCTTTCTAATTATTTCCCTCTCTCTATTTCTCTTTTTCTCTTTCTAATGATTTCCCTCTATCTTTCCTTTCTCTTTCTCTTTCTCTTTCTCTCTTTCTCTTTCTCTCTTTCTCTTTCTCTTTCTCTTTCTCTTTCTCTTCTCTTTTTTCTTTCTCTTTCTCTTACTCCTTCTCTCTCTCTTTCTCCTTTTTCTCTCTTTCTCTTCCTCCTTTTCTTTTTCTTTCTTTCTCCCTCTCTCTCTCTCTCTCTCTCTCTTCTCATCCTTGTTATCATAGATTTTTCCCTTCGGAAAGACACATGTACGCTTTTCATAATTACAAATCTTTTGAACGAGAAATGGAAACTCTATAGATAGGTCATGTTCATATAGATAGAAAATGTTCACAGGTGTATTCAGGGTGAGGGTGAGCTCAATTTAGACGGTTTAAAAAAATGTAAAAGATGAGTGTTTTAGAGCCGTTTTTATTTCATAGCCATGAAACAGGAGCTACTGATCTAGCCTACCCATCCCTTAGTAAGAGATGGGCAGGGTGGATCTGATAAATTATTTATTATTATTTTCAGGATTGTAAGATATAATATTTGATTCCTCTGTGGAGAATCAAAAACTACTTCACAGTAACTATAAAAACTACATTTTTGTGGGTAGCACAGCATTACTAAGAGCATCCTTTAGTTTTTTAGAACCAATTTTTTTTAATACTCTGGTAATACCACCAAGGAATGGCTGCGTCACCTCTCACGCACTCTGCACCCGCTTTTAAGTAATTAATTAACTATTTGTTGAACTTCTCTTTTTTTCACCCGGTATAACGTGAAACACTCGTGTATTTCCATCTTTTTTCTCCTCAGTACAAATCATGTTGGAATATTATTAGATTCCCATTCAGGCTCGTTGTACATTTGTAGGTAGTTTTTACTAGGAGAGGAATGGGAGGGAAAAGAGTAGAGAGTAGGAGTTAGGAAGTAGAGTTAGTTATCCAGACAGTAGAGGATAAATGTACAGTAGTTCGATGGGAGATTAACTTCACCCAGACTATGTAAGAATGTAAGCCTGTAAGGCCGGAAATGGCAGCCCCACGTCTTCGGAGGAAACAGAATTGTCTGTGTAAAAAGTCTGCTGCAAACGGAAATCGAACTCAGGATCTCTGGACTACGGGCGGTAGTCACAACCGTTACGCCACAGAAGCTGCTCTGGAGGTAGTAAGTAGAGAGGATGCGTGGTATTGGAGGGAGGTAGCAGGAGAGTGGTAGAATGGGAGGGAAAATTACTAGGGGTAATGGGGAGAGAGGCTATACAGTATTCAGATAAGAGGGATGTAGCAAGAGAGTGGTAGAATGTAGAACGGGAGGGAATAGAGGATTACTAGGGGTAATGGAAAGAGAGGCTATATCGTACGAGTATATAGATAGGAGGAAATAGGAGGGGACTACTTTATAGTCATGTGAGAGAGAGAAGTGGAGACATTCTATTCGCTAGAAAATTTCTATTAGAAATATCATTTTGTTGGTATTCACTATAATAAGTCTTCCTGGAGTATTTCCCTCTCTTTTTCTCTCACTCTCCTCTCTTCTTCTTTCTACTTTCTCCTGACTCTTTCTCCCTCTCCCTCTCTCATGTAAGCTCATTCAACACTCTCTGCTTCTCTTTCCCTCACTCTCCTGACTCCCGCCCTCTTTATCTTCCCCTCTTCTCCTGACTCCCGCCCTCTTTATCTTCCCCTCTCTCTCCTGACTCCCGCCCTCTTTATCTTCCCCTCTCTCTCCTGACTCCCGCCCTCTTTATCTTCCCCTCTCTCTCCTGACTCCCGCCCTCTTTATCTTCCCTCTCTCTCACTCCCGCCCTCTTTATCTTCCCCTCACTCTCCTGACTCCCGCCCTCTTTATCTTCCCCTCTCTCTCCTGACTCCCGCCCTCTTTATCTTCGCCTCACTCTCCTGACTCCCGCCCTCTTTATCTTCCCCTCACTCTCCTGACTCCCGCCCTCTTTATCTTCCCCTCTCTCTCCCCCCCCCCCCCCCCCCCCCCCCCCCCCCCCCCCCCCCTCCATGATGTCTTCTAGACTCTTGCATTTGTCGTGCTTGACTAATGATGCGAAATTGTTCTAGCTTTCTTTACAATTCTCCTTCTCCCCTTCCTCTTTCAACCTCTTTCAACCTACTTCTCCCTCACTTTTTCTCTATCTGTTTCATTCTCTCTCTCTATCTGTTTACTTCCCCCTCCCTCTCTTTCTATTTGTTTACTTCTCTCTCCTTCTCTCTCTATCTGTTTACTTCTCCCTCCTTCTCCCTGTATCTGTTTATTTCTCCCTCCCTCTCTCTCTAACTACTTCTACCTCCCCCTCTTTCTATCTGTTTACTTCTCTATCCCTCTCTCTCTACCTACTTCTGCCTCCCCCTTTTTCTATCTGTTTACTTCTCTATTTTTCTCTCTCTACCTTCTTCTACCTCCCCCTCTTTCTATCTGTTTCCTTCTCTATCCTTCTCTCTCTTTATCTGTTTACTACTCCCATTCCTCTTGCTCCACTCTCTACCTACTTCTCCCTCCCTCTCTCTCTATCTGTTTACTTCTCCCTTCCTCTCTCTCTCTCTCTATCTGTTTACTTCTCCCTCCCTCTCTTCCAGACCAGACTGACGCCTTGACCACTTAGCTACCGGTACAGACCTTTTTCCATATAGTTTTTCTTCGTTCTGTTTTTCTAATCTCTTATATTCTACCGAGAGCTTTATCTTTCTTTTCCAGTTTTTTTTCATTTTACACACCATTTTTCATATAGTTTTTTCTTCGTTCCGTTTTTCTAATCTCCTCTATTCTACCGATATCTATATTTTTCTTTGCTAATTCCTCATTTTTCCTTTCCTTCATTAACAGCTATGTACATCTCGGGGAATGGCCGTCCATGTTATGAATCTCACAGACTCGGAGCAACAAATACAAAGAGATATGTGGAATCCAGGATAGCACAAGAAAAAAAAAAATGCTAAGCCTCTCTTCTGAACAAATCCAGGCTTTTCATTTGGAGTGCTCATTAAGATGGGATTACGATTTTTCTTTGGATTAACTTTTTTTTTCTTGAGGATTTTGCACAAAAAAACAAGAAGTGATAGAAATTGAATGAGGATATACAGTAGAAGTACGATTGAGATGGTTACTTGAGAGAAAAAGAGATAATATAACGAAAGAGAGAGACACTCTCAACTATTAACGAACTATTCCAAGATAGATAGAACTATGGTTACAATTCTGGTAACTATATTCCATATATGTAGGTAATAACTATAATAACCATAATTATTTTGTAAAAAAAAAGAGGCCCATAAAAAATCGAGTTTATCTCCAAAAAAAACTCATGAAGAATATCAAAATATACAAAACGCATCTAGACTGTAGGGTAAGATTAAGTAGATAAGATTAAATAGGTAAGAAGAGATAAAACACAGATAAGATTAATAACTCACGATTTGGTTTCTAAAAGTAGGATCACACTATATGGCACAGATGCCATATTTTCTATGGCGAGAAAAAAAAAGTATGGCACATATAATATATGGCACTCACACGATGTCATATAATGTGGCAAAAAACTCAATGGTATTGTAGGTCTTCCCCCTTGCCATAGACAAGCCTGCCAGGCGTCACCATATATTATCATATTGTAGACCATGTGTGTGATGAAGCACTCACACGAATGTCATAGATCCTGCCAAACGTCTATGGCACCATAGAAAGAACTTGTCGCCATAGACTCAAATAGTTCTATGGTTATGTAAACAAAGACCGACCACACGCTATGGCAAGGGAGATTGCCATATTAAATATAGCTCTGCCATATCGTGTGATCCTACCTTAAGAGAAGAAGATCACAACAACGACTGGTCAACACCAACAGCACCACCGGATCTGTCCCTTTCAATCTTGATAACAGATGGCCGTTGATGTAGGTATCAGCTGATTTGATTAGGATGAATGGGTGCACATTGCATATAAGTGTATTATATAAGGCGTATCAACCATAGACAGCAGAAAAATAGAAAAGAAAACAAGTAACCATGCAAATTACGAAGGAAAATACGAGAATAGTGAAAAGCAGATGGAGAAATATAGCAAAAAGGTGTTGAAAAAAAGAGTTCTAAAAAAAAGGGAGAGAAAAGAAGGTACAAAATAAGTGCAGAACTAGATTTAGAAGGGAAACTGAAGGAGTCGAAGGGATTCTCTGATAAATTACCTCCCTGAGATATAAATCTTAGTCTCTGTTTCAACGGATTCATTCATCCCACATTCCATGTATCTTTATCTAGGTCCCTCCCTCACATTTGCGTCTCTCTTGCTCTCCCTCTGTCTCTTTCTTTGTGTCTATCTGCATCTATATCTTTTTTTAAAAGAGAGAGAAAGAGATAGTGAACAGGGAGAGGTAATAGTGAGTGAGTAATAGTGAGTTGTGTGAGTGAGTAATAGTGAGGGTGTGGGTGTGTGAGAGAGAGAGAGAGAAATAAAATGAAGGAAAGAAATAAATAGAGAGAACTCATGGGAAGAAGAGATGAGTGTGGAGAAATTCATATTAGAAAGAGGAAAGGTATGAGTGAGGTGCATGAGTGAGAGAAAATGAAGGTGAGAAATATAGTATAAGAGAGGGAGAGGGAGAGCAGGAGAGAGAGATAAAATTAAAGGAAACAAAAGATAATTTGGGAGTTACCTAAATGAAATTGAAGGAAGATATGAGAGAGGTGCACACATGAGAGTAAGAAAATGAACGTATGAAATATAGAGGGAGAGAAATACCGAAGGTAAGGAATAGGGTGGGAGGGAAAAACTGAATGTAAGAAAAAGGGAGGAAGAGGAAGGAATGAGAAGAGATGAATTACTAGCAGTTTTTCACCTCATTATAAAACATCTCAGCTGTCAAATTGGATTTTCCATCAGATTTGTTTTCTCTCCCTCTGCCTCTATCCCACTCCCTCTCTCTTCCTTCTCCTATATCTCTCTCTGTCTCTCTTTCTTCTCCTATTTCTCTCTCTCTTTCTTTATTCTCCTATAACTCTCCCTCTCTCCTTATTCGACTCTCTTCTCTCTCCCTTTCTTTTTGTCCCTCTTACTCTCTGAGTTTCCCTGTCTCTACAGGTTTCTTTTTATTACTCCTTGAATCCACATCGCCTTCCCTATCTTCTCCTTTCCCTCTTCCTATTTCTCTCCATCTCTCACTCTCTCTTTTTCCCATCTCTACCTTTCTCTCCAACAATCTTCATCTCTCTCCTTTTTCATTATTTCCTCTTTTGCTTGAGATAAAGTGAAGATGCTTCAACCGAAATTCTCCTGAGAGGAAGATAGCGAGGAGATGTAGCAGGAAGATGTTATATGATTAAATAGTTAGAGAAAATAGGATGGTACAAGAGGACGAGGGACGTATTGGGTAAGGTGTGAAGAGACTAAATAAAGAAATATTGAGTTCTCCTCTGAGGTAATAAATGTTATCCAAAATACTAAGCAAGTTTCGACCTAGTTCCTCTACTATTATTATTATAATTTACCATTTAATTATACCTACATTCATGTACGTATGTATGCTATAGATTGCTATAGGTACATGATACCTGTATAAATGAAAATTTAAAATTTATAAAAAATACATTAATAAAACCAGGTGGTACATAAAAGTAACTATTACATCTTCTGGACTAGTGAATTAAAAATAAAAATAAATATATATAATAATAATAATAATAATATAATAAAAATAAATCACATAAAATAAAAAATAGGTATATAAACACATATTAGATTAGATACCCCTATGAGGGGAGATGACCACTACATCAGTTCCATTAAGAACACGGACGATTTTAAAACTTTTATTTTACTTCCAAAAAAATCTAATATTAGAAATTTAAAGTTATCATAGTTGTGTTAATCACGGAGATGGATATCAGAATTACTCAAACTCGCCTTACTAAATATTTGCCATACTTGAGACTTGAAACAGATTACGAGTCCGCCCGCTTTATCGATCAAGAGGTTAAAAGAGATTTGTAGGGTGTTAAAAGATAGAGTTAAATGTTGATGTATATAGAGATGGCATATTTTACGAGGGCCATAAACTCAAACTACTGATAGCAGGAAACCCCCGTCAGACTCGTAAACGTGGTTAGCAAGCTCATGATCTGTCTGCCTCCCCCCCCCCCCCCCTTTAATTTTAGTAGGGAGCCCTTAAGTTACACCTCCGTAATTACATCCTGTTTTATTGTTTAACCGAGCTCAGTCGCGTATCCTGGAGGTCGATGGTTCGAGGTCCAAGTGAGTGACACAAAAATTTAGTAAGCCGGGTTGAGGAAATAATATTTCTATTTTCTAATACCTTGGGTTGGGTGGAAGAGATTGCCATAGGCAATAACACTGTTTTTTTCCTGTTTATATAATAAAAAAAACACTGCCAATTATGGACTCTATACTTCCTCGTGATTGTTTCACATTGTTAACACGTGCCAATTTTGAGATTTTATACTAAATTACTTGTATATCCAAAACGACTGCACCGATTTTCTTCAAATTTGTTTTATATGGTAGAAAATCGTTTTTTCTACATTCTAGATTCCACAAAAATTTCTGTATCGGCAAGTCGTGGTCCTTATTTTTTGGCTTTTTTGTCCAAAATTTCGGATTTTCTTAAATATCAGAGTCTAATTATAATTAATTAAAATATATATATAAATAGCCTATGTAAAACAATTATATGCATACACACACAAAATTTCATTAAAATCGGGTGTACCGTTCACGAGATATAAGCGTTTAAGTAAAAAGTTAGTGGTCAGGCGCATGGGCTCTTTCACCTAGAACCGCTGGTATAAATTCAATGAATTTAAAATGGGACCATCTGCAGAATGTCTCCTAGATGTGTGAAAAATTTCATCAAAATCGGTCGAGTAGTTTCCGAGATTTGCGCGTTACAAGGAATCGTTTTAACAGACCGACAGACCGACAGAACGACAGACCGACAGACCGACAGACAGACACAAAACCAAATTTGCTCAGGAGGTTATGAAACGTCCAGAAATCTGAAAAAAATTGAAATCGGAGCAAAAAAATATTTTTTTTTACAAAAACGAACACAATACTTCCGATTTCTAATATTAGAAATTTCTCGGAAGTAAAAATTTACCATTATTTGTTGGTACATTATGTTCTTCTAATAAAGCATTTCATAATAATAATAATAATAATATCTAAGATGTACTTGAGAAGGTACAGTACTACAACAGGCGCGGCCGGTGAGAAAATGATTTGGGGGTGCTGCCACATAAATTGGACTGAAATGGGATTTATGAAGTCGCTCTTTCAGTATTTAAAGAACTTGCGTTTGCCTACCATGTCAATTATAGCAATTATGCAGTAATTATTCTAAAAATGTGTGATAATTTTCATTGTGTACGAGCGAGGACTCTCATTTTCTCTTTTGTCTGGGGGTGCTGCAGTTCCGCAGCTCCTTAGCACCGTCCGCGCCTGACTTTAACATACACCTATTTTATTCTATGAATAACTCTTATTTTACAAGATTTAGCACCATGGAAACATAAATCAGCATTACTCTAGGGAAATTTTTTTTATCAATAGGCCGAAACAGCTATCGTGGGTTAATAAGAGCTTAGAGAATTAAAATTTCGTACCATGATGGCGTATGGAATTTTTTTTTAAAACAAGATGCAAACAGCAAAATACAAAATGCAATAATATTCATATCTGAACCAAATAATAATATCGCCATATTTATACTTCCCGATGAGGACTAATTAAAGTCCCATTATTCCAGCAGTAAGCCCACGACATATTATTATGTGGTAAAAATCCCAAATGTGAGTATAACTTGTCATGTCCCGGCTGGGTTTCGAACCTACAGAACACTGGAATTTTTGGATTCACAGAGTGCCGCCTTTACCATTGAGCTACCGGGACAGACGAAATAATGGATCGTGGTCTCGAACCCGGCACCGCAGACTACAAGGACTCGCTAGAAACGACACTAATGCTAACGAGTTTCACTTCCTGTTGTAAAGTTTTCTTCAAGTAATATTCCAAAACTTATATGAGAAAAAAAAAATGGAGTTAAAAAAGATATAAAAAGTTTGGAGAAATTCTATTTATTAACTGTCTAGATTTTTTATTATTATTATCTTGTTTCTATTTTTATAAGGAAACCCCACCCTCCTTGCGCCACTTTGAAAGTTTATTGAGGGCAAGATATTTTTAGTGTATTTGTTTTGTTTTTCTCTCCATCCAGTAGTTCTTCGTCTACTTTTCTAAAAGTATGTTTCGTTAGTGCACTTTTATTCTCCTTATTTTATCTTTTTAGAATACTATTTGTTAATTTTTTTAATCCTGAACTATTTTTAAATCCTTTATTTCATCGTTTTGGGTGGATTTTAACTTTATTCACTCTTGTCGAATTGAAGCGAAATGCAATTGTGCTTTTGCCATCTTCTTTTGCTTTTACTTCTCTTTCTATCATTTTTCAGTCATTGTTCAGTTTTATAATCACAGATTATTTTCTTTCTTTTTCACTCTTCTTTTTCATAATCTTCTGATTCTCCAATCTTTTTTTTTATCTTTAAATTCCTTCAGAAGTGTTCGAAGCTTTGTGGTGGTTTATTTCCTCAACTCTTCCTTCTTTGTTTTTTATTAGCTTTGGCGGATTACAACTTTAATTGCTATGTTCAATTGTTCAATGCAATGCACTTGCAATTTTACTCTTTCGATATTATTTTTTATAATATCTTTTTTCTCTTACCTTTCTACGTATATTATGACGCTCTCTCTTTTTTCTATAGTCCTTCTTCACACCTCGGCCGATGTGTTGACATGGTTTTCTTATAAAAGGTATTGTGTTTTTAATATAGAACTTGTACATGGTAGACGAGTGAGAGAGAGGAGAGAGAGAGAAAAAGAGAGAGAGAGTACTATGAATTGACTTATTATTCTATCGTATGGTTACTTTTTCATCGTCCTTCCTCTTATCTTTTATCTACCCCTTTCTTTTTTTCTCTCCCACTACTTCTTTTTTTCTCCTCCTTTTTTGATCCCCTTCTTTTTTTTCCTACTCTTGAAACTTTTTTACCCTTTTCTTGCAAAAGCTCTTCTCTGCATGTTTGTGTAACATCTCTATCTTTTCTTGTGATTGGTGAAGATTTATTGCTTGAAAAACAGAGAGTATCAGTGACTTATGTATTCTTTATGTACATTCTGACGGCACAATGTATATGGATTTGTATCTTATGTATTAAGATATGGTTTCTTATAAACGATATTGTGATTTTATGTAGAACTTGTATGCTTGGTGAAGTGAGTAGTATGAATTGACGTATGGGCCGGGGCATGGCTGAAACCCTATATATATTTTCCTAACCCTACTCTATGCAATGAGGTATTGCCGTAGATTCTTTCAGGCCTGAATTGGGCGCCACCGATCTAAAATATCGTAAATTGGTTATACAGATCTAGCAAATACTCGTACATAAAAAAATATTAAGCAATATTTTGAATACTAACGATTTTGATCATAGTTCATTCTAAACACTTTTGGAAGAAGTTCAAGTGTCTAACACTAGATTCGTCCTTATTTGGACTCCTTAGTTTGTCACCCTGAATATTGTAGAAAATTGTTCTTGTTTTATATCGTGTTGGTGTAGGTACCTACATAATTTTATGTCAAATCATTTTAAAGAAAAGTGAGAAGTTTGTTTTATGTATTTCTTGAGTTTATGTAGGTACTGCTGCTTCAAGGCGCCAAGATAATTCTCAGATACGCAATCAATCCTTGCAAGTCAGCAAGATTTTAATACATTCAGCAGTATCGTATCATACATCAGTCCTTGGTTCTGTAGTTAAAAACGAGCGTCTTTTAAAGCGCAGGTCGTGGGTTTAATCCCAGTTCATGGGAATTAAACTTAAAGCGCATCGTCAACTACAAGTTTACCCGTCATACATATTACGACGGGGGTTTTACCCTCTATTCGCTTGAAACTCACAAACCAGCTACTCAAACTAACCTCACCTAGTCCGAGTAAGGCCAGAAATAGCCAGCATCACGAGGGTTCGAATTTAAGTAGTCGACAAGTCCTAACTTCGTGGGACGTAGCTTAATTTCTTTAACAGAATGATAATAAATTGGTGTATTGAACGTGGAATTGACTCGCACTATGTACTTTTATCAATTACTCGTAAATAATATAACATAGTGTGACATTGAGCCACTAAATCCAAAATTAAAAAAAAAAAACTTCCGATTTCTAATATTAGAAATTTATTGGAAGTAAAATAATAATATGACAATTATTTTTCTCTGCTTGCAGGTCCCCCCTAACTGTGCTTGGCCCTGAGGTGGCGATACCAGGCCAGATCTCAGCGGTCCAGGTTACCTTACACGACAAGAGTGAGCACAATGTCACCCTGTTGTTTTCCTGCCCCAAAACATCGAACCTGGAACCTCTGGCACAGAACACGGTTCAGATAAAAGGTAAAAAAAATATTAAGTTGATGTTTTCCGAATTTGAATTTGAATTTAAACCATTATTATTCAACAATTTTGATCAAACTTTATTTGATTTTTAACCAAATGAATTGAGCATTAACGTCGCTTGTTGGTTACTTTCTACTAAAGAGTGTTATAATTATTATTTTTGATATAAGTTGCTTCAACAACAACAAATTGCAACTAACCCTTCTTTTATGTTTACTAATCCATTAGATTTCTTTTACTTAACCTGTTATTTAATTACATTCTCCTTCCTAAATAATTTGGAGTGGTTTTCACAAGAGATTGTTTAGAAGAAAACCTTTTTTTCTGAAAGAAAATATGTGTATAAATTGTATAGCAAAACTGCTGCAAAAGACATGAAAAAGTAGGTATAGAGTAGGGCAGAAATTTGAAAGAGTGGAAAAATGAGGAATGGAGGAAGAGAATAAAAGATGTGCATAAGTTTTACACTCAATTTAGCAAGATATTTATGTACCTACTGTAAGTGTTGTGCTCTTCAAACCAGTGACTTGAAAATGTTTTGTCGATTTATTGCTGGTTCAATGAAAACGAAAAAACTGTTTTTTCAGCAAAAAAATATATATATTTTGTAAAAATAATAATGGGTAATCCACTCAGCTACGTTGACTACGTTAACTTTTTGTGTGAAGTATCTACTAAAACCATAGTAGCCAGGCAGCTTAAACTGAAGAGTGAACAGAAAAAATTATAAGAGAAACAGATATTGAATGAATGATAGAGAGAGAGAAAGAGCATGAGAGAGAGATAAGAGAAAAAGAGAGAGTGAGTGAGAGAGACGGAAATAGAGAGAGGGAGAAAAAGAAAGAGAGAGAAAATAGAGAGAGGGAGAAAAAGAAAGATAGAGAAAAAGATAGAGTGGGATAGAAAAGAGAAAAGAGGAGAAAAAGACAGTATAATTAAGAAAAATACTAAAGAGATACAAAGAGAGTGATCTTGTGCGAGAGAGAAAAAGATAGAGGGAGAGAAGGAGGAGAGAAATACAGAGAGGGAGAGAAAAGAGGAGAAAAAGACAGTATAAATAAGAAAAATACTAAAGAGATACAAAGAGAGTGATCTTGTGTGAGAGAGAAAAAGATAGAGGGAGAGAAGGAGGGTGGAAGATAATAATACTGGTAGGTCTCTACGAGAATGAGAAGAGAAAATAGAAAGAGAGAGGAGAAGAATGGGCATGTACAAAAAAGATGAAAGTGTAAGAGAGAGAGGAACAGAGACAGGGAAAGGGGGAGAGGAAAGAGGGAAGGAGACAGGATGAAAGAGAGAGAGATAAAGTGATAGAGAGGAGAAAGATAGAGGGAAAAAAGGAGGAAGGGAGGAAGGAGAGAGAGAGAATTAATTAGAAAATTTCATTTCATTTTCAAGTGTAGGGAAGCAAGCTGAACATGAAAGCTGTTCTAGCCGGTGGCTATTGAACCAGTCGGGCCATGTAATAAAGTACCTATCAACATACATACAGGGTGACTTTTTTACTTGATAGATTTTTTCAAACAAAAGAGTCTATTTCGTTAATCAGCTCAATTTCAAATTAATGGAAGAATTGCAAGATAGCTTCCTTATAGATATTCAAAAGTAAACTCTGTTTTTTTTTTTTTTTTTTTTTCTTGTAAAGACACTGATGTTTTTTATCATATTTTTCAACGAAAGTGGCCTTTTTCCCCTCCTATAAATTTGTTGTTACACCCTATAGGTTGTACATACCTACATGGGTTTTGTGTAAATGATCCTACCCTTATGCAGAAAGTACCTACTTACATACAGGTACACATAGGTAGCCATGTGTGCTCTATTTGTATTAATATAAAGTTCCGTAATAAAATATTATACAACATAATAAGAGAGTATATTGAAATAAATATAGGTATGCATATACCGGATGGCCAAAAAACACGGTATTATTTTTTAAATAAATTTTTGAGCAAAGATTCTGAAAATTGCATTGATAAATCTCAACATTAAAAATTTCCTGAAAGTTTAATGCTGATATTTTGTTAGATAAAAAAACTAGGGGCCTTAAAAAACAAGGTTTTACGCATCGCTTTTATTTTTGTATGCACAAACCTTCAGTAAAACACAGGTTTTCTTTCACAGAGCCATCATTTACAATACCATCAAAAATATACATTTGCATGAAAATTGCAAGAAATGTGTAAAAATATTGTTGTGATTTCAGAGGTTAACTTTTTTTTTTAAACTCTTAACTTAAGTTAGCGAAGAAATAAAATGCACATTTTTATGGGCTCTCGGTATATTATTCACGCGTGAGAATATCCAGATGGGGGAGCTTTCTATTTATACATAATACAATAGTACATAGATATGTATACTGTATACGTACATAATAGAGGTATATGTATATTACACACGGATATATTTATATGATACCCATGTATAAACTGTACATTGTATAATAGTCCGGTATATAATGGTATACAGTACACTTTTTACTTTTTATACCATGTTCATAATACTTTCCTGAAATAGATATGCTTGAAGTTCACCTGGTTTTTCATTGAAGTAGACTTGGTTATTTTTCTTTATCTCCCTCTCTCTCTCTCTCTCTCTCTCTCTCTCTCTCTCTCTCTCTCTCTCTCTCTCTCTCTCTCTCTCTCCTCTCTCCCTCTCTCCCTCTCTCCCTAGTGTTTACATTCATTAAATATAATGTCAGAAAATATTCTCACTTTGTTAAATCTGTTTCTTTACCGACCTCAGTAGCTAGATCGTAAAAGAAATGGACTCGTAATCTGGAGAACAGTGGTTCGAGTCCCATTTATGGCAAATACCAATTAGGCGAACTTTTGTGATTTTGATGTCATCACTACTGTCTTCAAAACAATAAAAAAGATAACATTTTTTATCTTAATGTGGTTTTTTTTTAAATGTATAACTAGGAGGAATGTGAATAAACTTTCAATACATGAATAGGTAGGTATATTAAATAATGTATGTTTTTGTTAATCCATTATGTACGTATGTATTCTGAATTCTACGAAATAAAATTTCCAAATTGGTTAGGATTTTCGCAACAAACTTTTGCGACATAAATAATGGATTTCAAATCCTGAGGTCCCAAATTGTCATCGCTAAATCCCTTCTGTGTGGCTGTGGCGCTCATTACAAAATGTCTCCATTTGCAGAACTCTGCAGGATTTATGGGAGTCTAAACCGCAAAAAACAATATTATGGATTTTATTTGTTATGTGTATTACATATATCTATTATATTGCCTAAAATTTTCAATTTATTTATACGGGGTGGCTTAGAAACGTGTACTGTTTTTTACAACAACAACAAATTGATTTATCACCTCTCCCCCCCTACCTTTCTCTTCTCTTCTACAATTGTATTCTTTTTTTAGTCCTGTAATCTTATCTCCTCCACAAACATCTCCACTTCCAATATCGAATTCATTAACTCTTCCTTTTATCTTACTTTCTCTCTTTCTCTCCATGTGCCGCTCTTTATTTGTTCCTTAAATCATACTTTCTCTCCATCTGCCTCTCTTTCTTTGTTCCTTAAATCATAATTTCTCTCTATCTGTCTCTCTTTCTTTGTTCCTTAAATCATACTTTCTCTCTATCTGTCTCTTTGTCTTTATTTCTCCTCTTTCTGTTTACTTGCTCATATATTGGTAGTACTTCTTCTCTCTCCTATACTCTACTTTTCCCCTCCTCTACTTCATGCATATATTTTATTTTTTATTCTATTTTATTCACACGATTGTTACATTATCTATTGTTAGGCCCAAATTGTGAAACAGGATTAAATAAACAAAGCCTACACTATGCCTTAATACGCCCTCTAGTGGGAATTTCAACCAATAAAGGTGCATTTTCATCAGCTCTTAAGTGATTTTTATCATCAGCTCTTGGATTAACAAATTCTAGATATTTAATCTTATTTCATAATTCGGCCTTAAATTTCTCTCCACTTTCATTTTTTCGTTCTCCTGTTTCTTTCACATCCTTCTTCTTTTCTTCCCTTCTTTTCCTTCTTTCCCCAACTCCCCATCTCCTCTCCCCAGTTCTTCTCCTTCTTTGCTACCTCCTCTTCTCTAACCTTCTTTTTTCAATTCTCCTCTCTCCTTCTTACGCCTCTCTTCTACTTGCGTTTCTTCTTTATCCTCCTTCTCCTCCTCCTCCTCTTCTCTAACCTTCTTTTTTCAATTCTCCTCTCTCCTTCTTACGCCTCTCTTCTACTTGCGTTTCTTCTTTATCCTCCTTCTCCTCCTCCTCCTCTTCTCTAACCTTCTTTTTTCAATTCTCCTCTCTCCTTATTTGTACGCCTCTATTCTATTTGCGTTTTTCTTTCTTCTTCTACTCCTTCTCCTCTTCTCTAACCTTCTTTTTCAATTCTCCTCTCTCCTTATTTTTACGCCTCTCTTCTACTTGCGTTTTTCTTTCTTCTCCTACTCCTCCTCCTCTTCTCTAACCTTCTTTTTTCAATTCTCCTCTGTACTTCTTACGCCTCTCTTCTACTTGCCTTTCTTTCTCCTCCTTCTCTTCACTAACCCTCTTTTTTTCCCCTCCCCCTCTTTCCTACGTCTTCTCTTCTCTTCCATTTCTTCTTCTTCTCTCTCCTCTTCCTCCTCCTCCCGACAATTTCAGCCAGTTCACTGACTACGCTGTTAATATACACGGGAACAATAAAGAGGAAACGCGCCGGACATTATTATTATTGCAATAATTTATTATTATCACTATGAAACAGTTATTATTACTAGTGCAAGAATTATTACTAGTGTTTTCTCTAGCGGAAAAATATGCATTGTGGCTTTAACAAACGAATTAATATTCACAAAGTAGAATAGATAGGGGTTGCGGGGAAGGGTTAATAATTTTGTGTTAACCGTCCTATTTATGCCAGCTAGGTTTTGTCTGTGATTAAAAATATAATAATTAATGTAACACGGATTTTAATTTCAATTTATTTCGCTGGCGGTTGATACGTAAGGCAAAAAAAAACGGTTTGACTTGGAAATATAAGCATTTACTAAAGATATTTTGAAAGCTAATAAAGATTTGTAGGTAATCAGATTAAACTTTTGCAAAACATAATTAACAATACATAAATAGTCCCTACATTCTCTCTCAACTTAATTTCAGAATACCAGACCCTAGGCTTAGAATAGACACAACTCAATTTTTTTCCATCCCTAATAAAAACAAGAATATGCTCAAATCCCTATAATATCATGCATGAAAAAATTTAACGATATGCCCCAACAACCTGATTTATCTAAATAAATACATGTGTGAATGAATGAATGATCATACCAGTTATTGCTTGATTGTTATAAACTATAACTTCAAGTGTAGGTATTTGAATTAAAAAAAAAAAAATATCTAGGATTATTGTTAATACATGCCACTATCTCTTAATAGCTGATATCCTATTTTATATTAGACTAACTAATACTGTTCCAGAATTTCGGACCTTTGTGGGCTTGGAACCAAATCATCGACGCAATAGGAATACCCAGATTAGCACCGTAACCGCTCGATTACCAATGCATGTTAACCTAGTTTTGGTTCAATTCACGTACACCCTGTTCATAGTGTTTAAGTTACAGGGTGTACTAATACCTAAAAAAAATGTATATTAATACGTATACCTACCTTAATACTATACAAATGTCTTTTACACACGTAATCCTTACAACTCGATCAATTTATCTATCGAATTCTTACCAGAAAAATGCTTTCACATCCGCATTGAGAGTTTGATTGTACTCGGGGGTATCTTCAAAGTTTTCAAACCTAATTATCTACCTCTCAGGAGCTGAGGGCGGGGTAGCTTACTTTCTATCTACGTATTGGTGATTGCAGAAGTGTTTCAGGCAGTTGTCTGGTGATCAGGTTGCGTGGGGATCCGTTGGTTCTATCCAGGCAATACTTTGCAATTAATTGTATTTTGGACATGAAAGTAGCCTAGACATTGAATCTGGACGTCTATATAATCCTCTCACCAGCGTGATGTAGGTATCAATACCTATCTCACGGACACGGAATTATTAATTATTATTATGGTAATTTTAATTAGATGCCTCGATCTGAAATCTACGACTAAATCCAAATGTATGTACATACTTTTCGAAAAGTATACCGTATACTTTATGGAACATAAAACTGTATTTGTAAGAGATGTTTTTTTTAGATCACCATTATCAATATGTAACAGTGTAACTTAGAGTGTCACACGCGATAAGTGACACAATACTTCCCAACTCCCATTTAGGTGCTGGGTCAACACGAGTGCACTGAAGGTATCTGTTTTGTATACCATTTTGAATACAATTTTTTGTCGACTCGAGGATCGAACCTTCCGCATGGCAAGCGAGTATCTTATCACCGAGCTAATATGACTTATAATCGAAAATGCGATTTATTATTCTTTCGGTAAATTACAATTATTCGAAAGGTATCTGATTTTTTTTCTTTTGATACAATTTTATTTGTCGACTCAGTCTGAACCTTCCCATGGCACATATCAATTTCAGAACTATATACTATTCCAACTAAGGCCGTTTTGGTTTCCCCTAACCCCCTTCGGTAATTACAATTCAAGGTATTCCCTGAACCCTTTTGCTCTTCGAACATTTTCTCTACCCGTCCAGAATCTCCCCTGGACATCAAGTTCCTCTCTCTCCCGCCTCTCCTGTTCTCTCCACTCTCCTGGGAATGATTTATCTCCTTCCGATAGAGCTCTGACATTCGGACAAAGAAGGAGCAACGGGAGAGAAGAGAGGAGAGAGAGAGAGTCCAGGGGAATTTAGCTTAAACTTTTTAATGAGCGAAATTCCTGAAAAGTGTAATTGGCTGGAAAAATTGTTTGGTGGTACTTGTATGGTTAATGTGGTCTCTCACTCTCTCTTTCTTTCTTCTCACTCTCTCTCTCTTCTTTCTTATCTCCCTCCCATCTCCTTCTTCTCTCTTCTCTCTTCTCCTTCTCTTCGTCTATCAGTCCATCCTTAACCTTTATGTTTATTTATTTATCTCCTTTCACTTATTTACAAATGGTAACCGTTGTTTAGATTCTGGCAGGATAAATGGAATTTTGTTACTGACTTATCTCCTTCTATTTTTTTACTTTCCTTATCCTATAATAAGTAAATATTGTATTCGTCGACCTACCCAGTTTTTCACATTTCTGGACGAATCATAGCCTCAGGATCGTCAGGTAAAATTCTCTGTCTGTGTACAAGATATCTCGAGAACGGTAAGAGCTAGAAACTTGAAATTTGGTATGAAAGTTGATTTTATATACTACATGAACCACAAAACTTTTAGTTGAAATCGGTGGAGCTAGTGGCGGTGTTTCGGTCGCGACCTGGCGGCGTTCGGCGGTTCTGACTGAAGGATGAAAGATACGACAAATTTATTAGAACAACTTTTTCTTTCAATAAAGAAACAATTTTCTTTCAATAAAGAAACATTTTTTGATATCTTCAAATTTTTGGAACCCGGCCCCAATTTATCGGTATTTTGGGAGAGACCAGCTTTGCCTAACCTTTTTTACTATTCATCCTAGACTATGGGGGTTGCGACATATCAAATTCAATGATTTTGAGGTACTGATTACTAATTTGGCATTGATTTTTAGCTACCTGTTACTGTTGAGTCACCAGTGGCGCAATTCGACTTCTTTATAAGGAAAGTCGTGTGATGTTTACACCAGATTTTTTTTTTTTACGTCGCTTTCAACTGCATGTCATATCACGACTGGGGTATTACCTGTCTGTCTCTGTATCTTTATGTGTTACAGGTATAATATGTACTTATGTAGGTATTATTATTCTTAAATAATACTTATGTAAGTAAGTATATTTTTCCAAAATTATCTAATTCTTTTAAGTTGTGATACGATCAAATCATTGTAAATTAAAAAAAAAAACAGGACTTAATTTTTCCGAAGTGTAGTTACGTATGCTTTATGTATATAAAAAAATCATTTTGATGATACACGAAGAGATGATCATCTAAAAAAAAAAAAGAGAATAAATTTTACTAAATGTTTCGCTGGTTAAAATGAGCATAATAAAATCAACTTTTTACAAAATAAAATAAAATCAACTTTCTGAATTTGCCTGAAACTGCCTGAGAGAAGATAAGTAACTTTTCATTTTTATTGCTCGATAATTTTTCCATTTTATGAAATTAAAAGCAAAACCTGAAAGTTCAGATTTATTCAGAATGAGTTTAAAGTTTGAACTTTTAATTTATACCTTTCTCTCTCTCTCTCTCTCTCTTTCTTTTTCTCTTTCTCTCTCACTCTCTCTCTTTCTCTCTCTCTCACTCTCTCTCTCTCTTCTCTTTCTCTCTCTCTCTCTCTCTCTCTCTTTTTCTCTATTTTTATCTCCTTCTACTCTGAACCAACCTTTGTCGAATAGAAAAAAAAAAAAATAGTAAGAAAAATTAGGTATCGACATTTAGTTTTCGAGACCAAACTTCCTACGTAAATTATGAGTATAACATATAACCCAGTGTCATGCCTGATGTTGGATCATAATATAATTAGCCCCGCCTATCTTTTTAGCTAACACCATGCCTGTCAAATGTGGTCAATTGATTAAAGTCACCCTTTTTACATGTTGTAAAAACAAAAAACAGCTGTTGAAATCACATAACTGCCCGTCTGTTCCGGTAGCTTAGTGGTCAAGACGTCTCTCTGGTAATCCAGAGGTACGCGGGTTCGAAACCCAGCCGGGACATGACAAGTTATCCTCCCATTTGGGATTTTGACCTCATAATAATACGTCTTGGGCTTACTGCTGGAACAATGGGTCTCTTTAAACCTTATCGGGGAGTATAAATAAGGAGTTATAATAATAATAATAATAATAATCGATAGCAGCAGTACTAATAATCTATATTATTATTATAACATACCCTGTATGAATAAGAATAAGATATGTTTTCAACGACTCGTAGAGGGGTACTTAACACAGCCATTCGCAACTTTATTTATAGAACTCGTAAAATTTTAATAATAATTAATAACATTTTAAAACTTTTTTTTTCAACATAGATATTATAGGGTTGCCTTTAAAAAAGTAAAATGAAAAATACAACAACTACAAGAGATATTAACGTGGAGAAGAAAAAAGTTTGCGTCCTTAACGAAGCGGAAAATAGCAATTTCAATTAATGAATATTAATTTTCGGGGTAGGTACTTTGGTAGTTAGCAGACGCTTGAGAGCATTATTTTTTTATGGCTTTCTATTTTCTTTTCAGTTCCTTATGTTACAGAAAGTTTTTTCTCAAGGGTTGGGTGGAAGAGATTGCCATAGGCAATAACCCCGCCCTTTAGTTAGGACATATATTTATATTTATTTTTCTATTCTTTTTCCTTTTTATTGTATAAATTGTTTACATTTTTAATTGTTAAAATAATTATTTGTAGTGTACATATGTCTTCTTAAATTTGAGGTGTTTCATAATATTAATAAGTCTTTTCAAATTATTTTTAAAAGTGATGATAGGTACAAATAAATATAAAGCTGTATAAGGTGGAAGAGATTGCCAAAGGCAATAACCCCGCCCTTTAGTTAGGACATATATTATATATTTTTTCTTAATTTTTTTCTTCTATTATATTGTATTTTAATTTGTAATTATTTGTGTTGTATATAATAATATATCCTATTAATAAAGTGTAAATAAATAAATAAAATAATTTGTAAATTTCATTAATAAGCTGTCCCGGTAGCTCAGTTGTGAAGGCACGTCGCTTTGGTAATCCAAAGGTCGCGCATTCGAAACCCAGCCAGGACAAGACAAGTTATCCTCCTATTTGGGGTTTGACCACATAATAATACGTCTTGATTGGTTCGAAACCCCCGTCTAAGTTTCGAACACATGAAACGTTATCCTCTTATCTGAGAAAATATTAAATAACAACTTAGGCATTGGGTTCTAGTGAGTTCCAATTTTTTTTTGATATTTTCATCTCTCTGGAATGCTTAATATGGAAACCATGGGAAATCATTTGTAATTTTCTAAGTTGAGATGGGTAATTATGACATGTAATTTTCTCCATTTAATTTCTGGATTTTCCATACATAATAAAATTATAGTGGGTCAGTTGAGGGGAAATGGGGACATTAGGTCTGGATTTTTCATGTTAAATTATAGTGGGTCAGTTGAGAGGAAATGAGGACATTAGGTATGTGAGAACCTTGCGATTTGAACTTTCTACTCTGCGAATTTCTAATTAGTGCTTGACATTATTCTGGGTACTTTTTTATTTTAATTCGACATGTGAGCTAATTAAAAAGTTTTGTCCTCTTCAATCTCTCTCTCTCTCTCTCTCTGTCCTCTCTCTCTCTCTCTCACAACACACACACACACACACACACACACACACACACACACACAAACAAGTCATACACACACTTTTTCTCTTATTTTTCAGAATTCCAGTAACATTTTAATGTCGGAATTCAAAAAGTTGTAGAGTTACGAGTTCCATTTTGTGTTGACAACAGAAAAACTTCAGTGCACTTTTGAATTAGAATAGCTCACAAAGGGAACAAATCTGAAATTCGGGGTTTCAACTTTTTCATTTTCGGTAAAAGTTTTTGTAGTTTTATAGTGAAATTTATTATAAATGGCAGAGAAACTGCGGAAAGCAATCGCTCAGATTTTTATTTATTTATAAACAGAGCCCTTGGGAAATTAAAAATATTAATACCTACTATCGAGTTCCTAAAACAAATAAATATTTTGATTCTAAACTTAATTAAACTACTAATGCATATTAAAATAACTTATGTCCATGGACATAAGCAGACCTAATTGATTAGGTTTTGACCCCTCCTCTGGTTACCAGCCAATAGCCAGGTCTGTTCAGAATAAGAAAAAACTTTCCATAGTTTTACTAACTAACCCGAAAGGTCTCACTGGGCGCCATTAATCGTAGGTGCGAATCCCATCCAGTGCATGATTTTTTTATTTTAATTCTCATGACAACATAACAATAAGACTCTGAGGGTTAGGTGGTAGAAAATGCTTTGAGCATTAACCTCGCCGGGTGGTTACTTTCCACTAAAGAGTGTTGTTATTATTATTATTATCAAGCAGATACGGTAGCAGCCATGTCAGTCCAAAACGCAATATATGTTATTGTCTTTTGGCCTGACATTGCCACCCTTAACATGGTTGGTGAAGTTGGCGTTTAGGAAGGGCTTCCCTCTGGCAAATGTTAAGTCTGAGTGAGAGAACCAACCAAACTCAACAATGAAAACGTTGTACAATACCGACTCCAATAGGTTTGGATTGGACAAAGGCAAAGTGAAGGACGGAAATAGATAAAGACAAAAGTCTTCATCTATTTCAACCTGGAAGAAGTTGACCTCATCATTTTGAAAGATACGCCTCACATAACACATCGCCATCTAATAATAATAATAATAATAAATTTATTTTTTTGAGTATAAATACAGTATGTATGTGCTCAACGTCATTAACATTAAAAAAAAGCTTAAACATAAATTTATGGAAAAAAAAAAAAAAAAAAAAAAAAACTGGGGGAGGAGATTTTGATCAATTGAGAGTTCTCTCCAGCGCCCCTTCACGCGCTGCGTCCAGAAATTCCTTGATAGAGTAGGGACAGAGAATTATGAGAAAAGATTTGAGAGTGTTTTTAAAGGAGTAAGGAGTGAGAGTTTTAAGGGAGTCTGGTAAAACATTGTAGATTTTTATGCCCTCTCCTAGGATGGATTTCTATACAGCTCTCCAGTCTAGGAAAAAGAAAAGAAAATAATAATAATGTAACATTCTATGAAATGTTTGATTTTGTCACTGTATGGGTTTGGGAACCCAGGTTTTGGGCATTTCTTCAATAAACTATTTATTGTTTCCCTCTATTATTTGTGTTAATTATTAAACATGTTCGATCAAGTTTTATTTACAAATGACATAAAATATATACATACATAGAAATTGAAATTAATAAAACAAAACTTGATCAAGGGCGGTGCTAATGCCAACGGCATTCATTCCATTGTTAATCACTTTCTTGATACCACAACTACTCAAACTCGCTTTACTAAATCTACGCTGAAACCGGCACTTGAACCTCCGACCTCCAGGTTACAAGTCCGCCGCCTTATTGATCAAGCTGTTTTAAATGTATTTCAAATTTGATTGAAACCTAATTGTGAACATACAGTAAATTGATTGTGCTACTGAGGTCGGTGTTTCCCACTATTATTGAATCCAAGCTGGTGTCAAAACGAACCTCAAGACCCGAGTGTCTCCCTCACAAACATCTTCATAGCCAAAAATTATTCAACAAACTCCAAACAATCTTGCTGACTCAACCAAACTCGTGACTCAGGTGATGTGAACTGCTGACTTACATTAAGTCCTGAATCAGCATGACGTTACTCTCCAACTTTTGATAAAAAGTCACATTAACTTTGCAAGCTGCGACGCTTCTGGTATGATGAAGTGGGAAAAGTTTTTGGAAATGTTGAGCAGCACGGCATAACGCGTTTCGTGGATAAGACAGAGAATCGGAGAAGGGAGAGGAAGAGAAGAGATGAGGAGGAAGAGAAGAGAGAAGAAGGAAAAGAAGAGAGAAGAAGGAAAAGAAGAGAGGAGGAGAGGAAAGAAGAGAGAAGAGAGGAAGAGAGAGAGAGGAGGAGGAAGGAAGAGAAGAAGGAGGAGGAGGAAGAGAAGATGAGGAGGAGGAAGAAGAGAAAAAAAAGAGAGGAGAGGAAGAGAGAAGAGAGAGGAGGAAGAGAAGAGAGGGAGGAGGAGGAAGAGAAAGAGGGGAAGGAGGAAGGAGGAGAGAGAAGAGGAGGAGGAAGAGAGAGAGGAGGAGGAAGAGAAGAGGAGGAGGAGGAAGAGAAGAGAGAGGAGGAGGAAGAGAAGAGAGGAGGAGGAGGAAGAGAAGAGAGGAGGAGGAGAGAGAAGGAGAGAAGGAGGAGGAGGAGAAGAGAAGAGAGGAGGAGGAAGAGAAGAGAGGAGGAGAGGAAGAGAAGAGAGGAGGAGGGGAAGAGAAGAGGAGGAGAATTCGTGTCCGTGCGACAGGCAAAGATACCTATATACCAAGAGGGTTATATGGACGCCCAGAGTCTATTGTCTAAACTCCTTTCACGTCCTTTGATTCTATTTGGTTTTAACGTCCTGATTTGAGATAGTAAGGACGGGCAGTAGTCATAACCGTTACGCCACAGAGGCGTAAGGACATGCCTTAGTTCATTGTAAATTCAGTCAATTTGCGAAGTACCGGTAAACGGGTAGAGATAATAATAATAAATAATCATGATGAAAATCATCATGATAATAAAAAGCCTCCACTTAGAAGAACGTCTCCCAAAGGAGCAAGTGGAGGCACGTCAGGGGACATTAATTTTTCTGCCGTGTCAGGAACTTTGTCCCTCCACTCAGGACACCTTCTTTCTCCTCTCCTCCTTTTCTCCTCCTCCTTCTGCCTCCCTTCAAGACACCTCCTCTTTTCTCCTCCTCCTTCCTCTTCTCTTCTCCTTTCCTCCTCTTCCCTCCTTCCCTTCAGGACAACTCCTTATCCTATTTTTTTTACCCTCCACTACTCCTCCTCCTCTTTTCTCCTCCTCCTTCCTCTTCTCTTCTCCTTTCCTCCTCCTGCCTCCCTTCAAGACACCTCCTCTTTTCTCCTCCTCCTTCCTCTTCTCTTCTCCTTTCCTCCTCTTCCCTCCTTCCCTTCAGGACAACTCCTTATCCTATTTTTTTTACCCTCCACTACTCCTCCTCCTCTTTTCTCCTCCTCCTTCCTCTTCTCTTCTCCTTTCCTCCTCCTGCCTCCCTTCAGGAGAAACCTCCTCTTTTCTCCTCCTGCTTCCTCTTCTCCTTTCCTCCTCTTCCCTCCTTCCCTTCAGGACAACTCCTTCTCCTTCTTCTTTTACTCTCCACTTCTCCTCCTCCTGCCTCCCTTCAAAAGAGACCTCCTCTTTTCTCCTCCTCCTTCCTCTTCTCTTCTCCTTTCTTCCTCCTGCCTCCCTTCAGGAAAGACCTCCTCTTTTCTCCTCCTATATACCCAACTTTTTCCCTGCCTACTTTTTCTCCTCCTCCTTTGTATTTCTCCTCCTTCCTTCAAATGTCCTCTTATTTCTCCTCCATATTTTCGCTTTTTTATTCTTCTTTTTCACGTCTCTGCCTATTTTGCTAAGACCACATGCTCCTTCTATTTGTCTCTTTTCTTTACCACGACCTGTTCCGTCCAGCCCCCCCTCCATCTCTATTTCTATCTCTCTCTCTGTCTCTCTTTCTCTCCCCCCCCCCTATTTTCTCTCTCTCTTTCTCTCTCTCCCTCCCTCCTCCTTTCTCTCTCTCTCTTTTCTTCTCTATTCATAGTATCCTAGTCCGTTCATACCATTGTCAGCCTTTTCTCTCTCCTTCCTCTTCTTCTTTCTCCTCCCTACCTCTATCTCTCTCAATCACTCTCAACTACACTGTAATGTCTCACTCACCCCCTCCCCGTCTCGTGATCTCCTCTCTCAGCCTCACTCCCCCCTCCCCCGCTTTCCTACGTTTTAATTTCCCCGCCCCATTCACTTACTTCATTTCCCCTCTCTCTCTTCCTACGATTGCACTTCCTCTTCTACTCCCAGCTCATTTCCCCTCTCTCTCTCTCTTTCTATACGGTTTTATTCCCCTTTTCTCTTCTCCTAATGAATTGCACCTCCTTCAACTCCTAGCTCATTTCCCCTCTCTCTCCCTCTTCCTTCGATTTTATCCCCCCCCCCTCTCTCTTCCCCTGTTTTATTTATCCTCCCCTCTCCCCCTATTTCTTCCCGAGAATTCCCCCTCAACTTTGTAATCTTGAAGATTTTAAACTTTCACAAAGTTGCTCTGTGAAGAAATATGTCTCCTGTGTCGGGGTGAGCACTACAATATGTATATCTATATAATAATGTCTTCTATTTATACAGGGTGAAAAAGATAAACATAATTAAAAAAATAATTTTTTTTTCTCCTTGCCTCCTTCAAGTTTAAAGGGAATTTTAGTGTAAATTAGATGTAAATTTCAATAATTGTATAATGAAAAAAGAGAAATGTTATCATATTTGTGTTAATCACTTTCGTGATATCACAACCACTTAAACTTGCTTTACTAAATCCACGCTGATACCAGGACTTGCACCACCGATCTCCAGGTTACAAGTCGCCCGCCTTATCGATCAAGCTACTGAAGTTATGCCGAATCCAGTTATATTGTCCCGGTAGCTCAATGGTAAAGGCGGCACTTTGTGCATCCAGAGATTTCAGAAGTCGTGGGTTCGAAACCCAGCCGGGACATAACAAGTTATCTTCCCATTTGGGATTTTTACCACATAATAATATGTCTTGGGCTTATTTCTGGCATAATCGGACTTAATTGTCCTAATCGGACAGTATAAATAAGGCGATATCATTATTATTATATTATTAATTTTAATTATAGACGTTTATGCCATGAAATAAAATCTTTCCCATCGTCTTAACGTGATAGTGGAACACTACAGAAACTTTCAACATGTTGGCTTTTGATTTCTGATACACTAAATATACACAATATTCAGTCCTACGGTTTGTAAAAATTTCAATCATATGAAGATGTAAAAGTATACTTAATCAAAACTTGATTATTTTAATCCCTTTTTCAAACTTTTTTTACTTTTTCCAGCTCATATTTAATTATTGTTTCTATGTACATATAATTTTGATGTAAAAAATATATTATGATTTGAGTATTTTGAAAGAAAAAAAAACTAACTAATATCTCTCTCTTGTCCACAAAATATAATTATGTATATGATACATAAATAATTATGTCATACATCATAATTATATTATATAATGATGTGAGTAGTCACCGTGGCAGAGCGAGTTAGCGCGCTAGGCATTGCACGCATTGTGACCTGGGTTCGATTCCCAGCGGAGTAGGATTTTTTCTGCTCTGTACTTGGATGTTCGGGGTCCACTCATACCTCGTGAGGAAAAATGAGTAGCTGCTTTGATGTGAAGCAGCGACCAGTGGCAGAATCATAGGCAAAAAAAATAATACAAGATATTGAAAATTGAATTGGTAAAGTCCTATGATTCTGCGCTACCCACTAAAAATTGTGACATAATAACACAAAGAAAAAACATTATTATATTATATAATGATGTGAACAACATGTATTATGACATGTTTCCCTTTGAAGGTATAGTGTTGCCTCCACTGATATTCCCTTTCCCTGAAAAACACCTCCTTTTTCATGAGCCTACCTTCTTACAAAGACAAGATAGATACTTGACACAACACGTGTTACTCGTGTTAGACACATACTTGTGTGACAACTCTTGTGTTACGCAAAACTTTATTTTCCTAACTTTTGCGAAAAGAATATGTTCTGAGAAACAAGATTAAATTGTGTTACAAGTTCCCGAGTGGGGAGCGATGGAACTAAGCAACTTTTGTCAGGGTGAATAATTGGATGAACAAATCCTTGAGACATGTTATGTGACGTGAAGGAGGATTTCTCTCTCATGTCCTTTGAAGGACTTTGCTAGAATTTGTCTCGTGAGGACAATACGAGTGCTCCCTTTTGACAATATAGCTTAAAGTCATTTAATTTTTTGTATAGCAAAACAAGTCTGGGTTTTCTAGTTATAGTAATAATAAATAAATAATAAACGTGTTTATTTGTGTTATTATATCACAATTTCAGTGGGTAGCAAAAGATAAAAAGTACCTAAAGAGAGAGTACCTACCTGTATAAAAGAAGATAAAAGCAAAAGAGAAAAAGTACCTAAAAAGAGATTGTTTGATTTATTTTTATTTGTAACCATTTTAAATTTACAATACAACATCTCCTAAGCTAATATAAAATAACTGCCTTTAAAGAAAGTACCTTTAAAGTACTTTAAAGAAAATCAGATTAGAGAGAGAGTACCTTTAAAGAAAGAGGAAAGCAAAAGATAAAAAGTACCTAAAGAGAGAGAAAGAGAGAGAGAGAGTAGCTATAAAGAAAGAGGAAAGCAAAAGAGAAAAAGTACCTAAAGAGAGAGAGAGAGTAGCTATAAAGAAAGAGGAAAGCAAAAGAGGAAAAGTACCTAAAGAGAGAGAGAGAGAGAGTAGCTATAAAGAAAGAGGAAAGCAAAAGAGGAAAAGTACCTAGAGAGAGAGAGAGAGAGAGAGAGAATAGCTATAAAGAAAGAGGAAGCAAAAGAGGAAAAGTACCTAGAGAGAGAGAGAGAATAGCTATAAAGAAAGAGGAAGCAAAAGAGGAAAAGTACCTAAAGTGAGAGAGAGAGAGAGAGTAGCTATAAAGAAAGAGGAAAAGTACCTAAAGTGAGAGAGAGTAGCTATAAAAAAAGAGAAAAGCAAAAGATAAAAAGTACCTTAAGAGAGAGAGAGTAGCTATAAAGAAAGAGGAAATTAAGAGCAGAAAAACTGGAAGGAGGTAAGAGAGTGTATGTCTTAGAAAATTAAAACTTATTCAATCCCTTGTCTCGTTTCATTATTTCCAAGATAACGCAGAAAAGAGAAACTAAGTCATGAGACAGAGAAAGAGTGGGAGAGAGAGAAATGGGAGGGTTGGAGTAAGACTGAGAGTGAAAGAGAGATAGTATGAGTGGAATGAGATAGAAGAAAAGTTAGAGGGAGAAAAAACGGAGGGAGGGAGAGGGAGTAAGACTGAGAGAGAGAGAGAGAAAGAGAGAGAGAGAGTATGAGTGGAATGAGATCAAGAAAGAGGGAGAAGGAGAAAAAAACGGAGGGAGGGAGAGGGAGTAAGACTGAGAGAGAGAGAGAGAGAGAGAGAGAGAAAGAGAGTGAGAGAGAGAGCGAGAGAGAGAGCGAGAGAGAGAGTGAGAGAGAGCGAGAGAGAGAGTGAGGTAGAGAGAGAGAAAGAGAGAGAGAGAGAGATAGTATGAGTGGAATGAATGAGATCAAGAAAAAGGGAGAGAGAGAAAAAAAAACGGAGGGAGGGAGAGGGAGTAAGACACAGAAAGATATAGAGAGATGAGAGAGGAAGATGGTAGGAATAAAATAAGAGTGAGTAAGATAGAGAAAGAGAATGAGAGGAAGAGAGAAATGCAAGAGATGGAGTAAGACCCAGAAAGTTAGAGAGAGATGGAAGAGGGTAGGAGTGGAATGAGACAAAGAAATTAAGAAATAAATGGGAGGAATTGAGATAGAGAAAGAGGTTGAGAAGGAGAAAGACATGGGAGGGAAGTACTAAGGCAGAGAGAGGGAGAAGGTAGGGCAAGAATGAGAGAGACAGAGAGTGAGTAGAGAGAAACAAAGAGAGGTAGGTAGTGATTTGGAAGAGAGAGAGAGTTAAACACAGAGAGAGAGAGGGGAGGGGGTGTATTAAGTTATTGATATCTACTACATATAAGAGAGACAACTAAGCCATCAAGAAAAGATAAAGAGAAGGAAGCGCGAGAGAAAGAGAACAGAATTAAAGGGAGAGAACAATGGAGAAGAGAGAAAGAAAAGAGAGAAGGGAATGTATAAAGACATAGAGTCGGAGAAAGAGAGTAAGGAGGGAATTACGTAAATAATTTACGTTTCTTTGACAATTTATAGCACTAGAGTAGAGAACACTATCTATACGAATAGTACAGTAAATCTTCTTACTTTGTGACTAGGAGGGAGAGTGGTACTGCGCTCTTTATGTCACTCCTTGGCGAAAAGAGAATTTTGTCTACTCATTTGAAGTCCAATAAACGCTTCGCTTTATGTAAAGAAACTTGATTGGACAATAATAATATTGCCTTATTTATACTGCCCGATTAGGACTATTAAGTCCCATTATTCCAGCAGTAAGCCCAAGACGTAATATTATGTGGTAAAATTCCCAAATGGGAGGAAAACTTGTCTTGTCCCGGCTGGGTTTCGAACCCACGACCTCTGGAATCTCTGAATTCACACAGTGCCGCCTTTACCACGAGACAATGTGCATCCTCTGGCGCTAGTAGAAAGAATTCTCTGAATAAAAAAAGTTTTCAATAGATGGTGAATCGGCTAACACCTCTGCCCCTTTATCTGACGGTATCCGAATCTCGCCGGCTCGCAGCGCAGCGGCTCGAACCACCGACCTCCAGGCTACGAGTCCGCCGCCTTATCGATCCAGCTACTGAGGTCGTCGAAGAAAAGAAAGAGGAAGAAAATTGCAAAGGGTTATGTGTAAGAGTAGATCACATCATCATCATCATAGGGTGGCGTCATCGTGAACGATGGTAGCCACACAGTGGAGGAATGACTCAGCACTTCTACCACTGTCTTTACAAGGAGGCTAATAATTGACAAGGCCCCCAGAAGCAAGCCAATGCTGGTCTACTCCCTTTTATAGTCTCCCAGTCAGACTCCTGGTCTACTCCCTGTTTATAGTGCCCCAGCCAGGCTGTAGATCACATACCTAGATAAATAGGGAAAAAAATGAGTTTTGAGTTTTCATACTACCTATTATTTTTTTCATAAAAATATTTGTGTTAATGTTTGTAAAAGGCGTTCTTCACACCTCGGCCGATCGATCGTGATTGTGTTCGATCTTGATAGTGCTTCACTAGCCTTGCAATTTTTCACTGTACGGTGAGACTTGAACCACCGACCTTCTGTTTACGAGTCCGCCGCCTTATCAATCGAGCTACTTGAGGTCGGTTACTTTAGAACTTACCATAATTATTTATGTTAATCACTTTCGTGATCACAACTACTCAAACTAGATTTACTAAATCTACGCGGAAACCGGGACTTGAACCACCGACCTCCAGGTTACAAGTCCGCCGCCTTATCGATCGAGCTACTGAAGTCGGTAGAAATAATTATAAGAATTAATTAATGAAAGTTCTTCACAGACATGAACGTCTGAACTTAAGGTGCAGTTCACCCCCATATCTGCTGAACTTTTCCTGCAGAGGTAAAGTTCAGTGTGGGAGCAGATTTTAATTATTATGACTTTATGTTCAAGATTATGCTATGTCTTACATTAGACTATGTACTTTAGATTATGTTAAGTATTACAGTAAATATTTTATTTAGCTACGAGTACTTTAGATTTCTGAGTAATAAGAACAGAACATAATATGTCAAATATAATGCTATGTACCAGTATTATGTATATGTAATTGGTAATACTTTAACAATGTACAGTAAATACTTATTTTATTTACTTTAGATTTCTGAGTGGGGTTCGGTGGAAGAGAAAGCCACAGGCTTTAACCTCGCCTTGGTTCACTACATATTCTATAGTGTTCTTTTTTTTTCATGTTATATTTTGTTGAATGTCCCATGTGGTTGACCAATAAAGTGTTAAATAATATAATAATAATACAGAATTCTGATTACGCTTTACATTATAATACTTTACAATGTATTTAGTTATTTACATTACCTACTCTAGATTGTTACTTAGTTATATTCTGTATTTGGGCCCAACAGGCCGCGAGTGCCCATAACCTCCAGAAAACATCTGTTTTGGTTAAGTAGTACAGAAAAGGTTTTTTTTACACATTTATAATTTTATGATAATCAAAATTTGACGTACATATATCTTTATTTTTCATGAATTTTCATGAAGAGTATATGTATTTATTTATAAATAAAACAAATACTGTAATTCTTCTGATGGCAATGCTGCCAACAACTGGCAGCATTGCCCCTCTGGATAGTCAAACTGATTCTTTCATGGATTCTTTATTTACTTATTTTGACTGGCGTATTCTGAAATACAGACTATAGGTATTAATAATATTGAAAAGATATCGATCAGCAAAATTATATTTACCCTAAGACGTACATAACATAGATATTCTAGGTAAAGAGTAGAACAGGAAGGGAAAAGTGAAGGAAGAGAGGAAAAGGAGGAGAGAATGGTATGATCATAAAATATCAATTGCATATCCTGAAGACATGTCATGTTTTACTACTTAAACCTCATCTCACACTTCACTCCTTTCTCTTCCCTCTCTTCTGTATTCTTTCTGTGTCTTTCTCTCCCTCTCTTCTGTATTCTTTCTGTCTCTCTCTTTGTATTTTTCTTTTTTCCTTCTCGTACTTGTCTTCTTTCCTCTTTCTGTATTTGTTTTTCTCCCTCTCTTGTATCTTTTCTTTCTCTCCTCTCTTCGTATTCTTTCTGTGTCTTTCTCTCCCTCTTTTGTATCTTTGTGTTTTCTCTCCCTCTTGTGTTTTCTCTTTTCCTTCTCCATCTCTTCTTGTTTCTTTCTTGTCTTTCCTCCCTCTCTTCTGTACCTTCTTTCTGTCTTTCTCTCCTCTCTTTTGTATATTTTTGTCTTCTCTCCTCTCTTCTGTATTTTTGGTCTTATCTCTCCCTCTCTCTCTTCTTTTTTGTGTCTTTCCTCCTTCTTTCTGTTATTCTTTCCTGTGTCTTTCTCTCACCTCACTTCGTATTCATTTTCATGATTCTTTCCTCTCTCTCTTTTCTGTATTCATTCTGTGTTTTTCTCTCCCTCTTTCTGTATTCTTTCTGTGTCTTTCTCTCCCTCTATTTCTGATATTCTTTTTTGTCTTTCTCTCCCTCTCTTCTGTATTATTTCTGTGTCTTTCTCTCCCTCTCTTCTGTATTCTTTCTGTGTGTTTCTCTCCCTGTCTTCTGTATTCTTTCTGTGTCTTTCTCTCCCTCTCTTCTGTATTCTTTCTGTGTCTTTTTCTCCCTCCATCTCTCTCTGCTTCTCTTTCTCTCCCTCTCTTTTGTATTCTTTCTGTGTCTTTCTCTTCCTCTCTTCTGTATTTTTTCTGTGTATTTCTTTCCCTCTCTTCTGTACTCTTTCTGTGTCTTTCTCTCCCTCTCTTCTGTATTCTTTCTGTGGCTTTTTCTCCCTCCATCTCTCTCTGCCTCTCTTTATTTCCCTCTTACGTCCTTTTTCTCTCTCTCTTTATAACTATCTCACTCTCTGTCTGGATACACCCTTCTCCTACTTCCTTCTCAGAATCGTCTTCTTCCTTCTTCCATAGTTTTTCTACTTCTCTACCTTTCTCTATTTCTCAAGCTCATCAATTATTATTCAGCACCATTACTTCCAGTCTCTTCTTTCTTCTTCTCTCTATTTCCATTCTTTTAGTAGTTCATTTCTTCCTTCATTTTCTTTATCTTCATCGTGACCATCATCACTTTGTCTTTCCTCACCCTCACTTGAGTTTCCTACAACTATTTTATGAATTCAATTTGTGCCTTGTTCTTTTTCTAATTCTTTTTCTTCCTCTTATACTCGTATTTTTTTTTTTATTTTTTTTTCCTTTATATCTTTTTTTTTTTTTACTATCTTCATATCCTTTAGTCCCTCGATTGTAGGTTTTATCGTCTACAAACTCATTCACTTCTTTTTCTTCTCCTTATTGTTCTCCTATTTTTTTTTCTTTGCCTATCTTAGACAGCACGCATCCGAGACTTAGCGCCAAAGAGTTATTACAAAAACGTCTATTAATTCCGCCCTAAGTTCATTTCTAACTCCTCTAAAATCATACCTTTGCACTAACTCGGGTTCGAAAGAGTATAAAAGCCAGCGTCGATAGCACGTTGAATACCCCAGTTCTCCTTTTGTCACTGAAGTAAGCAACGTCCAGCGAAGCTAGGACTTGAATGGGTTCGCTATTTCCGTTCGTCTCAGCCTGGGTGAGGTTAATTTGAGTAGCTGTTTGTCAGTTTCCAGAAATGATAGGTAAAACCCCCGTCATGATAATATGACCAATTGACCATACAGTTGAAGTGACGTTAAAACAGAAAATAATAATACAGGAAATAATGTAAACAAAAAACTCCGAAATTCGAAAAAATACTTGTGTTTTATAATTATAGATTAAAAACACAAAAAAAAGTTATGTTGGTATGAAACGTTACAATGTTGGTGTTATGAGGGAAATAGGGAGGAAGACAAGAAAAGATTGAGATAATATGAAAAAGACCAGATAAAATAGTGGAAAGAGAAGTCAAAATAGGGAGTCTAAATGACAAGAAAAGAATGGATGAATAGGTAGATAGAAGAGAGAGAGAGAGAGAAGGAGAGAAGAGAGAGAAGAGAGAGAGAGAGAAAGGGGAGTGAGAGAAAGAGAGAGTGAGAGAAGAGAGAGATGATAAGAAAGAGACAGAGAGTGTTAACCTGACTCCAATTTGTGAAGAAGATGACGTGGACCAGAGAATGCAATAACTTTCAGACTCATGAAAACCTTTGGCCAAACAAATATCAACCCTCTTTAATATACGTCAGAAGTGTTTTCAATTGAAACCAAAAAAAAAAAAAAAAAAAATGAAATCGGAGCAAAAAAATATTTTATTATTTTTTTACAAAAACAAACACAATACTTCCGATTTCTAATACTTTTTCTTTGTATAGGGTTTTTCACACCTCGGCCGAAGTGTTTGATTAGAAAAATTATCGGAAGTAATATGAAAAAGCGGAGATGTAACGATTGAATAGACCAGTTCCTTTCGTTTCACTTATCTATGTTAAAGTTACTTAATACTTACTACTCTCCCCTTTTCTCTCCTCAGAAGTTTCCATAAGCCTTGGAGATAAAGGAGGAGATAAGAAATATTATTATTGTACAAATAAAAAGAACCATTTTATTCAATTCAATTCAATTCTCTCTCTTCCGCTCTTCATTTTACTGTCTCTCTTTGTCTATATTTTTGTTTTACTCTCTCTATCTATTGTTTCTCATTATTATTGCCTTCAATCGTTCTCTTTCCCCTCTCCCTTTTCGCACCTCTCCCTCTCTCTCTTTTCTTAATTTAAGCGTCGCGTCGATATAACGGAAACGAAATTGCCAAACTGAAGACGAGAACAAATAAAAAGGTAATAACAATAGAAACGGTACACAGAGAACTGTTTCAAAAGCGCCCCTAGGTTAAAATGAAAAGGTGAAACATTTCATACACACGCTCCTTTTCGCCTTAACCTTCTCTCTCCCTTTCTCCTCTTCTCTCCTCTCCCCTTCTTTCCCTTCTTTCTCTCTTCCCTTCTTCTCCTCTTTTCTCACATCCTACTTTTCATTCTTTACATATTCAATCAAAAAAGAAAACAATAGATTGGAACTCCCAGAGCTCGAGAATAACAGAGGGAAGTAAATTAGTAGAGGGAGTAAGAAAGTTAGAGAGAAAGAGATAAGAAGAGTTAAAGAGAGGGTGTAGGAACTTATAAAGGAGAGTACATAAGTTAAAGAAGGAGGATTAAGAAAGAGTTATAGAAGAGAGTAGGGGATAAGAAAAGGTAAAAGAAGGATGAGAGGGAGTTAAGGAAAAGTCAATACAGGAGAGGAGAAGAGTCATAGAGAAGGGAATAAAAAGGTAATAAAGAGAGGAGAGATAGAGAGAGAGGAGAGGATAAGAGAAAGAGAGTAAGAGTAAAAGAGAGGAGGGATAAGAAGAGCAAAGAGGAGGTGGATAATAAGAGAGAGAGAGAGAAAGGAAAGAGATAGAGAGAGAGAGAGTAAGGAAAGAGTCAATAAGAGAGAGAGAGGATAAGGAAAGAGTCATAAGAGAGAGAGAGAGATAAGGAAAGAGTATAAAGAGAGAGAGAAAGGAAAGAGTAATAAGAGAGAGAGAGAGATAAGGAAAGAGTCAAAGAGAGAGAGAGATAAGGAAAGAGTTAAGAAAGAGAGATAAGGAAAGAGTAATAAAGAGAGAGAGGAGATAAGGAAAGAGTCAATAAAGAGAGAGAGGAGATAAGGAAAGAGTCAATAAGAGAGAGAGAGGGAGTAAGGAAAGAGTCAATAAGAGAGGAGAGATAAGGAAAGAGTCAATAAGAGAGAGAGAGAGAGAGGGAAATAAGGAAAGAGTTAGTAGGAGGGAGGGAGACAGAGAGAAATGATGAAGGAATACAAATCTTGATAAGGTGAATCTTTCATACCTGATTTTACATCCCTTTCTGTTTATCTTCTCCCTGTTTCTCCTTTTTTCTCTCTCCCTCCTCTTTCCTTTCCCTATCCTTCTCTTCCCTTTCTTTCTCTCCTTTATTCCCTTCCCTTCTCTTCTCTCCCTTTCTTTCCTTTCTTTCTCTCCCTCTCTTCCCTTTCTTTCTCTCCCTCTATTCCCTTCTCTTCTCTCCCTCTTTTCCCTTTCATTCTCTTTTCTCCCTTTTTTCCCTTTCCTTCTCTTCCCTTTCATTCCCTTTCTCGCACTCACTATATCTTCCTTGTCCTTATTCTCTTTGTATCTATCTTGTTCCTCCTCTTTTTTCTCTCTTTGTATATTCCTTCTCTAACTTCGCATGAAAAATAAATTGATATATGTTGGTTATCTTACAGCATAATCCCCCCATTTATTCTATGTATGTAAATAATTATGTATATTGTATAAAAAATATACGTAGAACTGGTTCAAAATCATAATCTTCGTATTTTGATGCGGAATATGCAAAATTGCAAAATTCGTGGTATTTCTTCTTTTTTTTTCAAGGAAAATAGGGAGATTATTCGTTCCTTTTTCCTTTAAAACTCTATACACCACACGAGCACAGTATTAAGCTTTTCCGAAAATTATTGAGTACCTAAGCCTGCGTCAATACACCAGTTCTGTTTAAGTCACTAAAATTGAGCAACTTCCAGCGAGGTTAGGACTTGGATGGGTGGCCATTCAAGTTCGAACCCTCGTACTGCTGGCTATTCTCTGCCCAACCCAGAATGTTTGAGGTTAATATGGGTAGCTGGTTTCTGAGTTTCCAGCGAATGGAGGTTAATACCCCCCGCCTAGAATGACCTAGATATTGTCAAAAAAAAAATATTGAGTCGATCAAACGCTTGATCTTGGTTTTCATTAAAGGAGAACATAGATACTTTGCATAATATAAGGGTTGGGTGGAACAGATTGCCACAGGCAATAACCCCGCCCTTTAGGTAGCTCCTTTCTCTTTTTTGTTCTTGTTTCTTTGCTCAATCTATTAAATTTTTCTTTATAATTTCATTGTATTTTTACTGTATATATTTTTGTTCTACCTAATAAAGCATACTATAGTAATAATATTTTCCATTTTTTTTAGGTTTATATTCTCATTGTAAAAGATAATAAAATGGTAAGTGACAAAGGATAAATTTAAAACATACGAAAACAGGAGATGATGAAGCAGAAATGAGGAAAAGAAGAAGAGAGGTGGGAACTAAAGAGCAAGAAAGATCTGTGTATGAAGGATGAAGGCAGAAAAGACAATTATGAGAATAAGGTTAAGTTAACATACCTATGTATGTTAATCACTTTCGTGAAATCACAACTACTCAAACTGCTTTACTAAATCTACGCTGAAACCAGGAACATCCCAGGTTAAAAGTCCGCCGCCTTATCGATCAAGCTAAGGTTGATTTCAACTAAGAGAAAAAAAAATGGTTAATAATATTATGTAGAGAGAAGGAAAGTAGAATGGGAAATAAGAATAATATTGTTGAAAAGAAATAGGACGAGAAGAGATAGAGAAATGATAAAAAACATAAAGAGATGAAAAATTAAGAGAATTAAGGAAAAAAGAGAAACTTTCAAAAGAATTAGAAAAAAGAAAACAAAGAATACGAAAGAAAGACATCAAGAAAGAGGGAAACAATAATATAGGATGAAGAGAAAAAGTGCAAGAAGAGGGTGCTAAAAACTAGAAGATAGAAAAGAGGCAAAAGCGAAAGAAAAAAGAGAAACGAAAGAGAACAACAAAGAATATATAAAAAAACAACAAACAAAAAAATCAAAAAACGAAAAGGTAAATGAAAAAGAGGAAGGAAAAATATCTAAATACAAAATCGTAAAGAGGAAGATTGAACAGAAGAAAAAAGGAAAATGCACAAGAAAAATAGTTAAATATTATAGGAAAAAAAAACCAAAAGAAGAGAAAAAGGTAAATGAAAAGAGGAGAAAGGAAAAAAAAGTAAGAGAGAAGATTGCAAAGAGGAAGCTCTGTGTAGAATAAAAAGAAAAAAGCTTCAGGCAAAGGTGGTGTGGAAATATTTTGAATTCAAAGAGAATAAATCATGAGGCTTTTGAATTTCTGTCTTTTAATATTAGTGTTTCTTCTTGTTTCTGTATGACACCCTTAATCGAAAATATCATGAAGCTGAACATCTTTTAAAGATGGCGTAACGTTTTAGAGATAATGGAGAGAATGATGAAAAAAAGAATGAGTGTGACAGAAAATTGGAAAGAGATGAGAAACGATTCGAGTATTTTAAAGTAAACACCGAAATGTGTTGCTATTTCCTTCTCTTTCGTTGTATATTTGCACTCTCTCTCTCTCTCTCTCTCTCTCTCTCTCTCTCTCATTCTTTTTGAATAATATTGCATTCTGGGATTAGGAAATTTAGTTGAGGAAATCACCAGGAATCAAGTTCACAAAAGCTGTTTCCAATGTAAAAAAAAACCTTTTCTTCGGTCAGTATTATCATTTGAGAAAGTTTGTTGAAAAATGTAAGGGCAGGTAATGTACATTTTACTTCCAAGAAATTCCTAATATTAAAAATCGGAAGTATTGCGTTCGTTTTTTTTTTTTTTTTTTTTTTTTTTTTTAATGGCTTCGTTTAACGTGGCAGGATTCTCTCAAGGGAGCTCTTCCACCCAAGTCCCTACATTTTCCTATTTTAATCAATACTCAAAATCTAGAAGAAATCCCAGTCAGCGACGTTAAAGTTTGAGAACAGCTGTTTACACAAATGTTCCCACTTCTCAATCAGCATCACTTAAGTCAACAAAGCTGCCTCGAGGAAAAACTACGATGCGTATTTCCTGTTGTTTATTTTTCAAATCAGCATAGTTCTTGCAACAGCATAAGTCAGGGTATTTCTAGAGTCGTTCTGTGACTAAGCTTTATGTAGATTGTATTTCATAGGACTCTCGCCTACTCCAACTCCTTTCATGTTCGGACAGTTCGTCTTTGGAGCAGCCTGCCAGTAGACATCAGGAATTCTGTAAGCATTGACGGTTTCAAAGTCCTTCTTGAGGAGTTCTATTGTGATATTCCGTAGATCTTGCATGTGATCATCCTTCTTTTCTACATCATTTTTTTTACTACCGAAAATTTCTAAATTAGAAATCGGAAGTATTTAGTTCGTTTTTTTTTTTTTTTTTTTTTTTTTCATCCTATTCTGTCAATTATTAGCTCCTTTAAGACAGTGGTAGAGTGCTCAGTCATTCCGCCATGTCTGGCTACCATCGTCACGATGACGCCACCCTATGATGATATGATGATCCTATTCTGCTTCTTAGTTTCATAGTATTCTGTAGGTCTAGGAATCGTAGCCCATCACCCTTCGAACGACCCTGGGTCAGCTGAAAAAACAAGCAGCAATGAAGAATTGAATAAATTCAAAGCCCTAGTCAGCATATAAAACAGTTTGTCCTTGCTGAATATTATTGTTTGCTCGATTTTCTTTTATATCGGAAAATTCTCGCTTTATTTCCTTGCTGCAGGAATCAGCAAATGTTTTATATCAGTCAGCGCTGTCGCAGGCTGGAATATTCTTATATTGATGACACTACCATATGAAATTAAAGAAACAAGATATAAAAATCAAATAAAACATGTATACATATATAACATACGAGTATAACTCATCGTTTGTATGTATATCTTGGTACATATAATCGTACATATCTTCTTTTTCACTCTTCTTTTTCCCAATCCTACTTTGGGTCGGCATAGTAACCTCATGGTTAAACAAATAAATTGGAAAAACACGTACATTTTCCTCATTTATTTGAGTATACGTACATACATTTATTTATTTATCGTATAGCTTTATTACTCGTCTCAAAGTGAGAAGACATGTGTAATAAACTTGATCAGGAAATCTGATGGCAGTGATTGTTTGGTCGCCAAAACTGCCATATTAATAATATTATAAGACCGTGTAACAATAGAACATCTGAGGGTTAGGTGGTCGAAAATGCTTTGAACAACTTCGCCTCGTGAATACATATTGTTATAACAACCTAATATTATTCACAATTTTGATTAACACGATGATTGTCTGTCCCGGTAATAGTACTTAATAGTCCTAATCGGGCAGTATAAATAAAGCGATATTATTATTACTATTATTTTAACACATGTACGAATATATTACAGAGAAAGACGATGCGACGCTGGTACGAATCCCAGCGAGGGGAGTGAAAAAACGCCGTCCGGCCGTCCTGAATATCCAAAATCGGGACGTTAAAAACAAACAGAATCTGTGGACATAAAAGCAGCTTAGACATTGGATCTGGACGTCCATATAATCCTCTCACCACCGTGATATAGGTATCTGTGTCTATCTCACGGACACGGAATTATTATTAATACTATTTTTCAAGAGTTCACCTTTCTGGACCACCCCTGATATCCCTCACCCCACGGCACTGCCATTCAGCAGAATTTAGGAGGGAATGATAAATCCACCACCTAATGTCACTTGACAGGCGTATTATGGGACCAGGGACATAATATTTACTATTATTATTAACAATATCACTATCGTGATAATAATTTACCCAATATGTCACAGCCAGTCGCGGCCGGTGGAAAAATGTTTTGGGGGTGCTGCCACATAAACCGGACTAAAATGGGATTAATAGAATCGCTCTTTTAGTATTCAAAGAGTTTTTTTTACCATGTTGTTCTATTCTTCTTTTGAAGTTTTTTTTACCATGCTCATTGATAACTACAGATAGAAAAATTTATTCTAGAAATGTGTACTAATATCTATTGTGTACGAGCTAGAAAATACTCTCTTTTTCTTTTATGTCTGGGGGTGCTGCAGTTCCGCTGCTCCTTAGCATCGGCCGCCCCTGGTCACAGCACTATGTTTAGTATTACTATTATTGTGATGGTGAGTACAGTTGTTTTGTATTCCAAAGGAAAGAATGGGTGATGGGAAGGATGGAAATAAAAGGAGGAAAAGAGAGAGGAGGGCGAAAGAAGGAAAGAGAGAGAGAAATGCAGGAATGGGTGACGGGCGAGGATGGAAAGAAGTAGCCGGGTTGGGAATAGAAGAAGGAAAGAGGAAGTGAGAGGAGGGATAAGGAAAGAAAGAGTTAGAGATGGAAGAATGGTTGAGGGAGGTAGGAGGGTTTGGAATAAGAGGAAGAAAAGGGAAAGTGAGAGGAGGAAGAGAGATTGAGGAAATAGAGAAAAAGAAAGAAGGTAAAAGAGGAAGAGAGATGGAAGAGAAAGGGCCTAGGCTTTAAGTATTTTGCGGTGGAGGGGTTTGAAAAGGTAAAACATGAGATGGAGGAGTTGTAACCAAATATTGGATGTGATGAGATGTGACAGAATGTGCGGTACAATGGAGGATGAGGCAGTATGAGAAATAGAGGGAGTAGAAGAGATAAGGAGAGGGATCAGAGAAGGGTGAAAAGAGTAGGAAAAGATGGATAGATGGTGAGAAAGAAAGTGATGTAGTCAGTTAGAGATAAAAAAGGGAGGAAGAGAGAGAAAAAAATGAGAGAGGGAAAAAAGGGATAAAGAGAGGAGGAGAAAGAGAGAGGGAGAAATAGGGACGAAAGGAGAAGTTCAGAGAAAGAAAGATGAAGAATAAAGAATAGGAGGGAGGGTCAAGGAGAGAGGTTAGAAGTGTTGAGCTAGGTTGAATGATGGCTCCTCATTTCGTCCATAGAAAAATCATTTCCTTTCACCTTTATCTTTTTCCTCTGATTTATTTAGCCTCAAAATTTAAGTGGACCGTGTATATACTAAGTTCTGTATCTGTACCTGTACTTGGGCACTAGCAGTTCACGACTTTTGTCTTTTTTTTTAAAAAAAAAAAAAAAAAAAGGTAAGTGTGCCCCGGAACGACTTTCGCACTTTGTGAGCCACGGAGGTCGGCTCACGACTTTTGTCTAATTTCATTAATGGTGAGTACGCTACTCACGCGACCACAGAGGCTAATATAATAATAATTACTAACAATAATAAGTATAACATTCTTTAGTGGAAGGTAACTACCAGGTGAGGTTAATGCTCAAAGGATTTTCTACCATCTAACCCTCAGAGTCTTATTATCATGAGGTCATAAACTCAAAGTAATGAGGACAAATTCATGCACTGGGTGGAATTCGAACCAACGGATCCCTACGCTACGTGCATTACCTGACTAGCGCGTTAACCAATTGACTACCAGTGCATATATGAAATATATGTATCAAATACGAGTAGTCGAGTATACCTAACTTTTAATTTCTTTATCCTATAAAGAAGGAAAATATTTAAAAATATTCGAGAAGCAAAATAATAATAATATCAATATCTTCTGTAACTCCTGTGAACGATAAATTCTTCTTCTTCTTCTCCTTCTAAACCCATAAAAAAAAACTATGTTTGTACTTCGAGTTTCACGGATTGATTTTCTTGTGCATTTATATTCTTCACGGTACTCGATTTCTCTGGATTTGACCTTATTTAAAAAAAATGGAACAGATGGAAAACTATGTAAATGCAATATGGAAATAGAGGTGAAGGAGATGGCGGTGAAGAAGTGATAGTAGGTGGAGAAGGAGAAGTAATGATAAGAGATGTAATAATAATAACAATAACAATATTGATAATAATAATAACAATATTGACTTCAATTGCAACCGATACGAAATGAAAAGTCAACATTTGCACTGGGAAATTGGTGACAACGTTCATTCTCTCTCTCAAAATTTATGACAACCTCTTTTCCCACTCTTTTGCAGTATTTGTGACAATCTTTCCCTCTTTATTATTTCTTGTACGTTTCTATCTCTTTCCGTCTCTTTTTCTTGCATCTTCTATACCACTCAATATCTCTCTCCCTCTGTGTTTTCTTCCTCACTTCTTCAAATCTTTCCTTTTCTCAATCCCTCTATTTCTCTTTTTCACCCTTCATTCATATTAATATGAACGAATGAAGCGCATGCGAATGAATATGTTTTTTTTTTTATCTCTACCTAGACATAAGCATTAGATTTAGACATTTTTTATATTATATTATTTTTGTTTATAATTAGTTAATTTATATTTTTATGTATTATTGTATTGTATCTATGTAATATTGTATATTGGGTTAGAAGCCCGTGAATAAAATAGATTAAATAGATTCCATCTATTTCTTTTTCTCTCTCGCTTTTTTGCTCTTCTCTTTCTCTTTTTCTTTCTCTTTTTTTCTTTCTCTTTTTGCTCTCTATTCTCTTTTCTCTTTTTCTCTTCCTCTCTTTCTCTTTCTCTTTTCTCTTTAGTCTTTTTCTTTCTCTTTTGTCTTTGTCTTTTTTCTTTCATTTTCTCTTTCCTCTCTTTTCTTTTGTCCTTCTCTTTCTCTTTTTTCTTTCATTTTCTCTTTCCTCTCTTACCTTTTGTCCTTCTCTTTCTCTTTTTTTTTCTCTTTCTCTTTTTTTCTATTTCTTTCTCTCGCTTTTTTGCTCTCTCTTTCATCCTTTCACTTTCTCTGCTTCTCTGTTCTCTATTTATTTCTCTCTCTCTCTCTTTAGTCTCTTTTCGTACACTGTTATTCATTTTACTTCATTTTCTTACCATGCACTTAGCTGTATTAATTCTTAACATGTATTACGTCATATGAATCAAATATTTCTATATTTTCTATTTATGTACATAACAAATCTATTCATAAATCCTGCTTCCAGAAAATATTCTGGGTAAAAGTAATGTTTTTCTTTACGTAATATTTTCCTCTATGCTATCTATGTAACTAGGTGTACTTGTATTGGTAACGTAATAATCCAAACTCTAGTCTATAACTTTTAGAGTTAGTTTTTATAAACTGCGCAAAATTTTGCTTTTTTAACTTTTAAATATGAAAAATAGAAAAAAGATGGGACCGATGAAGAAGAGGAAGAGAGAGAGAAAGAGAGAGAAAAAAATAAAGAGGGAATAAAAGAAACCCTAGTTTTTTTTTCTACAAAATATTTTGTATCAAAAGATCTTTGTGTATTTTTCTCCGAACCCATTATGTTCTTGGTAAGTTTACCACAAAGGAAAAGGCAACAAACGGAGCATATAAAACTTGAGACTTTTTGTAGCTGAAAGAGAAAACTTCATCAAATATTCAAATCTTTGTAATTATTTTCTCATTACGGGGCGGAGAATTCATTATTAATAATTTCAGGGGTAATAAAACCGCAAGATGATAATAATAATAGTTACGATCATTATTATTATTATTATTGTTATTTATTTTATACCTCCATTTTTGGCAATGTATCCCTATGTTCTTAATCCGATCTGGAAATTTAGGTCAGAATTAGTAGACGTTTTTGTTATACATCTGTGGAGCTCTTGATTTTCCTCAATTTCTTAAATAAATCGCTGAAAATACTTGATGTGAAATTTGTCATGGGATGACCGAAAAGAACTATTAGGTAATATCAAAAAGACATCAGGAACTAAAAATAAAATACAAAGTCATTTTTCTACCTGATTTTCATGCCTAGAATATTTCGTCTACTAAAGCTTTAAACTAAAGATCTCCGATACAATAAAATTACGTTGGTAATTTAAAATCAGTTGAAAAAGAAAATAGTACTTTAAAATCAGTTGAACAATATCCGGAAGGATCTAGAAGAGATAAGAATGAATCCAAACGAATGAGAAGAGATTGCCAAAGATAGAAGAACATGGTTTCAGCTCATAGAAGAGGCATATGGTCAATGAGGCCGCAGCCACGGAAAAGTAAAAAGTTAACTAAAAAGAAATTATTGAGATACACTTTCGTAAGTTAAATAATCACAAGATAAATAAAACAAAAAAATTGGTGTAAACATCACACGACTTTCCTTATCCCAAAAAAAGAAGTCGAATTTCGCCACTGGTGACTCAACGGTAGCAGATAGCTGAAAATCAATGCCAAATTCGTCATCAGCACTTCAAAATCATTGGATTTGATATGTCGCAACCCCCATCTAGGGTGAATAATAAAAAAGTTAGTCCAAGCGGGTCCCCCCAAAAATACCGGTAAATTGAGGCCGAGGTCCAAAAAGTTCAAGATAGGTATCAAAAAAATGATCAGACAAGACCCCTATTAATTTTTTAATCTAAGAATATAATGTTCTCTAGCTTTTTTTGTATCTTTAACCAATTTAAAGATTCGGCGCTTGCGGCTAATATTTGCGGCCCTGCGGCCGCAGAATGTTTCGTGGTTTGTCTGGTGTATAAAATTAATTTGTATACCAAATTTCAAGTCTCTAGCTATTACCGTTCTCGAGATATCCTGTTTACACAAAGACACACAGACATCAGACGCACGGACCAATGGCTGAAAACAACTTTTTTGGTATCCTGAGGCTATGATTCGTCCAGAAATGTGAAAAACTGGGTAGGTCAAATTTTCGACGAATACAATACTTTCCTTATTATAGGATAAGGAAAGTAAAAATATCAAAAAAGGGGTAAATAATCCTCTATACCAACAAATACTTTTAAACAAATACTTTTATAGAAAAAACATAAATACTAATACACAGGTTCTGAAAGTTTTCTGTGTCTTTTGTTGAACCAGACTTAGGCTATGAAAAAAGCTGAAGTCAATAAAAAGTAATACTACTAACTTCTTATTAAACTTTTTTTTATAGTGGAAGTTTTGAAAATGAAAAAGGAAGCCTTCTAAGACAAGTAGTGTAAAAAATAAGAAATAGTGAAGGTAGGAGAGCAATAGAAAATATCGGCGCGAGAAGATGACATAAAGACTTATGGATTTTGATTTTGATTAAAGACTTTGTATTTGAATATAACACAATACAGTAAACTGGTCTTACAAGTTACTGCTCTTACAAAAAGTATATGTCAAAATGTTCAACAACAAAAAATAATTAAGTTTGTGTTAATCTCTTTCGTGATGTCACAACTACTCAAACTCGCATTAGTAAATCTTTGCTGAACTTGGAATTCGAACCACCTACCTACTCCTACAAACTGTTCTTACGGATGAAAGCAAAAGAGAAGTTGCATTCAGAATGGATGAAGAGGTAAAAAGGGAGACAGAGAAAGGAGAAGAGATACATAATATCATGAAAATTTTGAAGAAACAGACACAGAAGGAATTGAAAAGCAAATAGACTGGAACAAGATATTGGAGGAGTGGAACAAGGAAATGGTGGAGGTGTGGAGCAAGATATTGGAGGAGTGGAACAAGGAAATGGTGGAGGTGTGGAGCAAGATATTGGAGGAGTGGAACAAGGAAATGGTGGAGGTGTGGAGGTGTGGAGCAAGATATTGGAGGAGTGGAACAAGATGTTGGGGGAGTAGAACAAGGAAATGGTGGAAGTGTGGAGCAAGGAAATGATGGAGGTGTGGAGCAAGATATTGGGGGAGTGGAACAAGGAAATGATGGAGGTGCAGAGCAAGGAAATGATGGAGGTGTGGACTAAGCTATAGTAGGAGTTGAACAAGATATTGGGGGAGTGAAACAAGATATTGGGGGAGTGGAACAAGATATTGAAGGAGTGGAAGAAGATATTGAAGGAGTGGAACAAGATATTGAAGGAGTGGAACAAGATATTGAAGGAGTGGAACAAGATATGGGGGCAGTGGAAGAAGGAAATGGTGGAGGTGTGGAGAAGTGGAACAAGATATTGGGGGTGTGTGGATAAAAAAAATATGGAGGTGTGGAGAAAGATATTGGAGGAGTGGGATGGGATGTGGGATAAGAGAAGGTGGAGGTGTGGGATAAGAGTGGAGAGGCGAAAGATGGAGGAGGATTAGAACATGAACATAAAAATGAAGATGTAGATTCTGAGCATAAGAAAGTGAAGAACAACACTCTTGAAGAGGATAGAGAGGGAGGAGACGATAGAAAAATTTCCTTCCCAGCAGGATCGTACCTAGTAAAATATTTTGTTTTAAAATCAGATCGTCTTCTTTTGGTAGATGTTAGTTGGTAGTTGGTTGGTAAATGATCCAAGCCCGGGTTAACTTGTGAATTTCCTATAAATTTTCACAATTATTCATCTTATTAGGGGGTTGTGGCATATTAAAATAAAATAAAATTATAATAATAATAATAATAAAAATGAAATGCTCTAATGCGAATATGTTAATTTTTCACTAACTCTTACCGTTGACTCACCAATGGCGGAAATCTATCGCGTTTTGGCGGATTTGGTAGTTTTGTCTAAATGGTCAGCGCTATCAAAAAAAAAAAAAAAAAAAATCATTTACATGGACCATTAAATTTATTTATCAGACCCTTAAAAAAAATAAAGAATCGTTAATATAGTCATCACTGGAGTAATTAGAATAATATTTCAGGAACAAGTAAATTTGTGTGATGTCTACAGCAGTGTATGTTCATTAGGTAGGACATACGAAAGTCCATCAGTATTATGTCAAACCATATTACGTCAAATAAAAGTCTATGAAACCAGACAGCCGGGCCTGCCGGCTAGTTGTATACACCTAAACAGCCGAAGCCGGGAGCCAGAAGGTCTTAAAATTTATGGCTCTATGAATTATGAACGCTGAGTGGAGTAACGGGTGGCGGGGGTGGGGGGCGGGGGGATAAGGGACGGGGGGATATACAGGGTGTCACTAAATTTTCGACAGTTACTAAACTTACCAGTTCTCCATTGAAACCCTAGTTACGCAGATTTTTTTTTTCAATTAAAGAATTTACGGACATTTTTATTCAACAATTTTGATCAATCTTTATTTACAATTTTTTATACATATACAATTACACATACAGGTACAGTGAAAAGGTATAATTAATGAAAGGTAAGCAAAGTTTGATCAAGGGTGGGGATAATGCCTTTGGTATAAAGCCTTTGGTATAAAGAAATATCACAGATTAAGAACTATTATTGTAACGACACTGACTTTAGATCTTAGTTGTCCAACTTCAGTAGCTTGATCGATAGGGCGGTGGACTTGTGACCTGGAGGTTCAATTCCCAGTTTCTGACAAAACAGACAGTTTACATTGTTATTTCGGAAAATACATCTCTCGTGAAGTTCCTCTCAAACAATATTTTACTTTTCAGGATGTACACCCTGTATATAAAGGAGAGGGGCAGGCAGGAAAAGCCCCCGTCGAAAGTTGTTCAGGGGGAGCTTTTCCGCTCCTGATAAAATATTGAATGCGAATATTTTAAGTACTTCCTCTTTAGATCCCCCCTCCCCGCACTTTCTGAATATTTATGATGTTTCTATGACTCTTTTGTATCAGAGAGAAAGAGAGAGAGGGAGATAGGAGGGGGGTGAGCGATAGGGAGGAGGGAGATTGAGAGGTGGGGAACGAATTTTCGCGAATCAAAAAATGTAACGAATAAAGATAGAAAGATAGGTACCTACTAAAATGAAATGTAACGAGAGAGAGGGAGATAAAAATATGGAATCTAGAGAGAGAGGGATGGGGATGGTGAGGGGGAGGGAGATGGAGAGATAGGGAACGAATTTTCGTGAATCAAAATGTAAAGAATAAATATTGATACCTATACTAAAATGGAATGTACCGAGAGAGAGAGAGAGAGAGAGATAGCAGAGAGGAGAGGGAGGAGAGGGAGAGGGAGAAGGAGAGGAGAGGTTAGAAGAGAGGAGAAAAGAGGGAGCAAATGTCCGCGAATCAAAATTTTATACTAAAATGAAATGACACGATGAAAAGAGAAAAGAATAAAAGATAGAGGCATTGCCATTGATATAACAGAACAAAGAGAGAAAATGGGAGTGAGAGAGAAAGAGATAGTGATAAATGGAGAGAGTCGCATAGGATTTAGTAATAAAAAAGAGAGAAAGAGAGAGAGATAAAAAAAGAGGCACGAAGAAAGATAGAGAGTGAGAGAAATACAAAGAGAAAGAGATATAGAGAGAAGAGAAAAAGAGAGAAAGTAAGAAAGATCATATTGAATGCTATATAAATAAATTTGATAAAGATAGGTGGATACAAAAAAATATGGAAATGTAAAAGAAAATAAGAAAGGTGGAGGAATTTCTACCGAAAAGATGGAGAAATAAATAGAGAGAAAATGCATAGTGAAGCACACTCAAGGGTACTTCAGATCAAGGTAGATATCTGTTGAAGCTAGAAATCTACACATCAATAGACACAGACTCTGAAAATCTGAACTTGATTGGATGGAAGAGCTCAATCAGGATAATCCTTTCACTGTACATCCCAAAAAAGTCTTAGTATTAGAAAAAATGATTATTAATAATATAATAATAATAATAATGCTTTTTCTTTGTGTTATTATGTCACAATTTTAGTGGGTAGCGCAGAATCATAGGACTTTACCACTTTAATTTTCAATACCTTGTATTATTTTTTTGCCTAAGATTCTGCCACTGGTCGCTGCTTCACATTAAAGCAGCTACTCATTTTTCCTCACGAGGTATGAGTGGACCCCGAACATCCAAGTACAGAGCAGAAAAAATCCTCCCCCGCTGGGAATCGAACCCAGGTCACCATATGTGCAATGCCTAGCGCGCTAACTCGCTCTGCCACAGTGACTACCTAAAAAAATTATTATTATTATTATTACTACGTGTCCTGATATGACGCCTTTATTTTCAAAATAGTACAGTTAAAAATACTAGCAGAAAGATGTAAAAAATTAAACATTTTAACAAAGAAATATGGTATATCTAATCGATTATACCTATTAAAAAACCCCTTCTAATAATTATTTGTACTAGTCTCTTGGATTGAGAATTAAAGTACATTTAAAAAAAAAAATAGAAACATATCGTCATAAAATGATGAAAAAGTAATAGTCATAATATAGAGAGATGGAAGGGTCCTACAACGAAATCAGTAGGTGTCTTTTAAAATCTTTATTAGTCATCCTGATCAGAAATATTAATTTTCCCGGGCAGGAATCGAACCCACGACCTATTGAGTGTTAAGTCTCCTAGAGGTAGCAAGCCTCCCTGGAGATCTGGCGAAAAGAAAAGATAAGAATGATAGCAGAAAGTTTCAAGCAAAACAAAGGGGAAGGAAATCTGTTCATTTAATCCCCGCATTAGAGAGAGAGTAAACAGAAAAATTAGAAAAAGGAAGTCGGTTCTTAAGGCGGGACAGGGTGTCCAGAAAATGGTGAAAATCCTGAGGGTGCCATTTATTTATACAGTCGATCCTGGATATAAGAGAAACCTCAACATAAGAGAACTGACAATTTTGGAAGGTTTTTTTTTTTCTTTTCTTTTAATGAATTAACGGGAACTACCCATTTTTCACAATTTCCCTATCTTATTCTAATATAAAATAAAACTTAGATCTAGTAAAATAAAACAGTATCTAAAACTAAGGTTAAAAAAAGGAAACCTAAATGTTGGCTCTACGCATCGGTCCCGCGGATGGAAACAAGGTCCTGAAGTTTGATTTTTAGTGATGTAGGAGTCTCATGAAGAACAAATATTGTAAGGAGGATTTCCTAAGATGTATGCCCCCATAAATTGACAAATAAATTTTGCTGTTTAGTTCGCAATTTTTTTTTTTTTTTAATATAGGTACATCTGGTAAACAGATTTTACTTTAGAAGTTGAGATCTTCAGCTTTCCCGATGCCCCTTCATTTTTGAGCACCCTATACAAGGGATAAGATTAGGACTATGGCAGTGAGCAGGTACGAGAGGAATAAGAAGGTGAGTTTGGTAAGTGAAGAGGGAATATAATGAGCAGGGAAAAAAAGATGATAATAAAGAAACTGAAACCAGTGGCGGATTACACTTTTTTTTAACTAGGTAAGTTAATTTAAGTAAAGTAGGATAAAGCCAGCGTCGATGGTAATTAGAAATACAATTACAAATACAAATACTTTTTTATATTTCCGGCACAGAACTAAAGAGTTTTTACAAGCAGTTTCATAATTTTTGTTGCTAAACTGCTTTTACTAGCAATTTAACAATGACATGTTGATTACAACAGTTCTTGTTCTGTCACTGAAGTTAAGCAACGTCCAGTGAAGCTAAGAATCGGATGGGGGTGACCATTCAAATAATACGAACCCTCGTGATACTAGCTTTTCCCGGCCCCACTTAGGCTGGGTGAGGTTAATTTGAGTAGCTTGTTTATAAGTTTCCAGTGAAGACGAGTAAAATGTCAGACATGACCATACAGTTTAAAGCAACGTTTAAATATACAGTTCTTTCCTTATTATAGGATAAGGAAAGTAAAAAGAAAGTTATCGAATAAGCATCTTTTGTACTTTATACCTAATTATTACTTCCAATAAATTTTTAATATTAGAAATCGGAAGTATGTATTTTGTTCGTTTTTTATTTTTAACACAAAAAAGTCCGATATCTTAGTATTAGATATTTTTGGAAGTAAAATTTTTACGATACGGCACTGGTTCAAAAAAAAATCTTGAAAATGAACATCATATCTGCAACAAAACCATCTTGCAGTGGATACCTACTTATAAGCCGCAGATTCTTTCTCTTTTTCATTAAAAAAGCGGAGAAAAACCTATTTAATTCTTCCCTCTTACGTACCTTCTCTACACATTATCCCATGCAAATGTGAAGTGGAACACGACTGTTAGTCGGTGGAGGAGATGCGTTACACGATGTACTTATTGTTGGAGAAAAAAATATTTTACAAAAGAAAAAATAAATAACGAACTACTTCCACGTAAATAATTATATGCATAGGTTACAAAGAAAAATTAACTGCCACTTAATGATACAATACTTTCTAATGGAAGGTTCACAAGGTTCTAATGGAAGGTTCTAATCAGGGCAAAAATATTTTTTTCAAACCAAAATACCAAATACTAATTTTGAAATTATCGGAAGTAATGCATCCATCTTGTTTTACAGTTGGATTCTTGTAAAAAGAAAAGTTGGACTATTTTGTATGAAATAGTTTATGTGATGTATAAAATAATATTTTTTTTTTTTGTACATGCATAGGTAAATAGCTGATACTCATGAAAGAGAATAAAAGCATTATTATAGTATGTAAATAAGAATGATTACAAAGTATTTACATTACATAGATATTGTGGTATAGGAATACATACATATACTTGTGTACATAGGTTTAAGGTAGCTATTTTCCCCGGTAAAGTTTTCTTGTTTATTTTAACTTAAAATTTTATGTTTTTTACGTTTTTTGCTATAAACAAAGTTTGATGTTTACCTTCTTTTCTGCGTCTTAATGTCTTTTTCCTCTCTCTCTCTCTCTCTCTCTCTCTCTCTTTCTCTCTCGCCTTTTAATTTCCTTTTTATATCCTTCTCTCTGTATGTTTTACATCTCAAAATATCTCTCTTCTAGAACTCTCTGTCCATCTTTTCTTTTTCTCTTCCTTCTTATTTTCTCTGTCTCTTTATCTGAATATTTTTTTCTCTGTCTCATTTCTTTTCGATTTTTATTGCCTCTCTATATATTTTCTCTATACTGTCCTTATTGTCCCCCTTCCCTCTCTCTCTCTCTCCCTATTCATCCCTCTTTTTCTCTTACTTATTTCGTAGTCATAAAAAAGGAGCTACTGTAGACGCTTTGAGGTCTGTTAGCTAGCCCATCCCGTTCTATGCCTCCCCTCTGATGGGCGAGAAGTGAAACAATACTTCCCATTTAGGTGCTGGGTCAACACAAAAGAAGGTATCCCTTACAAACAACAAATGTATAACCAAATTTTGAATTTATTCCCACAATGAAAGTATTTCTACTCCTTTTCATGTGGGATGATTCGAATTACATGTAATTTTTTTCAAAAAAAGGCATTAAAAAAAAATATTTATGCTACCTAAAACGTTCAAGTACTCTTAAGTCTCCAGTCATGTGATTTTAAATTACAAAAACCATGAAATTGATTTTTTTTTAAATTTACCATATTTTTTTAATTTTAAAACCCCTGAAGTTATGTCGATGAAAATGCGAGAACTCTCTAAAGGTACATCGGAAGAACTTACATATATGACCATTTTCAAACCCAGATATTGTATGTTCAATGGACCGGGTTATTTTGAAACCTCCCAACCACTAACCACACATCTGACCACAGAGAATGAACAGGGGGGGGTCAATTTTCCCTGAGGGAGAAAGAATGAAAAGAGAGAGAAAGGAGGGAGAGAGAGACCATGATCAGGACCGAAAACCATCCCTTTTACAATTTTGCTTCTCTCTTTCTCTCTCTCTCTCTTTCTCTCTCCCCCTTTTCTTCAGTTCTCTCTATATTTTTCTCCCTTCCTCACTTGTCTACTTTGATTTTTCTCTCTCTATCTGTCTGCTTTAAAGAAAGAAAAGGCAAATCAATCTTGGTATAGAGTGAAACAAAAATATAGAAACAAATAATATCAAGATATATCAATGTAGAGAAGAGAGACAGAAGAGAGGGAAGAGGAGAGAGAGAGAGAGAAGGGAGAGGGAAGGAAAGAGAGAGAGAGAGAGAGAGAGGGAGAGAGAGAAATGAGAAGAGAGAGAAAGAGGAAAGAAGAAGGGAAGAGAAAGGAGAAAGAGAAAGAGAAAGAAGAGAAAGAGAAAGAGAAAGAGAAAAGAAGAAAGAGAAGAAGAGAAAGAGAAAGAGAAAGAGAGAAGAGAAAGAGAAAGAGAAAGAGAAGAGAAAGAGAAAGAAAAGGAAAAGAAAGAGAAAGAGAATGAGAATGAGAAAGAGAAAAAGGAAGAGAAAGAGAAAGAGAAAGAGAGAAACGATGAAGGTTGGATCAGAACAAAAAAAAATGAAATTAATGTTTAGAAAACCGTAGAGCAAAGAAAAGAGATTAAAAAGAGAAATGGATATTAAAAAAATAAACAGGAAAAATGTGCCTGAGGATTTTTTCGTTTTTCAAAATAAGGAAAATTGTGAAAAAGGCACTTGACATGTTTCCAATCCACCTGCTTTGAATAGGGGGAAAGAGGGAGGGACAGAAAAGGAAAGAGAGGGAGAGAGAGAGGGAGATAGAGAGGAAGAGAGAGAGAGAGTGAGAGAGGGAAAGATAAAGTGAGAGAGAGATAGGGAGAGAAGGAAATAAAGAAAAAGAAGGAGAATAACCAACATAATATTATGACGTCACAGGGCACATTGCTTGCTCTCTACATATTATTTTTTATCATACCTATTTATCAATTCCAAAAAAAAATTTAAAAAAAAAACAATAATAACAAGGTTTATTAAAATTAATTAGAAAGGTATCGAATTTGAGAATAACCGCCGTACGAAATCGACCTCAGTAGCTCGATCAAGAAGGCGGAGGACTTGTAACCTGGAGGCCGGTGGTTCAAGTCCCAAGTTCAGCAAATTTCTAGTCAAGCGAGTTTTAGTGGTTGTGATATCACGATTGTGATTGGCTCATAACTTTTTAACTCCTTGAGAATAACTGCCGTACAAATTAGTTACCTATAACATAACATACTAAAAAATAATTTAACTTAATAATAAATTTAAAAAATATCAAAGTAAAAAAATTAACAATATCTAGTAACACCATTTAAACTCTGGTCCATATAATCCTCTCACCACCGTCATATAGGTATCTGTGCCTATCTCACGGACACGGAATTATATACTTATTATAACTCTAGTAATGTCTTCGTTTTGATTATTCTTTATTGCACAACACAACTTCATTCAAATGTTCTTAACATTTTCCAAGATAAAAATATATCTAATTTCTAGTAATATTCTCTGTTTCAGGTCAGTTCTCCTGGGTTCCATGGGTGGAGGGTGTGTAAGTTCAAAACATTAAAACGGATAAAAAATAAAGCATAATAATTTATTGGCTTTCACAAAAAAAGTAAAAATGCTCATAAATCAAAAATGAGTTGCTGAAGCAAAGTGGGCACTGAGTTTTTTCCCCCCAAAGACCAAACATAAGAACTGAGGAAGCACATGGGTTTCACGTGCGTTTCTTGGAGGTTCTGGACCATTAGGCATGGGTGTGGAGAAGGGGGTGGGGGGGGGGTGTAGAGGGGGTGGACTTAAAAGGGGAGGGGAGGGGTGAGTTAGGGGAGGGAAGGGGTGAGTTAGGGGAGGGAAGGGGTGAGTGAGGGGAGAGATCGGGAGTGGGTACTTTTTATATTTCTGTGCGACTAATGGAGGAACAGGTAATACATTTAATATAAGGCAATATATTAAATAAAATATAAGGTAAAACCATTTCGTATAAGATGATTTTTTACCTTTGCTTGAGGAAATTCACAGGTCGCAGGAATGGCCAAACTCACATTTTGACCTGTTTTTAGGATTTCGTTCGTATGAAGAAAAAATCCTATTAACGAGCCCTTTTTCGTACGCTGTATACAGTGTATACCGTCCAGCGTACTCCGGTGTGCCCCGTACGCCGTCAGTCACAAAACATAACTCTTGAACGGTTTAAGCTATCGATCTGAAACTTTGATATGTTGTACGGACCAACCAAACGACCGAACCACAAGCGTACTCTTTTTTCACCCTTTTGAGTGTTTCACACCCTTTTTTGTAACAATGAAAAAACAGCTACTCTAGACTCTAGTGGTCTATGTTGTAGCTTACCGATCCCGTAGTATGCCTCCCCTTTGATGGTGACACAATACTTCCCATTTGGTTGATGGGACGTATTGTGTATTCAAAACTTCCCGAAACCACTCACTCTTTTCCAATTGATTCTATCCTGCAATGTGTGCATACTGTGGCCAGTATTACTTCAACTAGCCTTACTTAAGTTCAACAATGTTGGGAAGATCGGATTCAGGTGGAGAGATAGAGTAGAGGAGATAATTATATGAGAAAGAAGGGTTGGAAGAGGGAGGATAATCCTTAAATGGAGAGATATAGTAGATGAGGATTTGAGAGAGAAGGGTGTTGAAGAGGGAGGATAAAGCTTAAGTGGAGAGATAAAGTAGAGGAGGATTTCAGAGAGAAGGATGTGAAAAGGGAGGACGCCCTAGACAGAAACAAGTAGAGGACAAGAACTCATCGAAACAACGTTGACTCCAATCTTATTTGTAAAAAGGTAGAGGGAAATAAAAGAAGAAAAATTTGGGTGGTTCTGTCTCGAACCACCGACCTTCAGGTCAAGAGTCCACCGTCTTATTGATCGAGCTACTGAGGTTGGCTTGCTCCCCTATAGTGCTATAAATAATAGCAAGTTCATTAATTTAGACTACCGCTGCCAGACGTACTTACTCACGGTACTTTATCTCGCAAAAGCCACGAAGTACAAAAAGCTCAAGACTAATGGGAAAACATTTTTGGCACCCTATCCCTGGCCCCGCGCAGGTAGTGTGAGGGGAATATGAAATATTATAATACCCTCGGGTGCCCGGGGTAAAAATACTTACCCCCACCACCCAAACAGCTTTTTATTCCTCTTCTTTCATGTGTTTCAAGTACTATTCTCTACTTTTCTTTCTTTCTCTCTCTTCTCTTTTTAATATCCTTCACTCTTTTCGTTTTTTTTCTCCTCTCTTATTTCTTTCTCTTTTCTTTGTCTCCTTCCTTCCCTATCTCTCTCTCTCTCTCTCTCCTATCTCTTTATTTTCTTCCCTCACTCTTTTTCTTAGTCTCTCCTTCCTTCCCTATCTTTCTCTCTCTCCCTTATTTCCCTCCCTTCGTCTCTATCTTGTTCAATATCCAACTCTCCCCTTCTTTGTACTCCACTCTTTTTCTCTCTTTCACTTTCTCTTCATCAACTCTCTATTTTTATTTATCTTATTTCTCCTCTTATATCTCTCTACTCCTACCTATCCTCCTCTCTCTTATTTTTTCTATCTCTCTATGTATCTCTATCCCTGCCTCTCTTTAAATTCTCTTCTCATTAGCTCCCTCTTTCTTCACACTATCTCTTTATTATCTATTTCTCGACTTCTTATTCTCTCCTTCACTATTTTATGTTTTTTATATCACTCTTCCTATTTAACATCAACTGATCCAGCTCTCTCCTGCTTTCTCTGTATCTCCTCTTTCTCTTTCTCCCTCTGTCCCAAACTCAAAGGACCCTGTCGTACTCTCTGGAATTAGTTCGCCGTGTATAAAACTGTATAGTATAAACTTGAATTTATGATTTATCAAAGGGGAAATTTAATAAACTTTCACACAAAGGGAGGGGTAAAATAAAAGAGGGCGGAGTAGGAAGAAGCGGAAGGAAAGAACAAGAGGGTATTGAGAGGGAAAAGAAGGAGAAGGAAAGAAAGGAGGAGAAGGAAAGAGGAAAATTGAGGAGGAAGGGAAAAAGGGAGGATGAGGAAGAGATTGTATGAATTTCACAGAAATTTTACAAAGTCAATTTACATTTGGTGATTAGGTTAACTTCAACCTGCCATATTTACATGTCACTCTTTCTCAAGCTCTCATTTTTTCTCCTCCTTTAAATTTATACTTCCTCTTTCACTGGTTCTCCCTCTCCCTTTTTTTGTTTCTTACTGCCTTTTATTTTTTTTGGTCTGCCCTGCTTTTAGAGAATATATTGACTCTAATTTCATTCATGATATTTCCCATGTTTTCATTTTTTTCTCTCTCTTCCTCTGTAGATTCCTCTTTGACTTTATTATCTGTTTTTGTTTTTTACCTTTTAAATTGATTTTAAAAAGTAAGAATTTTTTGGTCTCAATTTGCTGCACATGAAGAATTTTATAGTACCTACAGGATCACCATTGTCAAGCAACGTCAAACGAGGTGTCTTCTTCGGTTCTCGTAAGATCACCGAAGTCAAGCAACGTTCAGCAAGGTGGAGACTTCATTCCAATCCAACCCAGGCTGGGTGACGTTAATGTGGGTAGCAGGTTTGTGAGTTTCGAGTAAATGGAGGGTAATACCCCCCGTTGTGATATGACCATGCAGTTGAAAGCGACGTTAAACCCAAAAAAAAAGTATCTACATTAGACTAAACAACTCTTATTTCAATTTACACAGGTTCTCTGTATCTCAAGCTCCTTCTTTCTATAGCTCCCCTTTCTCTTGATCTCTCAATCTCTCTATTATCACGTCCCTCTTCAACCCTCTCTCTCTCTCTCTTCCTGCTACGTCCCTCCCTCTATCCCTCTCACTCCTTCTTTCCCTCTTTACCCCTCTCACTCCTTCTTTCCCTCTTTACCCCTCTCACTCCTTCCTTCCCTCTTTACCCCTCTCACTCCTTCTTTCCATCTTTATCCCTCTCACTCCTTCCTTTTCTCTTTACCCCTCTCACTCCTTCTCTCCCTCTTTACCCCTCTCACTCCTTCCCTCCCTCACACCACTCCACTTCATCATCTCCTCCTCCACACCACCACCCCGGAACACACAATATCATTAGTCCCAATTTTCCATGGGAGTAGGGACCACACCCATGACCCCATGAGGTTAGTTATTTATTAATTTAATATGCACGCTCATACTGTCCCTCCCTTTCCATACCGTGTATGCGGCCAAATTTACTATACTGGCAGACATGGCATACCATGACCCGAAAAATATTTCTCAATTTTCAAATATCAATAATGTTGTACTCTGAGGTTTGCGTGGTTAGAGTTGTCCTGAGATGGGATACCATTCTCGGTAATTCATGCATACGAAATAGTAATCATATTCGATCAATTTGTTACAACAAACAAAAGAGTGTACAATACTAAAACACAATAATTTTATTACAGTCGAACCTGGATATAAGAGAACACAAGTCCCTAAAGCTTACTCCTAATTTATAAGTGGACTCTTTAACCAAACCAATATTATGATCTTCACTGGATTGTGTTTTCCTACATATTATTCTCATTTCATTTCGCTACCTAATTTCTGTGTTTTGATTATTATAAATTATTATTACTATTATTTTTATCTCTACTTGTCATCTCCCCTGTTTTTTTACGTTCTACTAAATTTCTCCACATTTCTATCCTCATGCAAATACAGAGAAACCTCTTTCTGCATTTACTCTCACTCCCTCTCGCTCTATCTCTCTCTCTCTCTCACTCACTTTCTCTTTCAAGCTTTCTGACAAAAAATGGACTCAAAAAAAGTCTTTCGCATAAGTACCTTGCCTCTATTCCGTCCTCTTTATTTTATTTTCCATCTCATCCCGCTCCTCCTCTTCCCACCTCTCTTCCTTCTTCTCCTCCTCCTCCTTCTCCCCTTCTTTGTTCAATTTCCTCTTACTCCTTCTCCTTTTTTGACTCTCTTTTTCTTCCTTTTCTTCCTCTCCCTTTTACTCATTCTCCTCTTCCTCCCTCTCTTTCTTCTTACTCCTTTCCCTACTTCTCCTCCTCTTCCTACTTCTCTTTCGTCTTCTTCTCTTCCTCTTCCCTCTTCCTCCCTCTCCTTCAACTTACTTCTCCCCCTTCTTTTTCTCTTCCCAACTCTCCTTCTCTTCCTTCTTCTTCTCCCTCTTCTATATTCTCCATTATTTTATCTAACAAACCCTCCTTCGTTATCTCTTCCTCCCTCTCCTTCAACTTACTTCTCCCCCTTCTCTTTTTCTTGTCAACTCTCCTTCTCTTTCTTCTTCACCGCCTGTCTCCTCTATATCCTGCATTCTGTCTCACAGAACCCCTTCTATCCAATTTCATGCTTTTTGTATGTTATTCTTCTGTGAATTCTCTCATTTCGCTGTGTTTGTTCTTGTTAATTTGTTCCCACTCCTCTCCTCTCCTATCTTCTCTTCCTCATCCCTCTTCCTCTTTACTCTCCCTCTTCCCTCTCCATTTTTTTACTCTCTCTCTCTCTCTCTCCTTCCCCTTCTCTTTCTCTCTCCTTTCTCCACTCTTTATTTTTCAAAAGAGTGCTGGTTTCATTTCCTTGCATATTATTGTGTTTCACAAAAGTACACATGAGTATCCTCCCTCGCTCCAATATTAATACAGTCACTACCATCAGCCTTTGTCAGCTTACTCGCAGTTTCAGCTCTATCTTCACTGGGTCGCGAGTTCGAATTTGGTCAGGGCATAAAATATGCATACTCGTTTATTCGTAGATAAATCATTTTATTTCTGTTTCAAATTTATCTCATAAACATATTTTGTCGCTTTTAAGTGCATGGTTAGTCATAACACGATTTTACCCTCCATTCGCTGGAATCTCACATACCAGCTAATGAAATCAAACTCAACAAGCCTCAGTGGGGCCGGAAGGTAATAGCCAGCATCTCGAGGGCTGGGTATTCCTACTATAACAACAGGGTCTCCATATTTGACGATCTTCCCATTCATTATAATAATAACTCTCTTTAGTGGAAGGTATCCACCAGGCGAGGTTAATGCTGAAAGCATTTTCTACCACCTAACCCTCAGAGTCTTATTCTTATATGGTCACATACTCATATTAATGAGGAAAAATTCATACACTGGGTGGGATTCGAACAAACGGACCCCTACGCTACCTGGATGACCAGACTAGTGCGTTAACCTCTTGACTACGAGTGCACTTGTGACAGACGTTACAAGTCATAACTCTTGAACGGTTTAAGCTATCGAGCCATTTAAGCTATTCCAAGTCTCGTGTTAAGGATCCCACCATCCGATTTTTCACATTTCTCATGGACGAGGCGGTTTCCTCTCGTTCTATGCAGGAACGAGAGGAAACCACCTCAGTAGATTGTAGCTTGATCGATGAGGCGGCGGACCTGTAACCTGGAGGTCTGTGGTTCAAGTCCCGGTTTCAGCGGAAAATTAATTGAAGTGAGTTTGAGCAGTTGTGAAATCACGAAAGTTTTTTTGAAATCGCGTATTTGACGGTTTCGGGGTCACAAAAATATGCTGTACAAAAACGGACCATAATATGACAGATAGCTTGACAACGTGATAACGTCTTTAGGTTGAATAATGAGCTGAAAATAACAATTTTGAAAAATGCAGATAGCTCGTTTTTTGAGCGAGGTCTTCAATTAAGAAACAACTAATTACACCCAACAAATCGAGGGAAATTTCCATGTACGATGCTACAATTAAACTCCCAGACGGAAGAAATCATACAAAAGTGAGGAGCAGACAGAGAAAGAAACATATTATTATTTTCAAGTCCTTCTTAAGAGGGACGGGAATGATCAAGACAGAAGAAAATAACAAGCTGAGATGAATAGGTGAGAGTGAGTTGGGGATAAGACCAAAAAGAGAGAGAGAGTGAGAGAGAGTGAAGGAGGGAGAGATAGTGAGGGAGAGAGAGAGAGAAGGAGATGAAGAGAGTAAGAGGGGGAGGGGGGAAGAAAGAGGGAAAGTGGATGCAGAGAAGAAGAGAGGAAGAGGGAGGCATACAGGGGAGAGAGTGAGATAGAGAGACAGTGAAGGAGAGAGAAAGTTGGAGGGAGGGAGATAGACAGGAATAGAGGAAGAGACGGATGGAAATGAACAAGGCAGAAGAAAATAACAAGTTGAGATGAATAGGTGTGAGTGAGAGAGAGTAGGGAGGGATGGAATGAGTACATAGAAAATGAGGATATTAACAAGGGATAGAGAGAAGATAAACAGAGAGAAAGAGAGACAGAGGGAGAGAGAGAGAGAGAGAGAAGTTTGTAGAAAATGAGGACATTGAAAAAGGATAGCAAGAAAATGAGTACAAAAGAAAGTTACCAAGACGAAAGTGGAGAAAAAGTCAGAGACGTTAGTATTGAAAGAAGGAGTGTAAAGAAAGGACGACAGAGAGAGAGAGAGAGAGAGAGAAAGAGAGAGAGAGAGAGAGAGAGAGAGAGAGATACAGGGAAAGAGACAGGAGGCGAAGGGTATAGTGAGTCATGATGAGTATACTATAAGAAGAAAGAGAGAAGGAAAGGTAAAAAAGAGAGAGAGAGAGAGAAATTTGTAGAAAATGAGGACATTGAAAAGGGATGGAAAGAAAATGTGCACAAAGAATGTTATCAAGACTGAATGTGGAGAAAGAGACAGAGATATAAATATTGAAAGGACGAGGAAAGTGAAGAGAGAGAAAGAGATAGAAGGAGGAGGAGTACTTGAAAAATGAGTATTGACAAGGGATAGAGAGAGAGTCCTGATGAGTATACCAAAGAAAAAAGTGTGAGAGAGAAGACACTCAAATGTTGAGTACGGAATGGTAGTGCGAAAATTTATCCATGTTGTGAGATGTATAAAACCAGGCGATTCTCAGTACTTGGGAAATGTCAGAGGGAGAAAATTAATTCTATTGAATGTTGTTAGTTTATTTTTGTAATTCAAATTTACATGAATAATTAAAACCAAGCTCATCCTATAATTTCAAGCGAGAGAATGAAGAAAAGAAGAAGTCCAGGATATACATAGTAATGCTAAGAAGAAGGGGTTGAAAAAATAATGAAAGGAAAAGGTAAAAAGGTAAAAGAGATAGAGAGAGTTATAAGAGAGAGAAAGAGAAAATGAGAAAGAGTTAAAAGAGAGAGAGAGAAAAAAAAGAGGAAGAGGTGAAAGAGAGGGAGAGAGAGAAAAAAAAGGAAGAGGTAAAAGAGAGAGAGAGAGAGAGAGAGAGAGAGAGGGAGAGGGAGAGAGAAATAATGAAAGGGAAGGAAAAGAAGATAATTTGGCGCCTCCACTACAAAACATATAATTAAAATGAATAGTGGATATGCCAAAATTACAATTTCTATTCAGCTCAGAAAGTTTCTCAATTTTATTTTAATTAAATAAAACTATCCGAACTTTCGTGATGACTATTCTCGGCCCTACTCAGGCTGGGTGAAGTTAATTTTAGTGACTGGCTTGTGAGTTTTGAATGGAGGGTAAAACCCCCGTCGTGATATGACTATGCAGTCGAAAGTGACGTTCCACCTGCAAATTGAAAAAGAAAGTATTGGGAAAATTTACCTCCTTAAATAAATAATTCTTACTTTTATGGAGGATTTCTGTCAGATATATTTATATATTAAAAAAGAGAAAGATAAAGATAGATAGAGACAAGAAACAAGCGCAAGAGAGCGAAAAGAAATGAGTAAAAAGAAAAAAACACAATAATATTAGAAATTTCTCGGAAGTAAAATTGTTTTAAAAAAAAGGAGAGAACAAGAGCAAATGGAAACGTGTGTTTTTCTTTCGAAATGTTCTCCGTGCAAATATCTTGAGAACACAATATAATTATGCCCCGAGCTTGTGAAGTGAGCCAACATTGTTTAAATTAGAAAATTCACATCGCAATGGTAGTACAATTCAGGTGAGAGTTACATTGGCCCATGGGGCTCTGGAATGAGCTTCGGTTGAATAAATAAAAGAGAAGTTTCTTGTTTAAATATTAAATTAAAAAGTAGACCTCGGTAGCTTGATAGATAAGTTGCTGGACTCTTAACTTGGAGCTCGGTGGTTCGAGTCCCAAGTTTGTTGAAATTTTGGTAAGCCGAGTTTGAGTTGTAGTGTCATCATGATTTTGAGTGACATAAAGTTTGTTTTTTTGAATAAAAAAAATACCTACTTAGTACGTATATATCGTCGGCTGGAAGGTAAAACTGACCATCTGCATTTGGATCATCTCCATTTGGTTATTGAAATTTCCACAAGTCTTTCAGGTAAAAATTGTTTTTTTCGCTTTTTCCCGCGCATATGTTTGAATTTTTAATCAAGAGTTGTGTTAATTTCCGACCAGAGTAACGAAATCATACAGTTCACAGAACCACATACAGTTAGGCATACAGTTCACAGAACAACAAGTATATCGTCGGCTAGAAGGTAAAACTGAACAAGTGACAGTTGGTCATTTGTAATATCTTCTAGCATCTACAATTCTGCTTTGCCCTTCATGATCGGTTCTAAAAACAAAAATATCAATGAGCCTTTTTCAAAGCTATTTATGGGTCCTTATCGCTTGCCATGCAGAAGGTCCTCCCGCACCGACAAAATTGGGTTACAGTTCTTTGAAAGGGATACTTTCCGGTGCGTTCGTGTTGACCCAGCACCTAAATGTGAAGAATTGTGTCATTTCTCGCCCATCAGAGGGGAGGCATATTACGGGATGAGCGGGCTACAACACAGACCACAACAGAAGCTCCTGTTTCATGGCTACGAAATAAAAAAGGCTGTGAAACACTCATCTTAAATTAAAAAAAAAATCCAACGACCAACCCAAATTTCCAATGGGACGTACATAGTACATTTCATTACCATCTACTATGCATGTATTGTATTCTATGTACAATGTACAAATACATATGTAGGTATGTTTGTATTTGAAAATAGAAATGGGTCACCCAAACTCTCAACAATGTAAAAACTGGGAAAAACAAATTCGACGACGATAATATCGGAAGATACGAAAAACAAAAACTAAACTTTGGCAGTAATGGTCACAATGCAATTTTTCTATTACTTTACAGGATGTAAAAATTCTGCTGTCATTTACTCGTACGTCCTTCCAAAAAAGATGATTGCTCTTCTTCTTTTATTTTGCCTTTTTCTCAAACCTACTTGGGGTTGGCATTTGTTCCATGAATCATGTCCTTTCATATCTTTCTATTTAGAGTATCCTCTTTTCTCCAGTATCAAAAAATAATATCCCCTTCAATATCAAAACAATACATTTTTTTAAATACATGTTTCTTCATCTTTGACTGAGAGTACCTATTATACTTTCAGATTATAATAATTCAAGGCGAAATTAATACCGCAATTTCGGATTGCGAAACGCCTCGGATTGCGTACTGTCTTAGATGGGGAAAACCGATGCTAAGCAATGACTTGAGCACTTGAGTTATTGATTTTGTCTGTGTTGTAATTTCGCCTTATTGTCAGTGAGAGGCACAGATACCTACATAAATCTGCCATTTCAATTGATTATATTTTGGCTTTAAGTCTTGATAATTCAAGGCATGAGTTTATCATTAAAAATAATTTACAATTACTGTAGGGGTTAGTACGATCCATCCATATTATTCTCACCCAACCTAGGTTGGGCCGGAATAGTCAACTTCACTTGTTCTTTATTCGAGGGGAAACTTTTTTTTCATCCTGTAGGAAAAAGCTATCTGAGATGAAAAACAAACTAATGGCTGAAAACAAGACAGAGAGGGAGAGAGAAGAGAGAGAGAGAGAGAGAAGGAGGAGGAGAGTGGGAGAGTGAGAGAGAGAGAGATGCAGATAGAGATACAAGGAGATGGGGAGATGGGGAGAAAAAAGATGAAAGTGGAGAGAGGTAAAGAGAGAGTTTTTTTTCAGAACATAGAAAGAGGAAACGAAGAAAAGATAGGGGAAAACAGAGAAGAGTAGGGAAAGAGTATGAGTGTTTGAGAGAGAGAGTGAGTGAGAGTGTGAGAGTGTGTGTGTGTGTGTGTGAGAGAGAGAGAGAGTACAAGAGGGACAGAAGAAAAGTAGTATGTGTGTTTTAGAATGATCAAAAGAGGGAGAAAGAGAAAGGGAATATTTGTTTTTGAGAGAAAGAAAGAGAGAGAGAGAGAAGAAGAAGAAAAGATAGGGATTATAGAGAGAAAGAGAAAGGGATAAAAGAGAAAGAGAGAGATAAGAAGAAAAGATAGGGATGATAGAGAGAAAGAGAAAGGGATAAAAGAGAAAGAGAGAGATAATAAGAAAATATAGGGATGATAAGAGAAAGAGAGAGGGATGAAAGAGAGAAAGAGAGAGAGAGAGAGAAGAAGAAGAAAAGAGAGGGATGAAAGAGAGAGAGAGAGAAGAGGAAAAGAGAGGGATGATAGAGAGAAAGAGAGAGGGATGAAAGAGAGAGAGTAAGTCATAAAGGAGTGTAAAGAAAACACATTGACAAGCAATCACAAGTATAAGTAGGTCAGGAGCTTGTCGTCTGCTATTCAGGATTTCAATGGCTACTCCTATACATCTCTCTCTCTCTCTCTCTCTTCCAGAATATCTTTCTCTCTGTTTTCCTCACTTTCTGTATATTTCTCGCTCGCGCTTTCTTCTGGTAAATTTCTTTCTCCCTCTCTCTTCTGGTATATCTTTATCTCTCTCCCTCCATCTCTCTCACTCTCTCCCTCTCTCCTTCTCTTCCTACCTCTCTCGCTTACATTAATTTACTTTTATCTCTATTTAGATTATGAAACTTTGTGCTCTCTAAAAAATAGTTAAGAACTACACTGTAATTTGGCACATCCACTAATTTATAATATTTATGTACATAGATAATTATGTTTTTTTTTTGTGGTAAAGCGCCAAATTTTCTCTTCCTCTTTCTCTTTCTCTGCCTCTCTCTTTCTCTCTCTCTCCCTCTCTCTCTCTCTCTCTCTCTCTCTATTGTATAAGTATATTCAGTCTTTCTCATTACATATAAAATTACGCCATAGAAATCCATTCATAATAAGTATAAAACTAAATAAACCATGAAGTTGTCCTATATTGAGTCGAATAACATGGACACAGAATAAGCAGGAAACTAAACAAAGCTAAAGCTAAACAAAACCCCAAATTCCGAGACAACAAAGCAGGAGACAACACCGGAAAGAGAGAGAGAGAGAGAGAGAGAGAGAGAGAAAGAGACAATGGAGACAGAACATATCTCCCCAAGGAAGAGAAACCCTTATTTAAAAATCATAAAAAACACAGGACGCTGGAAGTTTGGTAAGTGAAAATGTAACTCTTTGTATGGAAAATTTGAAACCTTTCCAGATGATGGGTCTGTTGCAATAAAAGAAGAAAATATTCACCTATTTAGTAGTTACTTTTGCCGCTAGAGCTCTCTAACGGTCTGATGGGAAAATGGCAAAATTCTTTACTAGATATAAAATGGCTTAATTTTCGAGCAACAAAAATGGGAAAAATGAGTAGCTGCTTTAATGTGAGCAGCGACCAGTGGCGGAATTATAGGCAAAAATAAGATATTGAGATATTAAAGATATGGAAATCTCCCATAATTCTGCGCTACCCACTAAAATCGTGATATAATAACACAAAGAAACACTTATTTATTTATACGAATATGTATAGTACATAAAATATAACGACAGATTTAGGTTTATAAAAGTCAAAGAATTTAAGTCTAAAATTGAGTTAGTGAAAGAAAAAGTAAAGCTCTAGAATAATATTGGGTTAGTCGTATTTTTTTCATACCCTTGTATTACATAATCTAAAACAAGGATGAAATGAATACAAGGACGAGAATAAATTTGTTTAATAATAATAATAATAATTATTAGAAAGACCGACCTCAGTAGCATGATCGATCAGGCGGCGAATTTGTAACCTGGAGGTCGGTGGTTCAAGTCCCAGCGTAGACTTAGTAAAGTGAGTTTGAGTAGTTGTGATATCACGAAAGTAATTTACACAAATATGATAACTTTTTTTCCAATAATTAATAGAAATATGGAAGAAAGGATTCATGGGACAAATGCCGACAATAAGTAGGTAGGTTTGGGAAAAGGCAAGGTGAAAGAAGAAGAATTCAAGAGGTATGAAAATAAAAATTCGGTTTAACAAGGGGTTGGGTGGAAGAGATTGCCATAGGCAATAACCCCGCCCTTTAGTTAGGACAAATGTATTTCAGTTTCAAGTAGTTTCAATATTTTGTACAACGGGCCCCACACGGTGACCCTTTTCTCCAATCCGAGCGTAGCTTAACATTGGGAACATAAATAATGTTAAAACGAAAGGAAAATTCCCGTATCCGACGCTCTGGGAGTTGCGAGCTACTAATTCTAATCGGTTTAATTTCCAAACGTTCTCTATTGGAAAAGACCATGTGTGTGAGAGAGAGAGAGATAGAGTGGAGAGAGAGGAGACAGAGATAGGAGAGAGAGGAGAGGGAGAGATAGAGAGAGAGGAGAGAGAGAGGAGAGAGAGGAGACAGAGAGAGGAGAGAGAGAGAGAGGGAGAGATAGAGAGAGAGGAGAGAGAGGAGAGATAGAGAGAGAGGAGAGAGAGAGGAGAGAGAGGAGACAGAGAGAGGAGAGAGAGAGAGAGGGAGAGATAGAGAGAGAGGAGAGAGAGGAGACAGAGAGAGGAGAGAGAGAGAGAGAGAGGAGAGAGAGAGGAGAGAGAGAGAGAGAGGAGAGAGAGGAGACAGAGAGAGGAGAGAGAGGAGAGAGAGAGAGAGAGAGAGAGAGAGGAGAGAAAGAGAGAGAGAGAGAGAGAGAGAGAGAGAGAGAAGGAGAGAGAGAGAGAGGCAGAGAGAGGAGACAGAGATAGAGAGAGAGGAGAGAGAGGAGACAGAGAGAGGAGAGAGAGAGAGAGAGAGAGAGAGAGAGAGAGAGAGGAGAGAGAGAGAGAGAGGAGAGAAAGAGAGAGAGAGAGAGAGAGAGAGAAGGAGAGAGAGAGAGAGAGGCAGAGAGGGAGAAAAATAATTATTAAAGGGAAAGAGATAAGGAAGGGATGGAGAGAGAGAGATATGACATAATAATAAATATAATAGAGACGGAAATATGGAAAATGAGTGGAGAGAGGTAGAGATGGCGGGGAAAGAAAGAGAGAAGGTTGGGAACTAGGACATAATAAGTGAGAGAGATGGAGGTAGAGGAGAAATAGGGAGGAAGAGGAGAAATAGGGAGGAAGAGGAGAAATAGGGAGAAAGAGGAGAAATTAGGGAGGGATCGAAAGAAGTGAGTGTAAACGGATTTTATTTGTGAGAAGAATTAGGACTGTAATAATTATTGTGAATCCCGCGACCAGACAAATCAGGGGCAGTATTTTTATCAAAAAGATGAGTGTTTCACAACCGACCTCAGTAGCGTGATCGATAAGGCGGCGGACTTGTAACCTGGAGGTCGGTGGTTCAAGTCCCGGTTTCAGAGTAGATTTAGTAAAGCGAGTTTGAGTAGTTGTGATATCACGAAAGTGGCTAACACGCTAACACAAATATGATAACTTTAAACTTTAAAAACAAAAAAAAACTTATTTATGTTGAAAAAAAGACGACCTCCACAAGAGCACATAGAGTCCCTTACAAACAGGTTTGATCAAATCATGAGACATGGGTCCCGGATTTTCGAAGTACATAGATAGAAAAAAATCTATCCTGCCGAGATTCGAACCCAGGTCACCATGCATACAAGCCTCTTGGCAATAATGACTAGTGACTACATAAGTTAGCAAATGCTGTACAAGTAATGCTATTGTAGAGTCAATCCTTGATATAAGAGAATAATAATTATAATGAAGAATTTCCAGATTCCAGGTCAAATTTACCTCTGTATAGGGACAACCTTAATAGAAACCTCAATATGAGAAAAACAAAAATCCCTTGAGTTCTCTTATACCTGAGACTATAATATCATCAGTCTCAGATATATCACCATGTTGTGATATCTTACAGTCGAATAAATTTATTTATGGAAGAGAAAAATATTTATATATTTTTCAAACTATTTTATCATTTATTTTTTTAATTTTATACTGGAAATATTGTATATTAAGTCCTCTTATTTAAGATTTATATAAAAATGATAATAATAATATCACCATGTCGGAATTTACCAGTTGGGCCCGAAAGTCTACACTTATGACCGCCCCTGGTCCGCCAGAGTCCCTATCTGGCTGCTTAGCTTCATTTAAAACTTCCTCCAGTTAATCCTTTGCTTGAGCATTAGAAATGTTTACACTTATGGTACAGTACGGATTGCTCGGACTGTCGGGATTGTACCAATTAAAATAATCCGGATCCCATTATTCTGTAATATGACGGTACAAAGGGATTAAGTTGGATTTTTTTTTTTTTTTTTTTTTTTTTCAATTTAAAATATTTATTTGGATTAGGAAAATTTGAGAAAGAAGAAAGAGGAGATATATTATTAGACCTTACTTTTACATATTATTTTATTTTATTAGACCCAAGTTTTATTTTATATTCGAGAGCTCGGTCCCCTAATGGGACAAAGTAATAAACACTATAAATACAATGGGTTAGGTGGTAGAAAAGCCTGTAATCATTAACCTCGCCTAGTGGTTACCTTCAACTAAAAACTCTAATATTACTATTGTTATTTTACAAAGAGAGTAATATATTATGTAGCTATAATGACAATAATTCTGAATTAACTGTAATATACGTCATGTATGTATTGTACAGTATATTATATTACAAGTATGGCAGATAATAATAGCATGGGAATTGCACAATAATGCCATGTTCCATATGGCAGACATTATGAAAGTCCTCCGTGTTTATTTTCAACACAATAGTGTAAAACCACACTCATTACAAGAGCGTGACAAATAGGAGATAGAGAGAGAGAAAGAGGGAGAAAGAGAGGAGAGAGAAAGAGAGAGGTAGAGAAAGAGAGGAGAGAAAGAGAGAGAGAGAGAAAGAGAAAGAGAGAGAAAAAGAGAGAGAGAAAGAGGAGAGAGAGAGAGGAAGAGAGGAGAAAGAGAGAGAGAAAGAGAAGAGAGAGAGAGAGAGATAAAAAAAGGGGAGAAAGAAAGGAGACAGAGAGAGAGAAAGAGAGAGAGGGAGAATGTGGGAGAAAGACAGGAGAGAGAGAAAGAGGGAGACACAGAAGAATAGTGATAATAATAATGCTTTTCAAAGTATGTCACAATTTTTAGTGGGTAGCGCAGAATTACAGGACTTTTTACCATTGAATATATATATATATATACAATATCTTGTTTTGACCGTAAATTGATGCATTGGGCGGAATTTGAACCAATGGATTCCTATGCTACGCTACAGGGATTGTAATGTAAGGTAATGTAAAAAGCCTTTATTTTTATAATAAAAATTTACACACAACATAGTTACATATTATATGGCATCTTGTACAAAATCAGATTAATATCTGAGGCCTCCCCATGTAAGGGGGCATCTGAACAACTGGTTTTAAGGATATAAATTTATAAATTTGAAGGAAAATAAATAATAAATGCTAAATGATAATAAATAAATGGCACAACACAAACCAACCATGAACAGGACATGTAATTGAAAAAATAAAATAAAATTTTATTTTTCTTCACTCCCTCTTCATTTTTTTTTTTTTTTTTTTTTTTTTTTTTACTTGCCCTTCAGCCTCCCTGATTATCCACCCATACTTCCCTATATACTTTTCCCATTCTCTTCCACTCTTTCCTCTCCTCAGCTACTCTCCTCCATGTTACTCCTCCACAAACTAAACTCATTTCCTTATCCCATTTTATCCTTTGGTCAACCTCTTTTTCGTCCATACTCTCTGGGATACCACTCCATTATCTTTTTTGTCCATCTATCATCCTTGGTCCTAGCTATATGTCCCGCCCATTTCCATTTTCTTTTAATCACTATATCTACGATATCTCTGAATCCTGACATATATCTTATCCTTGCATTCCTTATTCTATCTCTCCTTGTCTTACCCAATATATATCTCTCCATTGCTCTCACTGTAACTCTCAATTTATTCCTTACTCTTGCATTCATCACCCATGTTTCGCATTCATATGTCATACTGGGTAGCACTGTCATTTCCCAGAGTTTCTTTTTTTTTATTTTTATTTTAAGTGGGGTTTAACGTCGCTTTCAACTGCCATGGTCATATCACGACGGGGGTTTTACCCTCCATTCGCAGGAAACTCACAAACCTGCTACTCACATTGACCTCACCCAGCCTGAGTGGGGCCGGGAAAAGCCAGCGTCACGAGAATTAGAATTTGAATGGTCACCCATCCAAGTCTTAACCTCGCTGGATGTCTCTTAACTTCGGTGTTCTGAAGGGAACCGGTGTATTCAACATGCCATCGACGCTGGCTCCAGAGTTTCTTCCTACTTCTTCCACACAACTTCCTATCAGAACTATGTCATCCGCAAATGAAATGCTAACCTATACAGGGATTACTAGAATATTAGTGTCTTGAGAGAGAGAGAGTAAAAGGGAATGGGAGAGACAAAGAAAGAGAGAAAAGGTGGTTGGATAAACGAGCGACAGTATGTAAAAGAGATAATTATAAAGAGAAAGAGAAAGAGGAGAGAGAGAGGAGATAATAAACAGTATGCATGTATGATTTTTCCTTTACTAAATGTTCTTTTGTTTGTTTTAATGTTTACACATTATCCCTCACTCCCTTGTCCTCCCTCCCTTCCCCCCCCCCTCGAGTCCATTATTTCCTCTTTATTGCGAAACACACAGAATGTGGCTCGAAAGTCATTTGTACCCCCTCCGTTCCAACCCACCCCACTCTACGGGAAGTCAAAAATGTGAAAAGTTTTCATTAAAATTAAAGAAACTCCCAAGTTCTCTTCAAAACTTTATCCCTAATTCTTGACCTCATTAGCACGGCTTTTTATCTCTTATTCTACTTTATATCTTTCTGTTTTTATCTCCCATTTCTTTATGCACTCCTTTTTTAGCCGATCTTTAGTGGATCTCTGTAGCTTCTTTATAATATTAAAACTCTTTAGTGGAAGAACTGCTACTAGTAAGTTTGAACCCCAGATTGAGCAGAATTTTGCATACATATGTATATGGAAGGGTTGGGTGGAAGATATTGCCATAGGCAATAACCCCGCCCTTTAGTTAAGACATATGTTTTTATATATTTTTCTATTCTTTTTCATTTTTATTGTATATCTTGTTTCCATTTTTAAAATAATTATTTGTATTGTACTTATATCCATTTATATCTAATAAAGTGTTGAATAATAATAATAATGTAAGTACAAAAATATGTAT
>CM044961.1:28707725-28743383 GCA_024516035.1 Bactericera cockerelli | reverse complement strand
CACAGAACCCCTTCTATCCAATTTCATGCTTTTTGTATGTTATTCTTTTGTGAATTCTCTCATTTCGCTGTGTTTGTTCTTGTTAATTTGTTCCCACTCCTCTCCTCTCCTATTTTCTCTTCCTCATCCCTCTTCCTCTTTACTCTCCCTCTTCCCTCTCCAATTTTTTTTACTCTCTCTCTCCTTCCCTTTCTCTTTCTCTCTCCTTTCTCCACTCTTTATTTTTCAAAAGAGTGCTGGTTTCATTTCCTTGCATATTATTGTGTTTCACAAAAGTACATTCACCCTCTCTGTATCTCCCTCGCTCCAATATTAATACAGTCACTACCATCCGCCTTTGTCAGCTTACTCGCAGTTTCAGCTCTGTCTTCACTGGGTTGCCGGTTCGACTTTGGTCAGGGCATACAATATGCATACTCGTTAGCTCGTAGATAAATCATTTAATTTCTGTTTCAAATTTATCTCATAAACATATTTTTGTCGCTTTTAAGTGCATGGTCATATTGGTCATAACACGACTTTACCCTCCATTCGCTGGAATCTCACATACCAGCTAATGAAATCAAACTCAACAAGCCTCAGTGGGGCCGGAAGGTAATAGCCAGCATCTCGAGGGCTGGGTATTCCTACTATAACAACAGGGTCTCCATATTTGACGATCTTCCCATTCATTATAATAATAACTCTCTTTAGTGGAAGGTATCCACCAGGCGAGGTTAATGCTGAAAGCATTTTCTACCACCTAACCCTCAGAGTCTTATTATTATGTGGTCATATACTCATATTAATGAGGAAAAATTCATACACTGGGTGGGATTCGAACCAACGGACCCCTACGCTACCTGGATGACCAGACTAGTGCGTTAACCTCTTGACTACGAGTGCACTTGTGACAGACGTTACAAGTCATAACTCTTGAACGGTTTAAGGTATCGAGCCATTTAAGCTATTCCAAGTCTCGTGTTAAAGATCCCACCATCCGATTTTTCACATTTCTCACGGACGAGGCGGTTTCGTCTCGTTCTATGCAGGAACGAGAGGAAACCACCTCAGTAGATTGTAGCTTGATCGATGAGGCGGCGGACTTGTAACCTGGAGGTCTGTGGTTCAAGTCCCGGTTTCAGCGGAAAATTAATTGAATTGAGTTTGAGTAGTTGTGAAATCACGAAAGTGATTAACACAAATGTGATAACTTTGATAACTTCTATGTAAGGAAAAAAAAAAAAAAAAACCATAAGAGAAATTGAAGGCCTTGCTGAAAAAACGAGCTATCTGCAAGTTTTTATGAAATCGCGTATTTGACGGTTTCGGGGTCACAAAAATATGCTGTACAAAAACGGACCATATGACAGATAGCTTGACAACGTGATAACGTCGTCAGGTTGAATAATGAGCTGAAAATAACAATTTTGAAAAATGCAGATAGCTCGTTTTTTGAGCGAGGTCTTCAATTAAGAAACAACTAATTAAACCTAACAAATCGAGGGAAATTTCCATGTACGATGCTACAATTAAACTCCCAGACGGAAGAAATCATACAAAAGTGAGGAGCAGACAGAGAAAGAAACATATTATTATTTTCAAGTCCTTCTTAAGAGGGACGGGAATGATCAAGACAGAAGAAAATAACAAGCTGAGATGAATAGGTGAGAGTGAGATGGAGATAAGACCAAAGAGAGAGAGTGTGTGAGGGACAGAGAGTGAAGGAGGGAGAGATAGTGAGGGAGAGAGAGAGAGAAGGAGATGAAGAGAGTAAGAGGGGGAGGGGGGAAGAAAGAGGGAAAGTGGATGCAGAGAAGAAGAGAGGAAGAGGGAGGCATACAGGGGAGGGAGTGAGATAGAGAGACAGTGAAGGAGAGAGAGAGATAGAGAGGAATAGACGGATGGAAATGAACAAGGGATAAGAGGCAGAAGAAAATAACAAGTTGAGATGAATAGGTGTGAGTGAGAGAGAGTAGGGAGGGATGGAATGAGTACATAGAAAATGAGGATATTGACAAGGGATAGAGAGAAGATAAACAGAGAGAAAGAGAGACAGAGGGAGAGAGGGAGAGAGAGAGAGAGAGAGAAGTTTGTAGAAAATGAGGACATTGAAAAAGGATAGCAAGAAAATGTGTACAAAAGAAAGTTACCAAGACGAAAGTGGAGAAAAAGTCAGAGACGTTAGTATTGAAAGAAGGAGTGTAAAGAAAGGACGACAGAGAGAGAGAGAGAGAGAGAGAGTAAGAGAGAGAGTAAGAGAGAGAGAGAAAGACAGAGAGAGAGAAAGACAGAGAGAGAAAGAGAGAGAATTGAATTGAATTGAATATAGAAACTTTATTTACATAAATTAAATATACAAATTAACACCTCCTAAGCTAATGATAACTTATTGGGAGGTATGCTCCTCTCTTAAATGTTAAAAAATCTATTTGTTTTACAATTCATTATTTTTAGCATTACTTCCAACATAAGAGAGAGAGAAAGAGAGACAGAGAAAGATACAGGGAAAGAAACAAGAAGAGAAGGGTATATTGACAAGAGATAGAGTGAGTCATGATGAGTATACTAAAAGAAGATAGAGAGAAGGAAAGAGAGAAAGATAAAAAAAGGAAAGGTTAAAAAAGAGAGAGAGAGAGAAATTTGTAGAAAATGAGGACATTGAAAGGGGATAGAAAGAAAATGTGCACAAAGAAAGTTATCAAGACTGAATGTGGAGAAAGAGACAGAGATATAAATATTGAAAGGACGAGGAAAATGAAGAGAGAGAAAGAGATAGAAGGAGGAGGAGTACTTGAAAAATGAGTATTGACAAGGGATAGAGAGAGAGTCCTGATGAGTATACTAAAGAAAAAAGTGTGAGAGAGAGTCCTGATGAGTATACTAAAGAAAAAAGTGTGAGAGAGAATACACTCAAATGTTGAGTACGGACTGGTAGTGCGAAAATTTATCCATGTTGTGAGATGTATAATACCAGGCGATTCTCAGTACTTGGGAGACGTCAGAGGGAGAAAATTAATTCTATTGAAAGTTGTTAGTTTATTTTTGTAATTCAAATTTACATGAATAATTAAAACCAAGCTCATCCTATTTTTTTTAAGCGAGATAATGAAGAAAAGAAGAAGTCCAGGATATACATAGAAACGCTAAGAAGAAGGGGTTAAAAAAATAATGAAAGGAGAAGTTAAAGAGAGAGAGAAAGAGTTAATGAGAAAGAGTTCAAAGAGAGAGAAAGAGAAAATGAGAAAGAGTTAAAAGAGATAGGAAAAAAGAGGAAGAGGTAAAAGAGAGAGAGAGAGAGAGAGAGAAATATAATGAAAGTGAAGGAAAAGAAGATAATTTGGCGCCTCCACTACAAAGCATTCATATAGTAAATAATGGAAATGCCAAAATTACAATTTATATTCAGCTCAGAAAGTTTCTCAATATTATCTTATTTAATAAAACTATCCGAACCTTCGTGATGACTATTCTCGGCCCTACTCAGGCTGGGTGAAGTTAATTTTAGTGACTGGCTTGTGAGTTTTGAATGGAGGGTAAAACCCCCGTCGTGATATGACTATGCAGTCGAAAGTGACGTTCCACCTGCAAATTGAAAAAGAAAGTATTGGGAAAATTTACCTCCTTAAATATCTAATTCTTACTTTTATGGAGGATTCCTGTCAGATATATTTATATATTAAAAAAGAGAAAGATAAAGATAGATAGAGACAAGAAACAAGCGCAAGAGAGCGAAAAGAAATGAGTGAAAGGAAAAAAATACAATAATATTAGAAATTTCTCGGAAGTAAAATTGTTTTAAAAAAAAGGAGAGAACAAGAGCAAATGGAAACGTGTGTTTTTCTTTCGAAATGTTCTCCGTGCAAACATCTTGAGAACACAATATAATTATGCCCCGAGCTTGTGAAGTGAGCCAACATTGTTTAAATTAGAAAATTCACATCGCAATGGTAGTACAATTCAGGTGAGAGTTACATTGGCCCAGGGGTTCTGGAATGAGCTTCGGTTGAATAAATAAAAGAGAAGTTTCTTGTTTAAATATTATATTAAAAAGTAGACCTCGGTAGCTTGATAGATAAGTTGCTGGACTCTTAACTTGGAGCTCGGTGGTTCGAGTCCCAAGTTTGTTGAAATTTTGGTAAGCCGAGTTTGAGTTGTAGTGACATCATGATTTTGAGTGACATAAAGTTTGTTTTTTTTAATAAAAAAAATACCTACTTAGTACGTATATATCGTCGGCTGGAAGGTAAAACTGACCATCTGCATTTGGATCATCTCCATTTGGTTATTGAAATTTCCACCAGTCTTTCAGGTAAAAATTGTTATTTCGCTTTTTCCCGCGCATATGTTTGAATTTTTAGCCAAGAGTTGGGTTAATTTCCGACCAGAGTAACGAAAAATCGAGAAATGATAAACTGTCACTTGGTCAGTTTTACCTTCTAGCCGACGATATACTTGTGGTTCTGTGAACTGTATGCCTATCCCAATCACATTGATTTACAAGATTATATCTTCTAGCATCTACAATTCTGCATTGACCTTCATGATCGGATCTAAAAACAAAAATATCAATGAGCCTTTTTCAAAGCTATTTATGGGTCCTTATTGCTTGCCATGCGGAAGGTCCTCCCGCACCGACAAAATTTGGTTTCAGTTGTTTCTAAGGGATACCTCCCGGTGCGTACGTCATTTCTCGCCCATCAGAAGGGAGGCATACTACGGGATGAGCAGACTACAACACAGACCACAAGCGTTTACAGTAGCTCTTGTTTCATGGCTACGAAATAAAAAAGGGTATTAAACACCTATCTTTAAAATAAATAAAAATCCAACGACCAACCCAAATTTCCAATGGGACAAACATAGTACATTTCATTACCATCTACTATGTATGTATTGTATTCTATGTACAATGTACAAATACATATGTAGGTATGTTTGTATTTGAAAATAGAAATGGGTCACCCAAACTCTCAACAATGTGAAAACTGGGAAAAACAAATTCGACGACGATAATATCGGAAGATACGAAAAACAAAAACTAAACTTTGGCAGTAAGGGTCACAATGCAATTTTTCTATTACTTTACAGGGTGTATCAAACAATTCTGCCGTCATTTACGTCCTCATAAAAAAGATGATTGCTCTTCTTCTTCTTTTACTTTGCCTTTTTCCCAAACCTACTTGGGGTCGGCATTTGTTCCATGAATCCTTTCCTTCCATATCTTTCTATTTAGGAGTATCCTCTTTTCTCCAGTATCAAAAAACAATATCCTTTTCAATATCAAAACAATACATTTTGTTTTTTTTTATACATGTTTCTTCATCTTCAACTGAGAGTACCTATTATACTTATAGGTTATAATAATTTAGGGCGAAATTAATAGACGTTTTTTATTAGCTACAGACGACCTCTATGGCGTTTCGGATTGCGAAACGCCTCGGATTGCGTACTGTCTTTGATGGGGAAAACCGATGCTAAGCAATGACTTGAGTTATCGATTTTGTCTTTGTATTATTTTCGCCTTAGTGTCAGTGAGAGGCACAGATACCTACATAAATCTGCCATTTCAATTGATTATATTTTGGCTTTAAGTCTTGATAATTCAAGGCATGAGTTTATCATTAAAAATAATTTACAATTACTGTAGGGGTTAGTACGATCTATCCATATTATCCTCACCCAACCTAGGTTGGGCCGGAATAGTCAACTTCACTTGTTCTTTATTCGAGGGGAAACTTTTTTTTCATCCTGTAGGAAAAAGCTATCTGAGATGAAAAACAAACTAATGGCTGAAAACAAGACAGAGAGGGAGAGAGAAGAGAGAGAGAGAGAAAGGAGGAGGAGGAGAATGGGAGAGTGAGAGAGAGAGATGCAGATAGAGATACAAGGAGATGGGGAGATGGGGAGAAAAAAGATGAAAGTGGAGAGAGGTAAAGAGAGAGTTTTTTTTTCAGAACATAGAAAGAGGAAACGAAGAAAAGATAGGGGGAAAACAGAAAAGAGTAGAAAAAGAGTATGAGTGTTTGAGAGAGAAAGTGAGTGAGAGTGTGAGTGCATGTGTGTGTATGTGAGAGAGAGAGAGAGAGATTGATTGATTGATTGATAATATTATAAATTGTTTTATTTTATTATTTTTTTACAACATAATTCCCCTAAGCTAAGTGCTAACTTATAATGGGGAATCTCTCTTTCCAATCTATAAAAATTACAATAGATTACAGATAACTGCTTCTTAGTGGTACCAACTTATCCTTATAATTTTATTTTATTTTTGCATTGTAAATATATCCAGTCATACCTTCTCATAACCTGATGTTAAAATTCTACTATTTTACATAAATCTTTCTAGTGAAAAAACATCTATGATAAAAGATACTAAAATATAGTGTAACTGTACATAATATATGATGTGCTATACTATTAATTTATAATAATGGACCTCACCTCTTCGCTACTCATTATGTAATACCTATCATTATGAAATACCGTGATAGGTGATACTTGCATTATTATTCAGTACTTATATATTATTATACATGTAAATTTAAATATTCAAATGATATTAATATTTTATATTAATATCATTTGAATATTTAAATTTACATGTATAATATTTAAAGAGAGAGAGAGAGAAAGTACAAGAGGGACAGAAGAAAAGTAGTATGTGTGTTTTAGAATGATCAAAAGAGGGAGAAAGAGAAAGGGAATTTTTGTTTTTGAGAGAAAGAAAGAGAGAGGGATGACAGAGAAAAACACAGAGAGAGAGAACAAGAAGAGAGAGAAAAGAAATGGGAATGAAAGAGAGAAAGAAGAGAGTTATAGAGAGGGAGAAAGAAAAAGGGAGTATTTTTTCTTCAGAGAAGGAAGAGAGAGGGATGAAAGAGAGAGGGATAAAAGAGAAAGAGAGAAGAATAAGAGACAGGGAATGAAGAGAAGAATGAGTGTTAAAGAGAGAGAGAGAGAAGAAGAAAAGAGAGGGATGATAGAGAAAAAGAGAGAGGGATGAAAGAGAAAGAGAGAGAGTAAGTCATAAAGGAGTGTAAAGAAAACACATTGACAAGCAATCACAAGTATAAGTAGGTCAGGAGCTTGTAGTCTGCTATTCAGGATTTCAATGGCTACTCCTATACATCTCTCTCCTCTCTCTCCTCTCTCTCTCTCTCTATCTCCTCTCTCTCTCTCTCTCTCTCTCTCTCTCTCTCTTCTCTCCTCTTTTCTCTCTCTCTCTCTTCTTCTCTCTCTCTCTCTTCTCTCTCTTTTCTTCTCTCTCTCTCTCCTCTCTCTCTATCTCTCTCTCTCTCTCTCTCTCTCTCTCTCTCTATCTCTCTTCTCTCTTCTCTCTTTCTCTCTCTATCTCTCTATCTCTCTCTCTCTTCTCTCTCTTCCTCCAAAATCTTCCCTCTGTTTCCGCCCTTTCTGTATATTTCTGTCTCCCTCACTCTTGTTGTATATTCATCTCTCTCTGTATATTTCTCGCTCCTCTCTCTTGGGGTAAATTTCTTTCTCCCTCTCTCTTCTGGTATATCTTTATCTCTCTCCCTCTCTTCTTTCGTTCTTCTCTATATTTCTTCCGTATTTTTTTTTTCTCTCGCCTATCTGTAAGTTTCCTTCTCATACTTACCCATATCTTTCCGTTCCTTTACATATAATTATCCTGCTCTATCTCTCCCCCTCACTCTCTCTTTCTTTCTTTCTCTCTCTTTTTTTTCTCTCTCTCCCTCCCTCTCTTCCTCCCTTTGTCTTTTACATTAATTTACTTTTATCTCTATTTAGATTATTAAACTTAGTGTTCTCTAAAAAATAGTTAAGAACTACACTGTAATTTGGCACATCCACTAATAATTATACTATTTATGTATAATCGTGTAGAGATAATTATGTTTTTTTTTGTGGTAGAGCGCCAAATTTTCTCTTTCGCTCTCTCTCTGTCTCTCTTTTTTTCTATTGTATATGTATATTCAGTTTTTTTTCTCTTTCTCTCTATCTCGATTATCTCCCTCTACTTCTTTTTATTCATATTCTTATCCATACTGAGAAAAGGTATGGAAATTTATTTCCATACCTTTTCCATCCATACCTAATCTACTTATTTATTTCATTTTTGTTTTTCTTGATAAAGGATGATAATAAATTAGATTAATGATTCTGTAAGAAAGAGTCATGATTTTTTTTTTTTGTTAATGATTAAATGAAAAACATGCACTGGTGGTCATGTGCTTAACGCACTAGTCTGGTAATCCAGGTAGCGTATATGTATAATATATATCCCTTGGACCGAATCCCACCCAGTGCACGAATTTTTCCTCATTCATTTGAGTTTTTAACGACATAATAATAAGACTCTGAGAGTTAGGTGGTAGAAAATGCTTTGAACCTCGCCCGGTGGTTACCTTCCACTAAATAGTATTATTACTATAATGAAAGACTTAATTTTTTTCGGTGTTAAAGTGAGACTAGGTAAGTTTTGGGTTTAACGTCACTTTCAACTGCATGATTATCACCAAGGGTGTTTTACTCTCCATGTGCTGTAGACTCACAGACCAGCTACTCAAATTAACCACACCCACCCTGAGTGGGCCGGGAATAGTCAGGTTCACGAGGGTTCTAATTTGAATGGTCACCCATCCAAGTCCTGACCTCGCTGGACGTTGCTAGACTTAAGTGAATTAAAGAGAACTGGTGTATTCAACTTGCCATTGACGCGCGACACTAGTTTAAGTAAGTTTGATGATACTAGCTTACGTAAGAAGAGTTAATGACAGCTAATACTAGAAAGAAGTAGTCACTGTGGCAGAGCGAGTTAGCGCGCTAGGCATTGCACACATGGTGACCTGGGTTCGATTCCCAGCGGGGGAGGATTTTTTCTGCTCTGTACTTGGATGTTCGGGGTCCACTCATACCTCGTGAGGAAAAATGAGTAGCTGCTTTAATGTGAAGCAGCGACCAGTGGCAGAATCTTAGGCAAAAAAATCTGGTGTAAACATCACACGACTTTCCTTATCCCCCAAAAAAAAGTCGAATTCCGCCACTGGTGACTCAACGGTAACGGATAGTTAAAAATCAGTGCCAAATTCGTAATCAGCACCTTAAAATCATTGGATTCTATATGTCGCAACCCCCATCTAGGGTAAATAATAAAAAAGTTAGTCCAAGCGGTCCCCCCAAAATACCGGTAAATTGGGGCCGGGTGCCAAAAAGTTCAAGATATCAAAAAAATGATGAGAATAGACCCCTATTATTTTTTAAATCCGAGAAAATGTTGTTCTCTAACTTTCTTTGTATCTTTAACCAATTCAAAGAAGCGGCGGTTGCGGCCAATATTTGCGGCCCTGCGGCCGCATCTTGCGTCCGATTTGAACCAAAAGTTTCGTGGTTCGTTTGGTGTATAAAACTAATTTGCATACCAAATTTCAAGTCTCTAGCTCTTACCTTTCTCGAGATATCCTGTTTACACACACACACACACACACACAGACAGACGCACGGACCAATGGCTGAAAACAACTTTTTTGGTATCCTGAGGCTATGATTCGTCCACAAATGTGAAAAACTGGGTAGGTCAAATTTTCGACGAATACAATACTTTCCTTATTATAGGATAAGGAAAGTAAAAAAATAATACAAGATATTGTAAATTAAAGTGGTAAAGTCCTATGATTCTGCGCTACCCACTAAAATTGTGACATAATAACACAAAGAAAAAGCATTATTATTATTATTATTAATACTAGAATGATAATTATGAAACACAGAGCAAGAATAAGATTTTAATAATATTTTTGCTAAAATGAAGGAAAAGATTAAATAAAAAAGCTTGTGCGATGTCACTACAAACTATTCATTACAAATGAAATCACGCCATAGAAATCCATTCATAATAAGTAAAACTAAATAAACCATGAAGTTGTCCTACATTGAGTCGAATAACATGGACACAGAATAAGCAGGAAACAAAACAAAGCTAAAGCTAAACAAAACCCCAAATTCCGAGACAACAACGCAGGAGACAACACCGGAAAGAGAGAGACAGAGATCTCCCCAAGGAAGAGAAACCCTTATTTAAAAATCATAAAAAACACAGGACGCTGGTAGTTTGGTAAGTGAAAATGTAACTCTTTGTATGGAAAATTTGAAACCATTCCAGATGATGGGTCTGTTGCAAAAAAAGAAGGAAATATTCTCGTCTGATTAGTAGTTTGTTTTGCCGCTAGAGATCTCTAACGGTCTGATGGGAAAATGGCAAAACTCGTTGCTAGATACAAAATGGCTTAATTTGTGAGCAACAACTATGTATTTGACGGAAGTGCGTCTATGTGAAGTATATTTTTTAGACGTATATGTACGTTGTCACCGTGGCCGAGTGAGTTAGATCGAACCTGGGTTCGATCACCAGCGAGGCAGGATTTTTTCTGCTCTGTACTTGGGTGTTCGGGGTTCATTCATGCCACGTGGGGAAAAATGAGTAGCTGCTTTAATAGCAGCGACCATGGGAAATTATAGGCAAAAATATGATATTGGGATATTAAAGATATGAAATCTCCTATAATTCTGCGCTACCACTAAAATTGTAATAGAATAACACAAAAAACACTTTTATTTAATTTATCGTAATGTACATAAAACTCAAAAGGAAAATTTCGGTTTATAAATGTCAAGAATTAAGTCTAAAAGGAGGAGTCAGTTGAAAGGAAAAAGTAAAGCTCTAGGGAAATAATATTGGGTTAGGTCCGTATTATTTTCATAACCCTTGTATTACTATAAATCTAATACAAGGATGAAATGAAGACAGGGACGAGATGAAAATTGTTAATATAATTAAATAATTATTAAAGAAAGACCGACCTCAGTTACATGATCGATATGTCGGGAAAATTGTAAACCTGGAGTCAGTGGTTCAAGTCCAGGTTCCAGCGTATAGACTTAGGTAAGTGTTATTTTAGTAGTGTGTGATATCACGAAAGTAATTTACACAAATATGATAACTTTTTTTACAATAATATAATAGAAAGATATGAGAAATGATTCATGGGAAAAAATGCCGACCTAAGTAGGTTTGGGAAAAAGAAAGTGAAAGAAGTAGAATACAAGCTATTAAAATATAAACATTCGGTTTAAACTATTGCATTCAAAAGAGAGGTATGGTAATAACATTAAGGATTGGGTGGAAGAGATTGCTAAGGCAATAAACCGGCCTTAGTAGGAATATAGTATATACTTTGTTTATTTTTTCCTTTCCTTATCCTATAATAAGGAAAGAATTGTATTCGTACCGCAAAATTTGACCTACCAGTTTTTTTTACATTTCTGGATCGATATAGACATGGATACCAAATTAAAGTTTTGTTTTCAGACCATTGTGTTCCGTGCGTCTGTCTGTCTGTCTGTGTGTGTGTGTGTAAACAGGATATCTCGAGAACGGTAAGAGCTAGAGACTTAAAATTTGGTATGAAAATTAATTTTATACACCAGACGAACCACGAAACTTTTGGTTGAAATCGGCCGCAAGATGCGGCCGCAGGGCCGCAAATATTGGCCGCAACCGCCGCTTCTTTGAATTGGTTAGAGATACAAAAAAAGTTAGAGAACAATATTTTCTCGGATTAAAAAAGTAATAGGGGTTTACTCTTATCATTTTTTTGATATCTTGAAACTTTTTGGAACTCGACCCCAATTTACCGGTATTTTGGGAGGACCCCCTTGGACTAACTTTTTTATTATTCACCCTAGATGGGGGTTGCGACATATCAAATCCAATGATTTTGAGGTGCTGATTACGAATTTGGCACTGATTTTTAACTATCTGTTACCATTGAGTTACCAGTGGCGCAATTCAACTTCTTTTTGGGGGATAAGGAAAGTCGTGTGATGTTTACACCAGATTTTTCTTGTTTATATTATTAATATTGTGAATTTTATATTTAATTTTTACCATTATTTGTCTGTATATGTTTATGTTCTACTAATAAAGAGTTTCTAAATAAATAAATAAACTTTTAGCTAATTCTTATACTCGTTACAGTAGTTTCCAGCCCAGGATATTAGGTTCATTAGACACTTAGAAGTTTCAATATTTTGTACAACGCGCCCCACACGGTGACCCTTTTCTCCAATCCGAGTGTAGCTTAACATTGGGAACATAAATAATGTTAAAACGAAAGGAAAATTCCCGTATCCGGCGTTTTGGGAGTTGCGAGCTCCTAATTCTAATCGGTTTAATTTCCAAACGTTCTCTATTGGAAAAGACCATGTGTGTGAGAGAGAAATAGGGAGAGAGAGAGAGAGAGAGAGATAGAGAGAGATAGAGAGAGAGGAGAGAGAGGAGACAGAGAGAGGAGAGAGAGAGAGAGAGAAAGAGAGAGAGAGAGAGAGAGAGAGAGGGAGAGATAGAGAGAGAGGAGAGAGAGGAGACAGAGAGAGGAGAGAGAGGAGAGAGAGAGAGAGAGAGAGAGAGAAGGAGAGAGAGAGAGAGGCAGAGAGAGAGAAAAATAATTATTAAAGGGAAAGAGATAAGGAAGGGATGGAGAGAGAGATATGACATAATAATAAGTATAATAGAGACGGAAATATGGAAAATGAATGGAGAGAGGTAGAGATAGCGGGGAGGGAAAGAGAGAAAAGAAGGGTAGGGAACTAAGGACATAATAAGTTAGTGAGAGAGATGGAGGTAGAGGAGAAATAGGGAAGAAGAGGAGAAATAGGGAGGAAGAGGAGAAATAGGGAGGAAGAGGAGAAATAGGAAGGAAGAGGAGAAATAGGGAGGGATCGAAAGAAGTGAGTGTAAACGGATTTTATTTGAGAAGAATTAGGACTGTAATAATTATTGTGAATCCCGCGACCAGACAAATCAGGGGCAGTATTTTTATCAAAAAGATGAGTGTTTCACAACCGACCTCAGTAGCGTGATCGATAAGGCGGCGGACTTGTAACCTGGAGGTCGGTGGTTCAAGTCCCGGTTTCAGAGTAGATTTAGTAAAGCGAGTTTGAGTTGTTGTGATATCACGAAAGTGGCTAACACGCTAACACAAATATGATAACTTTAAACTTTAAAAACAAAAAAAAACTTATTTATGTTGAAAAAAAGACGACCTCCACAAGAGCACATAGAGTCCCTTACAAACAGCTTTGATCAAATCATGAGACATGGGTCCCGGATTTTCGAAGTACATAGATAGAAAAAAAATCTATCCTGCCGAGATTCGAACCCAGGTCACCATGCATACAAGCCTCTTGGCAATAATGACTAGTGACTACATAAGTTAGCAAATGCTGTACAAGTAATGCTATTGTAGAGTCAATCCTTGATATAAGAGAATAATAATTTTAATGAAGAATTTCCAGATTCCAGGTCAAATTTACCTCTGTATAGGGACAACCTTAATAGAAACCTCAATATGAGAAAAACAAAAATCCCTTGAGTTCTCTTATACCTGAGACTATAATATCACCATGTTGTGATATCTTACAGTCGAATAAATTTATTTATGGAAGAGAAAAATATTTATATATTTTTCAAACTATTTTATCATTTATTTTTTTAATTTTATACTGTAAATATTGTATATTAAGTCCTCTTATTTAAGATTTATATAAAAATGATAATAATAATATCACCATGTCGGAATTTACCAGTTGGGCCCGAAAGTCTACACTTATGACCGCCCTGGTCCGCCAGAGTCCCTATCTGGCTGCTTAGCTTCATTTAAAACTTCCTCCAGTTAATCCTTTGCTTGAGCATTAGAAATGTTTACACTTATGCTACAGTACGGATTGCTCGGACTGTCGGGATTGTACCAATTAAAATAATCCGGATCCCATTATTCTGTAATATGACGGTACAAAGGGATTAAGTTGGATTTTTTTTTTTTTTTTTTTTTTTTTTTTTTCAATTTAAAATATGTATTTGGATTAGGAAAATTTGAGAAAGAAGAAAGAGGAGATATATTATTAGACCTTACTTTTACATATTACTTTATTTTATTAGACCTAAGTTTTATTTTATATTCGAGAGCTCGGTCCCCTAATGGGACAAAGTAATAAACACTATAAATACAATGGGTTAGGTGGTAGAAAAGCCTGTAATCATTAACCTCGCCTAGTGGTTACCTTCAACTAAAAGCTCTAATATTACTATTGTTATTTACAAAGAGAGTAATATATTATGTAGCTATAATGACAATAATTCTGAATTAACTGTAATATACGTCATGTATGTATTGTACAGTATATTATATTACAAGTATGGCAGATAATAATAGCATGGGAATTGCACAATAATGCCATGTTCCATATGGCAGACATTATGAAAGTCCTCCGTGTTTATTTTCAACACAATAGTATAAAACCACACTCATTACAAGAGCGTGACAAATAGGAGATAGAGAGAGAGAAAGAGGGAGAAAGAGAGGAGAGAGAAAGAGAGGAGAGAAAGAGAGAGAAAGAGAGAGGGAGAGAAAGAGAGAGAAAAAGAGAGAGAGAAAAAGAGAGAGAGAAAGAGGAGAGAGAGAGAGGAAGAGAGGAGAAAGAGAGAGAAAGAGAAGAGAGAGAGAGAGAGATAAAAAAAAGGGGGAGAAAGAAAGTAGACAGAGAGAGAGAGAAAAAAAAGGGAGCGAAAGAGAGGAGACAGAGAGAGAGAAAGAGAGAGAGAGAGAATGTGGGAGAAAGACAGGAGAGAGAGAAAGAGGGAGACACAGAAGAATAGTGATAATAATAATGTTTTTCAAAGTATGTCACAATTTTTAGTGGTAGCGCAGAATTACAGGACTTTTTACCATTGAATATATATATATATACAATATCTTGTTTTGACCGTAAATTGATGCATTGGGCGGAATTTGAACCAATGGATTCCTATGCTACGCTACAGGGATTACTAGAATATTAGTGTCTTGAGAGAGAGAGAGAGTAAAAGATGAAGTTGATGAGAGTGAGGAGTATTGTTGGCTAAGAAATAAAGAGGGTAGAATATTAAAAAGCATGAATAAAATAATAGTAAGAGACAATTTATGTAAGTAGATAGAAGAAAGGGAATACGAGAGAGGGAGGGAGGGAGATATAAGATAAGGTAGGTACACATGTTGGAAGGAGGAAAGCGAAAAGAGAGATATACAAAAGGGAAAGGGAGAGACAGAGAAAGAGAGAAAAGGTGGTTGGATAAACGAGCGATAGTATGTTAAAGAGAGAATTATAAAGAGAAAGAGAGAGGGAGAAGAGATAATAAACAGTATGCATGTATGTTTTTTCCTTTACTAAATGTTCTTTTGTTTGTTTTAATGTTTACACATTATCCCTCACTCCCTTGTCCTCCCTCCCTTCCCCCCCCCCTCGAGTCCATTATTTCCTCTTTATTGCGAAACACACAGAATGTGGCTCGAAAGTCATTTGTACCCCCTCCGTTCCAACCGACCCCTCTCTACGGGAAGTCAAAAATGTGAAAAGTTTTCATTAAAATTAAAGAAACTCCCAAGTTCTCTTCAAAACTTTATCCCTAATTCTTGACCTCATTAGCACGGCTTTTTATCTCTTATTCTACTTTATATCTTTCTGTTTGTATCTCCCATTTTTTTAAGAACTCCTTTTTTAGTCGATCTTTAGCGGATCTCAGTAGCTTGATAATAATATTAAAACTCTTTAGTGGAAAAAACTGCTGCTTGTAAGTTTGAACCCCAGATTGAGCAGAATTTTGCATACATATTATGTAAGTAGAAAAATAGGTAGATAAGTAAAACCTACTTAGAAGCAATAATGAACAAAATAAGACACATCGACAATACTGTTGCAAAAAATAAATCCAGTCGTCGCCACTGGTGTGGTTAGGAAGGTTCTAAATTAGGCGTGAGAAAGTTGCAACCAGAAAGTTCTCAGGTACCCTTATCTAACTTTTATGATAACGGTTGGACCAATCAGAATCAAGGAAAATTTAAAAGCTAGCACTTAAAACTGCCATTTTGAATTTTTATTCATTTGATTTTTTGTGATTTATTCATTTGAATTGTTTTAGATTTTGTTGGGCTATACGTTCGGACTTGATAAGTCATTTATATATTTCTTTAAAGATTCTCAAATTTGAAATAGAGTAATGTTTCAGATCTCAATTCAAACATACATAATCATGTATGTCCTAGGTCCCGATAACAATACTTCACTAGACGTCTAATTATTACGAATCCATTCTATCGTTTCAGAGCACGGCACCGTCACCCTGGCCATCCCCTGTCAAGTGTCCGGCCTGTGTCAGCTAGAGGCCCTACTGGACTGCCCTGAGGCACTCCTGGAGGCCGAGTCTCGGGCCGCCTGTGCGGGCCAAGTGTCGGCCCCGGTGAGGGTGGTGGGGAGTGTGCGTGACGTCATCATTCGGCCCGCGGCCTCCCACTATCGGCCGGGAGACGAGTGTGAGTTGAAACCTGTTTACATATCTATAAAGACTTCTTCGCTTTTATTTATCGAATGATACTATCGGAAGTAATACGGTAATATTATGTGAAACGTAAAAACATGGTTCAAATAAGTAAAGCATATAAGAGAACTTAAGGAACTGGATTTTTTTCTTCTCTTGTAGCCAGGTTTCTCTTGACATTGTATTCCCATAGAGAAATAAAATTGACTCGGAAATTGTTCTTATCTCTATTGAAGGAAATATCTCAAACAATAATATCTGACAGTTCAAAAATAATTCATAATCATATTTACAAAGCATAGAAAGAAAGAAGAAAACCAACTAAATAGAAGAAAGCTAAAGAAGAATATAAGTATCAAAAAAAAATGTACAATAGTATTGATGATTATGCTGTGTTATAGCAACCTGACAAAAGTTAGGCAGCATCGTTTGTATTTTAAATAAACTGTAATATATATAACACCACCTCTATCTTCCTCAGTGTCCTTCTGGGTCCTGGCTCTGGACAGACACCTCCGCATCGCCTCAGACATTCTGGCCAACATTTATGTCCGGGACTCCACGGGAATCAAGGTCAAACTCTGGGAGCAGATCCTGTTTACCACCGGAGGTAAGTGTCTTAACGTACATATGTACATTATGTTAATATGTAAAAATAATATGACGTTAATATATCTCTATATATAAAACAGAAAAAAGGACTACCTACCTACCTACCTACCTATGTTTGTTTGTTTGTTTGTTTGTTTGTCCGGATTTGTTTAGCCAAAACGGTAAGAGATAGCGAAAAATGTCTCAGAATTGACCCCCCCAAAACCATTATCGCTTTGTCCAGAAAAATTATAAAAAGTTCAAAAAGGCATTGCTGTCCAGCAGTACGGCCATGCCTTAGTAAATTTGAAATTTAGTCCCGTTGCAAAGCACGGGCAAACGGCTAGTCTATATACAGGGTGTCCCACCAAACTTGGACACCTCAAATTACTCGGCCCCTGAAAGAGTTTTTGAAAAATAAAAAAATCTAGGGTACATGTGCTAATTATGCGGTTTCATTTATGATTTTTTTTTTATACAGGGTGGTTTAAAAGTCAGAAATTGAGGTGTCAACTTTCGATTTTTAAATGGATCGACCTGAATTTTATTTAATAATTTTACTTTTAAATGATTCCTGAGTACTTTTTTAAACAAAAATATTACATACAGGGTGGTTTTTTTTCGACCAATTATTTTTCTAAATCTTGAATAACTCAAGTTCGGTTAATTTTTTCGATAACAAGAAGAGAATGTGTTTGTGTAATGAATACACGCACTTTCAATTGGCATCAAAAAAAATTATACAGGGTGGTTCACAAGTGAAATAATGACTTGATTTTTTTTAAAACCGAGTTTTTTTAATTTTTTATTTATAATTAATAATTCTCGTCTAATTTTACACATTTTTCGTTAGTCATATCGAAAAACAAAACTAAAGTGTTGTACAGGGTGAGACATAATTTTTTTGTAACACCCTGTATATGGGCAGTCAAAGAGACGCAAAATTAAATATAAAGACTAAATATGCAAGAAAAACTTTGATTTTTAATTAAACTAAAAAGTTATGGTTTTTTAACTAATATTGTCGCATGGACCACCCTGTAGATATTTTCTTAAACTATCATGTAGGTACTCTAAGTTGTATAAAATTCAACGAACACTTCGAATCATGTGGGAAAAACAAGTAAAAAACACGAATTTGAAACCATTTTCAATTTTGTGTCCACACTGAATGATTTTAAAACTTGAAATAAAAAGTAGGTAGGTGTAGACATAAATTTGAGCATGGCTTTTTGAATTCATTTTTTTTCTTTCAGATTTGGACTCCTCGTTTAATTTTAGACAGTTTCGACTAGCCATATGATGGTTTAAGAAAATATCTACAGGGTGGTCCATGTGACAATATTAGTTAAAACACCATAACTTTTTAATTTAATTAAAAATCGAAGTTTTTCTTGCACATTTAGTCTTTCTATTTTACGTCTCTTTGACTACCCATATACAGGGTGTTACAAAAAAAATATGTCTCACCCTGTACAACACTTTAGTTTTGTTTTTCGATATGACCAACAAAAAATGTGTAAAATTAGGCGAGAATTATTAACCCGAAATAAAAAATTAAAAAAACTCGGTTTTAAAAAAATCAAGTCATTATTTCACTTGTGAACCACCCTGTATAAATTTTTTTGATGCCAATTGAAAGTGCGTGTATTCATTACACAAACACATTCTCTTCTTGTTATCGAAAAAATTAACCGAACTTGAGTTATTCAAGATTTAGAAAAAAAATTGGTCGAAAAAAAACCACCCTGTATGTAATATTTTTGTTTAAAAAAGTACTCAGGAACCATTTAGAAGTAAAATTATCAAATAAAATTCAGGTCGATCCATTTAAAAATCGAAAGTTGACTCCTCAATTTCTGACTTTTGAACCACCCTGTATAAATTAAAATTCATAGCTGAAACCGCATAATTAGCACATGTACCCTAGATTTTTTTATTTTTCAAAAACTCTTTCAGGGGCCGAGTAATTTGAGGTGTCCAAGTTTGGTGGGACACCCTGTATAAAACAGAAAAAAGGACTACCTACCTATGTTTGTTTGTTTGTTTGTCCGAAGTTGTTTAGCCAAAACGGTAAGAGATAGCGAAAAATGTCTCAGAATTGACCCCCTCAAAACCATTATCGCTTTGTCCAGAAAAATTAAAAAAAGTTCAAAAAGGCTTTGCTGTCCAGCAGTACGGCCATGCCTTAGTAAATTTGAAATTTAGTTTCGTTGCAAAGCACGGGCAAACGGCTAGTGTAAAAATAAAATGAAATTTGATTTTGATTAAAAAAAAAAAAAAACAAGCTCATGGGTAATTAAATTTTCACATAATATCTGATGGAGAATGCCATTTTGGATAAGTGGAACACTAAGGAAATCACAACAACTACAGATTCTTCTGCTTTAGTTTTACATGCTTTTGAAGGTAATGACGGTAGCCATATTGGATTGCTGTTATCAGTTTGTTTATATGACAGGTTTGAGGCTCTCCATTACTGATCTATTAATTATTCCTCCATGGATTAAAGTTAAGAAAAGCCAGACTGTCCCTCAAGTCGGGCTAATGCGCTGTGATTGGTTGAAACACTGATTTGAGGGAGGGTCCGGCTTATCTCAATATTAATTCTGTTGGTCCCTATGTAAACCTAACATAAATGAATCGCGAATCACCGAAGTTAAACAACGTCCAGCGAGGTGAAGACTTCGTGATGCTGTCATTCTGGCCCTACACAGGCTGGGGGATGTTAATGTGGATAGTATAGGTTTGTGAGTTTCCTGCGAATGAAGGGTCGAAATATGACCATGCAGTTGAAAGCGACGTTAAACCCGAAAAAAGTATACTGTGCTTTCTCCCCTAACACTCACTTTCTATCCCTTCCTTTTCCTTTCTTCTGTTATCAAAATTAATTAAACAAACGTAAAAAAAGGTTTTCCCTACACTGAATCTATGCTAAGTAATAGGTCAAAGGTGAGAAAGATACATAGAAAGGGAGTGAGAGATAGGGAGGGAGAGAGATGAGAGGAAAGAAGATGATGAAGTGAAATGAGGTTACAGAAGTACGAGTAAATATAGGAGAGATTCAGAGATAAAAGAGGGAGAGAGTGATTGAGAGTCAGAGTAGGTGTGTGTGTGTGAGAGAGAGGGAGAGAGAGAGAGAGAGAGAGAGAGAGAGAGAGAGAGAGAGAGAGAGAGAGAGAGAGAGAGAGAGGGAGAGAGTCTCTACAGAGGGGAGAAACCACAACAAAACGCTATCGAAAACACTGATGTATCTCTCTCTTTCTCTTTCTCCATCTCTCTCTCTTTCTCCATCTCTCTCTCTTTCTTAATCTCTCTCCCTCTATCTCTCTCTCTCCAACCCTCTCTCCCTCTATCTCTCTCTCTTTTCTCTATATCTCTATATCTCTCCCCTCTCTCTCTCCCTCTCTCTCTCTCTCTCTCTCTCTCTCTCTCTCTCTTTCTCTATCTCTCTCTCTTTTTCTCCATATCTCTCTCTCACTCGGCTGAGAATCATTCCAATAAACACAAACTGACCTGTATCCCCTCTCTTCTCGTCTGTTCTTTACCTTTCTCCCCATCTCTCCCTCCCTCCTATCTCCGTGTCAATAAAAATCTAAATTGACGTTGCAAAAACTACCTCATGCAGTGGCGTTATTAGAAAAAGTGGAAAAAGTGGAAAGAGGGAAAGAGAGAGAAATAGATAAATAACTGAGGGACTGAAAAATAGTAAGTAGGACTGAAAAAGTGGGTAATTAAAGTTTGAGACTGAAAGAGTGAGTAAATTTATAGATAGAAAAATGTACAATAGAGAGAAGCAAAAATAATTCTAGGAAGATATAGTGGAAAGATAGAAAGTGCCAGAGAGATAGAACAAGAGAATAATAAAAAGTGAGAAAATGAAGGGGAAGATAAAGATAATGGAAAGACGGATAGAGGAGTGGGGATGAGAGGGAGAGAGAGAGAGAGAGATTGATAGATAATACGTATAATATAACTTGTTTTATTGGTTTTTTTTTTTAATTTACAAAAATCCCCTAAGCTAAGGACTAACTTTTATTGAATATTAAATGTATAGAGAGAGAGAGACAAAGTGTGGAATTGAAAAATAGAGAGAGGGAGAGGGAGGGAAAAAGAAAGAGTGGGAATCAAAAAGAGAGAGAGAGAGATACAGAAAAGGAGTTGGGTTATTTATAACAGGGTTTGGTAGAGAATTCACTTTGGAGGATAAAAACCTCAAAAGGCAAAACTGTTGGATACCACCCCCGTCCTGCATATTTCCCCAAACCATTGAGTAGTACACTAAGTTGACCAAACAATGCCTGTTCAGGACCTCAGGGTTAGCTATATTATTGTTCTCCTCTCGAATTTTGCGATCTCAGTAGAACGATAGATAAGCGGACTTCTCTGGAGGTCGTGGGTTCGAGCCCCAAGGTTTGGTAATTTTAATAAGGCAGATTTGAGTGACATCGCTCATATGATTAACTCGAATTTAATCATTTCTGTTCTCGAGTAATATTTCCTCAATAATTTCAGTTTGTGACCACATAATAAAGACTCTGAGGGTTAGGTGGTAGAATATGCTTTGAGCATTAACCTCGCCTGGTGGTAACCTTCTACTAAGGAGTGTTATTATTATTACGTGGTCTCTTTAATCTCTCATCGTATTCATCTAATAGAACTTAACTTAATGCTTTTGGTTCGATTTCAGCCTGTTTTTTTTTTTTTTTTTTTTTTCATTGGCTTCGTTTGTTTTTATTTCCTCTATTGATATAATATCATAGTGCATCTTGAAAAAAAAATCTAAATAATATGTACCTAGAAATTAAAAAAAAGGATAGTTACCTAATTTTATTTATTTTGAAAATAATGATTTTTCGATAGTGAAATAACAGAATAGTAAACCCGTATTAAAAGTTAAAACTGTGAAGAAGACGGAAAATCACCATATTTTATAAGTTTGTATGGTGATCGAACCTGCAATCAAAGGTTTAAGAGCAATCCTTAACGATAGCTGGGCTAGTTTTAGTTAGAACCCATTGGGTGGATTGGGGGACATTAGCTTGGAAGAGGCAATGGGACAAATTTCGGAGGTAAATAATTTCGGGTCACAACAATAATGTATGTACAATGTACCTACTAATAGGTATGTACATACTTACTCGTACATGCATAGTAGGTATGTACATACTTACTAGTACATGCATAATAGGTATGTACAATTGTACATACTTACTAGTACATGCATAATAGGTATGTACAATTGTACATACTTACTAGTACATGCATAATAGGTATGTACATACTTACTCGTACATGCATAATAGGTATGTACATACCTACTAGTACATGCATAATATGTATGTACTGTACATATTTACTAGTACATGCATAATAGGTATGTACATACTTACTAGTACATGCATAAAAGGTATGTACAGTTAACATTGTACCTATAATTGGACTGCATAGGAGAGACAAAGTGGGGAGTTATGTGACCCGAAATTATTTACCAAAGGTAAATAATTTCGGGTCACAACAATAATGTATGTACAATGTACCTACTAATAGGTATGTACATACTTACTCGTACATGCATAGTAGGTATGTACATACTTACTAGTACATGCATAATAGGTATGTACAATTGTACATACTTACTAGTACATGCATAATAGGTATGTACAATTGTACATACTTACTAGTACATGCATAATAGGTATGTACATACTTACTCGTACATGCATAATAGGTATGTACATACCTACTAGTACATGCATAATATGTATGTACTGTACATATTTACTAGTACATGCATAATAGGTATGTACATACTTACTAGTACATGCATAAAAGGTATGTACAGTTAACATTGTACCTATAATTGGACTGCATAGGAGAGACAAAGTGGGGAGTTTCAGGAACACTAATGGTTTGCGGGTCTTTGAATGAGTCAATAGTTTATTTTAGGGACAGTAAAATTTAATAGCTGTTATTAGACCACTGGTCAAGGCATGGGATTATAAATAAAGAGTAGGTATACCAGGTGTCTAGCTGGTTTACTAAAAAGCAGAATTAGTAAACCCATAATCTAGCTAAGAGACAATAAAATATAATAGGTATTTTACCCCTACGAAAGGACTAGTTGGTGTTGTGCAATCACCACAGATACGTTAGTAGAGTATGTAGGTGAACCCATCAGAAAACTTGATGTGAGGTTACCCATCAGGAGAATTTGAAGATGGACGTGGATGAGGTACATGGAGATGGGTGGAGATGATGTAAATGGAGATGGGTGGAGATGAGGTAAATGGAGATGGGTAGAGATGAGGTGAATTGAGATGGGTAGAGATGAGGTAAATGGAGATGGGTAGAGATGAGGTACATTGTGATGGGTAGAGATGAGGTAAATTGAGATGGGTAGAGATGAGGTACATTGTGATGGGTAGAGATGAGGTAAATTGAGATGGGTAGAGATGAGGTACATTGTGATGGGTAGAGATGATGTAAATGGAGATGGGTAGAGATGAGGTAAATTGAGATGGGTAGAGATGAGGTAAATTGAGATGGGTAGAGATGAGGTAAATGGAGATGGGTAGAGATGAGGTAAATGGAGATGGGTAGAGATGAGGTACATTGTGATGGGTAGAGATGAGGTAAATTGAGATGGGTAGAGATAAAGTAAATTGGACTTGGGTAGAGATGAGGTAAATGGAGATGGGTAGAGATGAGGTAAATTGAGATGGGTAGAGATGAGGTAAATGGAGATGGGTAGAGATGAGGTAAATTGAGATGGGTAGAGATGAGGTAAATGGAGATGGGTAGAGATGAAGTAAATTGGACTTGGGTAGAGATGAGGTAAATGGAGATGGGTAGAGATGAGGTAAATTGAGATGGGTAGAGATGAGGTAAATGGAGATGGGTAGAGATGAGGTAAATTGAGATGGGTAGAGATGAGGTGAATTGAGATGGGTAGAGATGAGGTGAATTGAGATGGGTAGAGATGAGGTAAATGGAGATGGGTAGAGATGAGGTAAATTGAGATGGGTAGAGATGAGGTAAATGGAGATGGGTAGAGATGAGGTAAATTGAGATGGGTAGAGATGAGGTAAATGGAGATGGGTAGAGATGAGGTAAATTGAGATGGGTAGAGATGAGGTACATTGTGATGGGTAGAGATGAGGTAAATTGAGATGGGTAGAGATGAGGTACATTGTGATGGGTAGAGATGAGGTAAATTGAGATGGGTAGAGATGAGGTACATTGTGATGGGTAGAGATGATGTAAATGGAGATGGGTAGAGATGAGGTAAATTGAGATGGGTAGAGATGAGGTAAATTGAGATGGGTAGAGATGAGGTAAATGGAGATGGGTAGAGATGAGGTAAATGGAGATGGGTAGAGATGAGGTACATTGTGATGGGTAGAGATGAGGTAAATTGAGATGGGTAGAGATGAAGTAAATTGGACTTGGGTAGAGATGAGGTAAATGGAGATGGGTAGAGATGAGGTAAATTGAGATGGGTAGAGATGAGGTAAATGGAGATGGGTAGAGATGAGGTAAATTGAGATGGGTAGAGATGAGGTAAATGGAGATGGGTAGAGATGAAGTAAATTGGACTTGGGTAGAGATGAGGTAAATGGAGATGGGTAGAGATGAGGTAAATTGAGATGGGTAGAGATGAGGTAAATGGAGATGGGTAGAGATGAGGTAAATGGAGATGGGTAGAGATGAGGTAAATTGAGATGGGTAGAGATGAGGTAAATGGAGATGGGTAGAGATGAGGTAAATTGAGATGGGTAGAGATGAGGTAAATGGAGATGGGTAGAGATGAGGTAAATTGAGATGGGTAGAGATGAGGTAAATGGAGATGGGTAGAGATGAAGTAAATTGGACTTGGGTAGAGATGAGGTAAATGGAGATGGGTAGAGATGAGGTAAATTGAGATGGGTAGAGATGAGGTAAATGGAGATGGGTAGAGATGAGGTAAATGGAGATGGGTAGAGATGAGGTAAATTGAGATGGGTAGAGATGAGGTAAATGGAGATGGGTAGAGATGAGGTAAATTGAGATGGGTAGAGATGAGGTAAATGGAGATGGGTAGAGATGAGGTAAATTGAGATGGGTAGAGATGAGGTACATTGTGATGGGTAGAGATGAGGTAAATTGAGATGGGTAGAGATGAGGTACATTGTGATGGGTAGAGATGATGTAAATGGAGATGGGTAGAGATGAGGTAAATTGAGATGGGTAGAGATGAGGTACATTGTGATGGGTAGAGATGAGGTAAATTGAGATGGGTAGAGATGAGGTACATTGTGATGGGTAGAGATGATGTAAATGGAGATGGGTAGAGATGAGGTAAATTGAGATGGGTAGAGATGAGGTAAATTGAGATGGGTAGAGATGAGGTAAATGGAGATGGGTAGAGATGAGGTAAATGGAGATGGGTAGAGATGAGGTACATTGTGATGGGTAGAGATGAGGTAAATTGAGATGGGTAGAGATGAAGTAAATTGGACTTGGGTAGAGATGAGGTAAATGGAGATGGGTAGAGATGAGGTAAATTGAGATGGGTAGAGATGAGGTAAATGGAGATGGGTAGAGATGAGGTAAATTGAGATGGGTAGAGATGAGGTAAATGGAGATGGGTAGAGATGAGGTAAATGGAGATGGGTAGAGATGAGGTAAATTGAGATGGGTAGAGATGAGGTAAATGGAGATGGGTAGAGATGAGGTAAATTGAGATGGGTAGAGATGAGGTAAATTGAGATGGGTAGAATGAGGTAAATGGAGATGGGTAGAGATGAGGTAAATGGAGATGGGTAGAGATGAGGTAAATGGAGATGGGTAGAGATGAGGTAAATGGAGATGGGTAGAGATGAGGTAAATGAGATGGGTAGAGATGAGGTAAATGGAGATGGGTAGAGATGAGGTAAATTGAGATGGGTAGAGATGAGGTAAATTGAGATGGGTAGAGGTAGGTTGAGGTTGTAAATGTAATAGGACACTAGACACATGTAAAGAAAGATGTTAGGATGGAGTGGGGCAGGGAAACTGTGTGAAGAACAGTGGTGAATGGAAACAGAAAAAGGGAAGAAGGAAAAAAGGAAAGGTGTAAGAGAGAGAGAGAGAGAGAAAGAGAGAGAGAAAGAGAGAGAAAAAGAGAGAGAGAGAAAGAGAAAGAGAGAGTTAGGGAGAGAGAGAGAGAAAGAATGAGAGAGAGACAGAACGAAAAAAAGAGAGGTAGAAGGGAAGAAATAAATTAAAAAATGGATAGTAATAAAAAAGAAAGAAAATACGTTAGTACAATACATATACAGATGTCCTAACTAAAGAGTGGAGTTATTGCCTATGGCAATTTCTTCCATAATATCTTTGTGCATACTTATTTATACCACTTGATTAGGACTAATGAGTCCCATTGTGATCAATATCTCCAATGGGAGGATAAATTGTCATGACCCGGATGGGTTTTGAACCCGCGATCTTTGTGGATTACCAGACCGAGTGACCTAAAGAGAGTAATTATAAGTAAGAGTGAGAGAATACACTGCAGTAAGAATGGTAAAAGTGTGTGGTGTGAGAGAGAGAGAGAGAGAAATAGGACAAGAAAATGGGAATAGGAAAGGGAAGAAAATATGGAGAGAGAATGAAAGGTAGGAGAGGGAACAAAAAGGGGACAGCCAGAGAGTAACAGAGAAACAGAGAGTAATATTGATAGAAGGAGACGAAGAGAAAGATAGATAAAGGGAGCAGAGGACAGAAGGATAACAAGGAAAGAGAGAAAGAGGAACTATTCTATTTTATCGCCAAACAAATGGGTGGTGACCACTATACAGGGTCAGATCTGCATTCCTTGCGGCACTTAGCTCCCTTTCACTCTCTCCAATTTCTCTTCTACCACTCTTTATACCTCTTCTCTTACTACTTCTCTCTCTTTCTCACACACACACCTCTCACTCATTCTCTCTCTCTCTCTCTCTTATACTTACACACTTTTTCTCTCTATCACTGTATCTATCTCTCTCTTTCAAATTCCCCTTCTATTACTATTCATACTTATTCTCCAATATCTATCTTGTTATCCTATATCTTTCTCTACCTGTCTTTCTCTCTTTCTCTCCCCATCTCTCTCTTCCTCCCTCCTATCCCTTTTCATCTAACCGTTCTCCTGTCATGTTGTGAAAAGCAGTACTTTCTGGAATTTATGTGGGTCACTATTATAATGGTGTGTCGTTTAGCAGTGTCTCCAGCTCTCCAGGATATTCCAGGATACTTCAGGTTAGTCTATTTGGTAAATATGATTGTAATGTGAGTTTCTTCGGAAGATCCTGGGTTGAGGTTCTTTTGGCGAAGGAAATGATAATATAATAATAATAATATTCTTTAGTGGAAGTTAACCACCAGGCGAGGTTAATGCTTAAAGCATTTTCTACTTACTACCTAAACCTATAGACTCTAAGGGCGGAATTAATAGACATATTTCTAATACCTCTGTGACTCTAAGTCACGGATTGCGTACTGTGTAAGATAGGGAAAACCGACCCTTAGCAATGACTTGTGATATAGAATTTGTCTATTAATTTCGTCCCAAGTCTTATTATTATGAGGTCACAAACTCAAATTAATGAAGAAAAATACATTCAGTGGGTAGGATTCGAACCAACGGATCCTACCCGAATACAGACTAGCGCGTCATCTTAGCCAGCTGGAGTATTTGTACTATCACCTCGTGATTAACACAAATATGATAACTTAGGAGGAAAATTCGTTCATCTGTCCCCATCACCAACACAAGCAAAATATGGTTCGTGTTAATGGTTGGGTGGAAGATATAGCCAAAGGCAATAACCCCGCCCTTCTAGTTAGGACATTTGGGATTTTTACCACATAATAATATGTCTTGGGCTTACTGCTGGAATAATGGGACTTAATAGTTATTATTGGGCAGTATAAATAAGACGATATTATTATTATTATTATATAATGTTATATATTTTTTTCTCTCTTTTTACTTCTCTTATGTTGTATATTAATTTGTAATTATCTATATTGTATATAATATGTCCAATTAAAAAAAGTGTAAATAAATAAATAAGTGTTCACCCTGTATAAGAGAGTAATGTTACTTAATTAATCTAATGGCCAAAGTCTAGGGTCCCCCTACCCTGGCCCTCAGGTCATAAAGACAAGGAGACTCCCTGCCCTCATGACCTGACCATGATCATTACATTAGCGTCCTTCCCTGTCCCTACCAAAGAAAAGCCAAAGGAAAGCTAACATACGAAATGCACCTTGGGTTGTTCTCTATTTCGCCCATGTTTAACAAGGATCTTTAGCTCATCTTACAAACTTGGATTCGTCCATGAAACACTGCGTAAAGTCAAAATATTACGAAAATACCACACTGAACCGAACTCAGTAGCTTCATCAATAAGGCTGTGAATTTGTGATCTACAACTGTGAGATATTTACTTACATAAATATATTAATTATAATTATGTATCTGTCCCTCTAAAAACTCTATACCTATAATGAACATGGAAAAAATTATATGAGAGAGAGAGAGAGATTGAATTGAATTGAAAATGTGGTAAATTTATTTACATCAAGAAAATATACATTTTGGATTACCTCCTAAGCTAAACTTAACTTTTTGGAGAGAGACAGAGATATTGAAATGTCATCTTCATATTTATCATGACCATTAATCTACTAATATGAAATAATAGAAAAATAAAAGGAGAACATGGGTCGTTTGGGACTCGAACTCAAGACCCATCAGCTACAGCGTCACCGAACTACCTACGATTATTGTACCCTTAGTGTCACAGCTCACAGCCCCTATTGCGCTTACTACCCCTATCCTTATCTTCCATCCCTGACCATAACAAATGTTAGGTAGCAAAGCCCCCGTCCGAAAAGTTTCGTAAGCCTATAAATAATTATTATTCTAAGCTTCTTTCTCTGTGCCTCTCCTTTTCTATCTTTCCCCCTTCCTCTTACATATCTCTCTACCTCTTCTCTCCCTTTCTCTTCCTCTCTCTCTCTCTCCTCTCCTCCTTTCTCTCCCTTTCCGTCGTCTCTCTCTCTCCCCTCTTCTCTTTCTGTCTCTCTCTCTTCTCTCTAGCTCTTTCTCTCTTTCTCTCTAGATATTTCTTCTCTTTCTCTCTAGCTCTTTCTTCTCTTCTCTCTAGATCTTTCTTCTCTTCTCTCTCTCTCTTTTCCTCTCTATTCTCTCTTCTCCTCTGTCTCTCTTCTCTATCCTCTCCCTCTTCTCTTCTTCTCTCTCTTTCTCTCTCACCTCTTCTCTCTCTCTCTCCCTAACGCTCTATACATCCACGTTTTCCTCTATCCATTATTCCTTTACTTCTCTCTCTTATTCCTTTCTGCCACTCTAGTTGGTTATCGTAAACCGAAATGGCCCTAATAATGATTTCTCTACACTCTCATACGTTAGGAGTGAGATGGAGAAGGATAGAGCTATGTAAAGAGAGCGAGAGAGAGAGAGAGAGGGATATATAGGGATAGAGTTATATAAAGAGAGGAGAGAGAGAAAGGGAGAGGGAGAAATAGTGATTTTTTTAAATACAATAGTATACTCGTAGTACATTAACATAACACTCTTAAGATAATAATTATAATTATTATAACCTTATTGTGGAGGAGAGATAGGAATAGAGTTTATAAAGAGAGAGAAGGATAGAATTATATAAAGAAAGAGAGGAACAGATAGAGGAGACACACAGGAAAAGAGAGGGAAATAGACAAAGGAGAGAAGTAAGCTGGAAAGGGAGTTAAATAGATGGGGGAGGGAAAGTAATTTTCAACAAGATGGCATTGAGCTTGGGATCCAAGTCAGTTTATCAATTATTTGAGGCCACATTATCTTATCTGCAGCCTCCTCGGTATTCCACCATTATTACTCTTGTTCGGGATGAATATTAAGCCTCCTATTTGTAAAGCTCTTACATTACTACCCATATTTTCATTCCTCCTTCCTACCCTGACTACCCACTTGAATTTAATGTGTTCCCCAATTCGTTATCCTATGTTCCCGTCCAGATCCTGCAATTTATCTTAAGTGTTATCTATTTGCTCTCCTTTTCACAATTTGCTCCCGTCTTCCCAAGATCCCGAGGCAACCTCCTCTGTATCTCACTCTCTCTCATCATTCCTCTTCTCTTCTCCCTCCCACTTCTCACTCTTATTTCTCTCTCCTCTCTCTCTCTCTCTCTCTCTCTCTCTCTCTCTCTCTCTCTCTCTCTCTCTCTCTTATCTCTCTCTCTACCCATTTCTTTTCTCTCTCTTAAATTCACTCTACTCATTCCCTTTTCTCTCTCTCTTTCTCTCTTAAATTCTCTCTACTCATTCTCTTTTCTCTCTCTCTATCACTCTCCCTCTTACCTCTCTCATTCTTAAATTCACTCTACTTATTCCATTTTCTCTCTCTCTTTCTCTCTTAAATTCTCTCTACTCATTCTCTTTTCTCTCTCTCTCTCACTCTCCCCCTTATCTCTCCCTCTCTCTTATCTCTCTCACTACTTTCTTCCTCCTATCTCTCTCTCCCTTTTTTCTATTATATCTTACTCCCACTTCTCCCTCCCTCTCTCTCCCTCTCCATACGTCCCTTCCTTCCTATCCTCTTCCTCTTTATAATTCTCTACCCACAGCTTTCTCCACACTTTTTCCTCTCTTTTGTATTTTTCCTTTTAGTCTCCAACTAGAAACGCATTTGCTTTCTACGAAGTAACTTACTTTTTGCACTATATTCAAGCTAATTTTAAGAAGACGCGCGGTAGACAGTCTCAGTTTATGAAATTTTAGCCTTTGTTTGATGTTTTTAGCAAGAATTACAATGTGGGTAGATAGTATTATTTAGTATAATATCGGATTATTCATTAAAGGTTAATTATAGGTGTTTGTTCTGACGTCAAGCAAATTCAACGAACTCAATTGACCTGCTCAATCGATAAGATGGCGGACTTGTTACCTTGAGGTCGGTGGTTCGAGTCCCAGGTATAACGAGATTTTTTTCCTTTTAAACTCTTTAACTCTGCTGGGGCAAGTCGTTCGCGCCGTTAATGGAGATTTATTGAGGTAATGTTGATTAAATGTGATCGACACAAATATAAAAACATTCTATTTGTATTATTTAAAATTCACTAAAGTGATTATTGACCTTATAATCAATACTTGTTTAAGAAATTTTCTTACATTTATTGTAAGAAATACCTATACATTTTGATGATAACTCATTTGAGAAGAACAAATTGTCAGTTTTAATCAAATCAATATTATCCTACCCACAACTGTCAATATCAATTTAGCTTTTATTTTACATATTAATATCTTTTGATATACTTACTTTTAATTTTTTTTTAAAAAATTTATCTCCAACCTTTTTCTTTATTTCTTTTACTTCTATATATCTAATCGTGACGTTGTATTTATACATTTATGTATTTTATGTACAGTAAAAAAATAAAATTGAAATTATTCCTATTGTATTACATGTTTTCTATTACATTTATTCTCTCTTCAATTCTTAATAATACAACACCAAAAGTACTAATGTATGAAACAGTCACTGCTGCTAATGTTGGTTTTTTAAAAACAACAATCATATCAACAATGGACGGGATGAACATGAAAATGGACAGAAAAAATGAACAATCAAAAACAACAATTAAAAACAACAACCGGGACATGACAAGTTATCCTCCCATTTGGGATTTTTAAAACATAATAATATGTATTGGGCTTACTGCTGGAATAATGGGACTTTAGTAGTCTTAATCGGGCACTATAAATAAGGCGATATTATTATTATTATCATACTAATAATACCGCCTCTTGCCCTTCCCTCCCCCCCTGCCCCTGTCCACAGGTGCCAAGCAGTACTCCCTCCCCATCTCCCCCTACGCCAAGCCAGGCCTGTGGACCCTGGAGGTGATCATTGAGGGCGAGATCTTCTCCCGGACGGTTAACATCTCCACCCAACCCTTCCCGTCCAGCAAGCGAGAGGCCATCGCTCAGCGACACTACGTGGAGTTGAGGTTCATGAGTGAGATGAAGAAGACGTACAAGCCTGGCCTGCCCTTTGTGGGAATGGTGAGTGGAATGGAATTTGTTTGACTGGAATAGAATACAGGTATAATAGAATAGGATGGAATGGTCTCATTCCATCCTATAGAAGAGGCCATCGCTCAGCGACACTACGTGGAGTTGAGGTCCATGAGTGAGATGAAGAAGACGTACAAGCCTGGCCTGCCCTTTGTGGGAATGGTGAGTGGAGTGGATTTGATTTGAGTGGAATAGAATGCAGGTGTAATAGAATAGGATGGAATGAGAGAGAAGTGGCCATCGCTCAGAGACACTACGTGGAGTTGAGGTTCATGAGTGAGATGAAGAAGACGTACAAGCCTGCCCTTTGTGGGAATGGTGAGTGGAATGGAATTGATTTGAGTGTAATGGAATTGATTTGGGTGGAATTGATCGCTCAGAGACACTACGTGGAGTTGACGTTCATGAGTTAGATGAAAAAGACGTACAAGCCTGGCCTGCCCTTTGTGGGAATGGTGAGTGGAATGGAATTTGTTTGAGTGGAATTGATCGCTCAGAGACACTACATGGAGTTGAGTGAGATGGAGAAGACGTACAAGCCTGGCCTGCCTTTTGTGGGAATGGTGAGTGGAATGGAATTGATTTGAGTGGAATTGATCGCTCAGAGACTTTACGTGGAGTTGAGGTTCATGAGTGATATGAAGAAGACGTACAAGCCTGGCCTGCCTTTGTGGGAATGGTGAGTGGAATGGAATTGGTTTGAGTGGAATTGATCGCTCAGAGACACTACGTGGAGTTGAGGTTTATGAGTGAGATGAGAATACGTACATGATTATCTGTATCACTTATTATAAAAGAAACAAATTTAATCAAGTTTTATATACAATTAGGTATGTACATTTACAAATACAAATTAATTAGAAATTATAAAACAAAACTTGATCAAGGGCGGTGCTAATAATAATACTCTTTACTGGAAGGTAACCACCAGGCGAGATTAATGTTCAAAGCATTTTCTTCCACCTAACCCTCAGAGTCTATTTATTATGTGGTCTCCTAAACTCAAATTACTGAGGAAAAATTCATGCACTGAATAGGATTCGAACCAACGGATCCCAACGCTACCTGGATTACCAGACTAGCGCGTTAACCACTTGACTACTAGAATCAAACACCTCGGCCGAGGTGTGAAGAACGCCTATACAAAGAAAGAGACAGCCCGGCAGAGTGTAAGGTTACGGAAAACATAGTTCCCATGCATTTCATGTACTTTCAGCCAGCGAAAAGTGCAACATGAATTTCAAAAATTGCGATTTTTATTGCAGAAATGGTCTCTACGTTGAATAGAATAGAATAGAATATACCTTGTTTATACTGCAGAGGTAAGACTGAAAAGTCCCTTTACTCCAGCAGTCAAACAGGTTTTATATATTTTATGGGATAAATATTTTACATATTAAGAACATATTATTAAAAACTTATATAATTTTCTTCCCCATTTCAGATCGAATCAGTCAGCTCGGAGAAAGCTATCCGAGTCCGGGTGAAGGTCCTGGATGACGTCACGGCTATCTACAGTCAGGACATCGAGATGGTGAGGGGGGAGGGCATGTTCGTCGTGCCGGCGGTCATTTCCGACGCGGACCATATAGTTATTCAGGTGAGAAACCATATAGTTATTCGGGTGAGAAACCATTTTTTTTTTTTTTTTTTTTTTTTTTTTTTTTAAATACAACATCAAATCTTGCCAGCTTTTTAGGGCTAGACAAGCAATTACAGATGCGAATATATTTATTGTGTGTTTATGTACAATCATATAATATATAGGTATACAATACATACTGATAGCTTAAAATTAAGGTGAATATAATAAAACATAACATAGAAGAAATAAACCATATTGTTAGTCGGGTGATAAATTGTATAGATATTCAGGTGAGAGACCACATACTTATTCAAGTGATAGACCATATTGTTATTCAGGTGAGAAACCATATAGTTATCCTCCTGAGACCTGGGCATGTTTTCCCGAAAGTACTGATTTGGACCTGGATGTACTGTTAAAAGTAAATAAGACAGATACTGCTTGAGTCCTCGGCATGTATTCCAGAAAGTACTGATTAAGACCTGGCAGACTTTTAAAAGTACATGGAATTTAAAAAATTCCCGACGGTTTTTGAGAGAAGATAGTAGTGTGAAGTGAAGTTGTCTTATGTACTTTTAAAAGCACATTCAGGTCTAAGGAGGTTATTCAGGTGAGAAACCATATAGTTATTCAGGTGAGAAACCACATAGTTATTCAAGTGATAGACCATATTGTTATTCAGGTGAAAAACAATATAGTTTTTCGGGTGATAAATCATATAGTTGTTCAGGTGAGAAGCAATATAGTTATACGGGTGAGAAGCCATATGGTTATACGGGTGAGAAATCATATAGTTATTCAGATGAGAGACAACATACTTATTCAAGTGATAGACCATATTGCTATTCAGGTGAGAAACCATATAGTTATTCAGGTGAGAGATCACACACATACTTATTCAAGCGATAGACCGTATTGTTATTCAGATGAGAAACCATATAGTTATTCAGGTGAGAGACCACATAGTTATTCAAGTGATAGACCATATTGTTATTCAGGTGAGAGATCACATACTTATTCAAGTGATAGACCATATAGTTATTCAGGTGAGAGACCACATACTTATTCAAGTGATAGACCATATAGTTATTCAGGTGAGACACAATATAGTTATTCAGGTGAGAGACCACATACTTATTCATGTGAGAGACCACATACTTATTCAAGTGATAGACCATATAGTTATTCAGGTGAGAGACCACATACTTATTCAAGTGATAGACCATATAGTTATTCAGGTGAGAGACCACATACTTATTCAAGTGATAGACCATATTGTTATTCAGGTGAGAAATCATATAGTTATTCAGATGAGAGATCACATAGTTATTCAATTGATAGACCATATTGTTATTCAGGTGAGAAACCACATAGTTATTCAAGTGATAGACCATATAGTTATTCAGGTGAGAGACCATATTGTTATTCAGGTGATAAATCATATAGTTGTTCAGGTGAGAAGCCATATAGTTATACGGGTGAGAGACCACATAGTTATTCAAGTGATAGACCATATAGTTATTCAGGTGAGAGACCACATACTTATTCAAGTGATTGACCATATTGTTATTCAGGTGAGAAACCATATAGTTATTCAGGTGAGAGACCACATAGCTATTCAAGTGATAGACCGTGTTGTTATTCAAATGAGAAACCATATAGTTATTCAGGTGAGAGACCACATAGTTATTCAATTGATAGACCATATTGTTATTTAGGTGAGAAACCACATAGTTATTCAAGTGATAGACCATATAGTTATTCAGGTGAGAGACCATATTGTTATTCAGGTGATAAATCATATAGTTGTTCAGGTGAGAAGCCATATAGTTATACGGGTGAGAGACCACATAGTTATTCAAGTGATAGACCATATCAGGTGAGAAACCATATAGTTATTCAGGTGAGAGACCACATAGTTATTCAAGTGATACACCATGCTGTTATTCAGGTGAGAGACCAACAAATCGAAATGTCTACAGTTGTGTGTACTTTTCAC
>CM044961.1:28657049-28707625 GCA_024516035.1 Bactericera cockerelli | reverse complement strand
ACCTGGGATTGATCCCCAGGGGAGCCAGGAATATTTCTCCTTGGATGTTTGGAGTCCACTCATACCTCTTGAGGAAAAATGAGTTTCTGCTTTAATACGAGCAGCTACCAGCTACCAGTGGCGGAATTATAGGCAAAATAAGTTATTGTATTAAATTGGTATTACGCCCTGTGATTCTGCACTACCCAATAAAAATATGAAGTAATAATACGTATAAAAAAATATAGGATAAGGAAAGTAATAGTAGGCAGCCTCCGTGGCGTAATGGTTGTGACTACTGCCCGTAGTCCAGAGTTCCCGAGTTCAACTCCCGGCTGGAGCAGACTTTTCGAAGAAAATTCTGTTCCATCCAATAACGTGAGGCTGCCATTTCCGGCCCTACCCAGGCTGGGTGAGGTTAATGTGGGTAGCTGGTACGATTCCCAGCGAATGGAGGGTAAAACCCCCGTCCTGACTATCTATCTAAGTCAGGACGTTAAAATCAAATAGAATCAACTGGTCACAATAGATCTAATTAGGTCGCAGTGTTAATTGTAAGGGTTTCACTGAAAACCCTGCAACCAGGTCAGATAATAATAATAAAAAAAAGTAATAGTATTATTTTTATAAAACAAAAATCGAAATCTCGCACTCTAGAGAAAATTGAAGTAAAGATATTTTAATTCAGTACTTTTATCTTGGCTTTTTCTAAAATTAACTTGTGTAATCATCATATTTATTAGTAACTAGCGGGCTGGACCCGCTTCGCCAAGCCATCACACACACACCACCCATACATCACACACACACACACATCCACACACACACATACACCACACAAACACCATACCAAATACACACAACACACACAAACACATCCACACACACACACACATCCACACACACACACACACACACACAAACACACACACACACACACACACACAACAATCATCGCTGTAAATTTCAAAATCCCGAGCCAAATCTCTCATAGCGGATATTGATAATGTAGCAAACTGGCCTATATTTCGAGAACGGTTTGTCAGAATATGGCAACAAAAGGCTCAAATAAGCATGTGATGTTCTGAGAGAGTTTTACAATAAAAAAATATGGGTCCCTACGATAAATTTTAGGTTCCGCGCTGGAATCTGTTAAAAAACGAGAAAAGTCTGAAAAAAAGGTCAAAATTTCGAACATTCTGGCTTATATCTCGAGAACGGTACGTCAGTATGTGGCCTAAAATGAATTAAATGAAAGTTAATTTTGTCTAATGTGTTATTAAATAATAAAAAATATAGGTCCTCGCGATAGATTTCAAGTTCAAGGGCAAAGACTGTCTTAAAATCGGACCCTTCCTCAAGGCAATACTCGAGGAAGGTCATAACTCAAGGACGGTTTGGAATTTTGGACTTTTGATAATTTTCCTGGCACTTTTCGGCAATTTCACTTGGGGTCATCTCTCATCAATTTTTTGCTATCTCTTACCGTTTCGCCTAAACAATTCCTGCACACAAAGTCCGTCCATATTTCTCATTTATACAGTATGTTTCAGAAAAGGTGGCCACCCCCTCGTAACTTTTGAACGCGACGGAATTTTTCAATTCTGTAAAGTCCTAGGTATAGGAAGTGCCCTATGGCCCATCCTGTGGTCATATTTATTTTTGGCCCCGGTCGGCCCTTCCGGCTTTTAGGCCATATTTTTTCATTTTTCTCGCGAATTTTAAATGGAATGCTATATTTTTTATTCCTGTTAATTAAAGTCCAAGTTAGGCTGAGTATAATGAGCTATTAAAATTTTCAAAAAACTTATCAGGGGCGGAGCTGGTAGGGTGCAAGGTTCAGAATTGTTACACCCTGTATTTCAGCGTTAGTTGGATTTTTTAGTACAATTTTTATTTACATAGGTTCAAAACATTGTTTTACACCATATGAAATCAAAAAATATTCTTGTTTTCATTTATTCAGGGCCGTAGTTAAGTTTTTGTAAAAGTACTTTTTTTCTCACGTCAATTTTTCCGTAAATTAATGGTGTTTTCGAAATTGGCATTTTTAGAGGTGAAAGTCTGCAGTGACATATGTTTTTTATACTTAAAATCGGAAGAAAAGTTAACGGAGAAGCGATTAAGGCCATAAAAAAAGCTTTTTAACCTGCTAGTTTTTTTCACAACAGTGTCCGGTAAAGTGGGTGAATTTCGAAATTATTGGATTTTTTTTGTTGTTGAGGAAATACAATAATTGGCATAGAGAATAAATAATACCTAATAAGGGAATAATACTTCAATAAACATAAATAAATGCGAAATCAAATGAAAACTTTTCAAAAAACTTATCAGGGGCGGAGCTGGTAGGGTGCAAGGTTCAGAATTGTTACACCCTGTATTTCAGCGTTAGTTGGATTTTTTAGTACAATTTTTATTTACATAGGTTCAAAATATTGTTTTACACCATATGAAATCAAAAAATATTCTTGTTTTTATTTATTCAGGGCCGTAGTTAAGTTTTTGTAAAAGTACTTTTTTTCTCACGTCAATTTTTCCGTAAATTAATGGTGTTTTCGAAATTGGCATTTTTAGAGGTGAAAGTCTGCAGTGACATATGTTTTTTATACTTAAAATCGGAAGAAAAGTTAACGGAGAAGCGATTAAGGCCATAAAAAAAGCTTTTTAACCTGCTAGTTTTTTCACAACAGTGTCCGGTAAAGTGGGTGAATTTCGAAATTATTGGATTTTTTTTGTTGTTGAGGAAATACAATAATTGGCATAGAGAATAAATAATACCTAATAAGGGAATAATACTTCAATAAACATAAATAAATGCGAAATCAAATGAAAACAACTTCTTTTGAATCAGTGCCGGATTTTTTTATTATTTTTTTTCCTGTCTTCTTTTCACTTTTCAAAGTTCAAGTTGGATCAAAAATAATTTCTGGATAATGCTGCTTTTAAAGTCTGCCCAGGTGCACTCTCTTGGGACAATTTTAGTTAGTAAGTTGGTAAAATCTGTAGAAAACACATTGTCAATCATTCTGGAGCTAGTCCGATGGCGCGTTGAATACAACGATTCTTGTAGGATCACCGAAGTTAAGCAATGTCCAGCGAAGTGAAGACTTCGTGATGATGGCATTCCAGCCTAACCAGGCTGGGTGAGATAAATGTGATTAGCAGGTTGGTTTCCTGCGAATGGAGGGTAACACTCTCGTCATGATATGACCATACAGTTGAAAGTGATATAAAACCCAAACCAAAAAAAAAAAAAAACATGCTGGTGTTGCTAGTAATGAATACCAGGTCTCTAAATTTTTTTTAAGAAAGATTTTTTTTTTCAGAAGATATTTTTCATTTAATTTCGTATGTATTTATGTTTAGTGAAGATTAATTCTCTTATAAGGTATTATTTATTTCGTATCCCAAAAAAACCCCAGTAATTTCGTAATTTACCCGTTTCACTGGACTCAGTATGGAAAAACTAGTTTTCTTTTGTTTAAAAGAAAAATTGTGTTTTCTAAACATTAACAAATATCCAATAATCTCGAAATTTAAGAGAAAAAAAGTACCAGGTCAAGTACCAAACTCTTGAGGGTGAAAATTCAATTATTTTAAGGAGGAGAAGAGATATCCGGCACTGATTCAAAAGAAGTTGTTTTCATTTGATTTCGCATTTATTTATGTTTATTGAAGTATTATTCCCTTATTAGGTATTATTTATTCTCTATGCCAATTATTGTATTTCCTCAACAACAAAAAAAATCCAATAATTTCGAAATTCACCCACTTTACCGGACACTGTTGTGAAAAAACTAGCAGGTTAAAAAGCTTTTTTTATGGCCTTAATCGCTTCTCCGTTAACTTTTCTTCCGATTTTAAGTATAAAAAACATATGTCACTGCAGACTTTCACCTCTAAAAATGCCAATTTCGAAAACACCATTAATTTACGGAAAAATTGACGTGAGAAAAAAAGTACTTTTACAAAAACTTAACTACGGCCCTGAATAAATGAAAACAAGAATATTTTTTGATTTCATATGGTGTAAAACAATGTTTTGAACCTATGTAAATAAAAATTGTACTAAAAAATCCAACTAACGCTGAAATACAGGGTGTAACAATTCTGAACCTTGCACCCTACCAGCTCCGCCCCTGATAAGTTTTTTGAAAATTTTAATAGCTCATTATACTCAGCCTAACTTGGACTTTAATTAACAGGAAAAAAAAATATAGCATTCCATTTAAAATTCGCGAGAAAAATGAAAAAATATGGCCTAAAAGCCGGAAGGCCCGACCGGGGCCAAAAATAAATATGACCACAGGATGGGCCATAGGGCACTTCCTATACTTAGGACTTAACAGAATTGAAAAATTCCGTCGCGTTCAAAAGTTACGAGGGGGTGGCCACCTTTTCTGAAACATACTGTATATAGAGATATCAGAATCGCTTAAACTCGCCTTATTAAATAATGTAAATACTTCGGTACTTCCCATATTAGAGATTCGAACCACCGGATTCTAGGCTATGAGTCCGCTATCTTATCGATCGAGCTACTGAGGTTGGTCTTTAGGGTTACTACTTATATTGATTGTTTGCACGCAGCCATGTTGTTCAACTTTTCTTTTCTTCTTCTTTCATTTTGCTTGGGGTCGGCATTTTTCAAACCTTATGGTTGAGGTAGGTTGTTTGTGGCACATTTTTTCGGATGATTAGGGCGGAGATTTTACCCTCCATTTGCTGGGAACTGTACCAGCTACCCACATTATACTACTCACCCAGTCTGGGTTGGGGCGTGTTAGGTTAATTAATTTAACAGATCTCCAGACAAATCAATACCTGTTGTCATCGAATTCAATATCTACTTTATATCACATAGTAGATTCTTATAGAACCTTGTAACTCCTGAACGAAAAAATCATTTCACTTATTCATTATCCTGAACCACCCAGTATTTTTATTTTAATTTTCTCAAAAAGATTTATCTATCATCTGTCTTTCTTGAAAGTTTACAGGATTTTAATATACTGACACACTTTTTGGCTTCTAGTAGTTCTTGTGTATATTTATCTCTTTCTTTTTTCTTCTTTTTTTTTCTTTCCCTCTTTTTCTTCTCTCTCTCTTTCTCCTTCCTTTTCTTTGTCCTCTCGCATTCTTATATTTTTTTATTGCTCTTTAATTTACTACTTCTTTCTATTTTTCTATGAATTACATAACATGTATGTATTGTGCCAATGTACGAATAATATTCTAGGTACCATTAAAAAAATAATAAAAATGCCATTCTCGTATATCTTGCGATTTCTACCACTATTGCTTTAAACTTTCACTCGCTAATTACAAACTGTTTTATCTCTATTTCGTCTTTATCTCTCTTTATATCTCTATCTCTTACTTTCTCTCCTTCTCTTCTTCTACCCACCCTCTCACTTACGAATCACTTACTTCTTGCGATTTGCGTCTTGCACTATTTCTCAAACTTTTACTCGCTAATTACGCTGGCTGTTCAGATGAAGAAATTTACTCCAACTTCTTCAGCTATTTTATCTATTTCATTTTCCCATTTCTCTCTCACTCTCTCTTTCTCTCTCTATATATATCTCTCTCTCTGTCTTACCCTCTCTTCTCTCTCTCTCTCTTACCCTCTCTTTCTCTCTCTCTCTCTTACCCTCTCTTTCTCTCTTACCCTCTCTTTTTTTTCTCTCTATTTCTCTCTCTCTTTCTTCCTCTCTTACTCTCTCTCTCCTTCTTTCTCTCTTACTCTCTCTCTCTCCTTCTTTCTCTCTTACTCTCTCTCTCCTTCTTTCTCTCTTACTCTCTCTCTTTCTTTCTCTTTTACTCTCTCTCTCTCTCCCCTCTCTCTCTCTATCTCTCTCTCTTTTTCTCTTTACCTCCCTCTCTACAGTCTTTCGGACTCTCCTCCTTCTTTCTCTTTCATTGTTCTCTTTCTTCCTCAATCTCTGTTTCTTCTTCTCTTCTTCTTCGTTTCTCTCTCTCTAATGTTAACAACTTAATTGATAAACTTCCAGTAAATTTATGTTCATGTGTGCTGTGGGTTCTACATCGTGGTATAGTTGTATTCTCAAGTTCAGATGTTTTGGCAGTATGGAGTAGTCATGCAGTGGATCTCTGGTTCGAATCCCAGAGAGAAAAAAATAATAAATAAAATTAGAGTGGGTATATATTGTTAGATTGTAATATTTCTAAAAATAATTAAAGCCATTTATGGTTAGGTACTTCATCGTAAACGATGGTAGCCAGACAGTGGAGGAATGACTCAGCACCTCTACCACTGTCTTTACAAGGAGGCTAATAATTGACAAGGGCCCCCAGAACCAAGCCAATGCTGATCTACTCCCTGTTTATAGTCCCCCAGCCAGACTGCTGGGCCACTCAGTTATTATAGTCCCCTAGCCAGACATTAGGTACTTCAGTTGTAATATTTCAATAAAAAAATAAAATCAGAATAAAATATATTCAGTCTGTGAGACCTAAATATTTATCATCACACCTTGTGAACTTATAAGCGCCCAAGTGAGTCCACAAGTCCACTGGAAAAACAATCCTTGCTACTTAAATTCACTCACCCAGCCTAAGTGAGGCGGAAATAGCCAACAGAAAGTAGAAAACCATGATGAGAATAGATATTTTTTCTCAATATAACACCACATTGGACTTTAAAATTTATTAATGAATTACAATCTAGATTAATCTAATAAGCAAATTTATTCTGAAAAGGTTATAGAAAAAAGTAAAACATCTTTACAAAAACATAAATATTCTTAATCCTAGTTGTGGTGGTTACATTTTTGCGCTGTACCGTACAATGACAATGGATGAATTCAAAAATAGAATTCTCAGGAATTCATGTCCTCACCACGCTGGGCGTTTCGTAACTTAAGTGATTGGGAAAATCTTATTTATTGTTTGATAATATATATTTAAGGTAAAAGTCTGGCTGGGGGACTATAAACAGGGAATAGACCAGCACTGGCTTGGTTCTGGGGGCCCTTGTCAATTATTAGCCTCCTTGTAAAGATAGTGGTAGAAGTGAAGAGTCATTCCTCCACTGTCTGGCTACCATCGTCCACGATGACGCCACCCTATGATGATGAATATACATTTATTACATTTGTTAGGATACCCTCGTCTGACCGTGACGTTTCCTCCCCTAGTGTCTCATAAAACATCGGAAAACTCTGCCTTGTTCTTTTAATGTAGAAAGGATTTATTAGTAGCATTAATTTTTTATGGCATTATTGAAAGACTATTTCTTCAGTTTGTCGAAAAATTTCGCTGTGTTTAATAGCTTTCTTTTAGTAGTATTGTAGAGGGCGCCAAGTATTGCGATAATTTTCGCCACAGGGGACAATTTGACTGTTCTGCTTAGGTCTGGTAAGTCCAATCTTATTCGTGTTCCAAAACTCTTGGTCATTCCATTCTTTCCTTTTCCTCTATTACTCCAATCCTTCTATTCTCTTTTTTACTTTCCTTATCTTATAATAAGGAATAGTATTGTATTTCATAATAGTAGTAGTATAGTCTTATTTATGGGTTCTGTCCGATTGTGACTGATAAGTCCCATTATTGCTGCAGTAAGACCAAGATGTAATGATTGTCTGGTCAAAATCCCAAATGGGAGTATAAAATGTCATAACCTGGCATGTTTGGGCGACCCCTCAATTACATGACCGACCTCTCGCCTTGACCATTGAGCTACCATGACGGACTTTTTATTACTTTTTCTCATCTCTCTCAGGCTCTCTGTCTCTTCCTTTCTGTTTAATCTTTAACTGTCTTTCAAATTTTCTTTCTCTCTAACATATATTTTTCTCTCTTGCTCTACTTTTTACCGTATCTCTCTTTCCTATTCTCTTTTTAATTATCTTTCAGTTTCTCAGTTTTTTTTACAAAGTTTTTCTATTCAATCTCTATCTCTTTCTCTCAATAAATTGACCAGACAGAAAGAAAAAGTTGTCTGCCCCTAATCCTACTTTCTTTGTAAAGCGGATTTCAGGATTATTGGGTCCCTGTTTTTATACCCTGTACTTTGGTGGTTTTTATTGTTTTAATATTGTTTATTTTTCTTTATTTAATACTATTGTGTCTGGAGGTTGAAAATGAAATTTCTAGAATATGAGTTTCTCTTGACAATAACAGACTATAAGATGATGTTGTTGTAACCAGCGTGGCTACAGCAGGAGGGAGTGATGGTGACCAGCCAGCTTTAATTGAAAATTTGGATTGTTATGAACCACATATTTCTATTTCTGTAAGTATAATTTAGTCTTTTAATTTAAAATTTAAAAGATAAAGGAAAAAAACTATTTTTCATGGAACTACTAAAATAAAAAACCTTGCCAATTCTCCTCCGTTTTAATATTCCACCTAACCTTACTCTCTTTCAAACCCGATGAAGCATAAAAAAATCCCCGGATAAATAGAAAGCTTCCGAGGACGCATGATTAGAGAGAGATAAAAAATATGTGCGCCAGGATAACTGAAGAAGAAAAGACGAAAGACAAACAATGAAGAGAAAAAAGGAGCCTACTTTATTTCTGTATGTTTTAATAACTATGTATATATTCTATACTTTGCCTCTTGAGGTTCAAGAGTGCCAAGGATATGAAGGAAAGTTCCGGAAAAAAATGATATCTTTGTAAAATATATGTATGAAAAGGTTGAGATTACATAGCACATCAAAAAAAAATCTAAAAAAGATATCCGGCCCGAAGGACCAAAATGTTAGGATTGCAAAATTCTGTTTAAAATAAGGATTGGGTGTACTTCTGGTTTTTCTTGCATGCATGTACGTACATATTTTATGTAGGTAACACGTGTTGCAAAAAAAAAAAAAAATATTACAAAGATAAGGGATCACCTGTAAAGTCGAAGTTTCAACCCATCATAGCGCACTACAACATGACTTGAGGAACTTGCTTCACCACAAATGATTCATACTTCACATTACTAGTATCTATTTTAATTTATGTGGTAATAACTATCAGTTCATAAGTTTTATTATATCATCATATCCGTCCTATTCACAGGGACTAAAATTACTAGCTTTCAACTAGCATTCGTAAATTTTTGTTTTACTTGGGAATTGAACCACCGACCTCTAGATTATAAGTCCGCCATATTATCGATCAAGCTATGGAAGTCGGTTGTCTTATGGAGAATGGTCGTAATTATACTCTTTTCGCCTTCAGAGTACCATCGTTCACGATAGCAAATCCCTTTTTTTCTTTAAAGAGAGTCCTTTGTTGGTGAATAATATGAAAAAATTGGTCTTTTTTAGGATATTCTACTAAATGCCATTGATATTTTCTATAAGAGTTAATTAATAATTTCATCACCAACAACATTGTGTAATCATTTTTATACCTGTGTCTATTCTAATATTTGTAGGTAATAAAATAAATTAGAAGTTATTACCAATTTCAATGAAGCAATCTAATGAATTCTAAGATTTTTTCTTGGGACTAAAGAGTAATCAGTGATAGAGATGGAAAATAAGGAATAAAATGTTGAAAGAAAAACAAAAGAACTTTGAGAAAGAGAAAAAGTGCTCTAGAAAGAGAGAGAACTAAAAGGAGGGAGAGAGAAAGAAATCGGAGATAAAGGAGGGAAGATACTAATGTTAGAGTGAGAACGAGAATTTTAAAACGAAATGATAATAAGTCCCATGGGATAACATTTTGCAGTATTTCTTCCTTTCTCTCTCCCCCACTGTTCCTGTCACTCCCTTTTTCACCTTTCATTCCTCCTATCTTGTCTACCTCTCCTATTTTGCCTTTTCTCTCTCTCTCTCTCTCTCCATTATCTCTTTCTATCCACTCTTTCCTCTCTACATATAACCCTCTCTTGCTAACTCTCTCCATTCTTCTTTTTTTCTATCTCACTTTCTCGATTTTTTAAATATCTCCCTCTCTCTCATCCTCTGTCTCCTTCCTTCTTTTTCTCTTTCTCCTTCATTTTCGTTATCTATTTTTCTCATTTTTAACTTTGCTCCGAGTTTTTCTCTCCATTTTCTATTAGAATCCCCAAGATATACTTAGGACTTAGGTGCAAATAATAGGAAGGGAGATAAGGATTGGTGATGTTGAGAGAGAGGAAGAATACAGATTCGTAGGAGAGGGAGAAAGATGGAGAATAAAGAGGGAGAAGGGGAGAGATAGCTGAAGTGAGATAAGTTTAATGTGAGATAATGACGTCTCTTTCTTGAGATCTTACTTGACTGACCTTTTTCTTCTGTTGGTCTATTTCAACTCTTTCCCCCTTTCTTTTTTATATATATTTATTTCTCTTTCTCTCTCTAATTCAACTCTTTCCTCCCTTTCTTTCTTTCTTTCTCATTTTTTCTCTCTTTTTCAACCATTTTCACCCTATTCCTATCTCTCTCTCTCAGTCGATGTGCTTAAGGCGTCAGACTTGTACTGTAAACGATCTAGCACCTGGACTTATGGATCCCACCCAATGCTTGGATTTGTCCTCAATTATGAGTATATGACCACATAATAATAAGACTCTGAGGGTTAGGTGGTAGAAAATGCTTCGAGCATTAACCTCACCTGCAAGAATGGCCTTTCTTTTTTGTTTTTCTTCGAAGTTTATTTATAAGTGTATTTTGTTTTAATATATTGTAATATTTGTATTCACTTGTGTCAAAAATTTATGTAAAACTTGATCAACATGAACAAAATTTGATTTAATTTGCCCAGTGGTTACCTTTAACTAAGAAATACCATTAGTATTATTATCTGCCACTTTCTCTGATTGTCATAGACTCTTTTTTTATTAAGATGATCTTATATGATGATGATATTTATAAGAGTAGGAAGAGGACTAGATAAAGAGGAAAAGGTAGAGGGGTTAAAATAAGAAAACATTCCACGAAGGAATTTGTGAGGATTCCAGACATACTTTTCTCAATAGACACAGGAAAACAGGGAAGAAAATACAATACAAACGCAATAGTCTATTTATCTTGCAAGAATGCGCTACAAATGACATGAAATATGGTGTAGAGACAGAAGAAAAAGTGGACAACTTGAATGAGGATAATATAAAAAGTATTGACAAGGAACCCGAGAATTTTTTGAGAAATATAAGGAAAGATGGAAATGAAGAGATATAATGTAGAAATACGAGAAGAAATAGGAGTGAAAGGAAAAATGTAAAGAAAAAACGATAGAAAGGAATTAAGAGAGGATAGAGAGAGAGAAAGAGAAAGAAAAAGAGAAAATTACGGAAGGAAAGATATAGAGAAAGAAAAAAGGAAGAGAAACAAAGAGTGAAAGAAAAATAGCTGGAAAGGATTAAAGAAAGATATAGAGTAAATACAACAGGAAAGATAGAGACAAAGAAATAGAAAGAGAGTATAGCACGCAAAAGAGAAGAATTTGATAGAGAGAGAGGAAATATTGGATAAGAGAAAGAGAAACAGGGGAGAGGAAGAAAGGAGGAAAAAAGAGAAGGGTAATAACAAGGTGATAAATTATTGAAACTAAGACCAACATACTTCAATGTACACACCAGAGTAACAGAAACGGAATTGAGAGGAATACAAAGAGAATAATTAATAGATGAAAAAGGAAGAAGAGAAAGAGAGAGAGAGAGAGGAATTATTCTAAAGGTATAAACTACAGGGTGATACAAGAATATATTTATGAATGCTGATAAAAAATATAAAAATATACTTAATATACTCACCGGCAGAATCAACCGGACACTTGCTGTTTTTCCATTTGACTCCATGTATTTCCTTACGGACTAAATATGACTAAACTTTTTTTGTAGTTTAAATTGTCAAAGTATTATTGTTTTACTAGAAAACCTATCAAAAGAAAAATACCTTGAAAATTTTATTTACCAAAAGAGGTAAGTCAAATATAGTCCGTAAGGAAATACATGGAGTCAAATGGAAAAACAGAAAGTGTCCGGTTTATTCTGCTGGTGAGTGTATTTATCAATACTTTTAATATACAAATTCTAATTTAATTTTGAATAGTCTTTCCATTATTTTGTCACAAGTAAATATGTGACGTATGTGATTATCAATATACTTATAAAAAACAAAGCTCCTTTTGAATTTTGGATTGCAACACCCCATATAAAATGCCAGATACATGCGGGTGTCAATCACAAAGCGGCGGAAGCGTTGTGCAGAGAGAAAAGCTCGAGGATCTCACAGAACAGGAAGCGCGGTAAAGAGGAAACAAGAGAATAATGAAACATGTCAATCTGTCAGGAAATTAGGAGCGGGTAATTTATCTGTTACTGCCTTTTCGAACAAGTCCCGGCCTACCTACCCGGTCTACTTCCCAACCTATCTCCCGGTCTACCTTTTCTGACACATCAGAAAGTCGAAACGAGGCGTGAGTGAGAACAAAAGAAGTTGAAGTAAATTTCTTTCACGCGTAACCTCGCGAAAATGTGATACCTCCTTAATCTACCGTACCTTTCTGATCTACCATAACTTTCTAATCTACCATACCTCCCTAATTTACCTTTTTGGTCTACCATCCCGTATGACTATTCTGGTCTACCTTTCTAGTCTACCACCTTCCCATAACATCTTTTTGGGAACTTCACGATTCGGCCGAAATTACCTGAGTAGACATTTTCCATAGCATGATTCGGCCCCAAAAACACACAACATGATTCGGCCCATAACCCGATTAGTCCCAAAACAGACTATCAAGTTTTGATAAAAAATCCCTCAATATATACGGTACTTGGAATGTTGTACTGGGCCGAATCGTGTTGTTTATTATTTTTTTTTTTTTTTTTTGTGACAAGATAACGTTTTGGGACGAATCGTTCGGTGACTTTTTTTTTTACCTGAAATCGAAAACCTTTTTCATAAACCTTTTTGGGCTGAATCGTAATGCGCCCTTCTTCTAGTACTACTTTTCCTGTTCTAACTCTTAGTCTACCTCCGTTTAAAAAGTAGCAGCTTTCTAGGAAGATAAGACGCTCCAGTGGGCATATATATTTTTTTTTTTAATTTGGTTTTAACGTCGCGCGTCGCTTTCAAAAGCATAGTCATACCACTGGTGTATTTTCTTCGCGCATTAAATCCCGAAAATTCTTTGCCTTCCTAATTTACCATTTCGGTCAACGTTTCTGGTCTACCTCCTTGGTCTACCGTCTCTAACACGTCCCAATCACACCCTCAGGACTACACAAGGCGCCAGAAGGAAAGAAAGAACACTGAACTGGGTTTCCATCTCACATTACCTCGGGGGAAATTTGTTCTTTGGAAATTACCTCGGCTGAAATTCGTTCTTTGAGAAAGGAGAATTAATTAGCCAAGCGTCTTTTCTTCAGTCTCTTTTGTATGTAATGGTGCTATTTTGTAAATGTCGGCTTTTTGAATCTATGTGAAAACATTCTTTTGAGTCGAAGTTCGAAGTGTTCAATGTCAGCCTTGACACTTTCTATGTTGATCATAATGAATATACGATGTAAAGTCATGTCTTTGAGTTCTTGTTGAATTGTTTCAATTTCGGCCTTGACACTTTCCTGTGCTATACTGTACATAGTTATTTCAAGTCATTCCTTTGGGTTCTTGTCAAACTGTTTCCAAGTCAGCCTTGACACTTTCCATTTCTATGTTGATCATAATGAACATACGATGTAAAGTCATGCCTTTGAGTTCTTGTTGAATTGTTTCAATTTCGGCATTGACACTTTCTTATGATATGTTGTCCATAATTATTTCAAGTCATTCCTTTGGGTTCTTGTCAAGTCGGCCTCGACACTTTGCTTTGTTAGGTTAATCTCGTGTTTCTGTCAGATTTTCATTCATTTTCTCTTAAAAATGATGAAAGTAGCTCTTTCCGTTAGGACTTTGGTATTCATTTGGTTGAATAATGCTCTCTTCTTCATGTCAGCTAGACTAACTGGAGTCTTGAGTCTTACATAGACACCAAGGAAGACAGACTCCTAATTGCTGCCATTCCTACAGAGCTAACCAATGTATCTCCGGAATACCTAGAAAAACCACGATGGTTCGTTCTATCACTAAAGTTAAGCAACGTCCAGCAAGGTTACGATTTGGATGGGTGACCATTCAAATTCAAACCCTCGTAATGCTGGCTATACACGGCCCCACTCAGGCTGAATAACTGGTTTGTGAGTCACTGGAAACTCACAATCAGTATATCAGTACAGTATAAACAGAAAAGTAAGAAGTTGTACTAGATGTATATGAATATCGGAACCTACCTGGACAGCTGTTTCTAGATTATTTGCTCTCTTCTGTCACAAACTCACAAACCTCCTTTTTCTTTCACTGTTCCTTTCCCTAAACATACTTGGGTGTCGTCATTGTTGAACCTTATGATTGAGGTTGGTTGGTTGTCGCACATTTTTACGGCGTTAAGAGACTGCCCTTCCTAACGCCAACAATTCTATTTGGTTTAATTTCCTGAATGGAATTAGGGTTTTACCCTCCATTAGCTCGAAATCGTAGCAATTAAAAAGATAACATACGTCCCAATACTTTTTGACCACCCTGTATAAAAAAGTCTGCAAAAAATTACGTGACTGAGATTGTGCAATCACAGATGTCCAATCTATCGAATGTCCTTGAGATTTAAGCACACTTCTGTTTTACGTGGTCTGAATTTTTTCAAGAGAAAAAGTGACAAGAAGTGTCGAAAGTAAAAATTAGAGACAGCAGGATGAGAGGGACAAAGAGAGGACTTGAGAGTTTTAGAAGGATGCTGACAGTTGATTGTTTCCTAATTGTTGAAGAGTCAGTAAGGAGTTTAGGTGGGAAATAAGAGATTGAGGCTCTTTAACCATTTTCCTTTTCTCTTTTTTTTCTGCAACTCTCCAATTTATCTTATCTCCTCTACTTTCTTCTTTTTTTCTTTCCCTCTCTCTCTCTCTCTCTCTCTCTCTCTTTGTCTCTTTCTCTCTCTCTCTCTTTGTCTCTTCCTCTCTCTTTTTTCCTCAACGCTATTCTACCTGAGTAAGATGAGATCTCAGATCTAGAAGAGCTTTTCAGAACAGATTGAGAAATATTGAGAAGACGTTCACTCCTCTATATGAGAAGAGAAGAGAAGAGAGTTTCTGATTGGTGGAACAATAGTCCATTATTTGAAAGGAGATATTGGGTGGAGAGATTTGTAAGTTCTGATCATATTATTCTGATGGTTTTTTAGGACCTGAGAGAATTTTGCAAATAATAATAATTCCGTGTCCATGATTATATGGACGCTCAGATCCAATGTCTAGGCTACTTTCATGTCCATTGATTCTATTTGGTTTTAACATCCTGATTTGAAATAGTCAGGATGTTACCTGGGAATAGTACCACTTACCCACATTAACCTCACCCAGCCTGGGTTTGGCCGGAAATGGCAGCGTGCTCGGAGGGAACAGAATTTTCTGTTTGAAAATTATGCCCCAACTGGCAATCGAACTCAGGCAGGTGTCATAACCGTTACAACACGGAAGATGGTGGTTTTTGCAAATACAGTTTCATGTTGACGTGTGAGCTTTTGAGGGGTGGAATACTGAGATTTAGGTCCAAATTATGAAACAGGATTAAAGTGAACTTGAGTAAAACACGCTCTTAATAGCTTGCTGGGGGACTATAAACAAGAAGTAGACCAGCATTGACTTGGTTCTGGGGGCCCTTGTCAATTATTAGCCTCCTTGTAAAGACAGTGGTAGAAGTGCCGAGTCATGGCTACCATCGTTCGCGATGACTCCACCCTAAGAAGTGTTATAACCACGCGATACCTAAGAAGTGTTATAAATTAATTATGAAGGTAAGATTATGAGACATGTTTTTTAATTAATAAAATAAAATTATCTCAACAACCCTCAACAAAGTCTGTCAGAGAAGCTCACACAACACAAAATGGGTTAAATATTTCTCTATTTTCTTTCAGGTTTTTGCAAAGGTGAGAAAATAAAAGGTAAAAAAAAATATCTGTCATAACAAATCTTATTCTTTTCCAGCTCAAGGCTTTTAAGTTTGTGCCTACTCAGCTTCTTTTAACTAAGCTTTTCTGAAAGTTTTCACTTTACTACTTTTAACTTTTTTGTCTTGACTACTTTTATACCTAAGCTTCATATTTTCTCCAAGTCGCTTAAAATATGTTTTTTTTTTAAGTTCTTTTTTTAAAGCATTTTTTCTTTTTCTCTTCGTCTTTTTTTTTTTTTTTTTTTTTTTTTTCATTCACTTTTCATTGTAAGTTTGTACATTCTGAGTTCAATTCACGCTTGGCCATAGTTTTCCAGCAGAAAATTCTGTTCCCTACGAACAAGTGAGACGTGAGGCTGGCATTTCCAGTCTGGGTGAGGTTGATGTGGGTAGCTGGATGATTCCCAGCGAATGGAGGGTATAACCCCCGTCCTGGCTATCAAAGCAGAATCAACTGGTCACAATAGATTTAATAAGGTCGATGAATTAATTGTAAGGGTTTCACTGAGAACCGTACAACCAAGTCAGATAATGAAAAATATAATTCATTATTAATTATAAGGTTAAATGGAAAATGTGTCATTTCCGGCCCAACTAGTCCTGTCTAAGGTCAATAAGAGAGGTTGGAGCGATTTCCAGAGGGTGGGCAGTCAGTCAAATATACATAATATGTATATCTGAATATCTATAATTGTATATACAGGGTCTTTTTTTAAACTTGCCACCCCTGAAAATTCAAGAACCATTTGAAATTCACAAAAACACTTTCTTTATTTTTGTGGGGGGACCTGTTTGAAGGGGGTCCAAATTTTATATTAAATAATATTATTTCTACTAAAAGAAGTAGAACCTGAGTTCTTCTACTTTTTTTTTTTAGTTATTTTATTATATCTTCCTATTCTCCTTCTACTATTATTCGTATCTTCTTACTCTCTCTTTCTCTTTCATTATTTCTTTCATACTCACTCTCTTTCTCTAATCCTCTTTCTCTCTCTTAGGCTGGTATGCAGAGACGATTTTGTAATCCCTATAGGGTTCACTGTAGGGTGATCCCGAGCTTGCTATAGGGAATACTTCGACCTTGACAATTATTTATTAAAGAAACATCTGATTGCACATGCGCACAGACGCTTTAAACAAACGTCTCTGAATAACAAAATCAGCTGAAGGGACAAATGACCCAGCCATACCTACAGTGAGGACTCTGCATACCACCCTTAGTATCTTTTTTTCTCCCTCTTTCTTCCCCTCCTTTTCCTCCCACTCACTCACCCACTCAATCAGTCTCTCTCTATCTCCCTCTTTTCTCTCTCTCTCTCTCTCTCTCTCTCTCTCTCTTTCTCTCTCTCTCTCTCTCCTTATCTCATTATATCCTCCTCCCCCTCCTGGAAAGTCCCGTTACAACAACAAAGTACCTACACAAGAACAATGTCTTCCTTCCCTCGCGTGCTGCAACATATTTTCTTTTTGACGTAGCGAGAGAAAAAAAATCACCGCCCATTTATCAGAAAGCGAATAATGAATTTTAATATAAGAAAGTGTTCGGGAAAATCAGCGCTTGAAAGATGAGAGAATGGGAGAGAGATGGGAGGGAAGGGGGGAGATGGGAGAGATGGAGGGAGATGGGAGAGAAGGAGGAAGATGGGAGGGAATTGGGAACTAAGGAGTACCAGAGGTAACAATTGAAAAAAAAAGGAGGAAGAATAATCAAAGCTTGGAGGATAAAAGAGATAGAAAACTATAAGATTATTAAATAAATAAAACATTATTGAATTTTTTAAATAAAATTACAAGATTTGATTTCAACATTAGCTTTGTGGGTTTAAACCCCAGAATTGAAAAAAAAGTATTCACAATTTGATTACAGTTATCCTGTGCGCTCGTGTTAACTCAGCACCTAAGTGGGAAGTATTTTACTTCCAAGAAATTTTCGTACTTTTTGTAGTCGTTCATAATTATATGTCAAGACCATTTGTCTGCCCATCCAGTAGAAATGCATTCAACACGACCGCACCGGAAGGAGTCCCTTACAAACAACTGTAACCTAATTTTGAATACATTTTTTCTGTCGGCGCGGGGGTTCTAACCCGGTTTCTTCCGTTTGGTAAGCGAGTAGAGAGAGAAAGAGAGAGAGAGAGGTGAAGAGAGACAGAGGGAGGGATCCCGTTTGAAAATTGAAAAGAGCGAAAGCCTGATGACAAGGACAAACTGAAGGAACTTAAGAGTATCGGTGAGAGACATATTTCAATGTCCTCACAATGGAAGAGAAGGAGAAAAATGTGAAAAGAGAAAATAAGTAGAGATAGAGGGACAGTAATGAATGATAGGAGAGGCTGAAAAAAGGGAGCAAGATATAATAATAAATATGTAGTAGGAGAAATAGAGAGAAATAACGAATAGTAGAGGAGAGATATATAATAAGTTTATGTAGTAGGATATAGAGATATAACTATAAATACTAGGAGTGGGGGGGGGGGGTGTTGATAATAGGGGTAGAGAGAGAGATGTAATAATGATTATGTAATAAGAGATAGAGATTTAATTCTAAGTAGCTAATACCATAGAGGGATGGAGTCAGAGGTAAGACATGAGATAGATGCTCTAATACATCTATATCTTATGTCTAAGATGAAAAAAGAGAGAAAAATAATTTTAGGGAAGATAGAGAAAAGAGAAAAACAGAAAGAAAGACAAAGTAGAACGTGGAATTTTATTAGGAAGGAAGGAAAAGGTGGGGAGAGAGAGGGAGAGGGAGCGAGAGAAAAAGAGGAGAATAAGAGATATGAAATCAGAAGGTGAATCTGGATTTATAAGAGAACTGGCTATATGAGAATGATTTCCAGGTCAAATTTACACCTCTATAAGGGAATATAACCTCTTTACTTACCCAAGAACACTCCAAATTACGCCCTGAGACTGGAAATGGGAATAGTGAAGGTAACCTTTTATGTTTTCTATCAGATAATGGCTTGGTGGTGTTGTCTATTAACTATGTCAGAAGAACGATGGCCTAAAATTTGTTACAACCAACTAAAAAGATTTGATGAACGAAGCCAAAATAACTCCGTAAGATTTAACTGGGTGACACAACTGAGAACAGAACTCAGCAGAATGGGGTTCCTGCATGTCTGGGAGGCTCAAGATCCGCGTCTGGTCAGAGAGAGCTGGAACAGTATTTTTGACAATTATTATTCTGAGCTAATAGCGAACGACTGGGAAAAACTAAGAAACTCCTCTTACTACGATTTATATAAGCAGCTAAAGCCCTGTCAAAATATAACAGCTACACAAGATAAGTTCACATCCCAATACCTACTCATTAAGTCACCTATTGACCGGACTAGAGTAGCGGCTCAGATGAGACTGTGTGGCCGATTTATCAAATTTTACATAGGAGGCATAAGTTACCACTGGGACGGAGAAGAGCTGTGCTCTCTTTGTAATCTGCAAAACAAAGAAAATCTGCAGCACTTTCTTTTGGACTGTCCGCAATACAATCCCGTAAGAAATAAATTTCTGAACTCTATCATTGAGCGTCCTGAGAGAAAAAATGAAAAATTTGCTGCTCGTCCAAAATAAAAAGGATCTAGACAGTATATATTTTTACGTCAAATCTGCGCTGAAAATTAGATGTTTTATAATACAAGAGTAGGTCGTCACTTCAAGTTAAAATATTAATACAAAAAATATTAGTACAAAATACCTATATAATTGATCCTGCAAAATACCTATATATTACTATTATATTTATTTTGTGTGTGTTAATAATAATAAACTAGCATTATTGTAATGATCATTTCAATTTATCACTTTCCTTTATATTTGAAATTTAGTCGGAAATTTTTTATCATAATATTTTCTATCGTTGGTAATTTGTTTTTTATTTTCAAGGTCTTATTTATGTTTGAAAATTTAATTGTATCACAATAGTTATAAGTATCTCATTGTCAATCCTCACTTTGTAACTATTATACAATAAATACAAATATTTTTTCTATCTATCTATCTATCTATCTATAACCTCTTTATAAGAGAATCCACGTAAGGGAAAATATTTACGGTGCCTTGAGTTTTCTTAATAATAGTAGTACGAAAACTCTTTAGTGGAAGGTAACCACCAGGTGAGGTTAATTCTCAAAGTTTTTTCTACCACCTAAACGTATTATTATCTTACATCCAGGTCCAACTGTATATGTATATGTAATTGTGTATGTATAAAAATGTATTGTTAATCGAAAAATACAAAAAAAAATGAAGAGATGAGAAGAGAGCGAGGTGAACATTCACTTTAGAAATCAGTCCCCATATTGGGGGAGGACTACAAATTTCCCGACTGAAATGGAGCGGAAGTTTCTTCTTTCTTTGTTGTTGCTCCTCCCCTCCTCCCCTTATATTCCCACTCCTCCCTCTTTTCCCCTCCCTTCTATCCCCTCCAAGCCTCTTATCCCCACTCCTCCCTCTTTTCCCCTCCCTCTTTTCACCTCCCTTCTATCCCCTCCCACTTTCGCTTTTTCCCCTCGCCCCCTCCTAACTACGCCCCCTCGTACATTTTAAGAACAAGAAAACTCCAAAGAAAGTTGGGAGATATACGGGACTACGGGTCTGTTGTTTGTTCAATACGGGAAACTGTGAGAAAGAAATTAATTAGGTTCAGATGTAAGAATACGAGAAATTCTATTGAAGGTTAATTTTTTTTTTTTTCAGACATTTTACTTCCGATAAATTTCTAAAATTTAATAAATCGGAAGTACTGTATTATTTTTTGTAAAAAAAATAATATCTTTTGGCTCCGATTTCATTATTTTTTCTTCTTCTATATCTCGACGTTTCATAACCGCCTGAGCAACTTTGGTTTTGCGTCTGTCTGTCTGTCTTTTAACTATACATTCTTTGTAACGCGCAAATCTCAGATATACGAGTTATAACTGTCGAATTTCGACGAAATTTTGTACACGTATAGGAGACCTATTCTAGATGGTCCCATTTTAAATTCATCAACTTTGCAATCGCGGTTCTGGGTGATAGAGACCATGGGCCTGACCACTAACTTTTTGTGGAAAGGATAATGGACGCCCAGATCCTACGTCTAGGCACCAATGACTTTATTTTGGTTTTGCCGTTCTGAGTAATCTAGGGCGGGGGTTTTACCCTCTTTACTCTGGGAATAGTACACACATAGACTGATTATTATTATTACCTTTTATGTTTATTGTTACAGATTAGTTGGAATAAAATTCTGAAATGGAAAATACGCTGAGGGGAAGTACACCATTAAATAAATAAAATTAGCTTTAGAGCATTATACATTATAGGTTTATCGGACCCTGTTGAATCTTGATGCTATTCCTGGCCGCACTCAGGCTGGGTGAAGTTCATTTCAGTAGCTGCTTTGTGAGTTTCCAGCGAATGGAGGGTTTTATGACCATGATATAGAGCAGGGCTGCCCAACCAGTCGATCGCGGAGTGATTTTGGGTCGATCACGACTAGAGAGTCTAGATCTCTAAAGTACAAAATGATTGTGAACGAGGTTTTCTGGCATCTCACACAAGTGAAACTTTTGAGTCTGTAGGGGGGCGGGGGGGGGGGGTCGATCGCATTGATTATCTGACACTTAATAGTAGATCTTCTTCTGTAAAGATTGGGCACCCCTGATATAGAGGCTGATTTGATCATGCAGTCGAAAACAACTTTAAACTTCCAAAAAAGGTAAGGTTAAAGAGTTCTCCAAATGTTAAAGAAAAATACAAAGAGAGGCGAAAAGGGTTGCAAAAGTTTTAGCACATCATAAATACTTCATATGTAACTAGATTTCTGCATTCTGACATTTTCGCAAGTTTGCACAACTCAAACTGCATGATTCGCGTACTCGAGGGTGTCACGTAGCTCACATGCAGCCAATATGGCGGCCATACGTGCAGGAACAAGAATGAATTTAGGGTAAATCTTTCAATAAATTTTCTCCACGTGATCCTACTTATCCGTCTTACCCTTCCTTACCCTACCCAAATTTCTTACCCTAACAACCTTTTCCTCACGTGTACAAACTTACATCTCTCTTCACTCTTATGTGATTTACCTTTTTTCTAACCATATCTACTATCATATTTCTTATACTCCCTATTTAGACTTTTTTTAAATATAAATAATAACACATAACTGATTTCGCCTCATTTATACTGACCGACTAGGACTAATAAGTCCCATTATTACAGCAGTAAGCCCAATACGTATTATTATATGGTCAAAATCCTATGGAAGGTTAACTTGTAACGTTCCGGCTGGGTTTCGAACGCGCGACCTCTGGATTAACCTTAATAAATGAGAGAGCCACCTTCCCTCAGCAAATAACTAGTCCCTCTCCTATGCTATACCTATACATAAACGTACATATATGTACAATTGTACATGCAATAGGTACAGGGTATTCATAGCTGAACATCTATCACTCCTATTTACACAAGATGTTAGTTTTCCTCCTACTAGTCTCCCGGTAGGGGTAAAACTAACATACCTCCCTTCTCCTCATCTTTCTCTCCTCCTCCTCCTTTTCTTCTACATTCTCCTCTTCCTGCTCTCTCTTCCTTCTCCTCCTTCTCCTCCTCATCTTTCTTCTCTTCCCTATGGAAGAGTACGTACTTCAAACATGCACCTACCTACGTCATTTACAGTCATTTATGTCTCTATCTTTCTTCCTCCCTCCTAAAGACCCTTATTTTCTCTCTCTCTCTCTCTCTTTCTCTCTTTAGATCTATTTGTGTTTGTCCCTCTAACCCTCTTATTCATTTTACCTACATGTCTCTCTATTATTCTCTCTTTGTCTCTCTCTGTTATTCTCTCTCTCTCTCTGTAAATGTGTATACATGTAAATTTACAAGACTCTCTGTGTGTCAATCGCTCACTTTCATTTCTCTCTCTCTGTCTCTCTCTTTATTTACATGTCCTCTCTCTCTCTCTTTATTTACATGTCTCTCACTCTCTATCTGTCCCTTTCACTTCTCTTCATCTCTCTCTATTTCTATTTACATTTCTCTCAATTTCTCTCTCTCTGTACCTTTCTCTCTCTCTCTTCCTTCAGTAGTTATTTACACACACATGTCAAAACAGTTCAACATCATCAAGCATATGTCACTCGCAGAAAGCTCATAGAACTTTACCTCCATCACACCCCCCCCCCCCCAACCTCCATTACTACTCTCCCACCTCCACCACAGCTCCCACCTCCACACAGCTCCCACCTCCTTTACACCCCCCACCTCCTTTACACCTCCCCCCTCATGAAGTGGGAGCTTTTCTTCCCCTGTTTACCTACCTCCTCTCTCTCTCTCTCTCTCCTCCCCACTATTCATAAGTCTAATATCACTTCTTCCTGAATTCTACCTTTTTCCCTCTATCCCTCCTCTCTCTCTCTCTCTCTCTCTCTCCTCTCTTCTCTTCTCCTCTCTCTCTCTCTCCCTCCTCTCTCTCTCTCTCTCTCTATATTATAATAATATAAAATATTTATACCTAGGTAAATGAGAAATAATAATAATATTATTAGATAATTATTAGTATAATTCTCTTATTGGAAGGTAACCACCTGGCGATGTTAATGTTTAAAGCATTTTTCTACCACCCAAACCTCAGAGTCTTATTATCATGTGGTCACATACTCAAATTAATGAGGAAAAATTCAAACGAGCGCCTTAACCACTTGACTAACAATGCACGTTTTTTCAAGAAATTGTTCCAAATTCCCCATGCACATGTGAAGGTCCCTTAAATGGAGGCTGTATTACCCCTCTATTTTGCACCTCTATCCCTGGTATAGCACCTCCCTCCCTTTCCTACCCTCTAATCAACCCCTCAATCAATCACCCCCACACTCCCTCTCTCTCCTCCACCGATGTTGACAAATCTCCCGCTGGCAGTTTCTGAAATCTATTGGAACAATTGCCTCCAATTTATCTCTCTCAAACGATTTGCCTCCTCCCTCCATGACAAATAACACTCCACGTGTTTCTCTCTCTCTCTCACACACACACACTCACAATCTTTCCCTCACTCACTCAAAAACACAATCACTCATTATTTCTTCCTATTGAAAACCTACGCTCAAACACTTTCCAATAAAATCATCCTTCTCAAACTCATCAAAATTCACTGGCAGTCAGTAACAAAAAACAAAAATTTTTTTAGGCCTGAATTTATTTTCGTCGTTCCACCCATTAAACGTATTGCTCCCTTGACAGTTTACCTGCGTGCTGTAGTAATATATATGTAGGTATATATTTATATACATATACACTCACCGGCAGAATTAACCGACCTTTTCCTGTTTTTTCCATTTGACTCCATGTATTTCCGTACGGTCTAAATTTGACTTAACTATTTTTGTACATAAAATTTTCAAGGTATTTTTCTCTAGATAGAAAACCAACAGTATTGAGGTTGCACTGAGCAGAAAAAACATGTTTAACCTTTCCAGTCATCAAAGTTTTATACATTAATTTAAAAAATGTTCTTTCTATGGAGTATAAATTTCCATACCGTTAGTTTTCTATCAAAATAAAAGTGACTGATTGAGTTAAACATGTTTCTTCTGGTCAGTATTGACCTCCGTACTGTTGGTTTTCTATCGAAAGAAAAATACCTAGAAAATTTTATCTACAAAAAAAGTTAAGTTAAATTTAGACCGTACGGAAATACATGGAGTCAAATGGAAAAACAGGAAGTGGTCGGTTAATTGTGCCGGTGAGTGTATATATCACCTATCAATCTACCTATCAATGTCCCCATTCTGTCATCACAATACATTGTCAGCTACAAGATTAGGAAAATTTGAAATTTTGGGTTTAGCGTTAACAGCATTCAAAGTGAGGGGATTTTTTTTTAACTTGAACTATAGAGGGGTAACAAAATAATAAATATAGGTAATAATAAAAAGTGTCATTGCCAGTGTCAATGGCGCGTTGAATGCACCGGTTCTTGAAGGACCACCGAAGTTAAGCAACGTCCGGCGAGGTGAAGAATTCGTGATGCATTCCGGACCAACCCAAGCTGGGTAAGGTTAATTATAATACCTTACATTTTTTTATTCATTACAATTCACCATCCAACTCATCTCCCTGGGGCACACAGCCCACAACTGCCGCTGCATTCCCTCTCTGTATTGCCAGACTTATCCTTTGTGATAGGTAAAAACCCGTTCTACCATCACCTGACTTTTCCACCAGCTTTGACCCCAACACGTTCACCAAGCTTTTTGCTTCAGCTCCCAACGAACCCATTGTCTCTACAGCAAAGGGGATGAAAATATATCCATTATCTTCCAATTCACTGTAGGTTCTGTGCTTCTTCAGAGCTGCAATTTCAGCTGCAGATCCAGGATGTTGTACAGTTTTACTTATGTAACTTGACGCAAGTGTGTCTACACATGTTGCGTCCCAGATCATATGTTGACCTCGTGACCAAGGGATGATTGTTAGGCCATCTGAACGGTTGCCATCAGCCCGTGATAAGCCAGCTGGTTCCAATTTTGAGGGAACATCTATGCTAGAGAGAGCACGTTGAATTATATCATTAAGCTGGCTATGCCTAAACCTTCTACCAGGACTTTTGCCACAACTTAAAGCATGTAGGCCTTTGACATCCATTCTTTCTCCACAAATGCAAGTAAAAGGCTCAAACATTTTCATACCTAGCCTTAGGCAAATACTGACACGTAGAGCGTTATTGTCCATATGTGTTCCAATGGTCTTGCTGGGAATTGAATGCAACCAGGCGTTAGATTCTTTTAACTGAAGAGCCTTGAAACGAGCAATATCAACTGGGTCAACAAATACCAGGTTCTTATGAACTTTGTTGTGAATGATGGTGGAGTCCCAATTTTTTTGTATATGTTCAGTGGAAACCAATGGAAATTCATCATTGAATCTTGTTCTCCAGACATTTACAGCATCATCGCAATGTTGTATTGCCAGAGAGTCAACGGGGACATATAATATGGTGGAGACTTCTGGTTTTACTCCATAGCATGAAGATAAAAAAGCTGGTAAACTGAGATCATTTACAAGTCGAATTCCAAGGCCACCCTTTCTGATTGGTAGTGAGGCTTGAATCCATTGTTTTTCATTGAACTTTACATTGAGAATGTTTTCTAGTGCCAATTTCACATTTTGATCAATTGTATCTAAACAATCTTTTAAAAGCCAGGTCGGAATGGTACGAAGAAAATAAATAAGTTTTGGAATTCCCAGGCATGTTTTCAGGAGATGAAGAGCGACATGAGATGATATCTTTTCTAAATTTTCCAAAGGTTTCTTCATATCTTCAACTTTAGCTTTAAGGAATGGTTCATAACCTGGCTCGAGGAGTGGCGTTCCGAGGAGTGTCAAGTTTTCAGGAGATGTCGTCTGAATGCCAGGAAGAACTTGACTGAAAGCCTCCTCAATAGAATGGTCAACAATTCCAGATGTAAAAAAGAGCTCGCATTTTGTAGGATTAACTTGTAGACCCATCTCAGCAGACTTTGTAATTAACAGAGAGATGTCTTCAAGAACAGAAGTCGGGTGACCACCAAGAGTGCCATCGTCAAGGTAGAAGAGATTGAGTTTGGATTTGAGTGATTTGACAAGTGGGTTGATGCTTAAACTGAATGTCAACGGTCCGGCAGGATCACCTTGCTGACAGCCCACCTGTGACTCAAGAACTTCATTTCCAAAGAACAAAGCTGATGGTGTATGGTAACTCGACCACATGAATGGATATATAGTGGGAGCATGCTCTTTAACTGCTTTTAACATGATGTCTCTTTCTAAACAGTTGAAAGCATTCTTATAATCAACTTTAACAATGACACTGTCATTAGATTTGTTGTTCTCAATGAAAGTTCGGGCAGCATGAACCACAGTTTCACAACCTTGTTTACTCGCGAAACCAAATTGGTGTGGTAAAAAATATTCTAAACAATCTTGACGCACCATGTTACACGCAATTTTTGCAGCAAGTCTCCGAAAGGTGCAACCAACAGCAATTGGTCTCACACTTCCATCTTTCTTGGACAAAGCACAAAGATTTGCACCAAACAAGAATCGAAGAACTTGAACGTTCACAAGACTTGAACGTTAAAAAAAAAAAAAAAAAAAAAAAAAAAAAAAAAAAAAAAGGTAAGGTTAATGTGGAAAGCAGGTTTGTGAGTTGTGAGTTTCCTGCGAATGGAGGTTAATACCCCAGTCGTGATATGACCATGCGGTTGAAAGCGACGTAAAGAGAAAAAAGGGTATCATTTCTACTTTGTATTACATGAATATTTTGAATCTTATAAAGAGTTTTACTTTGAGAAATTTCTAATATTAGAAAACTGGAAATATTGCGTTCATTTTTTTCAATTGGCTTTGAATATTTAATTATTTACAAAACTGCACGGCCACAATATCCTAACCTAAATTTGTTTACAATTAGTTAAAAATAAATAGGTATTATTTTTAACATTTCAACTATACTCTAAATTACGTACTATCTGGTTTAACTTCGCTTCAACTTTTGGTTTGGTCATGTCATGATGGGAATTTCGTTCATTGTAAACTCGCAAACCTCATCAGCCCAGGTCGGGCCGGGAATGACCAGCATCACGAGGATTTTAATTTGAATGGTCAACCATCAAAGTCCAATCTTTGTTGGACGTTGGTTAACTTCGGTGGCAGAACGAGAACTAGTGTAATTATTCAACGTGCCATCGACGCTAAATCTACCCGTCGAATAAAAACATCTGACATACTTCAAAAAACGAACACAATACTTCCGATTTCTAGTATTAGAAATTTCTCGGAAGTAAAATATCTATTGACTTCTTCTCTTCTTCTTTTACTCTGTCTTATCCCGCTCAAGCAGGGTCGACGTTGTTCAACCTCATGGTTGTGGTTGGTATCAACCAAATCAAAATTTGAGAGAGGTATCAAAAATATCTATCAACAAACTTCAATATTTTACTTTCATTCCCCAGTAAGCGCACAGATCTTCTTTGTATAACTTTCCAAACTCTTTGAAATCCTTTAAATCCAGTTCCAGTTTATTTACCGAACAGTTAAGCGAGTTTAAATCTCTCTCTCTCTCTCTTACTGTTTTGTAGAGTTCCAACCCTTTGGATAACTCTTAATTCTTTCTAACTTCTTATTATTTGCTTATTATTTTGTGGAGTTGGGAAGTTGTGAATACCACATTGTGGAGGTGGACGTGAGCATAGAGGAGAAGGAGAAGCAGAGAGAGAGAAGAAAGATAAGAAGAGAGAGGAGAAGAGAGAAGGAGAAGAGAGAGTAGAGAAGAGAGAAGGAGAGATGGAGAGAAGGAGAGAAGGAGAGAAGCGAGAAGGAGAGAGAAGGAGAGAAGGAGAGAAGGAGAGAAGAGAGAAGGAGAGAGGAGAGAAGGAGGAAGAGAAGGAGAGGAGAAGGAGAGAAAGGAGAGAAGGAGAGAAGGAGAGAAGGAGAGAAGGAGAGAAGGAGAGAAGGAGAGAAGTAGAGAAGGAGAGAGAAGGAGAAGGAGAGAAGAGAGAAGGAGAGAAGGAGAGAAGGAGAAAAGGAGAGAAGAAGGAGAAAGAGGAGGAAGATGATCACTCCGGGAGGAGCAGATGGAGGTGGATTTGAATTTGATTTCCACATTTGACTGCTGGATGGCCTTCCTTGCTCCCATCCCGCCAAGCCTCCAATGATTTGTGTTATTGTCTTTAGGTCTGACAATGTGTTATAGATTCGAATTTTGAACCCCCAACACGAGCCACTGCCATCAGACATTTACTTAGTTCGACAAAGTTACTAAGAATGTCAGGTATGAAGTGAGACTTTACCCTCTGATGTCAAAAGTTTTTCACTCTTCTTGAAGTCTCTTAATTCTCTTCCTTTCATCAGTTTCCTTCTTTGAGCAATCCATTTTTCCTTGTTTTCCTTTCTCTCTCTCTCTCTCTCTCTCTCTCTCAGTCTCTCTCTATCTCTCTCTTTCTCTCCTTTTCCTCTCCTACTCCCCTTTCTATTTGTCTTCTTCTCTCCTCTCCCCTCTCTTCTCTACAACTAGTTTTCCCTATATTTCTCTGTACCTCTCTCTCTCCCTTTCTCTCTCCTACTCCCCTTTCTATTGTCATTCTTCTTCTTCTCTCCCTCTCTTCTCTCTACAACTAGTTTTCCTATATTTTCTCTGTACCTCTCTCTCTCCCCTTTCTCTCTCCTACTCCCCCCGATATACGAGTATCTATCTTCTTCTTCTCTCCCTCCTCTTCTCTAAACTAGCTTTCCCTATATTTCTCTGCATCTCTCTTTCTTCTATACGTCTTCTCCTCTCTCCTTCTATCTCAACCTTGTCAGTGTGTGCAGTGTGCATATATCTTAATTTTCTTTTAAAACTCTTCTCACACCTTTCCCTCTCCATTTTCTTCACACCATCTGATCTGCATCCCTTTTATCTCAGCAGTCACCCTCTTTTGAACTGAATCATTCTTGCCCCGTCCTCCTTACCTTTCACTCCTCTCTCTCTCTCTCTCTTTCTCACGCTCTCTTTTCTTTTCTCTCTCTTTTATGATTCTCTCTCTCTCTCTCTCTCTCTTCTCTTCTCTCTCTCTCTTTTTTCCTCTCATCTCTCTCTTCTTTTCTCTCTTTTTTCTCTTTCTCATCTCTCTCTCTCTCTTTCTTTCTCTCTCTCTTGTTAGTTTAGTATTCAGCGCATCATACCCGCGTAATTGAGTTAGCCAAAAGTTTCTGCTAAAGTAAAGGTTTCATACATAGCTACATAATTATACATATACTCCTATGATGAAAGCACATATCTAGACATATTATAAGGTGTACTGTGTAATGTACATACATTGTCTATTGACACGGGGATAGGGCGAAAATTTACAACCAGTGGTGGAGAACGAATTACAACTTACCTTTAACTTACTCCTAGACCAATGTACTTCAACCTGATTGTGTATAGTGTGATCATCGTAATATAACTTTTTTTATGTATAGAGTGAAACAAAAAAGACCTGGTTCTAAGTATAGGCGGCCACAACGAGGACCCTGGCCTACACCATCGACCCTAGACCCTGGTACCTACAGCTTGATACTGCCAATTTTCGGGACTCCGTTGTGGCCGGTTACATTCAATGGAGTATCTTCTTTTTTTTTTTTTTTTTTTTTTTAATGCTTTAACATCTGTGGTTATTCGCACCGTAATGGAGTCTCTAAAATCGTCTATAACATTGATATCCCTATTCGGAAGTAAAAAATACTATTTCTCTTAATCACAATCTTGATATCACAACTACTCAATCTCGCTGTACTAGATATTTGCTTAACTAGGGACTCGAACCAACGATCTCTGATTACAAGTCCGCCGGCGCCGCCTTATCGATCGAGTAAGAAAATTATTCGTTAAGGTTAAGGTTGTCTGACTGGGGGACTATAAGCAGGGAGTAGACCAGCAGTCTGGCTGGGGTCTATAAACAGGGAGTAGACCAGCATTGGCTTGGTTCTGGGGGTCCTTGTCAATATTATTAGCCTCCTTGTAAAGACAGTGGTAGAAGTGCTGAGTCATTCCTCCACTGTCTGGCTACCATTGTTTACGATGACGCCACCCTACGATGAAGAAAAGTAACCAAGTAGCAAGGGTCCGTATGAAACTCGTCTGCTGGTCTGGAGGAACACACGGTTAATTTGGTTTTATTGTCCCTTACTAACTTTATCTTCCAATTTTAGCCCCCACTCCTTTCCCTATCCTTCTATATCCTGATCTCCTCTTCACCCCATTCTTCTGGTGTCTCTTGCATGATAGTGATCTCCTCCGCCTCTCTATCCCCCCCCCAATCAACCCCCCCCCCCCCACACCAAAATATCCTGATCTCCTATTCCCCCCATTCTTCTGGTGTCTCTTGCACGATAGTGATTTCCTCCCCCTCTCTCCTCTCCATATCCTGATCTCCTGTTCCCCCCTTTCTTCTGGTGTCTTTTGTATGATAGTGATCTCCTCCTCCTAATCCATCTACCCCTCTCTCTCCTCCATATCCTGATCTCCTATTCCCCCCTTTCTTCTGGTGTCTCTTGCACGATAGTGATGTACTCCTCTTCTCTCCCCCCAATCCCTCTACCCCCTCTCTCCTCTCCATATCCTGATCTCCTCTTCACCCCATTCTTCTGATGTGTTTAGCACGATAGTGATCTTCTCCCCCTCTCTATCCCCTGTCCCCCCAATCATTCCCCCACGCCCCAATACCCTGATCTCCTATTCCCCCCTATCTTCACGTGTCTCCTGTATGATAGTGATCTCCTCCCCCTCTCTCCCCCCAATCCCTCTACCCCTTCTCTCCCCTCCATATCCTGATCTCCTGTTCCCCCCACTGTTTTCTCCTTCTCCTCAACCCTGTAATCTAATCTCTAATCCCTGTTGCTTCTACATATCTACATCTAATACTAGTGTCTCTCGTATGATACTGCTCACCTCTTCCTTCTCATCTCTCTCTCTCTCTCTCTCTCATTCTCTCTCTCTCCTGTCTCTCTCTCTCTCTCTCCCTCTATTATACACTTATACAGTCTGAGTCATTTTAAGTGGCGCAGTCGAGTTTTCGGCCCATACGAATACAAAATTTCTATTCTGAGGTTTTATAGCTTTCTCAATCTGCCAAACTCCTTGTTCTACAGGGTGGCTTTAATATTCTTCAATGGATCAACCTGAATTTTATTGCGTTTTGAGATTCTACATAAAGTCAACTATTCACATCACATTTTAACTTAATTTTTACAGCAAAATTTTCAAGTTCAATTTTTTTTATATAACTTGCCCTAAAGGTGTATTTGATACATTCTAAGATTCTGAAGTTGAATAATAATAGCACTCTTTAGTGGAAGTTAACCACCAGGCGAAATTAAATGTCAAAGCATTTTCTACCACCTCAGAGTCTTATAAATTACTAGCCGTTTGCCCGTGCTTTGCAACGGGACTAAATTTCAAATTTACTAAGGCATGGCCGTACTGCTGTTCAGCAATGCCTTTTTGAACTTTTTATAATTTTTCTGGACAAAGCGATAATGGTTTTGGGGGGGTCAATTCTGAGACATTTTTCGCTATCTCTTACCGTTTTGGCTAAACAACTCCGGACAAACAAACATAGGTAGGTAGGTAGGTAGTCAATTTTTCTGTTTTATATAAATATAGAGATGTGGTCACGAACTCAAATTAATGAGAAAAAATTCATGCACTGGGTGGAATTCGAACCAACAGATCCCTACGGTACCTGGATTACCAGACTAGCGCCTTAACCACTCGACTGGTAGTTGAACTTAAAATAACCTTGGAAGATTTGCAACACTATAGGATGTCCTCGTGTGAGTTATGTGAGAATGATATCAGAGCAGAAATTTTGAATTTCCAACAGGGTCCAAAAAAATCGACTGTGTCACTCCGAATGACTCACCCTGTATGTGTATATCTCCTTACCGCTCTTTCTGTCTCTAACTTTATTTATCTCCTTCTATTCTTCTTTCAGTCTCTCTTTTTCTTTTCTCTCCATTCCTTTTTATCTCTCCATCTCTGTTATTACACAATTATTGACAATAGCTTCCACGCATCCCCTCAGTATATTAGATGAAGGTGAATATGGTATAGACACAGAGGGAGAGAAAAGTAAGTAGTATGGAGGAAACATAGAGAGAAAAGAGGAAAGATAGGAAGGGAGATAGGAAAGATATAGAGATACTGTAAATTCAGAGGAGATGGAGAATGAGAGAAAGAGAGAGAGATAGCGGAAGAAGAGATAGATATATGGGGAGAGAAAGGGGGAGGGAGAAAACTTTAATGAATCCCATTTGTTTGCTCAATCTCTTTTATGAATCAAACCCAATCAATGCATTTTCTTATTCTTATCACCTCCCTCCCTCCTCACACCTCCTAAGTTTTTTTCTCTTTTATCTACTTTTAAATCTCTCTTCTCTCTCTTTCTATCTCTCTTTTTCTTCTCTCTTCTTTCTGTCATATGAAAGCACTTTGTCTCTCTTTCTGTCTCTTCCTCTCTAGCCTCTCTCTCTTTCTTCCTTTTCTCTTTCCTTCCTCTCTCTCGTTTTCATAGTTGTCTCTTTTGTTATTATCTCTCTCTCTTCTGTTCCTCTCTTTCCTTCTCCTTTCTCCTTCTTCTGTTTTCTAGTGTGTCTCTTTTGTTATTTCGTCTCTCTTTCTTTTCTCATCTTCTCTTTTCTGTTCTCTCGCCCTCGTCATCTATTATGCTCTTTTCTCTCTCTCTCTCTCTCTTATTCTCTCTCCCTCCTTCTATTTGCCTTTCTCTCTCTCTCTCTCTCTATTCTCTCTCTCACACTATCACACACTCCACCTCCACACACACACACACACACACACACACACACACACACACACACATATAATATACACTTACACCCTCTCCCTCAACTCGTTTATTAGGTTCTGTGCGAAAACATCAAAGTAACAAAATCCAATAAAATTGCAAAGGCTCAAGGCTTAATGACTGAGAGCTAGGGAGAAAAAAGATGTATAGATATAATTATACCAGATAATACTCCAGTGCCGAAAAACAAATGACCCCCGACTAAGAATGACTGATAACAGGGCACAGCCATTCCAAATACCCCGTAAAGACAACTATACTTATAAGTCCCCAATAATACAGGCACTTGATGTATACAGGGTGGGGCAAAAATCTGGAAACCCCTGAATAACTTTCGAATGGCTTCTTCGGTAAAATTAAAATTTTGTAAGGTAAACGGGGCTAGTAAGACCTTCTTTTAGAGTGGGGTCGATTTTTGTTACCAGCCCCCATCTCGGGGCCAGAGGGGCCAACTTCATTTTTTTAAATACGAACCCCCACCTTGCGATACATTTTTGGAAAGGCCTTTAAATAAGAAATACATTGGTGCAAAATTTATTTTTTTAATATTAACTGTTTGCAAATGGCGTCCAACTTTGTGTATACAGTAAAGTCTGGAAACCCCTCAATATCTTTTGAAAGGGCTTTCTCAGTAAATTTAAAATTGTGCACGGTAAGTCGGGGTAATTAGACCTTTCCAAAAATGTATCGCAAGGTGGAGTTTCGTAATAAAAAAAATTAAGTTGGACTCCCTGGCCCCGACATGGGGGCCGGTAAAAAAAAAAATCGGACCCATTCTAATGTAAGGTCTAATTACCAAGGATAACCGTACACAATTTTAAATTTACTGAGAAAGCCCTTTCGAAAGATATTCAGGGGTTTCCAGACTTTACTGCATACACAAAGTTGGACGCCATTTGCAAACAGTTAATAATTATTAAAAAAATAAAATTTGCACCAAAGTATTTCTTATTCAAAGACCTTTCCAAAAATGTATCGCAAGGTGGGGGTTCGTATTTAAAATAATGAAGTTGGTCCCCCTGGCCCCGACATGGGGGCCGGTAACAAAAATCGACTCCACTCTAAAAGAAGGTCTTATTAGCCCGGTTTACCGTACAAAATTTTAATTTTACCGAAGAAGCCATTCGAAAGATATTCAGGGATTTTTCCAGACTTTTGCCCCACCCTGTATAACAACACCAATGACAATGACAAACCAAATATTATTATTTTATAATACCCAAAGTAACGCGTCAGTTATTGCCTCACACGTCACACAGAAACCTAAGGCTTCTGCTATCCGTGATGAGGTGTAGACGACTATTAAAAAAAAAAAAAAAAAAAAAAATATGTACCTGCATATAAAATATATGTATCTAGATATAAAATATATGTACCTGCATAAAAATATGGCGAACGGAGAGAAGATAATTATAAAATATAATAAAAGTGTAAAACAGAAATTGTCCTTTATAGAAACTGGTTAGTGATAAATATAAAAATCTTATGAAATACTTTAAAATATAAATGCACACGAAAAAAAAAAAAAAAAAAAAAAACTCAATCAAATTATGGGTATACATTATTTTTTAAGGATATTAATCATTGCAAGACACGCTGAATTGGAATATTATTTATTTTTAATCTATTTTCAATTGAAAATTTTACCTGACCCATTCCAAATCAAGGTTTATTTATTTAATCATTGCAAATCGAATCGATTGTTTCACTTTTCTTAAATATAATATGAGATTTAATAATTATGTATCGAGAGATATAGAGGGAAAGACAAGGAGTAAGAGAGAGAGAGAGAGAGAGAGAGAGAGAGAGAGAGAGAGAGAGAGAAAGAAAGAGCACAGTACAGACATGAACACAAAAACACACACACACACACTAACGCACACATAGAAAGAGATAATATTACTGGAAAGTAAATAACGGGATAAACAAATACGATGCAATGAGAAACAGAGAACTTCAAGTCAGTAAAGACCAGTATGGATAGAGAAGTAAGTAAAGATACATACCTGTATGGATAGACAAGTAAGTAAAGATGCATACCAGTATGGATAAATAGTAATAATTATAATAATAACACTCTTTAATGGAAGGTAACCTCGCTTGGCGGTTAATGCTCAAAGCATTTTCTAAAACCTAACTCTCACAGTCTTATTATTATGAATTAACAGTTTCAACACCCATTGAAAAATATGTATAACATTGTACTATGTAACTAATATAATCAGTGATAAGGTGATTACCCATTGGAATGGGCACACAGCAGCCATTGGAAAAGTTCCATTCTAATATGGAAACATATGAGTTTGCGAATTTATTGCAACTATTGAATGCCATAAATCTCTAAAATGAAAACTGCAAACATAAATGTTGCAAACTAATTCAAACTATGTTATGCATTTCTAGGACGAGGAAATATGCAATGCATTGGGCCCTTCACTTCCAATGCCATCACATTAAACTGTGAAAATAATAATACTCATTTCATTAAAATCTATGCACGATTAATTTGTCAATTACAAACTTTAAATAATTAATAAGTCATCAATGGATACATCCAGGGGGGGGGGGAACAATTAATATATTTATTAATGTACTGCTCACTGTGTGAGTTGACAAGAGAACACAGTATACAAATCAAACTAGTTAGTTATTCTAGCTTTTTTCCAGCTATTCCAGTTATTCCATAGTTCATTTATCAAATGTACCGATCTTATGCCTTTGTTTATTTGCGTAGTTCAAAAGTTTTGTTGGTTAGTTACTAACGGGCTTCATGAACAATAAGTTTTTCAAAATTAGGTCAGCAACCAATGCTCTTAACCACGGAGGTAAACTTTTTGTTGTCAACCAATGTTGACCCAGCACCTAAATGGGAAGCATTGTGTCACTTCTCGCCCATCAGAGGGGAGGCGTACAACGGGATGGGCAGGCTGCAACACAGACCACAAGCGTCTACAGTAGCTCCTGTTTCATGGCTACGAAAAAAAAGGCTGTGAAACACTCATCTTTTTAAGAAAAAAAAAAAAATCCAAATTTCGCCATTACCAAAGTTATTGAAGGGGATCGGGAACTTCTCCCAATCTGATGCACTTTCAGCAAAAGCTTTCGAACTTCAGATCGTATTTTGGAAAAAGGTTTCATGAGTAGGTACTTCAGAACCCGGTTGCTAAAATCCTTTTTTCCACACAAGTGTGCCCCTTAATGCTTTCTAGCATAGCTTTCTGAGAGTACATAGCTTTCCAGAAATAATTACGTGCAAGTGTGCAGCATATAAACTTCGTGTAGACGAGTAGGTAGTTATGTACATACATAAAAAGAGATCTAATGCACATGCTCTTAAAAAAGTAACTAAATTTATATTTTTAGTTCGATACATATTTATACAGGGTGTAATATACGAGTGAATAAAAATTGAAATGGTACTGCACGTATACGACAATACATACATAATATTTATGTATATAAAACTTACCTATCATTGAAATATGTACCTATCACAACTCACATGTCACAAAAACAAGAGGCCCATACTATACTGGGTCTCTTAGTGTGACAAGTCTGTGTAAAACATACAGTTTCACTTTAATGATTCTTTTCCTATGTGCTATATCTTATAACTTATAAGTAACTATGTAATTTAAAAGAAATGTACAATAAAACACATTATTATTATTATTATATACTTATACATACGTATGTTCATTGAATATTTATTTTTATAGTTCAAAATCTAGGTATTCATCATGTATACTATACAGGGTGTATTAAAATAAAGTTAGGTATTTTATTACAATGATTTATTTGTATCATGGTTAAGAGTTATGCCCATATATATAAAATTTAAAAAAAAATCTAACCGCGGAGACGAACGCATTTTCCATTATAACATACCTACTATAAAAAACGCTTGCATACGAGTCTGCAACCATTGGGACATTTTCATCTTTACTATTCAAGGTCCAAAACCCAACTGACCAAATTTCGTATTTTGCGCATGACACATACCTTCTCTCTTCTCTCCCTTTACAATTCAATATTTCGTTACATAATATCGTTACATAATATCGTTACATAATATCGTTACATAATTTCGTTACATAATTTCGTTACATAATATCGTTACATAATATCGTTACATAATTTCGTTACATAATTTCGTCACATAATTTTGGTTATGTGCAAGAGCAAAGACATGAAAATGTCAAAATGGATGTAACCTAGGATATGATGTAAATGTAAGTAAATATTTTAAGATTCAACGGATTCTGAAAAGCAAAATTTGACACTAAAGTTGAACAGATTTTATTTTGGTCTCTCTCTCTCTTTATTTTTGACATTTTCATGTCTTTGCTCTGGCACATAACCAAAATTATGTGACGAAATTATGTAACGAAATTATGTAACGATATTATGTAACGATATTATGTAACGAAATTATGTAACGAAATTATGTAACGATATTATGTAACGATATTATGTAACGAAATTATGTAACGAAATTATGTAACGATATTATGTAACGAAATATTGAATTGTAAAGGGAGAGAAGAGGGAAAGTGTGTGTCATGCGCACAATGGCGAAGTATTGAATTGTAGAGGGAGAGAAGAGAGAAGGTATGTGTCATGCGCACAATACGAAATTTGGTCAGTTGGGTTTTGGACCTTGAATAGTAAAGATGAAAATGTCCCAATGGTTGCAGACTCGTATGCAAGCGTTTTGACATTTTCATGTCTTTGCTCTGGCACATAACCAAAATTATGTGACGAAATTATGTAACGAAATTATGTAACGATATTATGTAACGATATTATGTAACGATATTATGTAACGATATTTTTTTTCCTTTCTCTCTCTCTCTCTCTCTCTCTCTCTCTCTCTCTCTCTCTTATTCTCTCAAGTTTACGCCTATAGTACTTAGGAACAATTCCTCAATTATGTAATGATTCCTCTATCTTATCCTTTAATGCTACGTGGAAAATTTACTGTACAAATATTACTTTATTTTTAAAACTACACCATTTTATGGCGGATAATGACGTATTTTTGTAGTATTCTATTTGATCAAGTAGTAACACCTGTACAAAACTTTTTCCACTTGACTAGAGTTTCAAGAATGCCAGGACTTGGCTTCCGTCCCACTGCTCTAGCTAGAAATCAGGAAAAACTCTAGCTCGAAATCAGGAAACAGTGTAACTATAAACACAGGAAAAACTCAGACGAGAAATCTAGCTGCAAAGAGGAAATGCTAGTGGTTTTTTTACTCTGTCGAAGGAAAGTTTTAATGAAAAAGAATGGAGTGATCTAGGGATGAATGGTTAAGGAGGTGAGAGCAGGATTTGACACAGGGAGAGGGACATTATCTCTGCATCAATTTAAAAGTAATCCTTGGTCTAGCGGGAGCATGCTCCAGGTGACCCGGGTTCGAATCCCGGTGGGTTCGGATTTTTTTGGCTCTGTACTTTGGACGTCGGAACCTTCCCTAACCTCGTGAGGACAATTGGAGTGGTGGGCAATAACCAGTGGCGAAAGTTCGAGATCAATATTGGAATGTGATTGTTAGTTAAAGATAATTCTATAAGATGCATTATCGTTCACGTTATGTCCATGCGATGATATAACAACACAAATAACTAGCTCTTTACATTTTAAAATAAAGGTAGCCAACGTCCATGATAAGTTGAATACACCAGTTCTCGTTCTGTCACTGAAGTTAGGCAACGTCCTGCGAGGCTACGACTTGGATGTGTGACCGATTTAGTTTCGAACACTTGTCATGCTACTTTTTCCCGGCTCCATTCAGGCTGGGTAAGTTTTTTTTTTAAATTATAAAACATATGTTTTATTTTTCATTTTTTTTGCATACAGAGGACTAACCCTAAGCCTTTTTTATTTGGTTTCTAAGGTTAAAAGGTGAAGCTGGTTTGTTTCCTGATGCGAAAGGGTTTAGGCTTGAATATTAGTACAATTAATAGATGTATTTTTTTCATGGATAAATTGTAAACGTTCTGGTTTTTTTTTCTCATAAAATCTCATTTGTAGCGCCAGCCTTGCTGAGACAGGGGAATAAAACAACTTAAATGGAAGGTCTCGCTATGATTTTAGCGGTTGAAAGGGACTTTCTTCATATACTTTCATTTTTTCTCACGAGGTATGAGTGGACCCGAGCATGTAAGTAAAGAGCAGAAAAATTCCTGTCCCTCTGGGATTCGAACCCAGGTCACCATTCGTGCAATGCTAGCGCGCTAACTCACTCTGCCATGGGGACATAATAATATGTCTTGGGGTTACTGCTGGAATAATGGGACTTTAATAGTCCTAATCGGTCAGCATAAATAAGGCGATAGTATACTTCTCTTTTCTCTCTCTCTCTCTATTCGCTCTCTCTCTCTCTCCTTCCTCTTTCTCTCTCCTTCCTTTCCTCTATAGAGAGAGAAAGATATAAAGAACGAAGCAACTTTCTATATCTCTATCCTTTGTTACACTCATTTCAGCCATTCTCTAGACTCACTGTTCCCCATTTCCATTGTCTCTCCTTCCTCACTCCTTTCATTCTTTCTGTGGACATTTTTGAAGGAAAAAAAACCATTTCTTTGTTCTAAAATAGACACATATCTAGCAAGACAAAGAGACTTGCAAATAAACATAAAATAACGATTTTCGAAATTCAGGCGACGAACGAAATACAACAGACAAACTGAAACCGCGCATTTCAGCGAGAAAATTGCTTTTGAATTTTCTATTGAGCATTTCGAACTGTTTTTCTCCTTTTTTCTTATTATCTCCTCACACTTCCATCTCTCTTTCATTTCCTCTCCAGCTCTTTCTCTCTCTCTTTTATCTCCCTATCCGGCTCTCTCTTTGCTCTCTCTTTCCTCTCTTTATCTCCCTATCCGGCTCTTTCTGTTTCTCCTCTATCTCCTATCAGGTATTTCTCTGTCTCTCTCATCTTCCTATCGGCTCTTTTCTCTCTCTCTCTCTCTTCACTATCTTTTTTTCTCTCTCCTTTCTATCTCTTTTCAAAAAGACTAATCTATAAAAACTCAATGTTATCCAAAACAATAATGGACGGGAAAAAGAAGTTGAACAGAATAGACCTTGCATAAAAGTAGAATAGAATAGACCTTGTATAAAATCATATATTATAACACTTGATATATGATAACTTTTAACGGGTGCTATCTTCACGCACCTTAACTTTTAAATGGTTTTGTTTTATGATAACCACATTTTGGTTCTTCAAATAACATTGTGTAAGGAGTCAGAGTATCTAAGTGCACGGCAGCGCCTTCTTTTATAGGAGCTCTTTTTTAAACTGTTGTTTTTTGAGGAGATTCATCCAACTGATCTCCTAAATTACTTGGTTGGATGGTACATAATAAGAAGCTACAATTACTCAAACACATTATAAGCTATTATTATGCCATTCTCGGGACTCGAACCTTCGAAAATCGTTGCAAAACTTTTTAATCATAAATCACGAGTGGCCCGTTATCAATCGATCTACTGAGGTCGGTCCTAAAGGCTGACTGAAAACTTTTATCAGTCGGATTTCCTGTTACATATAAGCAAACTCGTGATGGGTGTCTTCTATAGTACTATAATATCATATACAGGGTGTCCATAAAGTCTGGACCCACCCCCCCTATCTCGGGAACCACTTAAAATATCGAAAAACTCCAAGACAACTATCTCTTCGATTGTAAGGGGATTTATTTTAAGCTAAAAAAAATTTGCCTACACGGCCCCAGTCAGGCTGGGCATGGACCAACTTGAAAATCCTAAATAGAATAGTATATCTTGTGGCATTTACGGTTAACGAGTTATAGGTCAAAATATATGGATATTACGAAGGACGTCCGACCCTGTATCTCGAGAACGGTAAGTCGTAACTTACTGAAATTTGTTGTAATGAACTTCTCTCAATAAGACCTTAAAAACAATATGCCACAAGACATACCATTCTATTTAGGATTTTAATGTTGGCCCATATGGTCCATGCCAAGCCTGACTGGGGACGTGTAGACAATTTTTTTTTAGCTTAAAATAAATCCCCTTACAATCAAAGAAATAGATGTCTTGGAGTTTTTCGATATTTTAAGTGGTTCCCAGGATAGGGGGGTGGGTCCAGACTTTATGGACACCCTGTATATTTTTCCCCAGAAAATGCAAAACTTTTTCATTATAAATTATTATTCAATATTATATGTACATTTCTCTCTTCTTTCTCTCCCTATTTATCTCTACTTCTTTCACTCTCACTCTATCGCTCTACTTTTTTCTCTCACTATTTCACATTCGCAGTGTTTCCCTTACTCATTCTCCTCTCACTCTTATCAGAATCTCTTTTCCCCTCTCTCATCCTCATCTGTCGTTCTCTCTCTTCTTTATCTCTCTTACACACTCTTGATGTAGTTCTCTCTCTCTCTCTCTTTCTCTCTCTACCTTTCTCTTTCTCCTCTCTTAATACTCTTTCTCTACCTCTTCTTCTTCTTCTTCTTTTACTCCGTCTTATCCCGCTCAAGCAGGGTCGACGTTGTTCAACCTCATGGTTGAGGTTGATTGGTTTTGGCACATTTTTTACGACTGGATGCCCTTCCTAACGCCAACGATTCTATTTGATTTAACGTCCTGGATTAGGACGGGGGTTTTACCCTCCATTCGCTGGGAATCGTACCAGCTACCCACATTAACCTCACCCAGCCTGGGTAGGGCCGGAAATGCCAGCCTCACGTGTTTGGATGGAATAGAATTTTCTTCGAAAAGTCTGCCCCAGCCGGGAGTTGAACTCGGGAACTCTGGACTACGGGCAGTAGTCACAACCGTTACGCCACGGAGGCTGGCTTTCTCTTTCTCTACCTCTCTCTTTCTGAATAGGTAACTTTGTGTTATTACTTTGCTTTGTCCATGGTTTCGCCACTGGTCGCTACTCATTTTGGGGCGTTAAAACATTCAGGGTTTAGAGCTAAAAGCTTGGACTCTGCTGGGACTCGAACCCAGATCGCAGACTGTGCGAGCCACGGAGGCTATCATAAAATAGTAAAATAAATCAAAAAATAGAAATTGAAAATACAAAATACTTGCCTTATTAAGTTATTATATACATACATACCTTGTTTTATACCCATATCTTCATTGCAATTAATAATTATGTCACAAGTTCTTTAACAAGTATTTTACTAAACTTACTTCCCATGTTGCTTATACCTTGTTAAAGAACTGTTTGTATGTACCAAAATTTAGTTTTCTTCTACGCTCCAGCCCGTTTTGGAAGTTTCCTGATGTCTGTGAAAACCTGGACAACGCATTAAAATCTTCATTTGAAATAATATTGAACATGAATTTGAAGAACAATGAATGGGAACAATCGTGTTTACCCATCAGTAAAGGAGGTATGGGATTAAGAAAAATTCAAGATATATGTTTACCAGCATTCTTAGCCTCGGTTCATAGTGTAGATACTTTGGTATCTAGAATTCTTCCCCCACAGGATACCAAAGTCAATATTCACATGTACACCGAGGCATTGGATACCTGGAGGAATGCTTATCTCACCATGCCTGAAGTGCTAGATTCGCAAAAAAGTTGGGATGACGTCAGTGTTTGCAACATCATGGACACAAAAATACAATTATCTACCCCGGAAGACTCAGCACGATTCAAAGCCCTTCAAAGAACAGAATCGAATGCATGGCTTCATGCAATGCCATCCACCAATGTTGGTACCAAACTAGATGACATATCCTTCAGATTTTGTGTGGGATTACGATTGGGATGCCAGCTATCATATCCCCATGTATGTGTATGTGGTCAGCGTGTTGAGGGGAAGGGAGTGCATGGACTCAGTTGCTCCAAGAGTGCAGGCCGTTTTTCACGGCACTCAGAACTAAATCAAATTATCCATCGAGCACTGTCAACTGTCGGTTTCCATTCCACATTAGAACCCTCCGGCATTTTCCGCAATGACGGAAAAAGACCGGACGGAATGACACTTATACCTTGGAGCAAAGGCCAGCATCTTGTGTGGGACGTAACCTGTGTGGATACGCTCGCTGCCTCGTACGTACAAAGGACCTCACAAGAGGCTGGCGCAGCAGCAGAATTAGCAAGTGATAAGAAGACGAAAAAATACGAAGCTCTGACACATCAATACTGTTTCTATGGCTTGGCTGTCGAAACACTGGGACCATTTTCTCGGCAGTTCAAGTCTTTGGTAGACGCAATTTCAGACAAGTTACAACACACATGTGGTGATACCAGGGCCGGGGCATTCTTACGCCAACGACTGTCATTGGCAGTCCAGCGTGGAAATGCCTCGAGCCTGGTAGGCACCATGTGTCGTGAGAAGAATGATGACATGTTTGTTATATGAAATATTAAATATTACTGAGTGTCCTTAAAAAAATTATGTCGTTTTTTAAATTTTGGATCTATGTAAGTAGTAGAAGAGAGCTTACCATCTCAGAAGTTATTTTATTAGCTTAGGTGGTAGTCTAAGATTAATTTATTGTAAAAAATATATGAAAATTATCAATCAATCAATCTCTCTCTCTCTTACTCTAGCTCCCTCTTTCTCTACCTCTCTCTTTCTCTCTCTCTCTCTCTTTCTCTCATCTACTTCTTTCCATCTTGCTATCGCTATCCCTCCCTCTCTCTCTATCATCTATTTTTCCCCTGTTTGCTATATCGTTCTGTCTCTTTCTCCGCGTTTTACTTCTTTCCGTCTTGCTATCGCTATCCCTCCCTCTCTCTCTCTATCATCTATTTTTCCCCTGTTTTCTATCGTTCTGTCTCTTTCTCCGCATTCTGCTTTCTATTCAACGCGTTTTCTCAGGGGTGCATTTCTGTACGCAATCTAAAGAGAAAAATGAGAGTCAGAGAAAATAGGAGGATAGAGGGAGGTTTAAAAGGAGAGGTAAATAATTATAGGGTGTAGAGATGGATATAAGAGTATACAGGGTGTAGAGATGGATATAAGAGTATACAGGGTGTAGAGATGGACATAAGAGTATACAGGGTGTAGAGATGGACATAAGAGTACCTATACAGGGTGTAGGGATGGATATAAGAGTATACAGGGTGGAGATATGGATATAAGAGTATACAGGGTGTAGAGATGGATATAAGAGTATACAGTGTGTTGACGGATTAATCAGTACACCATTGTTAATTGGCAAGCAATAAAGGTTCCAGTCTGTTGTTGAATATATTTAAAATACAGATACATTCAACGAGGTACAAAAAGTAGGTGGTCTCATTGAAGATTTTAAAATTTGACGTACACGATATCTCAAAACAAGAAGTAATACACAATAATAATAATATTGCCTTATTTATACTGCCCGATTAGGACTATTAAAGTCCCATTATTCCAGCAGTAAGCCCAAGACATATTATTATGTGTTAAAAATCCCGAATGGGAGGATAACTTGTCATGTCCCGGCTGGGTTTCGAACCCACGAACTCTGGAATCTTTAGATTCGCAGAGTACCGCCTTTACCACTGAGCTACCGAGACAGACAATAACAGACAATAATTCAAATTTGAAATTATGCGCTTTTACCAATCAAAAGTTAATCAACTGCTGCCGGACTTCATGGACACACTGTACAGGTTGAAAGTTAATTCAACTTGAACCCAGAATAAGAATAATAGAGTTAGAATAATAAGAATAAGAATATAATAGAGTAAGAATAACAGAGTAAGAAGAATATAAGAAGAGAGAGAGAGAGAGAGAGAGAGAGAGGAAGAGAGAGAAAAAGAGATAGAGAGAAGAAGAGGAAGAGTGAGACAGAGAAAGAGAGAGAGAGAGAGAGAGAGATGGAGAAAGTGTGAAGAGGAGAAAAGAGAAGATGGGAGGAAATGATGAAGAAGAAAGTGGAGGAGAAGATGAAGATAGATAGAAGAACATGAGGAAAGGAAGATATGAAGAAGGTAAGAAAGAGGTAAGGAAGATATGAAGCAAGTGAAAAAGAGGAGAGGAAGATATGAAGCAAGTAAGAAAGAAGAGGTGAAGATATGAAGAAAAACGAAAGAGGTAAAGAAGTTATTAAGAAAGTAAGAAAGAGGAAAGAAAGATATGTAGAAAGTACGAAAGAGGAGAGGAAGATATGAAGAAAGTAAGAAAGAGGTAAAGAAGATAAGAAGAAAGTAAGAAAGAGGTAAGGAAGATATGAAGAAAGTAAGAAAGAGGTAAGGAAGATATGAATAAAGTAGGAAAGAGGAGAGGAAGATATGAAGAAAATAAAGAAGAGGTAAGGAAGATATGAAGAAAGTAAGAAAGAGGTAAAGAACAGATGAAGAAAGTAAAAATGAGGTAAAGAAGATATGAAGAAAATAAGAAAGAAGAAAGGTAGATATGAAGAAGGTAAGAAAGAGGAGAGGAAGATATGAAGAAAGTAAGAAAGAAGAAAGGAAGATATGAAGAAAGTAGGAAAGAGGTAAAGAAGATATGAAGAGAGAGAATGAAAGAATGATGAGAAGAGGTAGGATATTTTTTCGACCAAATAAGGTAAATGTATCTTGGTTATAAAACTGCATCCTTCGGGAATTGCAAAATGAGGGGTAAAATGAGATACCATGTGAAGGTTTGGGGAGAGAAGACTTGAGGAGGTTGCGATTGGGGAGAAGGAGGAGAAAACGGGGTAGGAAAAAGAGGGAGAAAATAAGTTTAGGAGATAAAATTATATGAAAGGTGGTATGGGGTAAGGAGGAGAGAAGGAGTGGAATAAAGAGATGAAGAGGAGTAAGTTGGGAAGTAATATGAAGGTAGATTGAGAAATAAGAGAGGGAGTGAGAGAAAGAGATGGGGTGAGAGAAGAAGTATGAGAAAATTAATGGGGAGAATAAGGGAGGGAGAAAGTTTAGGTAGAGAATGAGCGCATGAAAATATGACCTTATCTCATTTTGTATCTAATAGGAGTGATGGGAGGTAGGAGGAGGAGAAAAGGTAAGAATGAGGAGGGAGCAGGGATTCGGAAGGAGGGAGGGAAGAGGAAACGGGATAAAAACTTTGGACGTTTAGAAACCAGCATATAATAATTGAAACAGTTGAATAAAAGATATGCTGGTGTATTATAATTTAATTATATCTATTAGAGGAAGGTTGGAAAAGAGAGGAATCGTTTGATAGGTATGAACAAAGGATGGTGAATGTCAAACCTCAAATTATATTTTCTCAACTTATTTTTATTCTGGAATTATAATTTACTGTCCATAATATTCTAGAATTATATAACACTACTATATTAATATAATGTTATGTTTCTTTATTTTGTATATTGGGCCCCATGGGATCCGTACATTATATAATCATATCGCACCCTCAGAATTAGATGGTGATATGTCAAAAACACCAACTTTTGGGAAATCGCAAAAGAAAGTTTGACTTATCGCTGTATTAATACAATAAAAGCTACTGTTTTGATTTATATGTTCTTAAGTTGAGCATGTTCTTTTCTATAGTTCTATGTAAAAAAAATGTATTTTTCTTCAAAAGAACTTACCTTTGTAACCGTTCGAAAAAAAGGCATTTTGACTTAAAACTTCATTCTATGATTTTGCCTTTTTTCGAGAAAAAATCAATTTTTAATAAGGTGATATCGTATTATATTACCTTTTCTTCCATGAGAAGTGAACAAAAGTGGGTATTATCTCGAAAAAAATTCGAGATAGCACCATCTATTTACAATTTTGAAATGATAGTACCTTGATAATTTAGTTTTATAACACTATATTACCATATGAATCGAAGAATAAAAGACAATTTGAAACTGGAGGTACATTAAAATCTATGCTTTTGGTATTAAGTCAGAAAAAAAAGAAAACTCATTCAGTTTAAAAAAGTGAAATGTAAAATACCCAATAAATTGTTTTATTGCTAAGCAGTAAAAGGTAGAAAACAAGACAATGTGAGTATAAACTTTATTGTTTCTTGAGACTTAATCTCAAAGTTTCTAAAAAGAAATAACTAAAAACAAATAATTATGAATTTCAAAAAATTGCTTGAGAGCAATAAATTCGGGACAGTAACTTTCTCAAAGTTTTTGATTTTTATAATTTTTATTTTACATTGGATTTTCAAGTGTGAAGTATCCCAAGAAAGGAAATTTTGTTGGTTTTAAGACGGTGTATATTTTTTTTTCATTGTGAGCATGTTTTTTAATATAATAAGTCAAATAACAAAAAAGAGGTCTAAAGAGCATGAAAACACTGCAAATGATATCGGTGTTTTTTGTGTTATTTCTTCGAAGTCTTCATGGAAATTTGGCTGTTACTTACCTCTTAGTATCTGGTATTACCCCCCTCGAGCTTGTATGACAGCCTGCAATCGATTTCTCATGGACTTGATTAGGTTGGCAGCCGTTTCTTGATCGATAGTCTCCCACTCCTCATAAAGCGCCTGTTTCAGGTCCCTGTGGTTCATTGGGGGCGGGTTTCGAGCATGGACACGTCTTTTAAGCTCGTCCCAGAGGTGTTCAATAAGATTAAGATCAGGACTGTTGGCTGGCCAGTTGAGGGTTCGAATACCGTATGACAGCCTACAATCGATTTCTCATGGACTTGATTAGGTTGGCAGCCGTTTCTTGATCGATAGTCTCCCACTCCTCATAAAGCGCCTGTTTCAGGTCCCTGTGGTTCATTGGGGGCGGGTTTCGAGCATGGACACGTCTTTTAAGCTCGTCCCAGAGGTGTTCAATAAGATTAAGATCAGGACTGTTGGCTGGCCAGTTGAGGGTTCGAATACCGGCCTCTTGGAGAAAGTCACTTACAATACGTGCTGTACGAGGTCGGGCATTGTCTTGCATTAACACGAATCCATCACCCACAAAACCTGCATAAGGGACAACATGATCTTCAATGATGTCAGTGACATACCTCTCTGCAGTTAGGTTACCTCCTTGTCCTCCACAATTGATGATAACGAGCTCTGTTTTAGTTTCCATAGAGATTCCACCCCAGAAGATACAAGATCCTAAACCAAAACTCACAGTTTCTTGAATATAACATTGATTATACCGTTCACCTGGTCTTCTATACACCCTTTTACGTCTGTCATTGAAGAACAAGCAGGGTCGGCTCTCATCCGTGGACAGAACGTGCCCCCATTCCCCATTTCCTCAATCAGCGTGTTCAAGGGCAAATTGTAAATGACGTTGTCGGTGTTGTCTGTTGAGTTTGGGTCCCGTAGCTTTTCTTCTTGGTATGAGACCTTTCTTTTTCAAGCGTCTCCTTACTGTCCAAGGGCTGACATCAACACCAGTGGCCATAACAAGCTGCTGTTGGACCTCAACACCAGACATGTCTCGATTTCTTAAGCTTGTCATGACAGCAAATCGGTCCTCCTGGGCAGTTGTCTTCTTTGGTCTGGCAGATCCTGGTCTCTGATCATAGCTACCTGTCTGCCGATACCTTTGGTAAATTCTGTTTACCTTAGACTTCGACAAATTTAGCTCCTTAGCAACATTTCTTTGCTTAACACCTTGACTCACAAGTAAAACCACTTTCACAGCTATGGAGTGCGATGTCTCCATGATGAAAAGAAAAATTCAACTGAATTTCCTTCCTCATAGTGTTGCATTTAAGGAAATTCAATAATTTACTGGCCAAAAAAGCGTTATCACAACAAAAAATCAAATTTAAAATACCCTCGGTGCACGTGTTTTCATCAACAAAATGAGGTGTTTCTGGAAAGTGGCCATTATCATTGTTGCATAGTACATAACCCGGACACATTGTGTATTTTCTGAAAGGTATGAGTACAAGCTTTTCAAATATATGCATACTTTAACAACTTCATGCCACACAAATTGACCAGGACCAACTGAAACGGTGAAATGTCCTGTCCCGAATTTATTGCTCTCAAGTGTATATCGAAAATACCGGGCCAGATTATTTTTAAGTCAAAAAAAAAATAATAATTTATAAAAGAAAGTAATATAACATAATCTTTTGTATTAGTAATTTCTACCTTGACAAAACACAAAAAAAATATTCGACAAAGAGAGTGATATTTCAAAAAAATCATGCACAATTCAGTTTTTATGTCAATTACTGAAAATAAAATTTAATAAAGAGAGTGATAAATCAAAATTTACGCAAATATCACTATATTCCAAGAACTGTACGTCTCGATCCAATGAGCTCTTGTTCCAACCTCCCTCCACTTTTTCGACATAATCAATAAACAACACTAGTGCTATCTCGGGAACGGTAAGGGCTAGAATTATAATTCTTATACCAAACGAAAGGTCTCGTTTCGCTTATTTCGATAGAGTAATAAAAAAAAAATTCATGATTTTTGACATATCACCATCTAATTCTGAGGGTGCGATATATAAAAGAACAACATAAAAATGGCTAAAAAAGGACGACTGTATAAACTCCATTTTAGTCCGGCTTATGTGGCAGCACCCCCGAAACATTTTCCCACCGGCCGCCACTGAACACAACCAGTGCTCTCTAGTTAAGCGTGGACTAGAGCAGCGGTCGGCAACCTGGGGTCCGCGGACCCCCGGGGGTCCGCGAGAGCTAAATTGGGGGTCCGCGAAGCCATTTCAGGATTTAAAAAAGAAGTCCAAACGTGAATTTTCTCTTGTTTCTTCCGAGTCTCGGGAATCCCAATAATCCCAATTCATAGTGAATGTTTATTAAGTTTAGTTCTCCTTGATTAGTGCGTTAGGTATAGGTGGTAGGTCAGTGATTAATTTTCTTTTTATTTTCGTTTTCTTGTTTCAATAAAGAACCAAATCCATTAAGAATCTTAATAACCATTTACATATCTACCTACTTTACTTTCATACACCCCCCCCCCCCCCACGCTTTTGTAATGTGGGGGTCCCTTAAAAAATTTAGAGATAAGCTAGGGGTCCGCGTAGTTCAAAAAGTTGCCGACCGCTGGACTAGAGAACATGTCCCTTCTACCTCATGGCCTCGGAACTTTGTGTTGGTGAGGACATAAAGTAAATAGAATGAGGGAAGGGTTGAAAAGTTGGGCGAGGGAGTTGAGGAAGAGGTTGACACATGCCGACCTGAGTAGGTTTGGGAAAAGGCAGAGTGAAAGACGAAGAAGGGATAGAGAGAGAGAGAGGGTGAAGAGAGAGAGAGAGAGAGAGAGGGTGGAGAGAAAGAGGGAGAGAGAGAGAGGGTGGAGAGAGAGAGAGAGGGTGAATAGAGAGAGAGGGTGGAGAGAAAGAGGGAGAGAGAGAGAGAGAGAGGGAGAGAAGGTGAAGAGAGAGACAGAGAAAGTGATTAGAGAGAGAGAGAAGGTGATTAGAGAGAGAGAGAAGGTGATTAGAGAGAGAGAGGGTGA
>CM044961.1:28549549-28654549 GCA_024516035.1 Bactericera cockerelli | reverse complement strand
TGCATTTTTTTTTTTTTTTTCTGCAACAATAGTTGCTTTCGTACGTAAATCAAGATTTTCTTAATATGTATGTTCATTTTAGAAACTTCGCGCTGATTCTCTTTTTTTTTAAAGAAAAACTGAAAAATCATTTTCACGTTTTATCTTGACTGTGGCATTTCAAATTAAGATACAAAATATGGATGTAATAGCACATAACTATGCGAAAATTATAAATTTTACTCATAATAACAGCCATTATATTTAAATCGGAATAAAAAAAAAAGCAAAAAATGATCATTTCAGTCTTTCTTCATAGAGCCTTTGCACAATATTAGTGGGAAGAAGAAAAAAAGAAGCATTCATAGAAAGAAGCAAAAGCTTTTAGAACTTTTTTTTTAGATTTAGAATTTATTGTTTGTTTGACATTTACAGATTGCCAGACATATACAGACATTTACAGTTTGACATTTGAAATCAAAAGCAAAACCTTTTCCTTCTTTTTAAGTAAATGGTACTTTGCACAATATTAGTGGGTAGCACAGCAGTGCTCAGAGCATCTAGAGAAAAAAGAAGCATTCATAAAAAGAAGCAAAAGCTTTTAGAATTTTTTTTAATTTAGAATTTATTGTTTTTTTGACATTTACAGATTGCCAGACATTTTCAGTTTGACATTTGAAATCAAAAGCAAAACCTTTTCCTTCTTTTTAAGTAAATGGTACTTTGCAGAATATTAGTGGGTAGCACAGCAATGCTCAGAGCATCTAGAGAAAAAAGAAGCATTCATAAAAAGAAGCAAAAGCTTTTAGAATTTTTTTTTAATTTAGAATTTATTGTTTGTTTGACATTTACAGATTGCCAGACATTTACAGTTTGACATTTGAAATCAAAAGCAAAACCTTTTCCTTCTTTTTAAGTAAATGGTACTTGCCATATTAGTGGGTGCACAGCAGGCTCAGAGCATCTAGGAAAAAGAAGCATTCATAAAAAGAAGCAAATGAATTGTTGTAGAATTTTTTTTAGCAACTGGTTATGAATCAAGCATTTTTTTATTGCACTTTTACAGCATTCCAGACATTTTGCAGTTTTGAGCTTTTGAAATCAAAGCAAAACTCTTTCCTTCTTTTTAAATAAATGGTACTTTGCACAAATAGTGGGTAGACAGCAGTGCTCAGAGCATTAAGAAAAAGAGCATTCATAAAGAAGCAAAAGCTTTTTAGAATTTTATTTTTTAGTAATTAAATTTTTGTTTTTGAATTTACAGATTGCCAGACATTAAGTTTGCATTTTGAAATCAAAGGCAAAGCAACTGGTTATGATCAAGCATTTGCTCATTCCACCTTTTCCTTCATCCTTTTGCTATTACTTCGAGCTTTTGGCAAAGCAAATCTTCATTTTTATCAAAATTTTCCACCAACCAAAAAAAGGGTTCGGTTGAAGAGATGTGCACAGCAATAACCCGATTTTAGGTAGGACATACTCATTCTCTTTTGTACATTTCTGGGCTTGCTCGTGACATAACCAAAATTATGTAACGAAATTATGTACGAAATTATTAACGAAATTATTAACGAAATATAATTATAAAAAAGAAAGAGAAAAAAGTGTCATGGCACAATAACGAAATTAATAAATTTTAAAAAGAGAAAAAAAAAGTATGTGTCATGCCACAATACAATTAGTCATAAGTTTAGACCTTGAATAGTAAGTGGATAATGTCCCAATGTTGCAGACTCGTAAAGCAAGCGTTTAGACACTTTTCATGTCTGTTGCTTGACATCCAAAAGAAAATATAACGAAATTATGTACAGAAACTTAAATTATAAAAGAGAGAATGAGAAATATGTGTCATGCGCACAATATTGTCTGCACAATAGAATTTGGTCACGTTAGTTTTAACGTGAATAGTAAAATGTAAAATGTCCCAATGGTTGCAAAATCGTATGCAACTTTTCCTCACTCATCTCTCGTCTCATATTTAGTACAGTTCATAATAATTATTTCTTTGATTTCCCGTTTTGAGTATTCAATAAAATATCCGGTACTGTAAAGTATGACCAAAAAAATCTTGTTTTCATTTTTTTTATATTTTTGTTCTTGTTTCTTTGTTCAATCTATTTATTTTTTCTTTATAATTTCATTGTATTTTACTGTATTAATTTTTGTGTTACCTAATAAAGCATACTATAATAATAATAGTAATAATTAGAAATCACCCGCATGTGGAACATGATCAATGTTGAAGTTGTCAACAAATGTTCTGATACATTCCAGCTTCTATGTCCATACAAAGAAAATACAACTGCCACAGAATCTTGTCTACAAAATCCAGAAATCCGTCCTCCTGGAAAACTGTCGCCTGCTCAGAAGATTCCTCTCTCACTCATCCTCTTCATAATATCTCATCTCCTCAAATCTCCTTAACATTGTAATCCTTCTATGTTTGCTATATCCTAGCCCATAGATGATGTTAATTGTTACCATGTATTACATGAGAAATAAAACAATCATAAGAATCGTTCTTCATACGACTGACTGCCATTTTTTTCTCACGAGATAAAAGTAGACCCTGTACAATCTGGACATACAAGAGTACTGAACAGAAAAGTTTCAACCGGTGCCAGTGATCGAACCCAGGTCACCGTGTGTACACATCTAGGGCGCTATCAGTGAAGTAGACACCTTTACTTCAAGAGGAATAAGAATAACAAGCTGATAAAAGAAAGCACCCCTCCTCACCTGTTGCTGACAGTCCACAAAGAACACTATACAAAATTTGACAGTAACCTTTTTTTTTTCTCAGGAAACATTGTCACAGAAGTGGTTGTTGACGTTGTTGTAACGTGTCTATCTTGGTAAAAGTGCTCTCTAGTTGCTAATATCGGGTTACTGACGAAACTCTACCTCACCATTATCGTCTCAAAGTGACGAGGAAACAAGAGACATGAGAGAGAGAGAGATAAAGATAAAGATAGAGAAATATAGGAAAGAGGGAGAGAAACACTGCGAAAAAATGTAATAGTTGCTACGGGATGGGCAGGCTACAACACAGACCACAAGATTTGCTCAGTGGTTAAGCACTCGCTTGCCATGCGGAATGTCCCGGGTTCGATCCCCCGTGCCGACAAAAATTTGTATTCTTAATTTGGTTTCAATTGTTTGTAAGGGATACCTTCCGGTGCGCTCGTGTTGACCTGCACCTAATTGGGAAGTATTGTGTCACTTCTCGCCATCAGAGGGAGGCATACTACGGGATGGGCAGGCTACAACACAGACCACAAGCGTCTACAGTAGCTCCTGTTTCATGGCTACGAAATGAAAAAGGCTGTGAAACACTCATCTTTTAAAATTAAAAAAAAACTGGCGGTCGTGATATAATTTTCTTAGATATTTTACACAGTTAAGGAAATTCATACTTCGACCGCTAGTTTTTATTGCCGTTCAACAAGTAAACTTAAAGAGAAATCAAGTTCAAGATGACACCTAGCAATGAGAGAGAAAGATAAACATAAGAGGAATAAATTCAGAGATGAGTGCAGAGAAATGAAAGAGAGGGGATAAAGGTGTTTTCAATTTGATATCATTCACTTTTTACTAATTGTACTCATTCTATTGAGTTGGACGTTATTCTACTTGTAACCACGAAGTGGTGTTTTTGGGGGGATTATTATTAATCAGACTAAATGTTTTGTATCAGAGAATAATGTCGAAAAAGTTAAACGATATGCAAAATCATTGTAAAGAGAGGTAATTTGTACTTTCTATTTCCTGAAAGGTATAGAAAGTATTTTTTTTTAAGACATATTAAATCGTTTACAAAGAAAATGAGATTTTTTTCTAGGAGAGTGTACTTTATCCTCTCTCCTAGAAAGAAAAGAGAGAAGAAAAAAGAGAGAGGAGAGACACGCAGGGAACCAGAGGTTAAAGGAGAGAGAGAGAGAGAGAGAGAGAGAGGGGGGAAAAGAGAAATAGGGAGGAAGTTCTAGTGATTGAAAGCGAGAGAGAGAAAGAGAGTGATATGAAGAGAAGGGAATTTAATTGTTTAATTTCAATAGATTTTTTCTCCGTACCCTGTGTGCCATGCATCGTGGAACAATTAAAATGAAAAATTCTCTTCATTAATTTTTTATTTCTTCCTTCTACAGATTTCTCCCTCCTACATCTTTTTCTCTCACTCTCTCTCACTCTCTCTCTCTCTCCTCTCTCTCTCCTTCTCTCTTCCCTATACTAATTCGATTTCAGCATTCTAATCCTGTGCAGATTATAAATCAGCATGGTGCAGCATTTTCCAGCTACTATCCTCATCTACCTATGCTTAATTCTTCTTTAATCAATGCGTTTGTTCTGACTTAATATATAATCTTCATTAAAAATAATAAAAAGCTTCAATTGTCTGAAAAATATTTGATACATACCCAATAAAATTGAAGAATTATAAATACAGTAACGCGTCAGTTATTGCCTCACACGTCACACAGAAACCTAAGGTTTCTGTAATCCGTGATGAGGTGTAGACGACTATTAAAAAAAAAAAAAAAAAAAAAAAAAAAAAAGAATTTGTAATTTTTTGGCATTAATAATTTATTGTACATAATAGGTAACACATAATTAATACTACTACCCCAAACTGAGGGAATACAGTCCTCTTGCTTTGTGGGGTAGTTTACTTTCACTACTAATATGAAAAAAGGTTGGGTGGAAGAGATTGCCATAGGCAATAACCCCGCCCTTTAGGTAGAACATTCACTTCATTCTCTTTTTTTTTTTTTGTTCTTGTATCTTTGCTTAATCTTTTTGTTTTTCTTTATAATTTCATTGTATATTTTACTGTATATATTTTTTGTTCTACCTAATAAAGCTTACTATAATAATAATAATATCAACATTTATGTGTTTTATGCATTTGTGTTAACTATCCGAGGGGTATGATATTCCCCCTCTCCCTTCCTTGATAATATAATACTATGTTATTTTCCAACTTTTTCCTGTATTTTTTTTTTTACATAAGTAGGTAGGTACCAAATTGTACGTATACAATGAATTTTTCACTGTAAAACATTAAAATAGGTATAGTTATCAAAAGTGAACAAAAATGCAAAATCAGTATTAAAAAAATCAAAGTTTGGGTTGGGTGGAAGAGATTGTCTAAGGCAATAACCTTTTAGTTAGGACATATATTATGTATATATAATAATATATTTTTTTTTCTATTATATTCTGTTTTAATTTGTAATTATTTGTATTGTATATAATATACAATACAAATACAAAGAAGACAACTACATAATCTGCTGCTCTTTTATAAAATCATAAACATTCAAAGACAATGTTATATTGTTCAATCATTTCAATTCTCAGCGGACTCAAATAATTACAGCACAAATAATTGCAACAAAACTTTTAACTTTGCCTCTACATCATACAAAATCTTTTGAAAAATCTTTCCAGATATGCACAGTCCGACTTTGGAATTCGTTGCCATCTGAAATTAGAAACTTACATAACCTAAGTTTATTCAAATCTGAAGTGGTTCGTTACTTGAAGCTTGAGTAAAGAGCCGCTTCTCCGTCGCAACAATAATGATGAAATAGAACCTTATGCAAAGGTGTGTAATTGTGTATACTAGTTGTGCTATTGACTCGAATGCCAGTGCAATAATTTTGGGAATCTGAGGGATGTGCCAGAACCTGAGGGCAGGTTCATTTTTTGAAGGGGTGGTAGATTTGTCACCGGAGCGACCTAGATATGAAAAACAATGTGTTTGCAATTTTTGTAAACATGGGTCCTCCTGGCATGACAACGCGAATTACGCGAAAACCTCGGGGCAGTCGAAGTGAGTGAGTTCTAGCGAGTGGTTGAGTTCCTGCCGGTGAGTCCAATTTCCATCTACCTTATTATTTTCGATAGGCTCTCAGAGGACAACTTAATATTACAATTATTACACCCTTGATTATTTTTATTATAAATACATAAATATATTTAAGGTACAAGAATTATTTAATTCTTTTTATTTATCACTCATTTCTTTTCTTAAACACTAAGGCGCTTGTTGGAACTTTGTTAATGATTCGAACTCTATATTTATAGAACCGCATCATTGGCAAGGATTCCGCTAACTTGTGTTCATAGTCGTTCCACCCCAAAAAGAGATTAGGACTGCCGGGGTCGGTAACAGTGGAAGAGCTCATTCATGAGAACCCTGCCACAATAGGAAAGCAAAAAAAAAAAAAATATGTCCTATCAATAAAGTGTAAAATAAATAATAAAAAAAAAATAATAAAATTTTCTGTGACCTAATATCATCACGGATGTAGAATTCCGCCCCTGGAGCCCCGGGCGGAAGTTTAAAGCGGCTACTCATTTTTCCTCACGAGGTTCAATCAACCCCGGACAAAGTAAAGTAAAGTAAAGTGAAGCTTTTGTTTGTTGTAAAAACCCAGTGGGTATAACAAGAGTCAAAAATAAAAATAGGGTTAAAAATATAAAACTAAAACTAATATTATATGAGAAATTACATTCCAATCATGTGATCGATATATTCTTTTTTACTATACAGGGTGTCCCGTATACAGATGCAAATATTTTGAGGGTAGGTTCAGCCCACCGTGGACTATCATAATAATATGAGCGAAACTTGCAGTGGGGCATTTTGCTTCGTTAAAGAGTTATGGCCAAATCCCTGTTTTTCCCACAGGTCTAGAGGTCACTTGGATCGATGCACGTTTTTAAAGAAATGATAGCCACTAATTAAGTTTTGACTTCATGTATGGATAGTCGTGCATATTTCCCTTCAAATGCAGTTGGTTGTATTAAAAAATAATGAAAGACCAGAAAGATATTTAATCATAAGTTCAATCTCGGTTTTTTCATACTTTTAAGTATGAAAAAACCGAAATACACTGCCAATTATGGACATAATACTTCTTCGTGATTTATTTACATTGTATACATAGGGTGACCATACGTCCCGCTTTCGGCGGGACGGTCCCGCTTTGGAGCCGTTTGTCCCGCTGTCCCGAGCGATCTCTTCGGGACGCTAAAATGTCCCGCTTTTGACCAAAATCATTAAAATGTCCCGCTTTTTACTTTCCTTATCTTATTATAAAAGAATATTTAATAATTACTTAACGAAGATCGAGCGAGCATACTAAGTAAGCTAGTATTTTTTAGACCCGCTGATTACGAATGTGAAGATTGCGACCAAAATTTCGGTGAGCGAACTACAGAAGCCAGGTTTTCTTTACGTTTGCCCTCCTAATACATGAACTGTTCGTTTAAATCGACAAAAAAATTATGCGCAAAGTTTAGTCAATGAAATTTACTACATTATTGATTCCAAGCGTTTTTTTGTGGGAGGTACCAGTGCGCCGCCAGGAGCGCCGCCAAAAAGCGTACTTTTCGACCGTTTTAGAAAAAACGTAAATATGGGTTGGATCATTAATTCATTATACTTTTTTAATCATGAGTGCATGTTAATATTACTTTGCATTGGTTTTTTTTACCTGAAAAGTCCACAAGATTCACTCAGTACCTAACACGCAAGGGCTAAAAAACCGGTAGTACTCCAACGAGCCAAATTCATAATGTGATGGTTTGAAGAAAAAGATAAAATCAACAAACAAAAAAATGCTAAACTGTGAATTTAAAGTTTGCGACCAAATTTTCAGTGAGCTAACGCCAGGAGCCGCCTGCGGCGCCGCTTTTGGGCGGGATTTTACCATTTTCAAGTTTAGCGCAAGAACGGCACAAACGGCACATTCACGAAAAAAAACTATTCTACATATATAAAATTGTAGCCACTAAAGTTTCCAATAGTTTTGATCCTATATGTTTTTTGGTGGAAGATAACAGAGCGTCCCCTCGAGCGCCGCCAAAAAGCGTAATTTTCAACCATTTGTTATGTGTTTTGGCGAAATTTGGGTTGCAAACTTCAGAATCAGCAAGTCAAAATACATAATTATAGAACTGTTGAAAAAAACTTTTATAATTTTTAATTTGACTATTGCTTTTCGTAGGCGCCGCGCTGTCTGTTTCACCCCCCCCCCCCCCCCTTACAAAAATAAGGTATTTAACAGAACGACAGACAGTGACAAAATCAATATTGCTCAGGAGGTTATGAAACGTCCAGAAATACGAAAAAAATAATATATCGGGAAAAAAATATTTTTTTTACAAAAACGAACACAATATTTCCGATTTCTAATATTAGAAATTTATCGGAAGTAAAATACTCACATACTGGCACAAAATCTGCGGCTGACTTACCTGGAAAATAAAACAGAAATTAGGTATGATTAAATTTTACATAGAATTTAATTAACTTTAATTATACTTTGTTTTTTAGTGTTAGCACATACAGAAATCATATATTTGAAAACAAAAGCAACAACTTTTTTTTAATAATGTAATGTACAATACAGGGTCTTCCATTGGTACCTACCTTCCTGATCTTCAAAGTTGTATCAAACTAGTGATAATATCTACCGAGGTTGCATCACTGATAAGAGTCAAAGTTCGTGATAGTTGGTATCCAGTCCGAGAGATAGCTGAACGCTCTAAGTTTACATTGATGCCAGCTTTATTAATTAAGTGATTCTACCTATTTAATAGCTATTTACGCGTCTCTCCTAACACAAACTGATTATACATACATTGTATAATATATACCTATCTATATCTATGTCTCATGAGTCTCACATTATCATAAACACGTGAGGGATTCCCCGGAATCTGAGTGGTGCCTACCTGATGTCTCGTACCAGACTACGAGACGAATAGGTATACAGATAATTATTAATACGTACCGTTTATTTACTGTTAATCTACCTTGATACGATTAAGAATTGGGTCAGTAGGTACCTACCTATTTAAGCTGAGAACATATTTAAAATGGGTGAAGGAAAAGTAACTTTGGAGGCGTTGTGGGATAAACTGGACACTATGATAACAACAAATACGCAAAATCACGGTGAAGTTAAAATAAAGCTAGATTCTATTCAATGTAATTTTGATTCAGTGAATGCAGTACTTGATGATCACACAAAGAAACTGGGTAGATTGGATTACAGTGATAGACGCAAAAATCTCGTCATTTTTGGAATACCTGAAGACCAAACGGATCTCGAAAGACTAGTTACAAATTTGTTTTGTTCGCAGTTAAAAATTGAGGGATTCACTCTGATGGAACTAGATTTTTGCAGAAGATTAGGTAAGCAACCGAACTATGCTAAACCTAGAGCCATTCTTGTGGGATTGACAACCCAAAGACGGAAAATTGAGGTACTCAAGAAAACAATACTATTGAAAGGGACATCAATATATGTCAAGCAAGATCTTTCGGAGGAAGCCAGATTGGAACACAAGCAATTACGTGAAGAAAGGGACAGATTGCGAAGACAGGGAAAGACAGCGGTGATTAGGAGTGGGCGGATAATCTGTGAGGAAAGTTGTGCATCCAGTTCAAAGGTAAATAATGCGGTAGGAATAGAAAGGACTTCAAGTAAACGTGCCTCATCAGAATCACCAGGGGACATTCGAGATACCCAAAAGTCGGCCCTGAAGAAATTAAATCGGAACTTTAGCGGGGATGATGAGTTATTCGACACTACCATGATAGAGATGCAACAAGATCAGCAAGGGGATAATAATGATGATTTTTCTGATACTTCAAATGAGTTCAACACACCACTTCAGTCACCACTACCAAACGCTGGGAGGAACCATATGATACATAATCTACGCCAGCCGAGTATTGTATCCTACTTAAATACTCAGGAGGAAACCCATGCAAAAAACCAGTAACTGGGTGTCTCTCCATTCAGGACACCCTGAAAGTATTTTTCTGGAATATCAACGGTTTAACAAAACTTTATTCCTTGTGTCCAGAAGAACTAAGAAGTATATTATCGGGGCACATACTTTGTTTGAGTGAAACTTGGGCACTAGAAAAACCTTCTATCCCTAAATACCTAGATGAGTATAATATGGTGCACTCAGTGGCGGTGCGTGACAAGCAGCGGGGCCGAGGCAGTGGCGGATTAATAACTTTGATAAAGAAAGGTATTGAGTTTGAAGTGCTTAATATTTCTAATCTATGGATTTTTATTAAAATTAGGTTCAGTCAGAACATGACTCTTATAATCGGTAATATTTATATTAAACCTACGTATCCGCTGGAACAAGTATTGGAATCTTTAGACTTACTATTGAAAGAACTTGATACAAATAATATACCTATTGTTATAGGTGGTGATACTAATTCCAGGACAGCAGACGCTAACTATTTGGATGAGAACTTGGCTGAGGAGTACGGATTGCTGTCGCAAAGGATATCGGCGGACGAGGTGCTGAACAAACGAGGGGAACAGTTATTGTCATGTATGGAGGAGCATGGTTTTTTGTTACTCAACGGTAGGACGAATGGTGATGTTCCAGGCCAATTTACTTATGTCAGTAGAGTTGGATCGAGTACAGTTGATTTGGTCTGGACAAATCTTGAATCCTGTCCGTTGGTGTCAGAGCTCCAAGTTTCCAACACGGTGATTGTTTCTGATCATCTCCCTGTAATCGTTACCTTGAATATTCCACTCTATGTACAACAGAATAAAAACTCAAAGTCAAAAATAACCCGGTTTAAATGGTTGCCAGACAAAACAGAGGAGTTCAGTGATTATGTGAACAGGGCCCACATTTCATCACAAGTGGAGGATGTCTATACCGAGCTCGTCAAAACTATTCAGGACGCTGCTGCTCACTGCGGTATGATCCAGGAATTTAATATTCCTACTAAGATAAATATAAACAAACCTTGGTACAATAAACAGTGCAGGGATTTAAAGAAAATGTCACGTAAGTTTTATAGAAAATGGAGACAACATAGAAAGCAAGAGAATCTGGAATCATTCTTGAAACTAAAAAAAGATTACAGCCGTCTTTGCCACGATCTTAAGAACGAGCACGAACAAAAGCTAAAAGAAAAAATATCAAATGTGAGAAACCCACAGGAATTCTGGGAAACAGTGAAAAAATTCAAACCACGCTCACAGAACAAAAGCAATATGATCCCTATTGAGGAATGGTCACAGTATCTTGAGGAGATGTTTAGATTATCAGTGCAAGATTCAGACGGAACGCTAAACCACACGTTCACTGATGTCCTAAGGGAACAACTGGACTCAGAATTTTGTACTGGTGAGCTGGAAAAGGGTATTAAACATATGAAAAGAAACAAAAGTCCTGGTCCAGACAACGTTCTGAATGAATATTTAAAAGTGTTGGACCAAAATTGGAAAAATCATCTGCTGCGGTTCATAAATTTTATTTTTGACGGGGGTAATATCCCTGGAGTAATGTGCCAGTCATTTATGTCCATGCTTCACAAAAAAGGAGATCTAACAGATTGTAATAACTATAGAAACATTGCACTAATGAATAACATCTTAAAATTAATCACTCACCTAGCATCACAGCGTATCCTGGTCTGGAGCGAAGTTAATGGAATCTTCTCTGAGGCGCAGGCTGGCTTCAGGCCGAATCGGGGTTGCATAGACAACATCTTCTCCCTTCATAGTATCATCTCATTAAATCTCATTAATCAACGTAAACTCTACGCGGCATTTGTTGACTACAAATCCGCCTTCCCTGGAGTGCAGCATGACTTGCTATTTGCGAAAATGTTCACATTCGGAGTATCTGGCAAGATGATATCATTATTGAGAAGAATCTACGAGAGAGCGACAACTCAGATCAAGGTGGAGAACAAAATAACAACCAAGCAGCAAATAACCAAGGGCGTTTTGCAGGGTGATTCTTGCTCGCCGGTAGCCTTTATTATCTTTATCAACGACCTGGAAGATTATTTTAGAGGAAAAGGTGTAGAGGGTGTACCTATCAACAATTCAAAGGACATTCTATTGCTCCTTTATTGCGATGACCTTATTCTTTTGTCAAACAGTCAAGCGGATTTACAGAGAAAGCTTAATATTTTAGCCAGTTACTGTGATGAGAACAAAATGGTGGTAAACGAGGCTAAATCTAAAATTGTCGTATTTAGACGAGGAGGAAGGTTAGCTCAATCAGATGTCTTTCATTACAAAAACAAAACATTGGAGGTTACTAATGAATACGTGTACCTGGGCATCAAGTTTTCGTCACATGCTGTATTCCACAAAGCAGCTCTACAGGCAGTTTCTAGGAGAAAGATGTCAGTTTCCAGTGTGAAAAATATTCTCATCAACTCAAAGATGACGTCACAGGAGAGCAGGATGAAACTCTACCGATCCATAGTCTGTGCTACCCTCCTATATGGTGCTGAAGTCTGGGGCAGTAGGTACGGGGACGTGATTGAACCAGCACAAAGTCAATTCATAAAATCAGTATTCTGTCTACCGCGATCAACTCCTCACTACATGCTCAGATTAGAATTTGGCATCGTCAAGCTGGCATACCTAGTGCTAAAACAAATGCTGGGATGGTGGCTCAAGTTACTTTCTATGTCTGAAGAACGGTTCCCGAAAATCTGCTTCAATCAGCTTATACACACGGACCAGCTGGCAAGGAACCTAGAAAAATACAACTGGGCATCACTCCTGAGAGTGAAACTGGTGGAGCTGGGCTTTGGTGAGATATGGGAGGCGCAATCACGTGAGCTGCTGAAGAATAAAATAGATGAAATTCTGTCTACCTACGAGATTCAGTTGATTGAGCAGGACTATGTCAGACTGGAACATTCGTCTTACTGCACTTGGTACAAGGAGCTGAAGTCGAAACCTGAGGAAATAAAACCCATCACTTCCAGCTATGTTTCAATTCCTGGGATACTTGCCAGGACTAGGATAATAGCCCAAATTCGGTTAAGTGGAAATTTAAAGGTCAACTTTTACATTAACAGAATAAGCTATTCTTGGAACAGTGATGAGGAATGTACACTTTGTAATTTACACGAAAACGAAAATCTGTACCATTTCTTATTTAAATGTCCCCATTTTACATGTCTTAGGAAAAAATATTTGAGAAAATGGCTAGGTGATCATCAACTATCTATAAAACGTCTTGTAGAGGATCCATCTCGTTCTGACATTAACAATGTGTTCTTTTATGTTCAGGGAGCTTTAAGGCTAAGAGCATTCCTTAGAAATGAATAGGTATTTTTTTTGTTGTGTACGTACTTTTATACGTTAGCCTTCTGTTTATTCTGTTTACGAGTATACGAGTTTATGTTTAATTATACTGATAAGTATACTGATTAGAGATGAAAGTGTGTATCATAAAAAATGGTAAGATGTTATATTAATAATTTTTTTAAAGAATTATTTTAGCTTTATTTATGTACTTATTAGCGTTTTTGCAGATATGGCTTAATTTTGTTATTTGTTTTTATTTTTATATGTAAGTATTTACGTTGTCAACCCTTGTAATTATTTTATACAAATAAATACAAATATTTTTACTACTACTACTACTACTACTACAATACAGGGTCTTCATAAAGTCTCACCCAGGCCTAGGTTTCTCGAAAACGACTCAGAATATCAAAAAACGCAAAAACCCGTATTCCTTTATATTTAGAAGGATTAATTTTCAGCCAAAAAATTTTTGCCTACACGGCTCCAGTCAGGCTGGGCATGGACCAACTTTAAAATCTTAAATAAAATGGTATATCTTGTGGCATATTGTTTTAAAGGTCTTATTAAGAGGAGTACATTACAATAAATTTCAGTGTGCTACGACTTACTGTTCTCGAGATACAGGGTCGGACGTCCTGCGTAATATCCATATATTTTGACCTATAACTCGTTAACCGTAAATTATGGAGAAAATTTTTCTTGATAATAATAACTCCTTATGGCAAGAACTTTCGAACAAGTTAAAACTTGATTTGTTTTTTCGTTAAATTTTTTTCGACTGTTCGTCCGGCTGGCTGACGAAACCGACCAGAAACTAACATCAACAGAGTATGTCGAGTTATAATTTGTTCGAAAGGTCTTGTCATAAGGAGTTATTATTAACAAGAAAAATTTTCTCCATAATTTACGGTTAACGAGTTATAGGTCAAAATATATGGATATTATATTCCGACCCTGTATCTCGAGAACGGTAAATCGTAGCACACTGAAATTTATTGTAATGAACTTCTTTCAATAAGACCTTTAAAACAATATGCCACAAGACATACCATTCTATTTAAGATTTTAAAGTTGGTCCATGCCCAGCCTGATTGGGGCCGTGTAGGCAAAAAAAAAATTGGCTGAAAATCAATCCTCCTAAATATAAAGGAATACGGGTTTTTGCGTTTTTTGATATTCTGAGTCGTTTTCGAGAAACCTAGGCCTGGGTGAGACTTTATGAAGACCCTGTATACATTTAAAAAAAGCAATATTTAATATGGCATGATTTAAAAGCTTTTTAAAGGCTTCAGAAAATATTATTTCAAAAATTGATTTTAATTGAATTATTTAAATATTTTTCAATAGAAAAACTAGTCACAAAATCTATGCAGGTACCTCTAACTACTCGAGAAAATGGCTTTTTTTAAGTTCCTGCTGAAAAAAAGTGCAAAATTGTTTTACCCATCCCTCCTTTTCAATAGAATTAATCTTTTTTGTAATGTCGACGAATAACATTGGATTATTTTTTTATGGCAAAGTACTGAAATACCAGCGAAAACTTGCATCTATAATTTTGTATAACAGTTTTTTAACTATTCAATGTAGGTATCATATGATATTTTAATTTCAAATATTTGTACTCGCTCCAAAAAGTAAAAAAAATGATCTGTTTTGTTGGGTGGGGGAGTATAGAGCGAATAATCCTCTCAACATAAAAATACTATAAAGTACAGTCGATGAATAAACCAGGCTATTGTTCGAACCCCCGACAAAAAAAAAAACTATTCAAAATTTGGTTACAGTTGTTTGCAAGGGAGACCCTCCGGTGCGCTCGTCTTTATCCATATTCTAATTTTACTTTCAACTATTATTATACTTGAAAAATAACAAAGAAATATACCTATTTTTTTTTTTTTTTTAAATAATAATAATAATAATAATCGAAAAAAATGTAAAACAATTCACTTAAAGTACACATAGTACTTAGAGGAAAATTTGGAAGTTTAAATGTACATTTCAGAAAAAAAATTATTACTATTATTATTATTTAATTGATAAATGACTTGGAAGACCGTGTAGAGGCGACTCAGCCAATCCCTTCGGATATTAGTTCGGACCATGACACACAGGAAGGTGTGTCATATACTAAAAGTTCTGAAGTTCAGAGGAGGTGAAAAGAGGTCCCATTTTTGGATTTTCGCCTGTACCACAAGAACGCTACATTTTGTAAAAGCTTTGTGTCTACAACAATTTATTGAAGTAAATAATATTTGAACAATATTGTTTCGATGCTACTTAGAAAAATCGCAAGCTGTTTTTAGATTGTACGCTTTTAGAAAAGCAACTATTTTTTTTTATAGGTATGTCACTTTTTGATTAATGGTCATTTTTGAAGCATGTCAAAAATGACATTGTAAATATATTTTGATCGATAATGACGATTTACCTATACATAATTACATGTACATGGGGGTTGATTCCCATAGTTTTTTCGATATCTTAAGTTAACACCAAAGTCCACCAGCCGCCAATTGGATTTGAGGGTCTTAATTCTGGGGGTCATATCTCATATATGTTTTTGATATCTTTAAGCCATAAACTCCAAAATTAAGCGGTTGAAGATATGAAAAATTGTAAGAGAGTTGACCCAACCTAATCCATACATAAAACCATCTCATCCAAGAGAAATTTGTAAAAAAGTAATTAGTAAAGACGCCAGTGGCGGAATTCCGATTAGCGGCTAGCGGACTTGGCGTCAACTTGAAGATACTCGTATATGTAAAACGCCATAATCAATAAATATAAGTTTCAAAGTAATTAATGGAATTAAAAAGTTCAATATTTTTTATTTAAGTTGCTTTTCTAGGAGCGTACATCTCAAAAACAGTTGGAATTTTTCATAGTAACATAGAATAAAAAATGTCCAAAATTTTATTTTCTTCAATTGTACTATATTCAAAGACTAGCGGGCTGTCGCCCGCTTTGCGGGCCGAGGCATGGCTGTGAAAGCAAAAAATCCTTTTTCGCCAATGGCAGGTGTTGTAGTGGGAATTTCGGAAAATCCCGTCTTATTGCACATCTAGACTATAAGACAAAGCTACCTACCAAATTTCAGCTCGCTAGGTATTACGGTTTGGGCTGTAGAGCGATTATTAAGATTTTACAGAAATATAACGTTCTTGAGATTTAAGCGAAAATCTGAATTGGGACTTCTAAACACCTCCTCTGAAACACTTTCAGTCCTTTTAACTCCGTTTCCTACCATCCTAGACTTCAGGACTTTTAGTATGTTTACTATCTCACCCTCCTGAACTAATATCCGAAAAATTTGGCTGCGTCTCAAGCTCTCTACAACTTATTTTTTAAATGGCCTACCAACACCTATTATTATTATGAACTGGTTAGGGTCCCACAAGAAGAGCCCCAATTCTCACACCGACCTCTATTAGATCTATTGTGACCAGTTTGACTTGCTCACACTCCTAGTTGTCTAGTATGTGTGAGAAGATTATTTCTTGGTTTACTATGTCCAGATTCCTGTTCCCTGGACAAGCAGGGCTAGGTTCTTGACTTTAGTTCCCAAGTTTGGTACATTTTCAAGATTATTGTTGCCAAATATTCTGAATCTTTTCAGCTCCAGTGCCTCACATTCAAATAGAATGTGAGTCACTGTTTCTTCTTCAAGTCCACACAGTGTGCATTCAACTGGTACATCCCTAGAGACCCAGTCTATGCAGGTGTTTCCTGAATAGACCATGTCCTGTGAGCATGCCCACAGCTGTTCTCAGTTGCTTTCGGCTTAAAGCTAGAGCGTCTTGAGTGAGTTTTTTGGAATAGCCCGCTAGTGTTAATTTGGCATGACGCATGGCATCAGAGTTATTCCAAATTTCATTTGCTTTTTCTTCCATCCAGAAATTGACACTAGTTTTGACTGAGCGTTTAGTCAATCCCAGTGCCGGTACCAACACCTTCTCGCCCATCAGAGGGGAGGCATATTACGCGATGGGCACTGTACAACGCAGACCACAAGCGTCTACTGTGGCTCCTGTATCATGGCTACGAAAAAAAAGGGAAACAAGGAAAATCTCGTGGTCCTTTTATAGAAATTTAGATTTTAAACTTAAAGCGGAAAACCTCTGTAAGCAGGAAAATATTGTAAGTTCCTTCAATGCCTCTGTAATAATGTGTATCCAGGTGCCAGACTTTCTCCTTCAGTACTATCATTTATCATGCTGATTTGGGAACAAATAGTGTAATAGAAAAGTGAATGGACCGGGAACAGAACAGAACCTATTGCACAATATTAGCACCTATCAACTGCAGTCTCCCCAATAGAGTACTTTAAGAGCTCCTAGATTTTATCAGCTGACCGATGGGTATGTTTAAACAAGATTTTCCGCCAAGAAGCCTGGCTACATCTCCGATACGCCACAGCGGTAATATTACAGCTACAAAGTCTGGCTTGGATATGACCTCCTACAAACAGTTGTTGTCAAGGTGAAAGTTAAGGGATAGTGTCCACTAAGATTAACAAATCCTGTTTCATAATTTGGCCCTAACAGACTAATCTCGTGGTTATACTCGTAAATTGCTGATTACTTTGGTTAGAAGGTTTTGTTGAAGGATATTTTAATTAATTTAATACATATGAGACAGAGAGAGAGAGAAAGAGAAAGAGGTGATATGATTGATACTACTTGTATTGTACACTAGAGTCCGCAGGTTCATTGTTTGTAAATAAATAAACCATCCATTAGCACGTAGCAACTGGTACAGTGTCTGAAATAAATCTTGCTTGGGAAATAAAGGACCCCTTTGTCCCACAGGACGGAAAGAACGGAAACCCCCCTGTATCTTCATTACTCTGATTATAATTTAAACTAATAGGTACCCGGTAAGGCGCTAAACAAGCAGGTGCCATGATGACTAATTAATGCTCCTGGGTATCCCCTAGCGAGTCGTATGTCTGAAACAATAGGGTGTGTGAAAAGTCACCAGGATGAAGAGCCATAGTGTGCTGAAAATGTAGAGCGTCATCTACTTTGTATGAGTTCTCCAGAAAGAATGAATTAGATTCGATTTTTTGGCAGTATGAAATCGCCATGCCGCTACGAAGGTATGTATGTCACTCAGGAATGTTTGAATCAACATTGAAGTTAAATATATTAATCTCTATTTATAAAAATCAAATAGTTGTGGTAAGTCAATTACCTTCTTATGGTTATCCTCTCACTCGGGAATCGTTGGTAATGACACTGTTGATCATGCTTCAAAGCACCCCAATACCAGTTTACCACCTGTAAGGTTATGTTCTGATCTTGACTTTAAACCCGTCATAAGTAAAATCGTAAAAGCCAAATGGCAATCTTCTTGGGACATGGTTTCAAATACTAATAAATTGAAACTAATCAAACCCACTGTCAATGAATCACTTTCGTGATATCAGAACTACTCAAACTCGCTCTACTAAATCTACGCTGAAACCGGGACTTTAACCGCCGACCTCCAGATTACAAGTCGGTTTAAAAAAATAATAAAAAATAATTATAATTTAATTCACGATTAGTAGGCGCATGGCCTCTATCATTAAGAACCGCTTTTTATTTTGTTCCAAAAGCTCAAGCTGCATGTTAGGCGTAACTATAAATGTCCAAACAAAATTTCAATTCTTCTTGTACTCTTCTTCTTTCTCTGTTTTATTTTAATTTAAACTGTTTTTTTTATTATTATTATTCACATTGTTATAGATTTATATATTTGTTTTTAATGTTAAGAAATTTCTAATATTAGAAATTGAAAGTTTTCATAACCTCCTGAGCAACTTTGGTTTTGTGTCCGTCTGTCGGTCTGTTAAATATATTCCTTGTGACGCGCAAATAATCTCGGAAACTACTCAATGGATTTTGATGAAATTTTGCACACATATAGAAGACGTTTTTTAGATGGTCCCAATTTAAATTCATCAAATTCGTACAAGCGATTCTGGGTTAAAGAGACCATGCGCCTGACCACTAACTATTTATTTGAACGCTTATATCTCGTAAACGGTACAACCGATTTTGTTGAAATTGTGTATGTATACAGGGTCTTCATAAAGTCTCACCCAGGCCTAGGTTTCTCGATAACGACTCAGAATATCAAAAAACGCAAAAACCCGTATTCCTTTATATTTAGGGGGATTAATTTTCAGCCAAATTTTTTTTTGCCTACACGGTTCGAAAGTTCTTGCTATAAGGAGTTATTATTATCAAGAAAAAATTTCTCCATAATTTACGGTTATCGAGTTATAGGTCAAAATATATGGATATTACGCAGGACGTCCGACCCTGTATCTCGAGAACGGTAAGTCGTAGCACATTGAAATTTATTGTAATGAACTTCTCTCAATAAGACCTTTAAAACAATATGCCACAAAACATACCATTCTATTTAAGATTTTAAAGTTGGTCCATGCCCAGCCTGACTGGGGCCGTGTAGGCAAATTTGTTTTGGCTGAAAATCAATCCCCCTAAATATAAAGGAATACGGGTTTTTGCGTTTTTTGATATTCTGAGTCGTTTTTGAGAAACCTAGGCCTGGGTGAGACTTTATGAAGACCCTGTATATGCATATTATTGTTTTACATGGGCTATTTATATTTGTTTTTTTATTAATTATAATTTAACGCTGATAATTCAGAAAATCCAAAATTTTGCACAAAAAAGTCAAAAAAATAAGGTTCACAACTTGCCGATACAGAATTTTTTGTGGACCTACGGTATTCCACCATATAAAACAAATTTGAAGAACATCGGTTAAGCGGTTCTGGAGATACAAATTATTTAGTATAAAATCTCAAAATTAGCACGTGTATACCATGTGAAATAATCACGAGGAAGTGGGTATGTGTGTGTGGGTGGGTGTATGTGTGTGTGTGTGTGTGTGTGTGTGTGTGTGTGTTCGTGTGTGTGGGCCGCAAATATTGGCCGCAAGCACTGCTTCTTTGAATTGTTTAAATATACAAAAAAATTAGAGAACATTATTTTCTTAGATTAAAAAAATAATATAGATCTCTTCTGATTTTTTTTTTTTTTTTTGATATCTCGTACTTTTTGGACCTCGGCCGCAATTTACCGGTATCTTGGGGGGGACCCGCTCTGACTAACTTTTTTTATTTATTATTCATCCTAAATGGGGATTGTTTTCTTCGGAACGAGTATAATAGTAATAATACGAGTAATAGAACAGTACGAGTATTAGATTTTTTGATTTTATTTAATTATTATTCATGTATTTTTTATTGTTTATCAATTTTTTTTTTTTTTTAACATTGATAATGATCACTATTACACATAAAGGGTGAATAATGACTTCGGCCGACCACAATTTAACGGCTCTTGATTGGGCGGACGGATTATCCGACCGAAGCGGGCGGGATGTCCCCCTGAGGACTTCCTGGGGGGGATAGCCGCTGGTTTCTATTATGTGGTCGAATTTTTCTGTTACTAGGACCTATTTTTTTTTTAATGTGTAATTTTTTTTTTTTTTTTTAATGTAACCGACCTCAGTAGCTTGATCGATAAGGCAGCGGACTTGTAACCTGGAGGTCGGTGGTTCAAGTCCCGGTTTCAGCGTAGATTTGGTAAAGCGAGTTTGAGTAGTTGAGCCAGCGTCGATGGCATGTTGAATACACCGGTTCCCTTCAGAACACCGAAGTTAAGCGACATCCAGCGAGGTTAAGACTTGGATGGGTGATTATTCAAATTCTAATTCTCGTGACGCTGGCTTTTCCCGGCCCCACTCAGGCTGGGTGAGGTCAATGTGAGTAGCAGGTTTGTGAGTTTCCTGCGAATGGAGGGTAAAACCCCCGTCGTGATATGACCATGGCAGTTGAAAGCGACGTTAAACCCCACCAAAAAAGAAAAAGTTTGAGTAGTTGTGATATCACGATAGTGATTAACACAAATATGATAACCTTCAACTTTTTCAACTTTCATTTTTTAAATAATAATAATAATAATTGTTTTTATTCATATTTTCACACTATGTCACATCATCTACCTCCTCTTAAGTACTCTTGTACTTTTCGGGAGATAGGGTACATTTTATAATATATGTTAAATCATTTCTTCATTAATCTATGTCTTCCATATTGATTTAAATTTCATTATTGCAATTTATCAAATATTTTTTAATCTCTTTCTTCATTTTATTTTCATTTAAAATATTTCTCAGATTTGTTGGAATGTTATTTAGCATAGTTGGGATTTGAAAAGATCTTATTGTTGCTCCATAATTATTGTTGACTCTTGGTGTTATATAATGCAAATGTCGCGTGTTATGATTTGTGTCTTCTGTTCTTCTATAATTTTCTTTATAATAATGTTTGGTTAAAAGCGTATAGATGTATAAATTTTCAAAGTTTAATATTTCATTTTCGTTGACTATTTTGTTTCTTTGTACTTTCGATGACCATGGATACACGACTGATTTTATGATCTTTTTTTGTGCTGATTTGATGAGTTTTTTATTGTTTTCAGTGCTGTATCCAAATATTTCAATGCCGTATCGTATAACAGGATCGCATAATGTTTTATACATCAAGCATTTTTATTCTTAATGGTACAATTTTTTTAATGAAATGTATTTTGTATGATATTATTCATTTTGTTCTTTAAGTATAAAAATTGTGTTCTCCATTTCATATCATTATCGAAATGCAATCCTAAATATTTATTGATTTTTGATTCTCTATATTTTGCAAACACAATTATTTATATTTTATCATCTATGCATTTATTTTCATGTATTTTTAGGTGTTTTATATCAAATTGTCGAAAACGTCTCACCATTGGATTTTGATATAATATTGCGACTGTCTTTTCCTTATTAAAAAAATATCTTTCTTATGCAACCATATTATAATTTTATTCATATCTTCTTGTACTGTTTTGTATAGTCATCATATTTTCATGTATATAATTATTATAGTATCATCTGCATACTGTATTATTTTGATCTAATTCCAATGTTATTGATATTATTGACATATATGTTAAATAATGTTGGTGATAAATAGCACCGGTATATATATATTTTGTTCTGTATTAATCTGCCAACCACCATTGTTAAATCTTCACTGATAAATACAATTATCTTTTTTAAAAAAGATGGGGATTGTGACATATCAAATCCAATGATTTTGAGGTGCTGATTACGAATTTGCATTGATATCTATTACCGTTGAGTAACCACTGGGGAATCGACTTCTTTCGGGATAAGAAAGTCGTGTGATATTTACGCCAGATTTTAAACTTTCCTTTACTGAGTAAACCCTTCCAAAAATCATAAGGGTGTCTTGACTTGTGCCCCACCCTGTATAAGGTTATGCTGGTTGGGAGTGCTGGAGCCCGTTCTAGAGACACTCTCCAGCTCTCCTAATCTCCTTTTCAACTGTCAGACAACGCATTCCGATTGACTAAGGCATTGATTACAATGAGCAGGTTGAAGGATGTGCAAGCCCACTATGCTTATTTCTTACTGAAGCATTGTCTGACAATCCCAAAAAAAATTATCTGATCCGGACTTTTCCAATGTGGAAGCACCCCGACCTTCTACTAGAATTAGATACCGCAGTGAAGAATGCTTTGGAAGAATGTTTGAATGTGTCCCTCAATGATGTCCAATGGTCCCAATCTAGCTTGCCAGTAATCAATGGCGGACTTGGTATCAGAAAAGCAGCTGATCTGGCGCTTCCGGCTTTCTTATCGTCCTCGTTTGGAGTAAGGGAACTCGTGTCTTCTATTACTAATATCATGGACTACGAGTGCAACTTACCACATTTGAGAGAAGCTTTGGTAGCCTGGGAGCCTTTGACACTACCTGACAATCCTTGCCGTCAAGAGAATTGGGATAAAATCAAAGTACAGAAGCTGTTGAGTTCCATCGTCTTCCCCACCCCGCAAGATACTTTTAGATTCAGCTTGCTACAAAACCCCGTCTCCGGAGCATGGCTCAATGCTATACCCTCTCCCAGTTTGGGTACTTTCCTTGACAACAATACAATGAAAATATGCGTGGGTCTACGACTTGGTTGTAATATATGTGTCCCTCACGAATGTCAATGTGGAGACAAGGTTGATGCTCTGGGCCATCATGGGCTAAGTTGTCAGAAAAATCCTGGCACATACTCAAGACATGCTGAGCTAAATTCACTCATTAAAAGAGCTCTCCAGTCTGCCAATATTGGTTCGCAACTTGAGCCAACAGGACTTTCTAGAGAAGATGGCAAAAGACCCGACGGCATAACAAACACGGCTTGGGAGCGGGGACGTGCCTTAGTATGGGATGCTACTTGCGCTGACTCTCTCGCTCCAAGTAATATAAACGAGAACGCGGGTCCTGGTTTTGCTTCTGAGAAGGCTGTAAAAAAGAAACATCGAGTATATTCCCAGATCAAGAATAATTTCATCTTCGTGGCTGTCTCTGTAGAAACGCTCGGACCTTGGGCAGAAGAAACAATGGGATTTATAAACAAAGTTGGCAACATCTGTAAAAGAAATACCGGAGAACCAAAGGCTCGATCATATTTATTTCAAAAAATGTCACTTGTAATCCAGAGAGGAAATTGCTCAAGTATTTTGAGTACTTTGCCCTCTGGATTGCAAATGGCAGACATTTATTATCTGTAAAAAAAAAAAAAAAGTTTTGATAAAAAAAAAAAAAAAAAATTGACTAAGGTGAACGCAATAACCAATCAGACTGCCTTGCGTTGAATTGGAGATTCGGGATTTTGAGAGTGGAGAGTGTTTCTGGAACAGGCTACGGTGAAATAGAGACGCTCGATCAAGATTAAATTTATTGAATTAAGTTTCTACTGGCCACAATAGACAGCAAAATATCAGCCATCGATATGCTAGTTTAGTTTAAACCCTCTGAAGAAATTCAGTAGGAAAGATATCCATTTTGTAGACTATTTTATTAATTCTAAAAGTTTGAAATTATAGTGAAACTCCCCAGGAAAATGAAATTTTTTATCTGTAACATGCAACTCCTGGTTCTCCTCTGTTGGGTGGTTCTCTGCCACGGTGATGATGGTGACGACTGGAAGTACTATCGTCAAAAACTGACCTGCTACGATTGTAAAAGTGAATACCACGGTGATTATTGCCACGTGGTCACCCACTTAACGCCAAGAAAATTGCAGTACCATGATAAAAAACACCCAACATATACCGAGGTTTGTGCTCTTAAAATATTAATTGCATCTGGTGTCCATTTTTTTTTTTTTTTTTTTTTTTTCCCAAGGGTCATTTCTGGATCGATTCTTGTGAAACTTTCAGAGAATGCTTAAAATGGACATAGAAAATGATTTAGCCTTGGAAATATGAATATTTTAATACTTAAATTATCCTAATAGGCTAGTTACGGAATGAGTTGTAGAGTGCGTGCGAGGCGGCGCCATCAATTCCTTGTTAAGGAGGTTAAGATCGTTCAAAGTTCAAACTAAAAGTCGTTCAAAGGAAGTGTAAAAAGGTCTCATTTACGGTTTTTCGTGTAAATCTCAAGAACGATACATTTTTGTAAAATTTTGGTTATAAGATACTTTGAAAAATCAATTCCTTGTTAAGGAGGTTAAGATCGTTCAAAGTTCAAACTAAAAGTCGTTCAAAGGAAGTGTAAAAAGGTCTCATTTACGGTTTTTCGCGTAAATCTCAAGAACTCTACATTTTTGTAAAATTTTGGTTATAAGATATTTGAAAAATTCCTTGCTGTTTGTACGCTCTAAGAAAAGCAACTAAATGTGTTTTCTTCCGAGAAATAAAGCTTTGGCGTCTATTATTCGAAACTGTTTTTATCGTTTGTACAATAAATTACACACCAAAAACACCCAGTAGAATGCAAAAAATATTGGAACCGTAGAAAACAATACACAAAAATGAGATCTGAACTCGCCAGAGTGGAAATGTGGCTATAACTAGAATTTGTAATTTTAATCTTGTTATATGTTTATATAGGGCTTGGCCCGTAAATATACATACACCTGTTTAACAGGTATTATTATTATTAACACTTAAAATCACGTATAACAATACTTCTTACTTTTATAATAATAAAAAATTAAAATACCCAGTACAATGTCCAATGTAATTATTGGGAACCGTAGACAACATTAAAAAGACACAAAAATGCGATCTGAACTAACCTATGTTGAAATGTGGCTAAAACTCATTAACACTTTAGCGGATATTCATGAATCCTATTTTATTCGATTCTTCGTTAAATTTTACCCACAAGACACCCTTAATTTGGTACAACCATACAATTTGGAACCGTCGAGAACAGCATATAGACACAAAAGCGTGATATAAGGGGAAATTTCCTGTTTTTATTAATTAAAAATAAGGTCTCTTGTTTTTCATACACCTGAAATGGACCTCTACCAACGATGCAGCTTTAGAGATTATTTCTCTTATATATAATGATTATCGTCTAACTTTCAGCCCTACTGTCGCCGCTATGTTACCAAAGATGGTCTTGTAAACCGGGACGGACTGATTTTTCACCACCAAGATCAATATGTTTATGTACCTTATGTTCGGAATAGGAAACAAGAATTAAAAGATCTCTGCTATGAAGATCCATATTATCCGGTAGACAAAGAGAAACTAAAGGACTGCGTGGTATGCAAAACTCCTCTGTGTAACGCTGGTAAGTGAAGTCGCTACCGTTATTCACATGAGTGATGTCACTGTTACTCAAACCCATACATCTTAATAATTATATAAATGTCAAAGTCACTGACTGACTGATCATCGCTCTACAGCCCAAACCGTAATACCTAGCGAGCTGAAATTTGGTAGGTAGCTTTGTCTTATAGTCTAGATGTGCAATAAGACGAAATTCCCACTACAACACCTGTCTTTGGCGAAAAAGGATTTTTTGCTTTCACGGCCATGCCTCGGCCCGCAAAGCGGGCGACAGCCCGCTAGTATGAATATACAGGGATTCTACTTTTCATAGTTGTTCCTATTCCTTAGGATTTAAAGAGGGATTTTTGATACATGGATGGTACTAAAATATGTTTCAGATCAAAAATAAACCGAGTGGTCCTTTTTCAAAACTTTTTTATTTATTTTAATATGGATTCTTAATTCTCACTTTTTTTCATTTTTCGTTGGTCCTATCGAAAAAAACTAAAGTGTTGTACAGGGACTTACCCCCTGTATGTGGGTAGTCAAAGAGACGTAAAATTAATCCCACAAAAAAACTACCGTTAAAAAAGGGCCAAGTTCCAGAAAGGTTTTGCCAATGAATACAGTGATATCTTGTTTGCGGCCAAGTTATCTTGATACTAAACTATTCTCGTTATTTAAACCCGTTTTCTGAGTTCCTCATTTTGTATGTTTTTAACTGCAAACTATCCTCTAACTTAGCCAGTTTTAATGTTTTATGCCATCAGTTGTAAAGAATATTACGACTATATGTATTGTATATAAAAGGACAATATAACCATCAGAACTTTCGAAAAAAATTAGTCCGAAAATGCCGGTTTTTAGATTTTTTTCCTATATTTGTATAATACATTTTTTTTTTTTTTTTTGGCAGTGGACCAAAATAAGTCCATACAGCCACTTTTTATTTTTGAAATTAAGTACAAATTAAAAACAAGGTACAATTTCAATAGACACACACATAGGACTTAAAAAGAGATGTGAAAAAGCTGAGCATACATTATAGAATAAAATGATAATTATAGTAATAAGAAACTAAAATAGACCATATTGAAGAAAGAAAAAAAAAAATATATATATATACAGGGTGATCGAAACCACCCAGCCACTATCTTTTTCTCGAGAACGGTTTGAGTTAGGATCTTGAAACAAAAAATTGGTCACCAATATGAAGTCTAAAGTTTCACGGGAAAATATTTTGAACCTCCGCCCACCGCCCCTAAGGGCGTTTTCAAGCGGGCACATGTCCGTTTCTCCCGAATTTTAAATGGAATGCATATTTTTTTATTTTACTTTCAAAACATGCAGAGCAAGTTACTAACATTAGTAAAAAGAAAAAAAATATTCCTTGGTTCGAGTCTCGACAAAACACGGTTTTTAGAAGAAAATAGACCCAGGTTGCGGAAGTCATTACGGGCACCCGGTAAACGTTGTAAAATTTTTAAAAATTTCAAAAGATAGGTAAAGTTCTCTTCTTTGATTTGATGTACTTTTTTTTATTCATTAAGGAAGTCATAGGTCCTTAATTTGGTCATAAACTTTTTTCAGTTTCAAAAGACCAAAATACCAGAAATTTAAATTCGACTCCCTATTTTTTTTTTCTTTTAAATTAAAGAAAAAAAATTATTAACATACAATGCAAAAAAAATGAGCTTTCTGCGATTTTTTTCCTTAAAATGGCAGACGAATAACCTCTGAAATGCGTTCATTTCCGTGCGCGTGAGTCATCACACGAGTCCGTGCCTGAAGTTTGTATGTACGGAACCTTCATTGGATGAGAGATATTGATGGCCAGCATGTATGGAGTCTTAATGTTTGGTGCGGTGTCCTTAGCACTAGGATTATTGGACCGTATTTCATCGACGGAGAGCTTACGGGAGTAAAGTATTTAAACTTCATTTGAACTTAAAACCAACATTAAGGATACAATGTTGTTCCAACAAGACGAAGCCCCACCCATTTTTATCTGAGGGTGTGAGAACAACTTGATCGAATGTTCCCTCAGAGATGGATCGGTAGAGGAGGACCAAACTCTTATACCCCCCGCACCCCGGACCTCACCGTCATGAATTTCTACCTGTGGGAAAATTTGAAATATTAAGCATACCGAACCAGGCCAACAGATGTGGAAAATGTGAAGCTGCGCATCATTGAGATCTGCCGCAACATCACACTTGAGGAGCTAGACAGAGTTCATGCCACCTATCCTGGCAGACTCAGGAAATGTACTGCAGCAGAGGGTGGTGTTTTTGATCATCTGTAGAAGTGAATTACCTACATCGTACGTACAAACTTCCGGCACGGACTCGTGTGATGACTCACGCGCACGGAAATAAACGCATTTCAGAGGTTATTCGTCTGCCATTTTAAAGAAAAAAATCGCAGAAAGTTCATTTTTTTTTTTTTTTTTTTTTTTTTTTGAAATTTATTAGTGTGCCAACATTGAATTGTGATGTTATATACACTAAAAAGAAAGAAAAAAATTACATTATCAATCCAGTTTTGGTCAGGAAAGTTAAGATTGGACTTACATCTTCAATTAGGCAAGGTAATAGATCGTTTGGGTCTCTTAACGTCTGGTACTTAATACAATCTCGTAAGATGTGTTTTATTGTTAACCTACATGAACAAACTTCGCAGAAAGGGGGAGGGTCCCTTTTCATTAGATAGCAGTGGGTGAGGTTAGTGTGTCCAATGCGGAGACGTGTGAGAGAGACCTGCTCCTTCCTGGTCATGTTGAAGGGGGGGTGCCAAGGTTTGTTCTTAGGCTTTATTTCTCGCAATTTGTTTTCGGTTGAATTTATCCATTCGTCATGCCATTGGGTAACAATTTTTTTCTTCACAGCATTTTTGTAATCTTGGAGCGGAGTTCTATTGATCAACGGAGGTTCGCCAGCCTCAGATAAAATACTTTTTATGGGCGAACTTTTGAATGCGCCCAGTGCCAAGCGGACACCTTGATGGTGAATTATGTCTAACATTTTCAGAGTTGAATGAGACGCCGAGCTATATACTATGGATCCATAATCTAATTTAGATCTTATAAAGCCACGGTATAGATGAAGAAGTGATTTATAGTCAGCGCCCCATTTGATGTTTGAGAAAAGTTTCATGAGGTTTAATCGTTTAAGACAGGTAGACTTGAGATCTAATAAATGTTTTTTGAAGTTTATTTTTTTGTGAAGTACGAGACCCAGCAGTTTTATGGAATCAACGAAAACTAGGCGGTGATCTGAGATTGAAATATTAGGATGATCATGGGCCTTTCGTTTTTTACAAAAGTGAATGGCTTGACACTTCTGGTGAGAAAAAGCAAAAACTGAAGTGTTTGTCCATTGACTTAGGCTATCGAGAGAAAATTGAATGCAGGATTCTATTTCACTCATATACCTAGACCTCATAAATAGAGTACAGTCATCAGCGAAGATACAAGCTTGAACTTTGGGGTGAATATTAGAGACAATGTCATTGATTGCAATGAGAAACAGGGTGCAACTTATTGAGAGGCCTTGGCTAATACCGTTATCCTGATGTTTAGCTACTGAGTAGTCAGAGCCAACCCGGACACGAAAAGTTCTGTTTTGGTGGAGATTCTCAATAAATAGCATGAGGTTTCCTTTTAAGTATTGATCTTGAAGTATTTTCAGAATTCTATGTATCCACTTTTGTTTCGTAAGCGCGTAAGATATCCAGACTGACACTGACAGCAACGCAGTGTTCACGATTAGCAAAAGCGTCACGCACATGAGATTCCAGGTGGACCAGAGCATCAGTCGTGCTGTGATGCTTACGAAAACCGCATTGTACTTTATTAAAGAAATTTTTGTTGTCCAGAGTGGAGTACAAACGGTCATTAACAATTTTCTCTAAAATTTTAAACATACAGGAAGCTAAGGTGATGGGTCGGTAACTTTCAGGATACTCGAGGTTTTTATTTGGCTTGGGAATGGGAGATAGGACGAATTCTTTCCATTTAGGAGGGATCAATCCTGTATACCAGATTCGATTATAAATTTTATTTAATAGTCGTACAGAAGATTTCGGCAGTTTTTGAAGCACAACATAAGATATTTGGTCCTGACCAGGACATGAACTTTTACGTTTTTTTAGAACACGTTCAATCTCTGTCATAGTGATAGGAGAGTTGTACGGATCTGAATTATCATTGGAAATAATTAGAGGATGTCGCTCTATAGTTCATTTTTTTTTGCATTGTATGCTAATCATTTTCTTCTTTTATTTAAAAAAAGAAAAAAATAGGGGGTCGAATTTAAATTTCTGGACTTTTGGTCTTTTGAAACTGAAAAAAGTTTATGACCAATTTAAGGACCTATGACTTCCTTAATGAATAAAAACAAGTACCTACATCAAATTAAAGACGAGAACTTTACCTATCTTTTGACATTTTTAAATTTTTTACAACCTTTTCTTCTAAAAACCGTGTTTTTTTCGGGACTCTTTTTACCAATGTTACTAACTTGCTTTGCATGTTTTGAAAGTAAAATAAAAAAATATGCATTCCATTTAAAATTCAGGAGAAACGGACATGTGCCCCCCTGAAAAAATTTTTGTTTCAAGATCCTAACTCAAACCGTTCTCGAGAAAAAGATAGTGGCTGGGTGGTTTCGATCACCCTGTATATATTTTTAATTATATATCTCTAACTCTGAGGGCCCAGAAGCCGCTTGCTTCACCCCTCTCAGCCATACTCAGGGCGTGATTCATACTCAGGGCGTGATTCATACTCAGGGCGTGATTCATACTCAGGGCGTGATTCATACTCAGGGCGTGATTCCCGAAAGCAGCAGAAAGGAGTACAGGAGTTTGTAGCACCTGGGGCTCTGAACTAGAGAACTGTAGCAGAAGGGAAGATCTAACATGTTTCCTTCAATTATTTTTTTAAATAACGTTTCCCTTTCATGTCTAAACTTAAATTAGCACATAATAAGGTGCTCAAAATCTTCTTTCGTGTTACATATTTCACACAGGTTAGTGGGGGAGATATTAATTTTTTGTAAATAAGCTTTACATATCCCGTGATTCGAACGGATTCTATTGAAAATAACAATAAACTTCCTACATGGCAGGATATTTTGCCTATCACTAAACTAAGTTTTTTTATGTAATGGATTAATTTGTCCTTGTAAAAGAGTCCTTTATTGTTCTCCTTGCTGGCAATGCTTAGTCGGCAGGCAGTCTCGTGTTTTTCGTCCATGATAGCTCGCACGTCCTGAGGGGGGATGGGGTATGATGTGACAGGGGTGGCGCTGTGTGTCGCTTGCTTGGCCAGTTTGTCTGTCGCCTCATTGCCGGACAGTCCGGCATGTCCGCGGATCCACACTGCCTTGCCGGAGCTGAGAAGACGCGCGTACTCTGTGTGGATATCAAGAGTTAGATGGTTAGGGTTACAGTTATTCTTCATGTTCTTCAGACTTTCTATACAGCTCTTACCGTCGGATAGGATGGATATGTCGGTATTTGTAATAGTTTTATAGTACTTGAGGGCTTGTAGAATGGCGAATGACTCAGAAGTGTATATTGTAGCAATGTTGAATATTTTGTACATTTCCCCGCTGTCCACCTGAGGGTCATAGAAGGCTGCCCCTACTGCGTCTCCGGTTTTTGATCCGTCCGTGAACAATAGGTATGTACCTGGCCATCTTTCTCTTATTTCGCATTGTAGCATATTTTCTTTGAATGGGTTGGGCGCATCTTCATAGAGGTTCAGGTAATCGATATTGATCTTGGTTAGAAGAGTTTCATAGCTATAAGTGTTATAGATTTGGGTCATATATGCACTTATATTGCAATAGCTTTCAACTAGAGGAGGGGTCTTTTTATTTTTTAATTTATTTAGAGTGAGGTGCATGATTGTAAATGAATTTAGTTGACTTGAAACACGATTTCTAGAGGATAGCCTTTTCAATACGAAGCGGTCCATCAGAAGAAAAGCTCTTTCAGTAATAGTTTACTCCCTTGCTTCTTGAAGAATGACGTCTATTGGAGTGCTATTTAAATAACCCATTGCCAGCCTGATAGCTCTGGATTGTATAATGTGCACTTTGTTTAGTTTAGTGCGGGCTGAGTTGACGTAGAATATTGAACCGAAATCTAGGACGGCTCGGACCGTCGTGCGGTAAAAAGTGAGTCCTATGTGTGGGTCCATGCCCCAGTGCTTGTTGCACACCGATTTAAGAATATAAGTTTTTCTTCTAAGATTAGTCCTAAGAAGCGAACTTTTTTATTTACTGGTATTTCGCAGTAATTATCGACCGATATAAATTGTGAAATATTAGGACGTCTCTTCCGTGAGAATAATATTCCTTCGCACTTCGTGTATGCTATTTTCATACCATTTGTAGACTAATAATTTTCCATTGCACGAATTCCGTCTTTGATTTTAGCCTCACATTGTTCTGGTGACTTTTCTGTTACATAAATAGTACAGTCATCTACAAATTGAATAATTTTAATATTTGTAGGGATTGATCTTTCCAGGTCAATTGTGAAGAGGGAGTAGAGTGGACAGCTTAATATGTCACCCTGTCCCAAACCAAGACATGATTTTCGCGGTCCAATTAGTTTATTATTTATTCGTAAGAATAAATACCTATGCGAGATTATGTCATAGATAATCCTTATCAATTTAAAAGGCAGATTTAAACGGTTAAGTTTTTGCATTAATAAAGGGATTTGAATCCCGTTGTAGGCTCCTTCCACGTCGTATAGTATAGCCAGTGTTGACTTCTGATCGGCCAGTCCTTGCTCGACATCCAGTAGCAGAGACGCTTGGGCCTCCACCACAGACCTGTTTTTCCTGAAGCCGTGCTGGGAGGGGGGGAGGATTGCTTTCCAGCCACCAATCCAGTCTATACTTGACTAATCTCTCAAACGTCTTTAGAACACAGGACGCTAGTGAGATGGGTCGGTATGATTTTTCATGTTCGGGGGGCTTGCCATTTTTTAAAAAAGGAACTATTTTGATATTCCTCCCATCTTTTGGTATTTTACCGGTGTTCCAAATTTCTTTGAAAATATTTAACAGGTGTTCTTTAGATAATTGAGGTAGGTTATATAACATCGAATAATGCACATTATCCATGCCCGGTGCACTATTGGAATTAGCCTTCATGCACTTCTCCAACTCTTGCATTGTAAAATTGGAGTTCATTATACTTGTTGATCAACACCTTAAATTCAAACAACACATACTAAATATTGCTAGTAAAATACGCTATATCTCATCCATCTTCATTAAACTTAAAAACATGGCTTCAATTAATATTAAAAAAATGCTATACTATGCACTGATTCAATCAATTATTGAATATGGACTTGTAATATGGGGTAAGGCGTATGCTAGTGAAACTATAAAAGTGGATAGAGCACAGAACACTATTCTTAGAATTATTTTAAAAAGAGAGAGAAGATCAAGTGCCATAATCCTGTATGAGAACTTGAACTTATTAACACTAAAAAAACTTTACCTTTTAAAGCTTCTAAAATATTGTATCAAGTGTGCTCATATCTGGGAAACAAGACAAACCCCATACTCCATTCGTGTTGATCAACCCATATTAGTTCCCCAGGTTAAAAGTGAATTCTCTAAAAACTCTTTTCTATACCGTGGTGCACTTATGTATAATCAGTTACCTCCAATCATTAGAAATTTAGACCTCAGCAAAATGCTGCACAAAAAAGTAGCCAAAGAATGGATTTTTAAAAATTATGAAGATATTAAATATATCTCTACATAAGACAGAATAAGAGAAAAAATATTAAAAACACCTATATATATTATGTCAATCATATGATTATTATTATGGTATTATCTTATTATATATTTGAACATACATATATTTTTACATAATATGGATTGATAAGATGAGAAATAAGGGGATATAAAATTAAACTACCTATTAACTAAAAGGGGGGAAAAAAAAGAATATATTTTCACTTTTTTAATTTTCAAGTTATTTATTTTTAATTTTCAATTTATTTAATCACTATACTCTTTCACCCAGCTCAAGCTCTAAGCTTATTGGGTGTAAATACCTGAACTTTAATTAATTTAATACAACACACATAATAATATAATATGTAAATTACTCAGTCCATAATAATGTAAAAGTATACTTACTTTAAATACCCTTATCTATATTATTACTACTTATTATGTGAATTGTTTAATGTTTATTGTAAAAATAAAGTTGAAATAAATAAATAAAAAAAAAAAATAAAAAATTATATTGTTATCATGGTTGTTCCCCTCCTGGATGAAAGAGGGGGTATCTTGCATAATGAATGGAGGACACAGGTTGTTGAAAAAAATTTCAGACCATTCTCCTTCTTTAATTGGCGGAGATGAGCCTGTTTTTTTATTTATTAAAATTTTAATCGATTTCCATACTTCGCCAATTTTTTGTTGTCTATTCAGTGAATTGCCAAAATTTTCCCAGGCTTGATTCTACTTATTTTACATTGTTTTTTAAAGATTACGTCTGACTTTGTGTATTGTAGGAAATTTTCACTAGAAGGATTCTGTTTGTAAATATTTAAATTTTCTTTTCTAGTTAGAAGTAATTGTTGAAGTTTTTTATTCCACCAAGGTCTTCGAAATTTTTGATTTTCGTTAAAAGCGGTGGCCTTGGGAATAGATTTTTCACATGCAGTATTTAGATATGAGTATAAACGTTTTACTTAGTGCATTTATATTTATTTTTTTAATAATTTTTGATTTAGCTCTTATATTTAATAAAATCCAAAATTTTGGACAAGAAAGTCAAAAATAAGGTCCACGACTTGCCAATACGTAAAATTTTGTAGAATCTAGAAAGTATGAAAAACTGTATTCTACAATATAAAATAAATTTGAAAAAATCACTTTGGCGAATTCGGAGAAAAAAGTCATTTAGTATAAAATATAGGTATCGGCACGAGTATACAATGTGAACCATTCATGAGGAAGTATTGTGTCCATAATTGGCAGTGTATTTTTTTTATATTTTTGGTTCTGTTTCTATCTGTCGGTTGTTATGCATTCCGTGTAACGCGCAAATTGCAGAATTTACTGAACAGATTTCCACGAAATTTCGTACAGGTATATTAAGAGCCGTAACTATTGTATATGGTCCCATTTTAAATTCATCAACTTCCCATTAGCGATTCTTGCAGATGGAAACCATTCACCTGATCACTAACTTTTTACTTATACGCTTATATCTCTCGTGAACAGTTTTTCATACTTTCTAGATTCTACAAAATTTTACGTATTGGCAACTCGTGGACCTTATTTTTGACTTTCTTGTACAAAAATTTGGATTTTATTAAATATAAGAGCTAAATCAAAAATTATTAAAAAAATAAATATAAATGCACTAAGTAAAACGTTTATACTCATATACATACAAAATTCATCAAAATTGGGGCCAAGTAATTCAAAGTGTTGAACTTTGGTGGGAGACCCTGTATAATACAAGGTATCCCAGGAACAGATGCAAATATTTTAAAAGTCCTGATGCACTATCAAATAACCTGTTGTAGGGGGACATTTAGCTCCGTTTAAAGTGATAGCCAAATCTCTCTTTTTCCCACTAGTCAAGAAGTAATATTTAAAATTCTTATTTATTTAAATTTATTTATTTAAAATTCCAAAGGTGATCTTGAAATAATCTTGAAGAATCACCTGAGAAACTTTTAGAGGTCAACAATAAATGACTCTTTTTTTTTAAAAAAAAGAGATTTTTTTTAAAGAAAAGGTAGTTGTACCCTGGAACCGCTTTCGCATTACTTCAGGGCCCCTTCCATACCTTTACAACCATTCCATGTCCCCTTTAGAGTTATGAAAACGATCTTGAACAGATTTTTTTCTATCGTCAGTAGTTCTCGAGAAATTGGAATGTCTCGTTTATCATGGGACAATCTGTATGTGGATGGTCCCATTTTAAATTCATCAACTTCGCTCTAGCGATTCTTTGTGATAGAGACTGACCGCTAACTTTTTATCTAGAATGAGAGAATGGAATCTAGAATGTAAGAATGGAATCTAGAATGTAAGAAAAAAGGTAAATTTGAAGAAAATCGGTTAGGCGGTTTTGGAGATACAAGTGATTTAGTATAAAATTTCAAATTTGCCACATTTATACAATGTGAACCAATCACAAGGGAGTATTGTGTCCATAATTGGCACTGTATTTACTACAGTGTACTTTTTTGAACCTAGAATTTTGTGTAGATTTCAAAAATGTTATAAAAAACAGGGAGTGCCAAGGTTCACCTTGAAATGACTTTGTAGGGGTCCTCCAAGAAACTTCAAAAGGTCACCATTAAGTGACCCCTTTAGGGCTATGAAAATGTCCAGATTTTTTCAATCGTAAGTAGTTATTGAGTTATTTGAATGTTTCGTATACATATAATGGGATACCCTGTGTAATATTAAGATTAACTAAATAGTCCGATTAATTAACCGAAGGGAATGCCGTTGGCCTTTGATCATTTAGCACCGCCCTTGATCATGTTTTGTTTTATTAATCATAATTTCTATGTATGTATACAGGGTGTCTCGTATACAGATGCAAATATTTGGGGGGTAGGTTCAGCCCACCGTAAACTATCATATGAGCGAAACTTGCAGTGGGGCATTTTGCTTCGTTAAAGAGTTATGGCCAAATCCCTGTTTTTCCCACAGGTCTAGAGGTCACTTGGATCGATGCACATTTTCAAAGAAATGATAGCCAGTAAGTAATTTTTGACTTCATGTATGGATAATCATGCATATTTCACTTCAAATGCAGTTGGTTGCATGAAAAAAAACACTGCCAATTATGGACACAATACATCCTCGTGATTGCTTCACATTGTAAACACGTGCCAAATTTGAGATTTTTTTAGAAAATTACTTGTATCTCTAAAACGGCTCAACCGATTTTCTTCAATATTGTTTTATATGGTAGAATATTGTTTTTTATACATTCTAGATTCTACAAAAAATTCTGTATCGGCAAGTCGTGGTCCTTATTTTTTGACTTCTTTGTCCAAAATTTCGGATTTTCTTAAATATCAGAGTCAAATTATAATTAATTTGAGAGTAATTATAAAAAGCCTATGTAAAATAATAATATGCATAACCATACAAAATTTCATCAAAATCGAGTGTACCGTTCACGAGATATCAGCGTTTAAGTAAAAAGTTAGTGGTCAGGCGCATGGTCTCTTTCACCAAGAACCGCTAGTACGAATTCGATGAATTTGAAATGGGACCATCTGCAGAATGTCTCCTAGATGTGTGCAAAATTTCATCAAAATCGGTCGAGTAGTTTCCGAGATTTGCGCGTTACAAGGAATCGTTTTAACAGACCGACAGACCGACGGACCGACAGACAGACACAAAACCAAATTTGCTCAGGAGGTTATGAAACGTCCAGAAATATGAAAAAAATTGAAATCGGAGCAAAAAAATATTTTTTTTTACAAAAACGAACACAATACTTCCGATTTCTAATATTAGAAATTTCTCGGAAGTAATATTGAAAGACCAGATAGATATTTAATCATAAGTTCAATACTTTTCTAAAATTTGATTTTTCCCTTTTTTCCCTTTCGTGAATTTAAAGTATTTCTACAATTGCAATTCTGCGTATCACTAGTTAAAAAAATACCCTATTATGTTTAGTTTTAGAAAAAAGAAAGTTCCTTTATATCACTTTAAAGATTATACAGGGTGTCCCGTATACAGATGCAAATATTTTGAGGGTAGGTTCAGCCCACCGTGGACTATCATATGAGCGAAACTTGCAGTGGGGCATTTTGCTTCGTTAAAGAGTTATGGCCAAATCCCTGTTTTTCCCACAGGTCTAGAGGTCACTTGGATCGATGCACGTTTTTAAAGAAATGATAGCCAGTAAGTAATTTTTGACTTCATGTATGGATAGTCATGCGTATTTCCCTTGAAATGCAGTTGGTTGCATAAAAAAATATTGAAAGACCAGAGAGATATTTAATCATAAGTTCAATACTTTTCTAAAATTTGATTTTTCCCTTTTTTCCCTTTCGTGAATTTAGAGTACTTCTACAATTGCAATTCTGCGTATCACTAGTTAAAAAAATACCCTATTATGTTTAATTTTAGAAAAAAGAAAGTTCATTTATATTACTTTAAAGATCATGGAACGCAGTACACACAAAGCTCAAAAAACACTTCTGAATCATGATGGAAAATTCAAAGTTGGCTGAATTTTAACAGAATTGGCGCGTAATTTGAGGTATAAATACACTGCTCTGGGATGTTTAACAGAGGGAAATTTATCATTCACAGTGGTCGGTCGGTGTGAACTTTTATGTGAATGGGGTTACGGAATCATAGGGTTATCAATGAGAGAGGCTGCAACGAAAGCAGCAACCAGTGGTGTAATTATGGAAAAAGAATACACATGGAGAAAGACTCTGCGCTACCAACAAAAATTATGATTTTATTTTTAGAAGTAAAATTAAAAATATCATTTTTGTGTTTATCACAATCATGATATCAAAAACATAACAAATAGTGCCGAAAATTAACCTTGGGTAAAACTCGAACATCCAACCTTAAGGTTACTATTATTATTAATACTTTATTTTTATTTTATAAACAATTGGACCAAGCTTTATTTACATTTTTTTTTACAATGAACATGGTAACAATTTGTGAAATAAATATAAACAAAGACTGATCAGAGGTGGTGATACAGTGATACATGTTTGTAGTTTATTGATAAACTACAAACATGATACATTCTGCAACACAGGACATGAAATGAAAAGAACCCAAAAGAATATGTAGCGAACCAAGGGCGAGGTTTAAAGCTTGTGGCTTTCTCTTCCACCGAACAAATTGATCGCCTTGTTATTTTAACTATTAGATTTGATTGATATAGTTGGTTAATAGAACTAATTGTACTCAGAAAATTTTCATTTATAACTTGCAGTTGGCACAAAAATAGTCACACAGACCGCTTCAGGCATCGAGTGTTCTTCAAAATGCAATAGCGCCCAGATTCAAAATTTGAAAGATGTGTTTCTCTCCTTCTGGTGCCGTTTGATAAGGCGTATCTCATTCGTTCCTTCACGCGTCTGAAAGAACTTTGTATTTATTGAAACAAAATAGCAAAGGGTATTTTTTTAACTAGTGATACGCAGAATTGCAATTGTAGAAGTACTCTAAATTCACGAGAGGGAAAACAGGAAAAAATCGATTTTTAGAAAAATATTGAACTTATGATTAAATATCTCTCTGGTCTTTCAATATTTTTTCATGCAACCAACTGCATTTCAAGGGAAATATGCATGACTATCCTTACATAAAGTCAAACATTACTTACTGGCTACCATTTCTTAAAAAACGTGCATCGATCTAAGTGACCTCTAGACCTGTGGGAAAAACAGGGATTTGGCCATAACTCTTTAACGAAGCAAAATGGCCCACTGCAAGTTTCGCTCATATGATAGTCCACGGTGGGCTGAACCTACCCTCAAAATATTTGCATCTGTATACGGGACACCCTGTAGAACGCAAGACACACAAAGCTCAAAAAACACTTCTGAATCATGATGGAAAATTCAAAGTTGGCTGAATTTTAACAGAATTGGCGCGTAATTTGAGGTATAAATACACTGCTCTGGGATGTTTCACAGAAGGAAATTGATCATTCACAGTGGTCGGTCGGTGTGAACTTTTATGTGAATGGGGTTTCGGGGTCACAGGGTTATCGTGAGGAAAAATGAGAGAGGCTGCAACGAAAGCAGCAACCAGAGGTGTAATTATGGACAAAGAATACATATGGAGAAAGACTCTGCACTAACAACAAATCTTGTGATTTTATTTTTAGAATTAAAATTAAAAATATCATTTTTGTGTTTATCACAATCATGATATCAAAAACATAACAAAAAAGTGCCGAAAATTAAACTTGGGTAAAACTCGAACATCCAACCTTCAGATTACTATTATTATTATTATTAATACTTTATTGATAAACTACAAACATGATACATTCTGCAAAACAAGACATGAAATGAAAAGAACCCAAAATAAGCTTGTGGCTTTCTCTTCCACCGAACAAATTGATCGCCTTGTTATTTTAATTATTAGATTTGATTGATATAGTTGGTTAATAGAACTATTTGTACTCAGAAAATTTTCATTTTTAACTTGCAGTTGGCACAAAAATGGTCACACAGACCGCTTCAGGCATCGAGTGTTCTTCAAAATGCAATAGCGCCCAGATTCAAAATTAGAAAGATGTGTTTCTCTCCATCTGGTGCCGTTTAATAGGTCGTATCTCATCCGTTCCTTCACGCGTCTGGAAGAACTTGGAATTTATTGAAACAAAATAGCAGAGGGTTTTTTTTTTTTAACTCGTGATACGCAGAATTGCAATTGTAGATGTACTTTAAATTCACGAAAAGGAAAAAAGGGAAAAATCAAATTTTAGAAAAATATTGAACTTATGATTAAATATCTCTCTGGTCTTTCATTATTTTTTCAAGCAACCAACTGCATTTGCAGGGAAATATACATGACTATCCATACATGAAGTCAAAACTTAACTACTGGCTATCATTTCTGTAAAAACGTGCATCGATCCAAGTGATCTCTAGACCTGTGGGAAAAACAGGGATTTGGCCATAACTCTTTAACGAAGCAAAATGGCCCACTGCAAGTTTCGCTCGTATGATAGTCCACGGTGGGCTGAACTTACCCTCAAAATATTTGCATCTGTATACGGGACACCCTCCCTGTATATTCTATGTAAATAAAACTTGATCTAATATATTATTTTTTTAACACAGTGAGAGAGCCAAGCGACCTTACTAAGTGATGTTCTGTATAACTTACATACTGGACGATTTGGCTTTCGTTTGTCTGTCTGTGTGTCTGTCTATTCTGTGATAATTCTCGAACGTATTCTTCAAAATTGACGAAATTTTGTATACATGTTCATTGGGATCCTAAAATTTTACCGATAGTTTTTGGGCTGAATAAGGCCACTCGGGGCCAAATGGGGGCCATTTTGGTGAAACTTGAAAACGATTTTTCTATTTTTATTGAAACAATCAAGGTTCTTGAAATATATTTGAGTTCAGTAGTAAAATTTGGTGATCGTGAAAGCTAATAAATTGAAAAAGGGCCGTTTGATATTTTTAAATTAAAACCTATCGAGTGGGGTGGGGTATTGAATGAAAGGTTTCTATGTCCTCATGCTTGATTGAACATTTATAAGGCGATAGTTGAATCTGTGTGAGGTTTACAGTTCACAGAACCACTAGTGAAATATTTTCCACAGAGAAAATGAAATATTTTCAAAAAATATCACTTTTTTCCAATTGAGTATATTATTATTATTATTATTTTTATTTTATTTTTTCACAGGTCCTTTCGACGATCCAAATCCTCCCTATATAGAGAGAGGGAGTGACACTGCGACCTCTGATGAGGTCCCAGACTGGAGAAGTATCCTAAAGGATGTGGTAGTCCTAATCTTGGAATTTGTCAAACAGCTGCTGACCTGGTTCAAGGAGTTGTGGAAAAAATTAACGAAAAAAGGAAAAAAATGATGTGTAAAACTTTAGTAAAGAAAGAAAAATAAAGATCATGAAAACATTATATTACTGAAGAGAGGAAAATAATAAAGTGTAAAACTTTAGTGAAGAAAGAAAAGAAAAGATCATGAAAACATTAATGAAGAATAGAAAATTATAATCTGGAAAACATTAGTAAATAAGGGAATTGAATGATCTGGAAATCTATCTTCTATCTATAAATATATATGAGAAATATGGACGGGCTTTGTATCTTTGTAGCTTTGTGTGTCTGAATTGTTTAGGCGAAATGGTAAGAGATAGCAAAAAATTGATGAGAGATAAATAAATTTAAATAAATTCTGTATCTTGGATTTTCTTAAATATCAGAATTAAATTATAATTAATTAAAAAATAAATATAAATAGCCTAGGTAAAACGATAATATGCATATCGTTTTCATCACAGAATTTCATCAAAATCTGCTGTACCGTTCTCGAGATTTAAGTATTTAATTAAAAGTTAGTGGTCAGGCGCATGGTCTCTTTCACCCAGAACCGCTGGTACGAATTTGATGAATTTAAAATGGGACCATTTAAAAAACGTCTTCTATATGTGTGCAAATTTTCATCAAAATTCGTTGAGTAGTTTCCGAAATTTGCTCGTTACAAGGAATATTTTTTAACAGACGGACAGAAAACTAAAACTACTCTGGAGGTTATGAAACGTCCAGAAATATGATGAAGAAAAATTGTAATCGGAGCAAAAAAATATTATTTTTTACAAAAACGAACACAATACTTCCGATTTCTAATATTAGAAATTTCTCGGAAGTAAAATGATATGTATGTTTCACAAAAATGGTTCCATAAAGTTTGGTTCGCTTAGTAAAAAAATCTGGTGTAAACATCACACGACTTTCCTTATCCCCCAAAAAGGAGTCGAATTCTGCCACTGGTGACTCAACGGTAACAGATAACTAAAAACCAATACAAAATTCCTAATCAGCACTTTAAAATCATTGAATTTGATACGTCACAACCCCCATCTAGGATGAATAATAAAAAAGTTAGTCAAAGCGGGTCTCCCCAAAATACCGGTAAATTGGAGTCAAGGTCCAAAAAGTTCAAGATATCAAAAAAATGATCAGAGTAGACCCCTATTATTTTTTAAATTTAATAAAATGTTGTTCTTCAACTTTTTTTGTCTTTAACCAATTTAAAGAAGTGGCGCCAGCGGCTAATATTTGCGGCCCTGCGGCCGCGGGATGCGGCCGATTTTAACCAAAAGTTTCGTGGTTCGTCTGGTGTATAAAATTATTTTCCACACCAAATTTCAAGTCTCTAGCTCTTACCGTTCTCGAGATATCCTGTTCACAGACACACACACACACAGACGCACGGACCAATGGCTGAAAACAACTTTTTTGGTATCCTGAGGCTATGATTCGTCCAGAAATGTGAAAAACTGGGTAGGTCAAATTTTCGACGAATACAATACTTTCCTTATTATAAGATAAGGAAAGTAAAAATACGATTTTATTAATAGATATTTGAATGGGTGAGTAGAAGAACCAGGAATGTCAAAAATCGATTTTTTTTTTTCTTCGTAGAATTAGAAGGAATGTACTCTTTTCTATCATCTCTGTGAATATGAAGGACAAATACCCCTTAAAAATATAATTTTTTTTCGATTTTAATGTGGGGGAAGCGGAAATAAAATCTGATGTAAAACAAGGAATGTAACAAAATCACTGACCACTTTTGCTAGCGGTATTAGTACCTAGTTGCGAGAATCTTGTCGAATAACAATGAATGTAAAATTTAATTTTATTATACTCATTAGCATCAGGAAAGCAAAAATAAGACAAATGAATGGGTGAGTAGAAGAACCAGGAATGTCAAAAATCGACTTTTCAGGAAAGCAGAAATAAGATTTCTCTTATTTTTGCTTTCCTGATGCTTATGAGTATAATAAAATTAAATTTTACATTCCTTGTTATTCGACAAGATTTTCACAACTAGGTACTAATACCGCTAGCAAAAGTGGTCAGTGATTTTGTCATTTTGTTACATTCCTTGGTTTACATCAGATTTTTTTTCCGCTTCCCCACTTTAAAATCGAAAAGAATTATACTTTTAAGGGGTATTTCTCCTTCATATTCACAGAGATGATAGAAAAGAGTACATTCATTCTTATTCTGCGAAGAAAAAAAAAAATCGATTTTTGACATTCCTGGTTCTTCTACTCACCCATTCAAATCTTATTTTTGCTTTCCTGAAAAGTCGATTTTTGACATTCCTGGTTCTTCTACTCACCCATTCATTTATTAAAACCTTTTTTTTTGTCTTCTTTAGTACTTCCGAGGAATTTCTAATATTAGAAATCTGAAGTACTGTGTTTGTTTTTGTAATAAAAAATATTTTTTTGCTCCGATTTCAATTTTTTCATATTTCTGGATGTTTCATCACCTCCTGAGTAACTTTGGTTTTGTGTTGGTCTGTCGGTTCGTCGGTCTGTTAAAAATATTCTTTGTAACGCGCAAATAATCTCGGAAACTACTCAATTTGATTTTGATGAAATTTGCACTCATCTACGAGACGTTCTGTAGATGGTCCCATTTAAAATTCATCAAATTCGTACGAGCGGTTCTGGGTGAATGAGACCATGTGCCTGACCACTAACTATTTACTTAACCCCTCAAATCTCGTGAACGGTACACCAGATTTTGATCAAATTCTGTATGAACATATAACATGCATATTTTTGTTTTACATAGGCTATTTATATTTATTTTTTAATTAATTATAATTTAACTCTGATATTTAAGAAAATCCGAGATTTTTGATAAAAAATTTCAAAAAACAAGGTCCACCACTTGCCGATACAGAATTTTTTGTAGAATCTAGAACGTAGGAAAAATAGTATTCTACCATATAAACATTTGAAGAAAATTGGTGAAGCGGTTTTATTGGAGATACAAGTGATTTAGTATAAAATCTCAAAATTGGCACGTGTATACAATGTGAAACAATCACGAGGAAGTATTTGCCTATAATTGGAGGAAGCGGAGTTAGGTTGGGGGGAATAAAGGGGGTTAAAGGAGGCAAAATGATATAGAATTTTTGTATTTTCGAATACCTGTATCTCAAGAACGATACATTTTTGTAATAATATTAGTGATATTTTCAGGATAATTTTTTTCCTTTATTTAATAATGTTTTCCAGATCATTTTACTTCCGAGAAATTTCTAATATTAGAAATCGGAAGTATTGTGTTCGTTTTTGTAAAAAAAAATATTTTTTTGCTCCGATTTCAATTTTTTTCATATTTCTGGACGTTTCATAACCTCCTCAGCAAATTTGGTTTTGTGTCCGTCTGTCGGTCTGTTAAAACGATTCCTTGTAACGCGCAAATCTCGGAAACTACTCGACTTATTTTGATGAAATTTTGCACACATCTAGGAGACATTCTGTAGATGGTCCCATTTTAAATTCATCGAATTCGTACTAGCGGTTCTTGGTGAAAGAGACCATGCGCCTGACCACTAACTGTTTACTTAAACGCTGATATCTCGTGAACGGTACACCCGATTTTGATGAAAATTTGTATGGTTATGCATATTCTTATTTTACATAGGCTTTTTATAATTTAACTCTGATATTTAAGAAAATCCGAAATTTTGGACAAAGAAGTCAAAAAATAAGGACCACGACTTACCGATACAGATTTTTTGTGGAATCTAGAATGTAGAAAAAACAATATTCTACCATATAAAACAAATTTGAAGAAAATCGGTTGAGCTGTTTTAGAGATACAAGTATAAAATCTCAAAATTGGCACGTGTTTACAATGTGAAACAATCACGTGGAAGTATTGTGTCCATAATTGGCAATGTTTTTTACTTTCCTTATCCTATAATAAGGAAAGTATTGTATTCGTCGAAAATTTGACCTACCCAGCTTTTCACATTTCTGGACGAATCATAGCCTCAGGATACCAAAAAAGTTGTTTTCAGCCATTGGTCCGTGCGTCTGTCTGTGTGTGTGTCTGTGTGTGTGTGTGTGTGTGTGTGTGTGTGTGTGTGTGTGTGTGTGTGTGTGTGTGTGTGTGTGTGTGTGTGTGTGTGTGAACAGGATATCTCAAGAACGGTAAGAGCTAGAGACTTGAAATTTAGTATGGAAACTAATTTTATACACCAGACGAACCACGTAACTTTTGGTTGAAATCGGCCGCATTCTACGGCCGCAGGGCCGCACATATTAGCCGCACTCGCCGCTTCTTTGAATTGGTTACAGATACAAAAAAAGTTGGAGAACAACATTTTCAACTATGAAAAAAATAATAGGGGTCTATTCTCATCATTTTTTTGATATCTTGAACTTTTTGGACCTCGGCCTCAATTTACCGGTATTTACCGGGGACCCGCTTTGACTAACTTTTTTATTATTCATCCTAGATGGGGGTTGTGACATATCAAATTCAATGACTTTGAAGTGCTGATTACGAATTTGGCATTGCTTTTTAGCTACCTGTTATCACATTGAGTCACCAGTGACGTAATTCGACTCATTTTTGGGGGATAAGGAAAGTCGTGTGATGTTTACACCAGATTTTTCCTTTATTAACCAATGTTTTCCAGACCATTATTTTCCTTTATTTTCTAATGTTTTCCAGGTCATTTTTTTCCTTTATTGGAAGGTTAAATATAGGGGACTCTAAAATGACAAACCAATATTACTCCTTTGTTCAACCCTTAAAACAGACTGATTCGATATATGGCACTCATAGTACATGATGGAAAAAATCTCACCCCTAAAGAGTGCGAAATGTCTGGCTGGGAGACTTTAAACAGGGAGGAGACGAGTGTCTCGCTAGACGACTATAAACAGAGAACATACATACTAGCCAACCTTAACAAGCAAAGATAGCTTGTATTCCAAGAGGGTTTAATCTTCTTATATTATCTTACTAGCAGCCTGCGCCCGCTTCGCCAAGGCATCACACATACACACACCACCCATACATCACACATACACTCTCACACACCACCCATACATCACACATACACACACAACCCATACATCACACATACACTCTCACACACCACCCATACATCACATACAAACACCACCCATACATCACACATACACACACCACCCATACATCACACATACACTCTCACACACCACCCATACATCACACATACACTCTCACACACCACCCATACATCACACATACACTCTCACACACCACCCATACATCACACATACACACACCACCCATACATCACACATACACACACCACCCATACATCACATACACACACCACCCATACATCACACATACACTCTCATACACCACCCATACTGTCCATACATCACATACACACACCACCCATACATCACACATACACTCTCACACACCACCCATACATCACATACACACACCACCCATACATCACACATACACACATCACTCATACATCACACATACACACACACACCATCCATACATCACACACACACCATCCATACATCACACACACACCACCCATACATCACACATACACACACCACCCATACATCACATACACACTCACACACACCACCCATACATCACACACACACACACACACACCACACACACACACACACACACACACACACACACACACACACACACACTTCTCTGTCTCTCTCTATAGTCTTTTTTTATATTGAACAATGAGTTTGAAGAGGGAGTTATTATACTTCATACTGATAATTTTGAAATGTGACAAAATTGTTAGCTACTTAACTAAAGAAATGAACTGTGGTGCAAATGATTCATCCACTGATGTCACCAAGGGAGTGAATGTAGTATGCCTTTTTTTTGAGCAATTACATTATTCCAGATCGCGGTGTGAGCTATTTACAACTGTTCAATTGCCGAATTCCGGGGTTCGAGCATTTTGCATTTGTCCATCCGTGGAGTGTGCGTTTTTTTTTCACTTGGCAGTTACACTTATACACTTGGCAATTTTGAGAGTTTATACTTAATTACTTGTATCTCCAAAACTTCATTTGTATTTATCTGTCCCTGAAAGGTAAATAATTGCAAGGGTATGTTTGTATTTTTTATTGAATAATTTATAGTTGAGCCTATGACTTGCTCATACAGATTTTTTTTTTTTTTTTTTTGTTGAATCAAGTGATTCAGTACAAAATCTCTGATTCTAGCGATACTAGAGAGTTGAATGTTATGATTGCCATTCACGAGGAAGTATTGTGTCCATAATTGGCAGTGTATTTCTACATGTAATGGATTTTTTACTTGCAAAAAAAAAACCTAATAAAAATTTCGAAAAAAGGGAAAATAAAATATTTCTCTCATATCTTCCGGATAATGTCAAAACAACATTCACAACCTGTAAATTACATCCATACATGCCATTGCCCTCTCCACTACATTGTCGTTATTATCATAAACTTGAATGAAAGAGGATGGGAGGGGAGAGAAACAGAGGAGGTCTCTCCTTCTCTGCTACAGCCAAGTACATTATGCATACATTTTGATTTGAATTTTCATATATCGCTTCTCTCTTTCTCCCCCACCCCCTCCCCCCCTCTTTCTCTCCCCTCCTCCTTCCTTCTCTATTTTTCTTTCTCTAACTTTATCACTCTATTTCCCTCACGTTCTCTCCTTCTATCTCTTTCTCCCTTTATCGTCCCCACCTTTCCTTAATTTTTTTTGTCTACCTTTTTCACTCTCTTTCTCTCTTCTTCTATCACTTTTCTTTCGCTCCCTCTCTTTTTACTTTAGCTCCTGGATATCTAGACATTTCTAAAGTTGATTAAATCTTGGAACTTGGCCCTACACCACACTCACCGGCAGAATAAACCGGACACTTCCTGTTTTTCCAATTGACTCCTTGAATTTCTTTACGGAATATATTTGACTTACTTTTTTTTGTAAATAAAATTTTCAAGGTATTTATAGAAAATCAACAGTACGGAGGAAAATACTGACCAAAAAAAGCATGTTTAACCTATTCAGTCACTTTCATTCTGATAGAAAACAAACGGAATAGAAATTTATACCTCATAGAAAGAACATTTTTTTAAATTTATTAATAAAACTTTGATGACTGGAAAAGTTAAATATGTTTCCTCTGTTCAGAATAAATGGTTTTCTATTAAAACAATAATACTGTAATCGGAATAATGGGTAGACACAATAGGCTTTGTTTCGACTGAGATTGTGAGAGAGGGCGACCAGGGGCGGGCTGACGTCAAGGGGTGTTCACTAGAGATCGATGAGCGAGACTCCTGAGAGTGATGGTGTGACTCGGGAGTACTAACTAACTTGTCCCTCTTTTCTTAGGTTTATATACGAGTGTTTATCGATGGTACATTCCACATTCCTTGATAGACTTGCTCCTATGATCTGATTATTGTATTATCAGATCATACGAGTTATCTTCAGATTAAGCTCCCGAAAAGTACAAATGTACTTAGCGGAACTTTTAACAATGATGATTATTGAAAAACTAATAAATTTATTATTATTATTATTATGTACCATGTTTTGGCAAGGTGTCACTGTTATCTTCCATAGTCTTTATCTGAAGCCTATGGAATTTCTTACACTGATGTTATTCGCGGATGGCAGTGTTACTGTCCCTATGACAATACCTTTAAAATTTAAACTACACAAAATTTAGTCATATTCAGTCCGTAAGGAAATACATGGAGTCAAATGGAAAAACAGCAAGTGTCCGGTTAATTCTGCCGGTGAGAAGATATTGTTTTCTTGTTTTTTTGGTAACCATTTTCTGGAAACTTAAGACTGTATTTTGTTGTTTATTTAAGGAGGTTATGTGTACTCGGATGTCAAACGATGAGACTTTAATTCATCCACCGAATAAAAATAATGTATGGTTACATATATTGATTACAGGTAATAAATATTTCCGTGTCCGTGAGATAGTTATTGATACCTAAATCACGGTGGTGAGAGGCTCCTTTCATGTCCATTGATTCTTTTTGGTTCTAATGTCCTGACTTGAGGTAGACAGGACGGGGGTTTTACCCTCCATTCGCTTGGAATCGTACCAGCTACCCATATTAACCTCACCCAGCCTGGGTAGGGCCGGCTCACATGTTCGGAGGGAACAGAATTTTCTTTGCGAAAACTTTGCTCCAACCGGGAATCGAACTCAGGGTCTGGACTACGGGCAGTAGTCACAACCGTGACGCCACGGAGGCTGGCAATTACAGGTGGTATTTGAGTATATCTGTGATTTGCCATCCTGAGGACAAAGTAGGTACTCATTATGCTTAAGCAATTTCCTCACGAGATTGTATACCTATTACAAGAATGAGAATTCTCGTAACTAACTTATTCTCGTGCAAATATCTAAAGAAGTGATGATAAATCCGACTTGAAAAGGTTATTGGAAAGTTTAAGAAGATAGAGAGAGAAAATAATCATAACTTAGGCTAAGAAGAAATAGAGAAAAGACAAATAAAAGTAAGAAATAGATATAAGAAAAAGAAATGAAAAAAATAAATAGATATAAGAAAAAGATAAACTGCCGATCATGGACACACTACTTGCTCGTGAATGGTAATCAAAATTTTCAACTTTGGAGATTTTTTACTGAATCACTTGTATTTACAAAAGTTCTCAGCGATTCTCTTAAAAAATGTTTTATACGGCAGAAACTCTACAAAAAATTCTGTATCGGCAAGTCGTGAACCTGATTTTTTTACTTTTTTGTCAAAATTTCGGATTTTCTTAAAAATCAGAGCTCGATCAAAATTTATTTAAAAAAAAATATAAATATAAAACAGGCTAAAAATCGGACGTATCGTTCACGAGATATAAGCTTCTAAGTAAAAAGTTAGTCGTCAAGCGCATGGTGGGGTTCTACCAATCTTGAAAAAACACCAAACCTTCTTTGTTTACAAAACTCGGATTCATTCGAAATCCGCTTACGAATTGGTGTTCTACAAAATTGTGTTTGCGAATCCAGTGTTAGGCAAGAATATAAACAAAATTGTGGCGGTAATTTTAAAAAAAAAACCTTTATTTTGTATATGACAAAAATACGCCACCTCATTTTGACGAGCAAAACCCTCGATTTACTGCACTAGCGCTAATTTGACGAATCCTTTTGGAACTAACGTTCCCAATCCCCCGGTTTCGTGTTTTTTTCGTGAACCCACCGTAAGAAGCGCTAGTGCGAGGTTGATGAATTTAAATGGGACCATGTACAGAACGTCTCCTATACAGGGTGGTCCAAAAAGTTTGCACCAAAATGATAGGGGTAGTAAAAGAGACCATTTCCAACAAAAATATTCCCGGACATTTTCCTTTATTTTTTGTCGTTTTCAAAATGGCGGCCAAAACGTGTGTTTTTCAAATATGTGCGTTCAGAACGTTGACAGCCTAAATGAGCATGATTAACGGGTTAATTTAACTTATTTTAATTAAAATTTGATTTTCAATTCAAAAATGCAATCTGTTTTTTTCTAGGTGGTACAGAAAAAAATGAAAAAATCAAAAGCCAACCAAAGTCGGAATATTTGAAAAAACACACGTTTTGGCCGCCATTTTGAAAACGACAAAAATAAAGGAAAATGTCCGGGAATAATTTTGTTGGAAATGGTCTCTTTTATTACCCCTCTCATTTTGGTGCAAACTTTCTGGACCACCCTGTATATGTGTACAAAATTTCGTCAAAATAGTTTCTGAGATTTGCGCGTTACAAGGAATATGTTTAACAGACCGACGCGACGACAGACAGACACAAAACCAAAGTTGCTCAGGAGGTTATGAAACGTTCAGAAAAAATTGAAATCGGAGCAAAAAAAAATTTTCTTCGACAAAAATGAACACAATATTTCCAATTTCTATTATTAGAAATTTATCGGAAGTAATAGAGCGGAAATAGCTTGATGTTAATATTGTTAAAATGTGTTTTTTGGCAGGAGGCCCATTTTAATTGCGAAAAATTCCAGGAAGAGAGAGAGAGAAGAAATATGTGCTGAAAATGAGTTAGAATACTAATAGGAGATAAATACTGGAATTTTTAGACCGCCCGATATTTATAGAATTCTGCCAACGCAGAAGCATTGCTCAAGGTGGTAATTTTTTTTTTGCAGTGACTTTGTTGCGAAATATTATTTTCCTATCCATAATTTTACTAATCTGTATTACAAGGTCAAATACCGGGAAATTGGGCCGAGTTCCAAAAGTTCGAGATATCAAAAAAATGATCAGGAGAGACCTCTATTATTTTTTAATCTAAGAAAATGTTTTTTTCTAACTTTTTTTGTATTTTTAACCAATTCAAAGAAGCGGCGCTTGCGGCCAATATTTGCGGCCGTGCTGCTGCATTTTGTGGCCGATTTCAATCAAAAGTTTCATGGTTCGTCTGGTGTATAAAATAGTATTTTCCATACAAGATTTCAAGTCTCTAGCTCTTACTGATATCGAGATATCGTGTTCACATACAGACAGACAGACACACGGACGCAGCATGTCCATGGCCAAAAACAACTTTTTTGGTATCCTGAGGCTATGATTCCTCCAAAAAAGTGAAAAACTGGGTAGGTCAAATACAATACTTTCCTTCCTTATTATAGGATAAGGAAACTAAAAATTAGAGAATCTGTTTTACGGGCACCCCCGGACAAAATAAAATAATTCATCTACCGGAATATTCTTAAACCATTAAGCTATATCTCTCTTCAGGCATTCCCTGTCACGACATAATCTGCAACAGTACATCTCCAAAATTACAACACCATGTACATAAATTACCACCCCCCCCCCCCCCCTAACATCTCCAAGGAGGTAATTTTCTCAAGTGTTTAAAATGCATATCACGCGATATCATATTTTTCCGGCAGGTTAGGTTTTCCTTCTACTGCCCTTTATTCCTCCCTCGGATTCCTTTCCTTTATTTCCTTTATTCCTCCCTCTAATTATTTTTCCTTTCCTTTATTCTTCTCTCTAATTCTTTTTCCTTTCCTTTATTGCTCTCTCTATTCTTTTTTCCTTTCGTTTATTGCTCCCGCTAATTCTTTTTCCTTTCGTTTATTCCTCCCTCTGATTCATTTTTTCCTTTCGTTTATTCCTCACTCTGATTCATTTTTTCTTTCCTTTATTCCTCCCTCTAATTCTTTTTCCTTTCCTATATTCCTCCCTCTGATTCTTTTTTTCCTTTCCTTTATTACTTCTCTAATTCTTTTTTCCTTTCCTTTTATTCCTCCCTCTGATTCTTTTTCCTTTCCTTTATTCCTCCCTCTAATTCTTTTTTCTTTCCTTTATTCCTCCCTCTAATTTATTTTCCTTTTCTTTATTCCTCCCTCTAATTCCCTTTTCCTTTAATTTATTCTTCCCTACGCTTTCCAAAAAAAAATTCTATTCTCGCATCTTTCCCCTCTCCCAATAGTTTGCAACCTATCTCAATCACTTTATACCCAATCTCTCTCTCTCTCTCTCTTTTTCTCGCCTTATTCTCCTTCTCCTCTTCTTTCCTCTCTCTCTCTCTCTCTCGAGTCTCCTTCTCTCTCTCTCTCGAGTCTCCTTCTCTTCTCTCTCCTTCTCTTTTAAGGAAGATTGGCAAGAGAAAAGTTGGCAGAAAATTTGGAGGGAAATTTTATTTTCATAAAATTAAGGTTTGTAGAAAGCGGGCCACGGTAGATGAAAAACTATTTTAATATTATGTACGATTATAATGCTTTTTACTTTATTCTCTCTCTCGCTGTATATATCTCTTTCTTAACTTTTCATGTGCTCCTTTCTATAGTCTATTCTCTCTATCTCAAAAGAAAGAAGGCAGATAAAATGAACGAATTCTATTTTTGGTAAAATATATACAGGGTGAACATAAAATCTCATCCCACCCCTTGTATCTCGAGGAAGACGCAAGATACCGACAAGCCAGTGATGATTCGTAATTCCTCTTTGCTGAGACAGAGCACTTCCTTCGCTCTAATGGGCTAGTTTTTTTTTTTTTTTTTTTTTTTTTTTAAATATTTTCTTTTTATTTTATAAATACTGCTCTATCTTTGTTATGACGTTGTGAACATATCTTTGTATCAATTCACAATAAAATAAACTTACTTACTTACTTAGTGAGTTATGAAATTTTTGTCTGCCTGTGGCCGGGACACAGAAGTCCTACTTTCACAGACTTAAGGGCGATTACAAAGCTTTGAGAAGCAGTTGGGATTTCGGAAGCCACTTTTGTACTCTACGCTCTACAAGAGAGTATAGTTGAGGCTGTTGGCATCTTCTGCACTGTTCGCTTTTCACCCTAATGCTCTGAAGTGGTTTCTTCTGAATGAGGCTTTTTTTTGGTGCTTTGTTTACTGGGAGGAGGCTTTACGGCTTTTGCCCTGGCCTCTTGTGGAATAAGGCCTTGTTTGAGAAGCCATTTGAACCGCTTCCTAGCAGCTCCTGAGAGTTTTATGGAGATCTCTTTGTTTTGAAGCTTTTCAGCAGCTCCTGAGAGATGTTCCTGTTAGTCGCCTTTTACGACAGGGGGAACACTCTGTGGTCTTATTCTTAGTCGAAAGCCTACGGAAAAGACCTTCTCATACGTCTTCCTGTGAATTTCTACACTGCTTAGTTTCATGGTCCAAGGTCCAGGAGACAAGCTATCACCTTCATCTTCAGCCTAATGCGTCTTCCATGTTTCTCCCACGTCCTAACCTCCGTCCCAAACTGGATTCTCAAAACAAAAAAAACATACCCCCACGTCCTCCTCATCAGTTAGCCTGCCTAATAACAAGTCCTCGTCTCTTCCCATAGACATATGACTCCTCCATTCCTTCCCAAATTTGATATCCTGTAAAATACATCCCACCACTAAACTTCCTCCCTATCACCTCCTCGCCTCACTCCCTGAGACCTATGTCTCCCCTTTTCCTTCCCTCCTTTCCCCACCCCAACTTGTCTCCCTCCCATTAACTTCTCCTCCCTTCAGATATCTTCCCGGGTGTAATGAAATAAATTTCATTTCATTAAAAACCTTTTAAAAAAAGTCTTGCTCGGCTTTCAGAGCCGCCGAGTAAATGTTGGCCTGTCCCATCTCTTCATTAATTACAAAGTTCCGTCCCTGCCGCCTCCCCCGACACTGGGGAGGGGGGAGGGGGGGGGTGGTCCTCCAGCTAAAAGTTTGGGTATTCGATTAAACACAGTAGATAATACACAAACTAAAACAAGCCAAAACCAGCTACTCAAATTAAGCTCACCCAACCTGAGTAGGGCCGGGAATAGTCAGCATCACGAGGGGCATTTATTTTTATTTATTATTTATTTTTATTTTTTAATGCGTATCTAAAGTGTTTTTTTTTTTTTAATGTAATGTTACCTACATACATCAACAATATTATTTATTGTTAATGAACATAAAACATTTCATCGAAAAAATGCGGTTCTAGTGTTTCTTTATTGGTAATGGTTAAGGCGCTTGTCTGGTAATATTCAGGGTGTATCAAAAGGTCATTTACAAAAAGAAACCAAGTACAGTAGAGCTCAAATGAAGGCCACTTTGCTTAATAAACCCTTATACAGAAATGGACCCTAAGGTCGCTAGGGTACACCCCCGCATAACTCCGCCCCTGATCGGGGAAAAAGTGACAAATACTCACCAAAGAAGCATGATAACGTCATGCATCGGAGACGTCATGCAAAAAAAAAAGTCAATCACAAAATAATTCAATTTTTATAATAAAAAAAAAAATTCTATTATTGAATGCCAACTTGCGGTGGCCCTAGCGACCTTAGGGTCCGTTTCCGTGTAGGTGCATGTTTATCAAGCAAAGTGGCCTTTATTTGAGCTCTACTATACGTGGTTTCTTTTTGTACATGACCTTTTAATACACTTTTTATAAATCCGAAATCCGTGGCTCAGTGGTTAAGACTGGTTGCTGACCCGGAGGTTGTGGGTTCGAATCCCGGCCGGAGCGGAATATTCTGACTGAGTTTTCCGTTTCCGGAATGACATGGATGTAGAGGTACTGTTTTTGTTTCCTGTAATCAAGGGTGGTGTTGAAGAGAATGCCGAAGGCATTATCACCACCCTTGATCAGGCTTTGTTTATATTTATTTCTAACTTGTTACCATGTTCATTGTATATAAAAGATGTAAATAAAGCTTGATCCAAATGTTTATAAATAAAATAAATAAATAAATGAGGTACCACTAGGCAAGGTGAAGTACTGTCTGCCTTGAAGTAATGCGAAAGCGGTGCCGCGGTACAAGTACCTTTTTTTTTAAAAAAAAAAGTCTGGTAATATAGGTAGCGTATAGTCCGTTGCTTGGAATCCCAGCCAATGCTTGAATTTTTCCTCACATTTTGGTTCAATGACCTCGTAATAGTAGCACTCTCAGGGGTTAGACCCGTTAGATAATAGAAAATGCTTTAACATTTTTTACCTTGCCTAGTGGTAATACTTACGACTTCAGAGTCTATTATCATTATTGGTCAATGATGGGAGAAAGTTAGGGCCCGCTGGATTTTTCAAGGTTGCCGAAAGCGCCAACGACATGATTATAAAGCACCTCAAGGGAGTGTATAGCTTATATTTATAATAGGTCCTACCACAGTATCGAGGGTACATTGCCTTCTTCTGATCATCTGATTGAAATGTTTCATTTGTAATAGTGTAATCATGTTAGTATAATACACTAATCAGATATCCTTTAAAGAAAGTTATATGTATTTATAAATCATCTTTAAAGTAACTTAATACTCTCTAGTGGAAGTTAACCACCAGGCGAGGTTAATGATCAAAGCATTTTCTACCATCTAACCTTCAGAGTCTTATTATTATGTGGTCACAAACTCAAATTAATGAGGAAAAATGTATGCGTTGGTTGGGATTCGAAACAACGGATCCCTAATACGCTATCTGGATTACCAGACTAGCGCCCTAACCACTTAACTACTAATGACTACCAACACAAAGAAGCAGAGAAATGACAACTGTTATAATATTTGTGTAAATTACTTGCGTGAGATCACAACTACTCAAACTCGCTTTACTAAATCTACGCTGAAACCGGGACTTGAACCACCGACCTCCTGAATTCAAGTCCGCCACCTTATCGATCAAGCTACTTAGGTCGGAAAAAATTGCCAACTAATTATGATTTGATTGAAAGTTGGGATCCCAAAACTTTGAATCCCAAGAGGGAGAAAGCGGGTTAGATCTTGTTGTGACAGAATAAAAGTCAAATCTGGACACTTACCGAGTTAAACTGAAGATGGTTTTCAATAAATTCTGGTTAAATCAGGGCATGTTGTAAAATTTTCACTTGCTTTTAATAATATAGTCAATTACAATCATTATTAAGTTATGAGATAGGTACCTATTTATTTATGAAATAAAGCATTAATTTATTTATTAATTAATTATTAAAGGTATTATGTAAAACTTTTTCTTGAATAATTCAGAACTGCTGCCCGTATGCATTACTTTGAAAGTGCAATATTTTTTAATACGAGCAGAGTGAAGTTAACTAGAATTATGAACTAATTTAAATGTTTGTTAAGAGTTAAATGCTGAAATAATTCTGAGGAAACAATGAACGGTTCAGATAAGTTTATTTATATTTAACCGAGGAAAAAATTCAAAGCAATTATAGAAATTACTTGGTTTCAAATTGTATTTGGTATATAAATTGTATTTTTCCCTACGTATTTGCGAAAAATAAACCCTATTGTGGAAAAATATTTAACTTATTAACAATAAAATCGAAAGTTTTTTTTTTTATACGCTTAATTAACATTTTAATTAGCTACTAGTTTTAGTACTTAATTTAGCAACGTAAAAGTTTAAAGAAACCAACTACGCATAATTCTTTACCAAATTAAAAGTCCATTTTTTACTTACCAAAGAAAGGACTATCAGAAAGCGTCTAGATAGTTTGTAATTATTTCGATTAAAATTACTAAAATCAAATAAAATTACAATTTGAAAATCTCGTCCGAAAATATTTTTCTCGATAAATTTAAAATTCGCAACACAGGTGTCGCGAGGTGCTCCGGCCGAAACGCAGATAACATCTGATGATTCTGACGAGAGATGAAAAGATGCGAACAGCGTAAAGTTCGAGTGAGCGAGAGGTGGGGAGAGTAAATGAGGTGAAAAGGGGAGCAGGAGGAAGATTGGAAGGGAGAAGAAGTAAGATTGGGAGGGAGAAAGAGGAAGATTTAGAGGGAGAAGAATGAAGATTGGAGGGAGAAGGGAGATTGGGAAAAATAAGCAGTAAGATTGGGAGGGAGTAGATGGGTAAGTTTGGGAGGGAGAAAGAGGAAGAATAGGAGTGAAGCGAAGAGATAGGAGGCGCAGACTCTTGATAAAGTGTATCTTCCATCTCTCTGCTTGAGTCCACTCTATCTCTCCTCCTCCTCCTCCTCCTTCTCCTCCTCCTTCTCCTCATTCAGGAGTAGTCCACATCCTGTTAACCCAAACAATACAAAGGACCTTTAGGACTGTTTGCACTACCGTATTGACTAGTTATAATAGGTAGTCATGACAAGTAACATTCTGAATATCCCAAAAGATGTATTGAAGGTAGCAGTGACAAAGAGCTTTCGTAGCCGACAGCCCTACTAGTACCAACATTCTGGATATCAAATGATATTGTTGTACCAAAGTTAATATGTACCTATTGCCCTATGGGTACAGGATCGTTTCGGGTGTGGTATTTTAAACCAACCCTGATCCTGTTTGGTCTGTTGGCATAATGGAACAGTCCGAATCTAAATAAAGCACTGCTTTATAATTATACAGGGTGAGCATAAAGTCTCACCCCATCCCCCGCATCTCGAGAATGGCTGAAAATACAAGAATACGCAAAAACACGTATCCCTTCGATTTCAGGAGGATTCATTTTAAGTCAACAAAAAAAAAAATTGCCTACACGGCCCCAGTCAGGCTGGGCAATGGGCATGGACCAACTTTAAAATCTTCAATAGAATGGTATGTCTTGTGGCATATCGTTTTAAAGGTCTTATAGAGAGAAGGTCATTACAACAAATTTCAGTGAGCTACAACATACCGTTCTCGAGATACAGGGTCGGACGTCCTGCGTAATATCCATATATTTTGACCTATAACTCGTTGACTGTAAATTCCAGAAAAATGAATTATGTTGATAATAGCTCCTTATGACAAGAACTTTTGAACAAGTTAAAACTTGATTTGTTTTTTCGTTAAGACTTTTCGGACTGTTCGTCCGGCTGGCTGACAAAACCGACCAGAAACTAACATCAACAGAGAATGTCGAGTTTAACTTTTTCGACAGGGCTTGTCATAAGGAGTTATTATCAACAAATTTCATTTTTTTATAATTTACGGTTAACGAGTTATAGGTCAAAATATATGGATATTACGCAGGACGTTCGACCCTGTATCTGGAGAACGGTGAGTTGTAGCGCACTGAAATTTGTTGTAATGAAATTCTCTCTATGAGACCTTTGAAGCAATATGCCACAAGACATACCATTCTGTTTAAGATTTTAAAGTTGGTCCAATGCCCAGCCTGACTGGGGCCGTGTAGGCAAATTTTTTTTGGCTGAAAATCAATCCTCTTAAAATCGAAGGGATACATGTTTTTGCGTTTTCTTGTATTTTCAGCCATTCTCGAGATACGGGGGGTGGGATGAGACTTTATGCTCACCCTGTACATATACAGGGTTTCTCATTATAAAGGAGACATTCTAATATCTCGAGAACTACTGATGATAGAAAAAAATCTGTTCAAAACATTTTCAAAGCTCTAAAGGGGACATTGGTGACCTCTAGAAGTTTCTCGGATGACCCTTCAACGTTATTTCAAGGTCACCTTTGGAATTTTAAATGGTTTATCCCATTTTGTTTATGCCGTTTTTGAAATCTACACAAAATTTTATGTTCAAAAAAATTCTCACTTATAATTTTTGTTCTTGAAGGGGGAATATAAACAGGGAGTTGACCAGCAGTCTGGCTGGGGGACTATAAACAGGGAGTAGACCAGCATTGGCTTGGTTCTGGGGGCCCTTGTCAATTATTAGCCTCCTTGTCTAGACAGTGGTAGAGGTGCTAAGTCATTACTCTACTGTCTGGCTACCGTCGTTCACGATGACGTCACCCTATGATGATGAAGTGGTCATCCGAGAAACTTTTAGAGGTCACCATTAAATGTCCCCTTTAGAGCTATGAAAGTGGTCTTAAACAGATTTTTTATTATGAGTTTTCGAGATATTTGAATGTATCGTTTATAATAGGACATCCTGTATATTACATAATTGCGTTCAAAGCAAAAACACAATTTCTTACAAAAATACCTATGTACATCCATTTCAGTTATAGGTACTTACCTAGTAGATACAGATTATTTATAAATCTACCTATATAAAAAAAAAATTAAAAAAGCTAGATATTAAAAAAAAACAATCGAGAAATTAATCCCCTGTGTAAGCTAGCCGAGTTTTGCATTAATTTTTCGTTTAGAGGAGAAAAATAATGCAATCTATTGTAGATTTAACCCTTGGTCACACGCGATTTTTCTCGTCCAAAAGAGATCTTGTGAAGCTCTGATTTTTATGTTCTGAAAAGAGATTGAATTTTGATTCTGATTGACCTTGAAAGTAAGTAAGTAACATGGAGAATTAAGTAAATAGAGACGTCATATTTAACTTATATCAGTTATATTCATGGGTAATTGATCTGTCCCCTAATAGATTATCCAATATGGCTACCGTTATTACTTTGAAAAACATGTAAGAAGGAAAACTATTTGTTGTAGTTCTGATTTCCTTTGTGTTATAACTAACAAAGATGGCCGATTTTAGGGGACAGGTTTGAGGCATTACAGGTTCTCAATTTACTTATTTTCTCCTCCATGGTAAGTTTTCTGTTGAACTCTCTATGAATTGCTTTTATAGTGCATTCTGGCCTTGTTTCGGAAATCTTTCTCACTCTCATATATTTCCAAATCTCCTTTTCAACGGAAGACTGATTGGGTTATACGTTATAAAGTCAAACCTGGATATATTTATAAACCAACGAAGGATGGTTGAGATGAAATGGTTAGCGCGCTCTATTGGATGTTAAAGTAAGTAGGACTGTTTTGTGTTGGTAGGACTGATTTTGTGTTGATCTGGTTCTCTGAGAAGTTGGCATCTTGGAGGGGAGATTTCAATTTCTGGCGCGAAGGTTCTAGATAATCTAGATTGTGAAAGAACAATGTGCTAGTATCTTCGAGATGCTTCTTGCGATTGTGCCGTGTGACAAAGTTAGTTATCCCGCGAAGTGACTTGCTATAGTGAAACTATGTATGTATGTACGAATTTCTTTGTGGTGAAGCACAAGGCCTCTTCACAATTTTTGTGGGTAGCGCAGCATTACTAAGAGCCTCCTTTACATTTCGAATTATTCTATTACATTAATTTCTTTTTACTCTGGTAATGCCGCCACTGGTCGTTACTCATACAAGTAACTACTCATTTTCCTCACGAGGTATGAGTGGACCCCGAACATCAAGTACAGAGCAGAAAGAATCCTCCCCCGCTGGGAATCGAACCCAGGTCACCATGTGTGCAATGCCTAGCGCGCTAACTCGCTCTGCCACAGTGACTATGCTATAGTGAAACTACCTTACGACACGTGAAGTTTAGTAAATTAGTAAGCGATTGTGAACTGTTTAACTAGTTTTTTACCTTTGTGATTTAATAAAGTGAAATATTTATTCGTGCGTTATTTGCGAACGTTTTCTATAAACCTATTTAAACGAACCCTAGCCTTCCGACACGTTACAGTACATAAAATACATATAATAGAACCAAAATGACTGAGCACAAATTCTAATATAAACAGTTTTCTAATCTCTATTACACTTAAACAGGTGACGCAGGGACTTGATATTTTCTCTATTATAAAGAGGTTTTTATTAAATCCGAGTCCATTATATCTAGGTTTAACTGTATATTATATATAGGAAAAACAACACACTCCGATTGGATTATTTGGGAAAAAACACACTCTAGTTGGGTTATTTGAACAAAACTCGGAGCTTGTAACGGACATTTGGTGATTTTGAGAGTGAAAGTGCTTTTTGGAATGAGACCCTGCCTGGTCTATATTTTCTCTTGCAAAGTTTAACACTAATACTATGCTGTATATATAAAAAAAAATTCCGGTACTACCCAGGCTGGGTGAGGTTAATGTGGGTAGCTGGTACGATTCCCAGCGCATGGAGGTTAAAACCCCGTCTAATCCAGGACGTTAAATCCAATAGAATCGTTGGCGTTAGGAAGGGCATCCAGCCGTAAAAAATGTGCCAAAAACAACCGACCTCAACCATGAGGTTGATCAACGTCGACCTTGCTTGAGCGGGATAAAACAGAGTAAAAGAAGAAGATGATATAAAAATTATAATAATAATGCACATTTTTCTCTCCGTTTATGACTAAAGTCCCTCTATTCCAGTACAGTTGAACCGGGATATAATATAACCAAAGGGACAGAGCAAGGGAGAATTCTATTATAAAGAGGCCCAACCCAGGCTGGGTGAGGTTAATGTGGGTAGCAGGTTTGTGAGTTTACTGCGAATGGAGAGTAACACCCCCATCGTGATATGACCATGCAGTTGAAAGCGACGTTAAAACCAAATAAAAATAAGAGGTTTCTAATATAGCCAGTTCTCTATTGCACATAAACAGGTGACGCAGGGACCTGAGATATTCTCAAATATCATAAAAAGTTTTCTATTGTATGCGAGTCCATTACTAACAGGTTCCATGTTGTTGTTACCCTTCTCTATGTTGTTGTTTAGATTTTTATGTGGTCGAATTCTCTTGAATTCCCGACTAATTATTTAAAAAATCATACATTGGGTATTACGTATAGATTACCCGACTATTAGCGGCTTAACCATTTCGACGAGCAATGTATGTCTGGTAAAGGTTAAAATAGAACGAGATTAAATTTGAAAACGAGACCGACACTTTATGCCTGATGGCTTTTTTTCAGCTGAATTTTCATTTGAAATTAATTGCGCGAAAAATGGACGTAAAAGATACTATGCTTTCTGTCTGAAGCTAGAGGCGATTAATTTGCTGTTTAATGTGAATTTGCGAGGAAGTCTTTCGTGTCCTCTGATTTGTTGTCGGCTTTCAGAGGAATGATGAATATAAAGTGCTTCATTTTCAATTAGAAAAATACATTATTTAATAATAATACTCTTTAGTGGAAGGTAACTACCAGGCGAGGTTAATGTTTAAAGTTTTTTCTACCACCTAACCCTCAGGGTCTCATTATTATGTGGTCGCAAACTCAAATTAATGAGGAAAAATGCATACACTGGGTGAGATTCGAACAAACAGATCCCTACGCTACCTGGATTGCCAGACTATTGCCTTAACCACTTGACTACCATTACATTAATAGATATCACTGAGATCATATTAACATAGAGGGAACCCGATGTATCAAGATTTGCGTCCAAGAGGAACCATCAGCTGATTTCAAAATCAGTGCCGGAGTTGTAGGTAATTTTTCTCTCGCGAAAGAGTGGTTACCTAAACTACCTAATTCTTCTAAATTAATATTTTTACTTTATTCATACTTACCTATCAGTTAATTTTTTATTTGCTTCCACTTTTACTTTCCTTATTTTCTACTTATTATGTAGTTTTATAACATTTGTTATCTGACGTGAAAATTAAGGATCTTTAGATATTTAGATATCTTTAGATATCAGCTGTTCAAAGTTGGACGCATAAATTTGTTCAACTCGAGATAGGTAAGGTTCCCTCTATGTTATATTGTATTGTACGAATTTCTTTGTGGTGAAGCACAAGGCCTCTTCACAATTTTTGTGGGTAGCGCAGCATTACTAAGAGCCTCCTTTACATTTCGAATTATTCTATTACATTAATTTCTTTTTACTCTGGTAATGCCGCCACTGGTCGTTACTCATACAAGTAACTACTCATTTTTCCTCACGAGGTATGAGTGGACCCCGAACATCCAAGTACAGAGCAGAAAAAATCCTCCCCCGCTGGGAATCGAACCCAGGTCACCATGTGTGCAATGCCTAGCGCGCTAACTCGCTCTGCCACAGTGACTACTCCCTCTATGTTATATTATGATCTCAGTGATAGATATATAAAAATAATAATAAAACTACAAAAAACACTGCCAATTATGGACACAAAACTTCCTCGTGATTGCTTCACATTGTAAACACGTGCCAATTTTGAGATTTTATAGAAAATTACTTGTATCTCCAAAACGGCTCAACCGATTTTCTTCAAATTTGTTTTATATGGTAGAACATCATTTTTTCTACATTCTAGATTCCACAAAAAATTCTGTATCGGCAAGTCGTGGTCCTTATTTTTTTACTTTTTTGTCCAAAATTTCGGAATTTCTTAAATATCAGAGTTAAATTATAATTATTTTGAAAATAAATACAAATAACCTATGTAAAACAATAATATGCATATTCTTACAAAATTTCATCGAAATCGGCTGTACCGTTCACGAGATATAAGCGTTTAAGTAAAAAGTTAGTGGTCAGGCGCATGGTCTCTTTCACCTAGAACCGCTGGTATGAATTCGATGAATTTAAAATGGGACCATCTACAGAATGCCTCCTAGATATGTGCAAAATTTCATTAAAATCGGTCGAGTAGTTTCCGAGATTTGCGCGTTACAAGGAATCGTTTTAACAGACCGACGGATCGACAGACCGACAGACCGACAGACCGACAGACCGACAGACCGACAGACCGACAGACGGACACAAAACCAAATTTACTCAGTAGGTTATGAAACGTCCAGAAATATGAAAAAAATTGAAATCGGAGCAAAAAAAATAATTTTTTTAGAAAAACGAACACAATACTTCCGATTTCTAATATTAGAAATTTCTCGGAAGTAAAATGACCCTAAGATACAACTGAAACATTACATACCTCAATTACCCTGCTCTATGTACCTCAATGCTTCTCCTGTCATTGGTGTCCCTAGGCGAAATGATTATATTTATATTACGTCATTTTCGTATGCCATTATGATTGCGAATTTATTTTCTCTTTTATCTTTTCTGTCTCATTTTTCAAATGGTACTTGAATAATTTGAGGGTTTTTTTGAGAATTTCAGATGTGTTTAAGAGGAAGATCTTCAAAAGAACTTCATTTTTTCCCCTTTTAGACGCTTTAACTCCGCTGGGGCAGGTCGTTCGCGCCGAACTTCATTTTTGGATCAACAGAATAACTGAAACTTAGCAATGTTGTTTTTGTTACCTTGGATGCACAAAATATGGAAAAAGCCAGCGTCGATGGCACGTTGAATACTCCAGTTCTCCTTCTGTCACTGAAGTTAAGCAACGTCCAGTGTGGTGGTGACCCTCGGCCTCGTGTTGTTGGCTATTCCCGGCCCACCCCGGGCTGGCTGTTATAAATGGGTTGGGTGGAAGAGATTGCCAAAGGCAATAATCCCGCCCTTTAGTTAGGACATATACCTATTATGTATATATTTTATTTATTTTTCTTTATTTTTTTTCTATTATATTGTGTTTTAATTTGAAATTATTTGTGTTGTATACAGGGTGGGGCAAAAGTCTGGAAACCCCTGAATAACTTTCGAATGGCTTCTTCGGTAAAATTAAAATTTTGTACAGTGAACCGGGCTAATGAGACCTTCTTTTAGAGTGGAGTCGATTTTTGTTACCGGCCCCCATGTCGGGGGGGGGGGGGCCGGTAACAAAAATTTCTTTAAATTTTATTTTAACATTAATATTTTAATATTTTTTTTGTATCGTGTTTTAATGTATAATGGGCTCTGCTCGTAAATAAATGAATCGGTACACCCGATAATTACTACTATTTACTACTACTATTACGACGGGGATTTTACCCTTCATTCGGTGGAAACTCACAATCCGGCTACTCGAATTAAAATTTCCCGGCCTGAATGAGGCTGAGACGATTGTTGAAATTTGAACGGTCACCACTCCAAGTCCTAGACTCGCTGGACGTTGCGTAATTTCAGTGTCTGAATGAGAACTGATGTATTCAACGTGCATGATGATTCCCTGATTCTTGAACCAGGAATCTTCCTAGTTATGTCTGCCTGCTGAAAGTTCACAAAGACGGTCTAGTACTTTGAGGGAACGTTCCTTGATTATTTTTTTCTCCTTCACGGAAGATGGCCTCAAGGGTTTGTACCATTTATCCACCTCCTTATCTTTCTCCTTCTTCCTCTCTTTCTGTCTCTCTCTGTCTCTCTCTCTCTCTCTCTCTCTCTCTCTCTCTCTCTCTCTCTCTCTCTCTCTCTCTCTCTTTCTATTCCTCGTGTCTTTTTTTAGATAATAGAAAATAAATGACAGTTTTCATTTGAAGAGAGAAGAAAAAGAAGTTCTGTCTTCCGTCCGTTTTTCTATCTTTGTCCTCCATATCTCTCTCTCCCTCTCTCTTCTACTCCTTCTCTCTCTCTCTCTCTATCTTCATCCCACATCTCTCTCTCTCTCTCTCTCTCTCTCTCTCTCTCTTCTACTCCTTCTCTCTTTCTCTCTCTCTCTCTCTCCTTCTCTTTTTAAATCTCTATTAGATCTCTCTGTTTACACCTCTGGTGACTCACTTCGTAAATTTAATTGTTAATAATTCTAATATACCACAAGGGTTGAAAATGTCTAGCATCACACCGCTATTTAAAAAGGGCAAAACAAATGAACTTCGAAATTACCGACCAGTAGGTTGCCTCCCAATATTAGAAAAAGTGCTAGAAAAACATATGAATAATGTGACTAAAAAATACCTGGAAGAAAATCAGATTTTGCCGGAATTCCAATACGGGTTTCAAAGTGGTAAGAGCACTATATGTCTACTACAGGATTTTGCTGACCAGATCAACACAGCCTTGGATCAAAAACTGTGCGCCATTGTCCTGCTGCTGGATTTAAGCTTCGTTTTTGACACCTTAGATCATGGCATCTTATTAAAAAAATTCAAAGAGGTAGGAATATCACATGAAATATTTAAGAACTACCTTCAAGGGAGGAGCCAGATTACGAGGATTGGAAAATCGACCAGTAATAAGCTACCTGTTGAACAGGGCTCTGTGCAGGGGGGGATCAATTCACCTACGTGGTTCAACATCTATACCTACGATGTAAAATATTTAACAAAAGCCTCTAGTCTCAAGATGTTCGCCGACGACAGCTGCATTGTCTCAGTTCACAAAGACCCTGTAATTGCAGTTAAAAATGCGCAAAGGGACATGATAAACCTCCAGAAATATTTTTATAATAATCATACATATTTTCCTCAATCAGACCAAAACAGAAGCTTTAGCGATGGGTTTCATGTGCAGAAGACTTAATATGGACGAATATAAAATTATTTGTCATTCCCGCCAATGCCTCTACGATAAAACGTACGATACCACCTGTTCATGTACATACATTGATTATAAAGATGAAGCAAAATATCTAGGTGTATATATTGATAATTCCTTCCAGATGAAACAACATGTATTTAATATTTGTAAAAAATTACGAATTATCAAGTATAAATTGAATAAAATAAATGCCCAATCTCTCCCTCTGACTACTAAAAAAATTATATACTTTTCCTTAATTGATTCTGTATTGAGATATGGGGTCACCTTATATACCTATGCTCCGCAATACATCTTGAACCCTTTGATCACTCAACAGAAGCAAATAAGGAAACTTTTACTCCACCAATCAAATGTCGACTGCCTAACCCCAGATGAACTATCGAAATTTACACTAATTTATTCCAACTTTTTTGAAAAATCATTTCGACAGCTTACTTATCAGCCATACACTCTGAGGCATCAGGCCTTCAGGCGCATCAAAGTTAACACCATAAGATATGGAAACAGGAGGCTAGATTATTGTATTCCCAGGCTTCTGAATGATTACTGTCAGCCATTCTTAGAAGAAAAAGATAAAAACAAAATAAAAGAAAAAATAAAACTTAGTATTTTAGCGAAGAGAGCACATTAGACAGCTATTTAATATTAAAATTATAACTGTGTGGTATAAAAACAGGATAAAAATATCATTGAACTTCTTAATTTTGCCTATACAATATAATGTATGTAATACATTATAATGGATTTATTACATATTGAGGTATTTTTATACTGGTAGGTATTACCTAATTAGTTGCAAAGAATTTCATATCATATGTAAACATATAGTTACACTACTTTAGTATCTTTTATCATAAGTAGATGATTATTTTAAAACTAGCAAGATTATTATAAAATGATTAGTATGTTGTATGACGCGGGAGTGGCCTGTATTGGTTGAGGTTGATGCGGGCGACTTTTTGTTATACATTATGCAAGTTCTATTCTACTGGTTTTACTATTAGAAAACATATTTTCATAACTTACACCATTAGATTATGAGTAGGTATAAGACTGGCTATACAATTAATGCAATAACAAAATTACGATGATAAAATAGCACCTATAAATATGTAGTTATCTGTAATCTATGTTATCTATTGTATTTTTTATAGATATTTTGGGAAGAGAGATTCCCCATTATAAGTTAGCTCTTAGCTTAGGGGAATTATATGATGTAAAAAAAAACCAATACAACAATTTATATTATTATCAAATCAAATCAAAATCTCTCTTCATCCTCCATCTCTCTCTCTCTTCTACTCCTTCTCTCTCTCTCTCTCCTTCTCTTTTTAAATCTCTATTAGATCTCTCTCTCTTCATCCTCCATCTCTCTCTCTCTCTTCTACTCCTTCTCTCTCTCTCTCTCCTTCTCTTTTTAAATCTCTATTAGATCTCTCTCTCTCTCTCTTCGTCCTCCATCTCTTTCTCTCTATCTTCATCCTCCATCTCTCTTTCTCTCTCTTCTAATCCTTCTCTCTCTCTCTCCTTCTCTTTTTAAATCTCTATTAGATCTCTCTCTCTCTCACTGTTTTGTCGTGTTTTCTTATGTTCTTTTATTTTCATTATCTTTTTTCATCTTTCATTTTTGACCTCTGTTTCGTGCTATTGATATTATTACTTCCGAGAAATTTCTAATATTAGAAATCGGAAGTATTGTGTTCGTTTTTCTAAAAAAAAATATTTTTTTGCTCCGATTTCAATTTTTTTCATATTTCTGGACGTTTCATAACCTACTGAGTAAATTTGGTTTTGTGTCCGTCTGTCGGTCTGTCGGTCTGTCGATCCGTCGGTCTGTCGATCCGTCGGTCTGTTAAAAACGATTCCTTGTAACGCGCAAATCTCGGAAACTACTCGACCGATTTTAATGAAATTTTGCACATATCTAGGAGATATTCTGTAGATGGTCCCATTTTAAATTCATCGAATTCATAACAGCGGTTCTAGGTGAAAGAGACCATGCGCCTGACCACTAACTTTTTACTTAAACGCTTATATCTCGTGAACGGTACACCCGATTTCGATGAAATTTTGTAAGAATATGCATATTATTGTTTTACAAAGGTTATTTATATTTATTTTCAAAATAATTATAATTTAACTCTGATATTTAAGAAATTCCGAAATTTTGGACAAAAAAGTAAAAAAAAAAGGACTACGACTTGCCGATACAGAATTTTTTGTGGAATCTAGAATGTAGAAAAAATGATATTCTACCATATAAAACAAATTTGAAGAAAATCGGTTGAGCCGTTTTGGAGATACAAGTAATTTTCTATAAAATCTCAAAATTGGCACGTGTTTACAATGTGAAGCAATCACGAGGAAGTTTTGTGTCCATAATTGGCAGTGTTTTTTTTTTATTTCCTTCTTCATGTTTTCTTTCCTTATCCATTCGGCTATCTCTCTCTCTCTCTCTTTCCTCTCTCTCTCTCCTCCTCTTTCTCCCTCTCTCCTCTCTCTCTCTGTATCTCACTCTCTCAAGTTACGTCAAGTCTCGTGAGATCACTGAAGTTAAAGAACATCCAGAGAGGTTAGTGCTTGTTGGGGGGACTCCAGGTTTAATCTTACTGTTTCCGGCACAGCGTAAATTTTATGTCGGCGTGGGTTCGTAATGTGTAATAAGGCTAGGACTTGGATGGGTGACCATTTAAATGTGAACTCTTGTGATGTTGGCTGTTCCCGGCCCCATCCAGGCTGATTGAGGTTAATTTGAGTAAGTAAAAATGGCAAGTATTGTGCAAAATGACAAGCTACAAAACCACAGACATGTTGGATAACGCTCTCATTTCAAAGGGAAACAAATATCTAAATGAGGAAAATCTGGTGTAAACATCACACGACTTTCCTTATCCCTAAAAAAGAAGTCGAATTCTACCACTGGTGACTCAACGGTAACAGATAGCTGAAAATTCAGTGCCAAATTCTTAATCAGCACCTCAAAATCATTGGATTTGATGGGGGTTGTGCCCCATCTAGGATGAAAAATAAAAAAGTTAGTCAAAGCGGGTTAGTCAAAGAAAAAGTTCAAGATATCAAAATAATGATCAGAATAGACTGACCCCTATTATTTTTTTAATCTAAGAAAGCGTTGTTCTTTAATTATTTTGTATTTTTCATTGGATATAATGGTTCGTCTGGTGTATAAAATAATATTTTCCATACCAAATTTCAAGTCTCCTAGCTCTTACCGTTCTCGAGATATTCTGATCACAGACAGACGGACGGACAGACAGACGCACGGACCAATAGTTGAAAACAATTTTTTGGTATCCTGAGGCTATGATTCGTCCAGAAATGTGAAAAACTGGGTCGATCAAATTTTCGAAGAATACAATACTTATTTATTTATTTATTTACACTTTAAAAAAAAAAAAAAAAAACAATCAAGAACAAGAAATTTAAATAATAAAAAAAAAACTTAGAAATATGTACAAAAAAAAGAACTATATTAATTTTTCATAACACTTGTTTTGTAATCCGGGGCGAAGTTAATGGCCTAGGCATTCTCTGCCACTTTCCTTATTATAGGATAAGGAAAGTAATAAAACCAAGGAATAAACCAAAATCGAAGGTACAAACCAGGAGAGAAACAAAACGATATTAATAACAATAATAATTATGATAGTAGTAATAATAATAATAATAATAATGAGAAAAAATTCTACAGAAACACCACCCGACGTTAAAAACCAACAACCCAACAAAAAAAAAAAAAACACTGCCAATTATGGACACAATACTTCCTCGTGATTGTTTCACATTGTTTACACGTGCGAATTTTGAGTTTTTATACTAAATTACTTGTATCTCCAAAACGGATGAACCGATTTTCTTCAAATTTGTTTTATATGATAGAAAACCGTTTTTTCTACATTCTAGATTCTACAAAAAATTCTGTATCGGCAAGTCGTGATCCTTATTTTTTTACTTTTTTGTCCAAAATTTCGGATTTTCTTAAATATCAAAGTCAAATTATAATTAATTTAGAAATAAATATAAATAACTTAAGTAAAACAGTAATTTGCATGTTCTTACAAAATTTCATCAAAATGGGTGTACCGTTCACGAGATATAAGCGTTTAAGTAAAAAGTTAGTGGTCAGGCGCATGGTCTCTTTCACCCAGAACCGCTAGTATGCATTCGATGAATTTAAAATGGGACCATCTACAGAATGTCTCCTAGATGTGTGCAAAATTTCATCAAAATCGGTCGAGTAGTTTCCGAGATTTGCGCGTTACAAGGAATCGTTTTAACAGACCGACAGACAGACCGACAGACCGACAGACGGACACAAAACCAAATTTACTCAGTAGGTTATGAAACGTCCAGAAATATGAAAAAAATTGAAATCGGAGCAAAAAAATATTTTTTTTTACAAAAACAAACACAATACTTCCGATTTCTAATATTAGAAATTTCTCGGAAGTAATAAACAAAAATATCGAGACCACGACAATGTTAAACAAGACAAAGCTTTTAAAGTGTTCACGCACAAAGCAGGATGGTTTTATACAAGAAGGAAGCGCGAGGATTTCTTCTTGGAAAAGTTGTATTTGAAAATATTACACAAAGACCCGGGAACAGGAGTAGGGGAAGAAAATTTGAAATTCGAAAGAAATATAATATGGGAAAGTTGAACAGAGTAAGTGTAGGTGAGAGGGAGGACCTGGAGGTCGGTGGTTCGAATCCCAATTTCGGTAAAAAAAATTAGCAGTGTGAGTTCGAGTAGTTGTGACGACATATTATTATTATTATTACATATTATTATTATTATAGTATGCTTTATTAGGTAAGACAATAATATATAGGTACAGTAAAATACAATGAAATTATAAAGAAAAAATAAATAGATTGAGCAAAGAAACAAGAACAAAAAAGAGAATGAAGCTAATGTCCTACGTAAAGGGCGGGGTTATTGCCCGTGGCAATCTCTTCCACCCAACCCTTGAAAGTGATTAAGACAAATATTATAACTTTTCTTTAAATAGGGATTCATGAAGGAGAATTTGGGATGAGAAAGAGGAGTGAATAAATAAGATAAAGAGGAAGTAAGATAATGTTTTTCGAAGAGAGAAACAAATGCGAGAAAAAGTTAATTTTTAGTTTTAATCACTTTCGTGATGATACATATTATTTTTAAAAAATTATCGATCTCAGACCTCGAACCACCGACCTCCAGATTTTAAGTCCACCGACTTATCCATCAAGCTACTGAGAAGAGATAGAAAATAAAGAGAAAGCTTGTAGAGAGAGAAAGAGATATAATTTAGAGAGGGAAAGAGATAGATAAATGATAAGAAAAATTGTTACAGGGAGAGATATACGCATTGCAATTATAAAATTACTATTATTATTTTATACAGGGTAGGGAAAAAGTCTAGGAACCCCTACATATCTTTGGTTTAAAATTTTATACGGTGAATCGGGGTAAAAAAAAATTTTAAGAGTGGGACCATTTTTTCAGGCCAAATATCGGGGGCAGAGAGGCCAAATTCATTAATTTCAAAAAAGTAAATCAGATTTCTAATGTTTGGTCCATGAGAATGCATCCAATTTTGTGCAATCAATGGCAAAAAATAAAGTTGACCGCCTTTTGCAAACGAAAAATGATACAAATATTAATTTTTTACCTAAGTAATGTTAATTGAGACCTTTAAAAAATTGCAACATAGAAGAGAGGTTTGCATTTTTTTGAACTTGGCTCTCCTGGCACCGACATGGGGGCCGGCCCGAAAAACTCTAAATAAGGTTCTACTTTTATTAACCCATAAGGTTTTCTAACCCCGATTTGCGGTACAAAATTTCAAACGTACAAGAAAGCTCTTCCGAAGATATTCAAGGGCTCTCAGACTTTTGCGCCACCCTGTAAAGACTGATGTTCTTCTTCTTTCTCAGTAATTTCCCTCTCAAGCTGAGTCAGTGTAATATATATCGATAGATACGTATCTACACATATATAAATATTTATATAGAAATATACATACTCGTAGATAATGATATTAGATAGATATACAGCGTTAATTTATAAATCGGTTAAAAATTTAATCAAAATCGTAATTTACACGAAGCTAGAGACGTTTATTGTTCCAGGGATTGTTATTACAGTGTAGCTTGGAATGCGCGGGTACATTATGTCCCTGTGCTTTACAGGGTGGTCTGTGACATAATAGCCCTCCTTATTATTTCTGTCCCGGTAGCTCAGTGGTAAAGGCGGCACTCTGTGAATCCACAGATCCCAGAGGTCGTGGGTTCGAAACCCATCCGGGAGATGACAAGTTATCCTCCCATTTGGGGTTTTGTACCACATAATAATATGTCTTGGGCTTACTGCTGGAATAATGGAACTTTAGACCTAATCGGGCAGTATAAATTATTATTCTTAAATTATTATTATACATTATTGTTATTCTGTTAAATCCAAATTGTATGTATGTATCATTTTATTTGTGGTGAAGCACAAGGCCTCTTCACAATTTTTGTGGGTAGCACAGCATTACTAAGAGCCTCCTTCACATTTCGAAGTATTCTATTCTACAATGGTAAAGTTAAACACAAGCTCCTTTGCACATTAGACCTCAAATGAACTTTAAACACTGAGTTTTAATATTCATAAAAAATAATGAACATTTCAGTAAGGAAATAATTGTTAGGATTCTACCTTATGATGATGGGGCTGGATAATAACAGTGATCTACCGTTGATGTACCATTATTTGTTCTTATTATAATATATTCTGCTTCAAATAGCTTTTTTTATTTTGCTAAAGTGTTTTCATGTTGTAAAAAATAAAGTATGCATCTTCTTCATATAGTTTGATCAGGGGCTGTGCTACAATTTGACCATGGCCATCCAGTATAGAGAAGAAAGCAATTAGAAGTGTAGTAATGACACATATACTTAAATAGACGAGCTTTTATGTTCCTCTGTGTAAGCATAAAGTTCTTCAGTGAGAGAAAGAGAGAACAGAGAATATCAGATAATATAGATGGAAAAGAGAGAGAGAGAGAAAAAAAAAGAGGGCAAGAAAATGAGGAAAAGGGATAAAGTGAGGAAGAAGTGTAGATAAGAGGGGAAGAGAATAGAGAAAGAGTAAAAAGAGAACAGAAAAATGAGAGAAGAGAGAGAAGAGAGAGAGGGAGTACATTAAAGAGACTAGGAGGGATGGATAGTTAAATAAGGAGTGAGAAGAAGAAAGGAGGAGCAAAAGAGGAGAGGAGAAAAAGGAGTGCTAAAAACAATTCAAAAAGGACGGTTTTAAAGATACAAATTGTTAGATGAACCCTTGAAAGAGAGAGGAAAAAGATGGAGGAAATATAAAGAAGAAATGGTGAATGGATAAACAGAGAGAGAAATACTAAAGAAAGATGGTAAGTAAATGAGAAAAGAGGAGAGAGAGTAAAACAAGGCTGAGTTAAAGTCCGCTTTAAATCCCAAAAGACATGGCTGTGGAACGTTTGTACAAATCCATTCTTTTGTCTTTGCTCAGCATACAGATTTATAGTGTTAAAAAGGATAAAAAAAAACTTGAAAAAATGTTGCACAAGTGACGGTCTTTACTGATAAAAAATTGGATGTTGTGAACAACACACGGCTTTTTAATACCTTCGTATTTTCCATTTTTGAAGAAGTAGAGATAGGCAAAATCTTAGGTTCAGACTAGGTTCTTCTAAGTTCTTCTTTTAAGTCTAAAACACAGTCTTATTCTAAATCTAAGACAGAGAGACAGACAGAAAGAAGTCTAAGACAGAGTCTTATTCTATCTAAGTCTAAGACAGAGTTTTAGTCTGTCTAAGTCTAAGACAGAGTTTTAGTCTGTCTAAGTCTAAGACAGAGTTTTAGTCTGTCTAAGGCTAAGACAGAGTATTAGTCTGTCAAGTCTAAGACAGAGTTTTAGACTATCAAAGTCTAAGACACAGTCTAATTAAGTCTAAGTCTAAGACAGAAACAAGTCTAAGACAGAGAGACAGACAGAAACAAGTCTAAGATCTTATTCTGTCTAAGTCTAAGAAAGGGAGACAGTCAGAATTTAGTATGTCTAAGTTTAAGACAGAGTCTAAGGGTGGAATTAATAGACAACATCAATAACTTAAGTCGTTGGTAAGTGTCGGTTTTCCCTATCTTACACAGTACGCAATCCGTGACTTAGCGCCACAGAGGTATTACAAAAGCGTCTATTAATTCCGCCCTTAGTCTGTCTAATTCTAAGACAGAGTCTTAGTCTGTCTAAGTCCAAGGCAGAGAGACAGACAGAGAAGACGTGGTTCTTCTAAAAAAATTTTTTTACCAACTATTTTAGTTTATTTATTTATTAAATTGATCAATTTTAAAATCAAAGGAGATAGACTTGATCCATCCCACTTGCATGAGGCAATGTACCCAACATGCAGGTAGCATTACCTCGTTGGATCGCCAAAGAAATCCTCTGAAAGAGGAAAGTCTTGGCGGCCCTATTGCCAGTGAGACGAACCAAGCCATCACCAACAGTTTTAAAAAAGCTCTTCATCTCTTTGCTCGAAGGGCCCATTGTTTCGCATGCCAGGGGAACAAAGATGTAGTTTGCCTCGGTGATAAAACTATATGAGGCATTTTTCCTCCTGACTGCTTTTTCTGCTGCAGCACCAACTGTACGACTGGTCTGTGGCACATAAGTATCTGCTAGAGTGTTGACACAGGTGCTATCCCAAACTAGCATTTGACCACGAGACCAGGGAACTAGTGTCATTCCATCTGGCCTTTTTCCATCATTTCGGCTAAGCCCTGTCGGTTCCAAGGTAGATGGTATGTTAATGGAGGCTAAGGAACGATGTACAATATTATTCAACTCGTTATGGCGAAGAAACCAGCCTTTACTCTGAGGACAGACAAGACCATGTAGACCGTTTTCTTCAACCGGAGCGCCACATTCACATGTATGTCTCTTGAAAACTTTACATCCTAATCGCAAGGCAATACAATTTCTGAAGCTGTTATTTTCCATGAATGTTCCAATGTTTTTTGAGGGCAAAGCATTCAACCATGCTCCTGACTCTTTCTCCTGTAGTGCAATAAATCGGGCCGAATCAAGAGGATTTTCTAAATTTATCATTAATGGTATAATTCGCTTGATGTTGATCTCATCCCAACTTTTCTGATGATCCAATTTCTCGGGTATGTTTTGACCATTCAACTCTCTCCATATCTCCAAGGCACCATCTAACATGTGTATCTGAATTTCATGGTCCATGAAAGATAAAACATTATTTTCCTCATATTCTTGGAAATTTAAAAAATTCAAAGAATAAAGTACTCTGTTTTGCACTGTTCCTGGAACGGCCTTTGTGAAATTCTCAAGTGATGTAATGAAATTTCTTTTTTACTTCCGACCATTTTTTTATTACTATTTAATTGAGCCTCGCCTCTTCCTCGTCTCTTCAACATATACATATCGTTCTAATGCGTTTTGCCCTACATTTCCCAGGTAACTTGATAATATTTACCTCACTTACGTAGCCGACAGCCCTACTTATACCAGTACAAATACCTCACTTAAGTGAAAAAGTTATGTTAAAATTATTATATCCGTGCACTCTACTCAAACTATAGCTTCACCAAATCTTCTCTACATTTTTCTATTTGGATATTCCCTCTATCTCTCTCTCTCTCTCTCTCTCTCTCTCTCCCTCTCTTTCTCTCTCTCTCTCTCTCTCCCTCTCTTTCTCTTTCTCTCCCTCTCTCTCTCTTTGGTCATTATGCCCATAAGTCATCTTCCCGCCTCTTCTATTGAGGGCACGATTAGCTCAGTGGTTAAGCACTCGCTTGCTATGCGGAAGGTCCCGGTTTCGATCCACCGAGCCGACAAAAAAATTGTACTCTAAATTTGATTACAGTTGCTTGTAAGGGGGACCTTCCGGTGCACTCGTATTGACCCAGCACCTAAATGTGAAGTATTGTGTCTTGTCAACCAACCTCAGTAGCTTGATCGATAAGGCGGCAGACTTGTAACCTGGAGGTCGGTGGTTCAAGTCCCGGTTTCAGCGTAGATTTGGTAAAGCGAGTTTGAGGAGTTGTGATATCACGGAAGTGATTAACACAAATAATTTTATGATAATGATAATATTTTTCACTATGTCTCGTATCGCCCACCAGATGGGAGGCAAACTACGGGATGGGCAAGCTACAACACAGACCTGCACAAGCCTCTACAGTATTAGCTCCTGTTTCATGGCTACGAAATAAAACACGATACTTCCGATTTCTAATGTTAGAAATTTATGGGAAGTGAGCACACATCTTAAAATAAAAATAAATAAAAGTGTCTACCCTCCCTTTCATAATTCCATCCCAAAGATTGACGATGGAAAACTTTTCTCCTCTCCGAATATTTGAGAGCACAAAGTTGAGACAAGTTTTCAATTGGCCCCGGGGGGATTTCTAGGCCGCTTTTTCTGCATGATTTTCTTCCATGGAAATTATTACCCTGCTATTGAACAAGTCGAAAGTAGCGAGATTTCTTGGTGTGGTTGTGGCAAATGTGGCACCCTTGATAGTAATCAAGTCAATTTTGTTCGATACTAGAGGAGTGTCCGTTTAGCTCTTTATAGAAAAAATAAATTAAATTTGAGGCATGGCCGTTATTTTGATGGTGTTTTTGTGATAATTCACACGAATTACTTTTTTCCATCAAATTAATGGATCATACTTCTACTTACTTTTCGGCCCTACCCAGGCTGGGCGAGGTTAATGTGGATAGCTGGTGCGATTCCCAGTAAATAGAGGGTAAACCCTCGTCCTAATCAGAACTTTGAATCAAATAGAATCGCTGGCGTTAGGAAGGGCATCCACCTGTAAAAATATGAAACGGCCAACCAGCCTCAACCTTGAGGTTCAACGCTGCCGACCCCAAGTATAGGTTTGGGAAAAGGCAAAGTCAAAGAAATACTTACTTTCCGGGCACTTAATTTTAAGTGCAAGAAATTTTAATGTTTAATGATTTGTTTTCATATTTTTGGATATTTTTAATAATCAATGTTAGAGCACCTAAAAATAATAATAATATAATAAATGATTCTTGGCTTGATTACCTTGTAGTTTTACCAAAAATATAATTTGGCTATATTTACAACTGACCTGCTACCGCAAAATAAGAGTAAGGACTTTATCATTATGTTAAATTTGGTAGTTTTAATATCATTGTTTGGTTAAAATTTGAAATCAATAAGGTCTGAATCCACTTCCTCAAGTCCGCGATTCCGCATGGAATGAAAGGCACACTACGGATGGCATTTATATTAAAAAATAACGCATTTACTTTTTCCGTTTAAATCCACGAACCTTGCACTCCTTGTAGCCCTATTTATCCTGGATTTGAAGGTTCGTATTTTGGATTAACGAGACAGATTTTAAGAAACTTTGTCCAAAAGTTCTTTTTAATAATTCTGTTGAAGTTTTGTTTCAGGTTTTTTTTTTTTTTTTTTTTAATATGCTATATTAAAGTTATCATATTTGTGTAAGCACTTACGTGATATCACCACTGCTCACATTCGCTTTACTAAATGAGGCTGGAACCGGGACATGAACCACCGACCTCCAGGTTACAAGTCCGCCATTTCATAACTCAAGTAAGAAGACAAGTATTTGAATTTACATATTTGAAGTAATAAAAATGGAGCCTTAGTTATTTTTATTTAACTCTTAGATATTCATTACACATAAGATATTCATTATACAATGAAAACACATTAATTATTGATGTCAAACATGAGAATATACAATGTTTAGGAATACTGTACTTCTAAGTCCTAACTAAAGGGCGAGTTTATTGCCTAAGGCAATCTCTTCTACCCAACCTTTATTTAGAAAGGTATTTACCGTCGCAATCTGAGACGCCCTTAGCCCTCCAGGGAAATTGTATGAAGGAAAAAATTAAAGTAATAATTTATGTGTTAGTAGTTTTCTCATATTGGATTCTTTCCTGCTTTTGTTCTTTTCTCTCTCTTTCTTCTTGCAGCTTTCACTTTCCCTCTCTCTCTCTCTTTCCCATTTTTATTATTTATGTCAAGATGACGCCTTTCATCTGAATTTTAAGGATCTTTGTGACGAACAATGGTTGCTATGTGCGCCAGTTAACGAAAATCTTAGACCAAGATGTTGAAACAGGAAGTTTCAAAGGGCACTCTGACATAGTGTTGGTGGTTCATCAAAGGGAGGAAACCAAAAAGGTTTATTGTTTATCAGACCATAAGCTACAACACAGACCATAAGCGTCGGTAGTAGCTCCTCTTTCATGACTGCGAAATAAAAAAGGGTGTGAAGCACTCATCTTTAAAAAAAATCAGTGTTTAGAACAACAAAACTACAGTCATGGTCAGTATGGTTAGTCCACAACGAAGGTTTTACCCACCATTCGCTGGGCAAACACGACCTCACCAAGCCTGGAAGTTGCTCTTGGAATAGCCAGCACCCCGTGGATGACCATGGTTGAATAAGAAACCAGAAAAGTCACCAGTACATGTCCTTACCACGCTAAACGTTGCTTACCTTTAGTGAACTGAGGAGAACTGGTATATTCAACATGTCAACTCCGTTGGCTCCAAAAAGTTTTAGATTTCTTCTTAATTTGTATAAATATTTCTGGGCCTTATAGCTGTACTTATAAAGTTTTGCCCTTATTAGATTTACTATTATTATTATTATTACTATTATATTTATGGAGCCACCGACCTCTGTAGCTGGATCGATAAGGCGGTGGACTTGTAATCTAGAGGTCGGTGGTTCAAGTCCCAAGTTCAGCAAATATTTAGTAAAGCGAGTTTGAGTAGTTGTGACATCACGAAAGTGATCAACACAAATATGATAACTTTTTTTTAACTTTATATTTATGGAACCGAATAAAGATGCACTTTTTTATATAATTATATAAATGTTAATCATGTTTTATTGAAAATGTACAGATGAAATGTTTTTTAAAAGAGAAATAGTCAAGCTAGCTTTGATTTGCACTCAAGTTAGCCTGCTTTGAATCCCAGTGAGGTCGAGTATTGTCGGCTGTATTCCTCAGTGCGGGAACACAAAAAAGCCCTAGACCCGGTAGATTAACCCAACCACGCAGATTAACCCAACCATTTCTTAAATATGAGCGATCTTTTGTCCATACCTTGATGCAGGTACTAGGGTCCAGGGTCTAGGCCAAATGTACTCGTTGTGGCTGCTTACTGAGTTCCTGAGTTTTCTAGGGTCTACACATACCTCGCTGATGAGCTCCATTTCGCCAGCACCACCACCTTAGTAGCTGCTCTGATGTGAGCAGCAGTGTGGCAAAGTCAGGGGCCAGGAGAACAAAGGCAGTAGAAAGTAACTAGTTTTGCCCAATGCATCCGTAGTTTTTTTACTTCCCTAAGAACAAATACATCTCTCTCACTCTCTCTCTGTCACTCTCTCTTTTTCTCTCTCTCTTTCTCTGTCTCTCTTTCTCTGTCTCACTTTTTCTCTCTCTCTCTCTCTCTCTCTCTCTCTGAACAAATAAATCTCTCTTTCTCACTCTCTCTCTGTCTCTCTCTATTTCTCTCTCTCTTTCTATTTCTCACTCTCTCTTTCTCTCACTCTCTTTATCTGTGTCTCTCTCTTTCTCTCTCTCACTCACTCTCTCCCCCCAGAAGGTTCGAAAGCGCAAGAAAATTGTAAAGTAGGAAAATTTTGATTTATCGTTTTTAATTTTTTCGCCTCCGAAATTACACGACAGAGGATACTTTCACTACTGTGGTGAATAAGACAGAACTGCAAATTGCTGAAAACATCTACCAGAGAATTAAGTGTTTAAAAACACACAAAAAGTCCTGTTCAGTGTGTTTAAATATATAACATGATGATTGTATGCACTTGAAATAAATATATATACATATTTAAACCTTCCTGTACATCAACAGGTTGCCATACGACAAAGGATACCTTATAACATTTTCAAAAACAATATACTAATTAAAACATTAACATTTCTTGACAAGTTTCCAATCATTTTCAATTTGACTAATCTTCAATATTATTTTTTGTTGTGGTGTTGATTGTTGAGATTTTCTTTTTATCTATACGAGTGAGATCTTATATGCCGGGTCCACACTAAGCGAACATTCTTAGCTAACAATGTTCGCGAACAATGTTCGCTAACAATGTTATTTCAAACAAGTCGTAAAGACATTTTCTAATGCCGGGTCCACACTGCGAACATTGTTAGCTAACAATGTTCGCTTAGTGTGGACATGGCATTAAAGAATTGCAATAGAGGAGCGTACACTCGTACAGTGTGGTGCAATATAATTTATTGAATTGAATTGAAAAAAAAAAATATTGAAAAAAATGATTGAATTGAAAGATAAACCAGACCGTCCCTCTAGTTGGACTTTGTAGAAATCCTATTTCAATGAAATGTTGAAAGATATCTCTTTGTTGAAATCCTGTTTTATAAGTCGGCCCTTGGTGAAGATTTTTACAGAGCGGGGCCTCAATCCCAGCTCACCTGCTTACAAGACGCTTACTTTCCAATTCCATGGTTACTTTGCTAGTCACTCTGACGTGCTGGATATTGTATTTTCTGGAGTCGAAGCAACAAACCGGCCTCTGTCGTTTAATGGTTGAGACTGCGGACTCGCAACCTGGTGGTCGGGGGTTCTAGTCCTAAGCATGGCGGATTTTCAGACATGCAAAATTTGAGTAACATTGTGACATCACTCTTTTGTAATGAACTCAAATATGAAAACCTTTTATTTCTAGATAGCACCACAAAACCACATGTTTTCTTGCTACAGTCATGGTCATGAAATTGACAAAGGAAAACCCCGCTCTTAGAACCCTGATGAACAAACCGTAGTTAAAAATAACAGTTCCATCTAAAACAATCAGGTATCTTGTGTCTTGTAAGTTCCTCAGCAATAGACAAATATCTTGTCTCAAATGAGCATCGCAGTGGTACCACTGACTCTGATACAAAGCATTTCGTATGATGATATTGCATTCGTTCAAACTTTCTGAATTGTTCATTGAATTAGAGAAGATTTGAATAAGCAATATAAATAATGCAACAAATTTAACACGGTCATATATTGGTAGGAATTTGATGTAGACTATGAGGAAGAAGAGAGTTATCCAATAGACGAACAATGGAATGAATAGATAGTTCTTGAAGAAACATTCCAGTCTTGCGAACTAAAAGAAAAAGTTAGTGAAGTTCAGTAACCATGTAAACAATATACTATGATTTACACGTTAGTCCTGTTGAAGATGTACATTCTAATATTCTTAACAATAGTATTCATATTTGTTTAATCACTTTGTGATATATCACAACTACTCAAACTCCGCCTTATCGATCAAGCTACTGAGATCTGTATTCCTAGCAATAAAAAACCCACCAACTAATACAATGTTCAATTCATGAGAAAACATTAGAATCTAGCGACGGTCATTGCGCACACAACTTTACACTTTCTACTCTTAAAAACTACCTTGGGGGGGTGAAAAAAATACGTACTTCGGACATAAAGTTATTCAGTTCTTGCAATCGCTTCAAGATTAGCCTAAAATAGAAGGCTTCATATCTTTGTTTCATCGAGTTGATCAAATTATTGGTCTGTGATTTGGTGTCGGTTTTTCTTTCAGATAGTACATTGATTCTCGAAATGATATTTCTTCCAGAAATTTTTGTAAAGCTGAAAATGAACTTTTCTTATTATAAGTATATAAATTTTTTGCTTAACAAATAAATTGGAAAAGGGTTTATTTACACTTGAATTTCACTTTATTCCCAAATGTTCTAAGATCAATTTTTTCTTTATCGAACTTACATAATCTGTGACGTATCAAATTGAAGCTCTCTTCTGAATACGAATACGAGAACAACAATTAAATTAACTATAATACATTTATCTAAATTCATTTTTAAAATGAAGAGGCTGCTGCACTTTTACAGAGAATCTGTTTTGCTGTCTCTGAGGCCTTATAACAGAGGCTGCATTTTGGGTCTTGAGCAATGTCTATTTGTTTAGATGGTAGTTGAGGCTACAGTGGCCTTTTGCTCTATTAGTTTCTCACCTTGATGCTCTGAAGTGGTTTCTTCTAAACAAAGCTTCTTGTTGGTGCTTGTTTACTGGACAGTGGCTCTACGGCTTTTGCCCGGCCTCTTATATATTAAGACATTGTTTGAGCAGCCATTCGAACCGCTTTCCAGCAGCTCCTGAGAGTTTTATAAAGATTTCTTTCTTTTGAAGTTTTTCAACAGTTTTTGAGAGATGTTCCAGTTAGTCGCCCAACCTTATTCTTAGCCGAGATCCACACGGAACAAAGCTACGAGTATGAGGATCAGAGCAACATAGAGGGGTATTTGGTTTATCCGAGTTGTGATCAAAGGTATATTAAAAAATGTTGACTTGTTTCTTAAAAAAATGTTTCTCTTACCTGCTCTTCATCATCACTTCAGAAATATACTCGTATTCACCATTTGCTACATCAGTGTAGAAAATTGCGCTTCCTTCAGCATCACAATGGTTTGCCCCAATCAGTTGAACGAATTTCGCCAGCATCTTATACTGACCCTCGAGAGGTGTCGCCACAAGAATTCCCAGGGTATTGAGTGAATAATAGGATACAATCACACAACATGCTGCCAAAAGTTCCATACGTATATAATAATGAAGTTATGGAGCTCACTTTTTTTTTTTTTTTTTTTCTTTATTCGTTACATTACAACATTCACAAATATAATTATGGCAAAAATGTATTTTTAAACAACCTGTCAGCTGAACGCTGGTGGCGAGTGTTTATAAAATATATAAAAAGAAATATATTAGTTTCTTTATAAACTAAAAAAGAGGGGAAAGCGGAAAGAATATTATAATTCATAAAAAAAAACTTGGATCAAAAGATCGTGGCATCAGCGTCGGTACAATGAGAGGCAAAAATCGATGTGGATATTTGTGTTCATTAACATTATCCTGCACACTTTTATCGAACCCAGCAACCAATGGTACCGTAAGAAATGAGACCAAGTTGAGCAGAAATATAGCAAAGAGCACTTTCAACTCCAATTGTTCCCGAGCGATATATTCATTCGCGACTTTGGTATTGGACACTTTAAACAATTTCTCTTGATGATCGAATACCTCGAGAATTTGTTTCCAACGCATTTTCATGGACACTACTTGACACACAAATATGCCAGCCATGGATAATTCCTGAAATCTTGGCAGAAATCCAAAAACATCTTTGATAGCTCCCAAAATTACATTTAAAAACGTAAAACAAACAAAAAGTAACATTAAAATATTGATAATGTTTTGAAAAACATGTATATGTACTTTCTCCATCCAACGTCTGGTATAAAAGTTTGGTAGACAGATTCCTCCTAAAATATGAAGTGGAAGAAGGAACACGTAACGTCTGACCTTTGTGTATTCCATTCTTCACAGTTTACTGTCTTCAGAACAACTGATGTGGACTCAAAGTTTGTTAGCGCTTTTATTTTCCCTTCAATTGTCTGCTATGTTAGTCATGATGTCTAATTTTTAGGGAAAAGAAGAAACACTTAAGTAAATTTTGCAGCTAAAGAGTAGGTAATGAGTGCTACTTTTACAACGAACAATAGTTTTTAATAACATTTAATAAGCTGATGTGAACTTTCATGGTCAATTAACAATTATATTATGTGAATATATTATAATTGACACGTATGTGTAGCACCCTACTCAAAATAATAGTCTCACTCTGAATTATACTAACTTATGAATGAAATTTTACCAAGGAAAACTCAAGTGCCACAATTAAGTATAATTATAATAGATTATAGAATAGGTGACTTACTAGAGTGAATTTTCCTGGATTCTCAGATATTTTTAATGGATTTCTATGAAAGACATGACTAGATACAATTTTACGAATAGATAATTAAAATAATAATCTTTCGTGAAAGGTAATAATGACTTAATGATAAAAGCATTTTCTACCAACCAACCGTTCCAGTTAAATGTATGCTCTTGTACACACTTGGAATTAGTAAATGGAATACTTCCATTTCCAAGCTATTTTAACCTTCTTTCATCTTGAAGATATAGATAACCTGATTTCTATATTTTATTTTTATACATTGACATAATCATGTGATTCCGAGACCAAAGTATCCCAACTGATTATAGACGCGGGCCAAAAATTACATTTGGCCTCCAGATAAATATAGTACTTATTAGATATGTGTTTTTGATTAGCTCAGTGGTAAGCTACTTGCTTTCAATGCCGAACGTCCCGGGTACGATCCCCAGAGCCGACAAAAAATTGTATTAAAAAAATTGGTTGTTTGTAAGGTGTGGTGGGCTCGTGTTGAGCCATCACCTAAATCGGAAGTAGTTTAGTTAGTTATCATATTTGTGTTAATCACTTTTCATCTCTTAGTCACTTGTTTAATTTTCTCTGTTAAAATAAAACATTCATACGATAGATAAAGAAATACTCAAACTTGCTTTATTAAATATGCCCCGCCCCCCCCCCCCCCCTAAGTGTGCCCCTGCATTTTTTTCTAGTTTAGTTTGATTGAAACAAGAAAAAAATCCCCGCACAATTAAGTTGTCTAATTGCGCGTATGAATTTTCTAATTGAAATTTCCAACATTAAGGAAGAGAAAGCGGAGGGAGAGAGAAGAGAGGAGAGAAGGGTAAAGGAAGAGAGATAGATAAGAGAGAAAGGGATAGATGTAGGGAGTAGAGTTCCTTCCTTCTCTTGAATGAATCTTGAGAGAATGTTTAGCTAAAAAGATTGATCATGTTCTTATCTTCTTCTCTCCCTGTCTCTTTCTCCTTCTCTCCTTTTCTCTCTCTCTCTCTCTCTCTCTCCCTCTCTCTGTCTTCTTCAATCTTCTTTCCTTATTCTTTCCTCTCAATTTCTTTTCTTTCTCCATAGTTATATTAACATCTCTCTCTCTCAATTTATGTCGAACGCTCTTTACCAATGAGCTTAACATTCAACATAACCATTTAATATTGTTATGCACATAAGCGACACTAATGTTACAAAACCACAACATACGCAACATATTGTTGCTTATGTTGGGTTTGTATGATCTCTGATGTTTCATTATTATTATTATTATTGATACTTTATTAATAGGACCAATATTATGTACAAACAAGTACTGATAAAAATTGTGAACAATATAAACAACAAAAAAAAAGATGAATAACTAAAAGACGGTGTTATTGCCTATGGCAATCTCTTCCACCATCCTTATTTGTATAATAATCCATTATATACTTTATAATATACATTCAAAGGTAATAATATTAGAAATACACAGAAATCGAAGACTTGAAGTAAAAAAGAAAAGAAACACCTTTGCCAGCGTCGATGGCGCGTTTTATGCACCATTCTGAAGATTAGGCAAGTCCGTCCAGCAGGTGAATACTTCGTGATGCTGGCAAAGAAACACCAATGAGGTGCTAAAGTTACATTTCGGAGTCTGCTTATTATTATGAAGACACCTAGGTGGGTACCTATCTAGTATTAAAAGAAACCTTTAGGAAAAAAAAACACCAATGAGGCGCTAAAGTTACATTTCGGAGTCTGCTTCTTTTATGAAGACAACTAGGTAGTTAGATATCTAGTGTTAAAAGAAACTTTTAGGAAAAGAAACACAATGAGGCGCTAAAGTTACAATTCGGAGTCTGCTTCTTACTATGAAGACACTAGGTAAGCTATCTAATATTAAAATCATTTTTCTCTCGTTTTTCAGCGGCGTTGGGGTCTCGTTATACTTTCCCGGTTTCAAGCACCACCTAAAACCCCAAAGAGCCCTTGGGGTAAATAAATGAGAGAAAGTGTAAAATTAGAAAATTATTCAACCAACCTGAAAATACAAATAAGAGAGATGGTGAGGTGGGAGGGAGGAAGGAGGTGGTAGAGAGAGGTGGGAGGAGGAGGGACAGTCTTGGAAAGATTAGATATCTGAGATACTTCTCTTCTTCTACAAGGTGGATGGGTTATTTTAAGGGTACTAAGGAAAACACCGACCTCAGTAGCTTGATCGATAAGGCGGCGGACTTGTAACTTGGGGATCGGTGGTTCGAGCCAAGTTCAGAAAATATTTAATAAAGCAAACACATCATGATTTCTACAAACACTGATGATACTTTCTAATATGGCCTCAATACTATAATAATAATACTTCTGAGCAACTTACTACACTTTCCGTGTCCATAGAACTTGTTTTAGGCCTCATTATAAATAAAACAGGCCTTCTCTGAGTTCATATTTCAACCAATAACAGATGTGAACTCCCGGAAAATCAACAACACTAACTTGTCGTTCAATCATTTATCTTCAGGCATAGAGACTACAACGCAACAAAAACAACACAAACAAAGAGAATGCGTTGGCATTAGCACCGCCCTTGATCAAGTTTTGTTTTATTAATTTCATTTCTATGTATGCAAGTCCGCCATAAGTTATTTTGTACTTGTAAAATTCTACTAAGTTTTTTTTTTTATTAAATAAATATTTTAGATCTTTTTTACAAAGTTTTTTGCTTTCTTCTTTTATATAAGTTGCATATTTATATTCTATGTCATTTGTAAATAAATCTTTATTGAACATGTTTAATTATAATAATAATAAAAAAACACTTTACAAAATCAAGGAAAAATAAAGTAATAAACCTGAAATGAAAATACACATCCATCCCACACAGTATATTTACCTTCACAACTTTACAAAATAGAAAAGATGGGGTGAAAGAAAAAGGAGGAGGAGGAGGAGAGAGAGGAGGATGGAGAAGAAGGGAGATTACGTCTTAGCCTTTGGGCGATACCCTCTTGAATTGAGAACCAAAATGAAAATCTTGTTCTCGAGATTTAAAAAATGAATTCGAAGTCTTCAGAAAATAAAAGTTCAAAAAAAAACTGCGGTGTCTAACAAAGAGCTTTTCAATTTCCTCCAATCGTCATGGGCAAAGTCTTTTACAGTCCAATAGGTATTGGTCTTATCAGTGGAAGTTCGGAAACTTTATCAGTGTAAAGTAGGTACTACCAAGCAGACCAGACAGAAAGTTTGAAAATAAACATGATGGCAATCGGAGGACCGCAAGTTTTTCCAATTATCACCACCAAAGTTTTTGATGACCAAAGTTTCGCACATTAATAAGAGCAGGGTTTTTGGTCAGCGTATTGGTATACACTATACATAGAGCAGATACAGAAGCAAACACTTTTCTGCTTATACTGATTAAAATAGAAGGGTTAGTTGATGGCATGTATATTCAGAACTATTACCTGCTGATGAGAGCAAATAAGCTCGAAACAGCTGTCCAGGTATATGTCCTGATATTCATGTACATCTAGTACAACTTCTCACTTTCTGTTTATACTAATATAATATTTATACATTAAGTATTGTTCAAAATCCTCTATTCGCTGGGAATCGTACCAGCTGGGTAGCTGGGTACATAATGTGGGTACATTAACCTCACCCAGCCTGGGTAGGGCCGGAAATGTTAGCCTCACATGTACAGAGGGATTAGAATTTTCTGTGTGAAAAGTCTGCTCCGACGGGGGATCGAACTCAGGATCTCTGGACTGCGGGCAGTAGTCACAATCGTTTCGCCACGGATAAAAACGCTGTTTAACGTACAATAATGAACATAAAGGACGACATTCTAAAACAGGATCAAAGTTAAGATAAGCCAGACTGTCCCTCAAGTCGGGTTATAGAGCACTGTGGTTAGTTGAAACATCCATTGGTAAGAACAACACATTTGCAACTTAGCACACCTAACCACTGAAGTTTTCAATATTTTTATGTTATTGCTAAATGTCTAGGTCATTTGATATGGGGTACCCTCCATTCACTGGAAACTACCTGGAACCCTCCTAGTTCACAAGGAGTTGGAAGGAGATTTCTTGTATTTTTTTTTTATTATTTAATTTATTTAGTAACAAGATAACATGTACAAAGGTATTTTCCATAAGCTATAGCTTCTAAGAAATAAATGAATAAAATCAGTTATCAATATCATTATTATAGTATGCTTTATTAGGTAAGACAAAATATATACAATAAAATGTTATTGCCTGTGGCAATCTCTTCCACCCAACCCAATATAATGTACTTAAGTAGCTTCAACGGAGTCCCGGAAATCGTTTTGCTACCTGCAATCATAAAACTCACTCAACAAGGGATACTGGTAGCCAGTATCACGAAGGTTCAATTTTGAGCGGTTATCCATCCAAGTCCTCAACTCGCTTAATGTTTCTTAACTTGAGTGACAGAACGCAAACTGGTGTAACGCCATTGACGCTGTCTCTGAACAATTCGAGCTCCAAATCAGCCCAGCTTCCATAATTACGAGGCTGGTGGCTGAAGCCTCCCCGAATTCCTCAGTACTTATTATTATTAAACACTTTATTTAGATATAACAGATGTACAGTACAAATATTTATTATAACAATGAAAAAATGGAAACAATATATACAATAAAAAGGAAAAAGAATAGAAAATATATACACACATATGTATATCCTAACTAAAGGTCGGGGCTATTGCCTATGACAATCTCTTCCACCCAACCCTTACTTAACACGTTGAATACTACACCGATTTTTCAGTATTTTTCAGCCACATGGCTGACATCTATCTTATCTCTTTGTACCTCTCAACCATATGTGGTTGACACATAGTTGACTTATTTCTGTTCCTGCAAAGCTGCTATAGATAACATTACAATGTATTATTTTTTAAAGGGATTTTACTTTTATGGAATACTGTTGAAGTTGACTTTTGGCTGTGGTACACAGGGTACTTTTACTGTCAGCTAGATATGACTGACAGGTATTCAACGTGTTAATAAGTAGTGGTTCTTTTGAACAATCGATTGGATACACTCTGTTTATTACGAGAAAATCAATGAGGATTATGAATTTTCTTTTTCTAATAGGATAAATTGGGGAAACATAGACAATGTATGAAGGGATACCTTGTAATAATAGAAGTTAAAGCTAAAGTCCTATGATACTCGTACATGAGCGCTAGATTAACTCAGTGGTATGGTACCTACTTGATTGAAACACTTCTCAAGGCTGATTTTAACACCTAAAGAAGTTACTGAAATCAGTCGTAAAAGAATCTTAAGCTAGATTAAAAGCTTAGATCTCTTTTACAATAACATGAGCCTGTACAGATTGTCCAGGTATGTTCTGTTATTCATATACATCTAGTACAACTTCTTACTTTTCTGTTTATACTGATTAAAATAGAGAGATTAGTTGATGTCATGGATAATCAGAACTATTACCTACTGATGAGAGCAAATGAGCTCGAAACAGCTGTCCAGGTATGTTCTGTTTTCATGTACATCTAGTACAACTTCTCACTTTTCTGTTTATACTGATGTCACAAAAGATCTATCAAAGGTCGCAGTGACAAAGAGCTTTCCTAGCTGATAGCCCTACTTATACCAATAACAATACCAATGGTACCTGCTCGTTAGCCAGTGCTGGGTTTTTATAAAATAATAATAAACATTCGATACAGTTATATAAAATTTAGAAAAGGAAATGGATTTCATTGACTATTCTTGCCCCACGCTACCCTAAAGTAGTTAGTGACTTATTTGTATAACAGGATCAAATTGGATTAGTCTACAAACTTTCGTCCACTTCTTTTACTTCATCTTCTCTTCTCTTCCTTCTTTCTTCTCTTCTCTGCACTCTCTCTCCTCTTCATTTCCCTCTCTCCCCTCTTCTCTTCCTTTTTTTCAATCTTTTCTCTGTCTCTTCTTTCTCTCATTACTTTTCTCTTTCCCTCTCTCTTGCACTCAATCTTTTTTCTCATTCTATTGTTGCACTTACTACGTTTTTCTCACTCTCTCCTATTTTTTTCTCTCTCTCTCTCTCTCTCTCTCTCTCTCTCTGTCTCTCTCTCTCTCTCTCTCTCTTGTCTCCCAACTGTCCTCTTTTTGATAACGACCTACTTAGAACAGTCTAGTTCTTTTCCGTCTTTATTTTTCTCTTTACAAGCAGGGAGTAGACCAGTAGTCTGGTTTGGGGACTATTGTAAACAGGCAGTAGACCAGTAGTCTGGCTAGAGAACTATAAACAGGGAGTAGACCAATAGTCTCGCTGGTGGACTATAAACAGGGAGTGAAACAGTAGTCTGAATTGGGAACTATTATAAACAGGAAGTAGATCAATAGTCTGGCTGGTGTACTATAAACAGGGAGTAAAACAGTAGTCTGGATTGGGGACTATTGTAAACAGGGAGTAGACCAGCAGCCTGGCTGGGGTACAACATACAGGATAGACCTCAAAGAAGAGTACGAATTTTCCACCCCACTTGCTTCCATTTTCTTTTGAGGTATGGTGAACACAAAAAATCTGACAGAACGAAAACACTGCAAATCTCGCCATATTTTTCACATCCATGTTTTTTAACGGACACTCAGTTAACCATTAAGGGTGTAATACAGACTTTATGGAGAAAGCTGCATTTCAGGAGCTTCTTAGATACATGAATACAGGGTGTTGCTGAAAAGATAGTGAAACTTGAAACCACGTATAATAGAGCTAAAAGGAAGGTCTCTTTGCTCCATACACATGGATGCGGATTGAACCATAACAGAGCTAGAACCATCTAAAGTTGCCACCAAAATATCGAGAAACCTCGTTCAAAACCGAATTTTTATCTAATTTACTGGATTTTTGGCATGTAGTATTCGATTTACTTCTCACTTTCCTGTTTATACTGATTAAAATAGAGAGGTCAGTTGATGGCATGGATATTCAGAACTATTACCTGCTGATGAGAGCAAATAAGCTCGAAACAGCTGTCCAGGTATGTTCTGATATTCATATAGGTACATCGAATACAACTTTTCACTTTTCTGTTTATACTGATTGTTATTCGACCCTATTTCGGTTAGGGTCCATTTCTGCAGCCATATCTAGAGAGCAAGGGAACCTTTATTTTAGCTCATGTTTACGTGGTTTAAACGATATGTTTTCAGGGACAACCCTGTATACATTATTTTAAGTATCAAGTTTATGTGTATATTACAAACTTAAAAACGTATATATGTTTAATACATCTAGTACATTTACAATGTTGAATACCTCCATCACTTTTAGACGTGTTTCCTGTCTTTTTAGCCGTGTGTTGTGGATTGTGTTTTGTGTCGGATTTTCAGCTTTCACTTGACTAGTGCAGAAGTGGGTATTTACGTTCTCTTTTTGCATTGTTTCTTGCAAAATAAATACTAAAATAAAATATTTTACAAGTAGAGAGTTGGAAATATTTTTTTTTTTTTTTTTTTACAACACATTAAAAAACTTCTCCAAGGACATCTTTCCGAGGCAGTGTACTCAGCACTGAGGCAACGTTACCTCTTACACTGTGTATTTCTTGTTGGACAAAAACATTTTCCATATTTTTTCTAATTGAGGAAATCACACAAAAATTATTATTATTATTATAGTATGCATTATTAGGAGGACAAAGTACAATGTTAACAGTATAAAATTAAGAAGAAACAAACAAATGACAAAATAAATAAGTAAAAAAGAAAATAACACTAAAGTCCTACCTAAAGGGCGGGGTTATTATTATTATTTTTTTTTTTTTGTCTTCCTTTATATGTATTGATCCTCATTCCTTCTCGTCTCAAAAATATTTAGCCTTGATGGACACGTCATTATTCCTCTAAATCCAAAATAATGAATTTTGAAAAAATCATTGAAAAATAGTTTTTTCTACACCCTGTATGGGAAAGGTCGACAATGAGAAGTACTTCATTCAATTTTGAAAATTGGCTTTCATGTCTTTGCTATTGGAGAAATGTAAAAAATATTTTTGTCCAACAAGAAATACACACCTTATACGAGATTTAAAGGTGGTGGTGCTGGCGAAATGGACCCGAGAAAAAAACCTATGCGTTTCGCTAAATTTGTCACTCACTGTATTATGTATTTGAAGAAAGACGAAAACACGAAGAAGTGGAAATATAATACTGTGACCAAAGTGGTGTACAGATATCTGTTGAATACCTATCTAGATGATATTCGAGCTTTGATAATTATGTAGAGCAGTAAATCATTTTGCTAACTTAACTTTCAAAAAAATCAAAAGTTTCTTTCCAAAGTCAAGTTGAAAACTGGGTTATAAATTTATGAAGGTGAGTCCTCACATAATTATCTCTATCTCATAGAGGTACCGTGATAAAACAGCACTCGAGGAGATAAATCAAATGATTTAAAAAAGTATTATTATAGTCTTTGTTCATTAATTTTATTTGGAGTTGTCTGCTATTCGAAGATATCCGCTATTCGGAGGTATCCCCTATTTGAAAGTATCCGCTTTTTAGAGGTATCCGCTATTTGGAAGTATTCGCTATTTGGAAGTATCCGCTATTTGGAAGTATCCGCTTTTTAGAAGTATCCGCTATTTGGAGGCATCCGCTATTTGGAGGTACCCACTATTTGGAGGTTTCCACTATTTGGAAGTATCCGCTATTTGGAAGTATCCACTATTTGGAGGCATCCGCTATTTGGAGGTATCCACTATTTGGAAGTGTCCGTTCAGGGAGTTCTCACTATATCTATTTATATGTATGTTTGAATATCGAGGGGAAAAAATAGTTCTTCCAAGGACCGTTCCTATTTTTTTTTTTTTTTTTCATGCAGTGTTTCGTAGAATCTCTTTTTCTATTCAATCTGGATTTGTAATGCGGGAATATCTACTCTTTCTCCATGCGAGTAGGATTCATAGGGTGAAGGCAAAGTTGGGTGTCTTCAGAGGAATCTCTTTTTCTATTCAATCTGGATTTGTAATGCGGGAATATCTACTCTTTCTCCATGCGAGTAGGATTCATAGGGTGAAGGCAAAGTTGGGTATCTTGAGATTCAATATTCAAAGGTTATTGCTTATTATATTCATTACTAATTAGATAAATTTGTAAGTATTAAAAAGAGTAAATAGGTTAACATGAAGAGAGAAAAAAAAGATGAAGTTGTATATAGTTAAAATTTATTCATAAAATAATACGGCACTGGTGGAAACCGTATTAAAAAACTGTATTTTACCGACCTCAGCAGCTTAATCGATACTGGCGGACTTGTAACCTGGAAGGGTGGTTCGAGTCTCAAGTGAAGCAAAAACTTAGTAAAGCAAGTTTGAGTAATTATGATTAGCACAAGGAGTTGTGTGGAACAGATTGCCTTAGGCAATAACCCCGCCCTTTAGTTAGGACATTTTAATATAATTTATTATTCATCTTTTTTTCTTGTTTATATGTTTGTATTTATTTTATGTCTTATATTAATTCGTAATTATTAGTTATTGAGCACAGATTTATGGGACGCACTTTATTTTACATTTTAATCGAATAAAGTAAGAATTTACTTCAATTGCAAAGGTAAAGTGTAGCTTAGTCAATGTTTTGCGGGACTTTCTAATTTCCTGAATCAGGAAAAATCAGCGCAAATTCGCTTGTTATAGTATTTACACTACTTGTATGTACAGGCGCACAGCTCAGTGGTTAAGCACTCGCTTGCCATGCGGAAGGTTCCGGGTTCGAACACCCGCGCCGACAAAAATTTGAATTCAAAATTTGGTTACAGTTGTTTAGGAATACCTTCCGGTGCGCTCGTGTTGACCCAGCACCTAAATGGGAAGTATTGTGTCACTTCTCGCCCATCAGAGGGGAGGCATACTATGGGATGGGCAGGCTACAACACAGACCACAAACGTCTACAGTAGCTCCTGTTTCATGGCAACGAAATAAAAAATTCTGTGAAAGACTCATTTTTTTTTTTATTTTTTTTTTTTTTAATGAGTGTTTCACAGTGTTTTTTGAAATGAGTGTTTTGAAAAATGAGTGTTTTTTTAATAAAAAAAAAATGTATGGATGGCCCATGACCAGAAATACAAAAAACTTGATAGGAGTTACCGCTCTCCCTTCCGCCCAGAAAAAGCATTTTGTGCTAGGGAAAATCAGTGCGACTTCGGTTGTTACACCTAGGGCGGAAGTAATAGACAACACTAATAATTAATAGACAAAAACGTCTATTAATTCCGCCCCTAGTATCTTTAGGTAGACTCATATTTTGTGCACACACGGTAGATCATTTCTGGTTTTTTTCTATTTATATAAAATGAAAATTTCATTAAAAAGCTCAAAAGGAGTGTGTGAGTCTGCATCTCTCGTTCCTGTTTACATTTTTCGGTGCACAATAACAGGAGAATATACGGGGTGAACCAATGATATAAATATGTATATATTTTTAAAAGATGAGTGTTTCAAAGCCGTTTTTATTTCGTAGCCATGAAACAGGGGCTATTGTAGACGCTTGTGGTCTGTGTTGTAGCCTACCCATCCCGTAGTATGCCTCCCCTATGATGGGAGAGAAGTGACACAATACTTCCCGATTAGGTGCTGGGTCAACACGAACGCATCGCAAGGTATCCCTTACAAACTATTGACCTGACTAGCGCCTTAACTACTACCTGGATTACCAGACTGGCGCCTTAAACACTTGACCACTAATGTTTACTCCCATAATTAATTATTTTTTTGGTCACCCTAAACATGAAAGTATTTTAAAAATGTATGTTTTTTTTCTCTTATTTTCTGCAAAAACCTCCCTGTAACTAACTCAATACTTTGGGGAGTGTTTACATCGAATATTTCAGTTGTAGAGGGTAGTGAGTTGGAATGAGAAGGCACTGTTTAGATTGATTTAGAAATATATTTGTATACAGATTTTAGTTTCAGATTAAGATTAAATGATAACAATTTGGTTTGGGTACTTATTACAATGTAGATAAATGTGAAAGTGAGAAGTTCATTTAACAAACATGCAAAGATAATAGTACTGCACTTAGTATGACACGGCGATCACGGCGCACGCTACACACTCCCCTGCCAGTGATGTAATCACGATTCATCGGTGTGGGGATTAGTTCTGGAATCTCTTGGGGAAGTGGACTCTGCGGCCGGATCGTGTCGTTATACTGGTTGGTTGAAGCGGGGGGCTGCGGCTGGTGCAATCTGCCTGGTGCTGTGGTGGGTCGGCAGTGTCGGTCATGGTGTAGGCTGGCTTCAGTCGATCAATGGTGACTGTGGTGTATTTTCCATTGATGTCAATCACGAACGTTCGGGAACTTCTCCTGACGACTGGGTAAGGTCCGTCGTATGGCATCTGGAGGCAGCGTTTGGAAAACTCTCGGCGGATGAAAACTTGGTCTGCGGTGTAGAGGTCCTTGAATATGAAGTGGGACTTGTCACCGTGCTGTGTTCCGCTGACTGGTTGGAGCTGGCGCATGTGGCTGCGAAGATCTTTTACGAACTCTGTTGTGGGGTCTGGATCATCTGTCTTGGATGTGAGGAACTCGCCGGGAAGTCTGAGTGGTTCACCGTAGACGAGTTCTGCGCTGGATGCCTTGAGATCGTCTCGCCATGCTGCTCGGATTCCAAGTAGGACAGTAGGGAGGATGTCTGTCCAGCGGTCGTTGTGGTGGCATTTGATTGCGGCCTTAAGCTGTCTGTGGAGTCGCTCGACCATTCCATTGGCTGCAGGATGATATGCCGTGGTGCGGAGGTGCTGTGAGCCGGTGAGTGTGCTGAGCTCTTTGAACAGGTTGGACTCGAACTGTCTGCCTTGGTCGGTGGTGATGCGGAGTGGAGTGCCGAACCGTGCGATCCAGTGAGTGTAGAATGCCTTGGCGACGGTGGAGGCTTCTTGGTCTGGGAGCGGGATCACTTCTGGCCATCGTGTGAAGCGATCAACCATAGTGAGACAGTACCGGAATCCGTCTGAGTGTGGCATGATGATGAGGTCCATGTGCACATGTTCGAATCTCTGCGTTGGTGGAGAGAAGGAACCGAGTGGGGCCTTGACGTGGCGAGTGACCTTGGATCGTTGGCAATCAGTGCAGGCTTGGGTCCAGCTGCGGCAGTCCTTGGAAATGAAGGGCCAAACGAATCTCTGCTGTGCGAGTTTGACTGTAGTGTTAGTGCCGGGGTGCGATAGCTGGTGTACCATGTTGAACACAGTGCGTCGGAAAGGTCGGGTGATGTAGGGCCTTGCAGTCGGTGTGGACACATCACAGTAGAGCTTGACACCGGAACCGGGGATCTCTAGTAGTTTGAGTTGAAGTGTGGAGTCGGTTCTTTTGAGTGCTGCTTGTAGTTCGACATCAGTTTTCTGTGAGGCTGCTAGGGACTTGTAGTCGAGAGTCGCATGGATGAGCTCTATCCTTGACAGGGCATCAGCTACGACGTTTTGATCGCCTGGAACGTACTGGATGTCGGTGGTGTACTGTGAGATAAGGTCTAGGTGGCGGAACTGGCGAGGCGAGCATTTGTCTGGCTTTTGGCAGAAAGCGAAGGTGAGCGGCTTGTGGTCCGTGAAGATGGTGAATTGGCGTCCTTCTACCATGTGTCGGAAGTTTTTGACAGCAAGATAGATGGCGAGGAGCTCACGGTCATAGGCACCGTACTTCTGCTCGGCACTGGAAAGTTTCTTGGAGAAGAAACCGAGTGGCTGCCATTCACTGTTGACCAGTTGTTGAAGTGTTGCGCCTACTGCGGTGTCAGAGGCGTCCGTGACAAGCGAGAGTGGGGCATTATCGAGAGGGTGAGCGAGGAGGGTGGCTGCTGCGAGTCGCTCTTTGCACTGATCGAATGATTTGATTGCTTCGGGCGTCCATTGAATCTCTGCCTTGCCTTTGATGTTGTCAGTCAGGAGATCGTTGACTGGTGCGAAGGTGTGGGATGCTCTGGGTATGAAGCGGCGGTAGAAGTTGAGCATCCCCATGAATTGTCGTACACCTTTGGCTGTAGTTGGTCGCGGGAACTGCAGGATATCCTTGACTCTGTCGGGAAGCGGGCTTGTCCCATCCTTGGAAATGAAGTATCCTAGGAATCGGACTTGTTGCTGGCCAAACACACATTTGCTGGGATTCAGGACAAGAGAGTGGTCTTGGAATCGCTTGAAGATGATTGAGAGGTGTGCCAGGTGTTCTTCCTCTGAGTTGGAAGCTACGAGGACATCGTCGATGTAGGGGAAACAGAAGTCTAAGCCTCGAAGAACTTCATCCATGAAGCGTTGGAATGTCTGGGCTGCGTTGCATAGGCCAAATGACATGTAGGGGAACTCAAACAGGCCAAATGGAGTGGTGATTGCAGTCTTGCAGATGTCTTCCTCGGCTACTGGGATCTGATTGTAGGCTCGGACGAGGTCTAGTGTGGTGAAGATTGTTTTGCCTTGGAGAATGTGGGCGAAGTCTTGTATATGTCTCACCGGATACTGATCTGGAATGGTGCGGGCATTGAGTCCTCGATAGTCTCCGCAGGGTCGCCAGGTGTCGGCTTGCGGCTTCTCGACCATGTGGAGGGGTGCAGACCATGGACTGTTGGAAGGTCGAGCAATGCCTAGTTGTAACATTGCGTCGAACTCCTTCTTGGCGGCCTTGAGCTTGGCTGGTGCGAGACGCCTTGGTTTGCTGGCAACTGGAGGACCGGGAGTTGTCTCAATGAAGTGCTTAGTGTTGTGACGGATGATGCCTGGAGTACCATCGGGGCGTGTGATGTCCTTGAACTGCTGGAGGAGCTGGTGGTACGGAGAGGCTTCGGAGACTGTCTTGACTGACGGGATATTGGATTCAGCAACATGTCCTTGGGCAGTGAGGTGAGTGGTCCCATCAAGTAGTCTGTGGTTCCGTAGGTCCACTAGCAAATTAAAATGGTGGAGGAAATCTGCGCCGATGATTGGCTTTGAAACATCTGCTACTACGAACCGCCAGGTGAAGTCGCGCCGGAGTCCAAAGTTCAGTGACAAGGTGATGGTGCCGTAGGTGTTGATGTCCGTGGAATTGGCTGCGGACAGGATGTAGTCGGTCTTCTCACGTCTACCAGGTGCTGCAGAACGTGGGAAAACGCATAAGTCGGCGCCAGTGTCAATGAGGAACTGCAACTTGGTTGAATGCTCTGTGACGAAGAGACGGCGGGGCGTAGGACTCGACTGAGAAGCCGTCATGATCAGCGGTCCGTGGCGTTTCCCTGAAACTTGCATGGCTGCTCACATTTCTTTGCTTGGGGTCCGAAGCGCCAGTGGTACCAGCAAATGTCTGTGTGTGGCCTGGAACTGCTGCGGCCTCGGAACTGGGAACGGCTCTGGTATCTGTCACGGGCTGGGGATTGACTTCTGCTCTGATGGTTAAATCGTAGTGATGCAACTTCTTGACGGAGACTGGCAATTTCTTGACTGAAGATGGCGGCAAGTTGGTTGAATTTGAGGGTAAGTATGTCATCAGCCCTTGGTATTGAAGTTTCTGAGACTTGGGGCACGAGTGGGCGAGTAGCTTCTGCGATGTTGTCCTTAGGCATGGTTGAAGCTTGGTAAGGGCCAGGAACTGCTTGGCTAGGGCTGGGAGCTGCTGGAGGTTGGCTGGTTGCTGGGGTTGTTGTTCAGGTCGGGGTCACCACTTTGTAGAGGGTAGTGAGTTGGAATGAGAAGGCACTGTTTAGATTGATTTAGAAATATATTTGTATACAGATTTTAGTTTCAGATTAAGATTAAATGATAACAATTTGGTTTGGGTACTTATTACAATGTAGATAAATGTGAAAGTGAGAAGTTCATTTAACAAACATGCAAAGATAATAGTACTGCACTTAATATGACACGGCGATCACGGCGCACGCTACACAGTGTTTATATCAGAATCTACATGGGTATGTGTAGATGTAGTATCGAATTCATGATAGAAATTTATAAAAGCACCAGTTTGATTCCTAAAAGTGCGTCCACAGTATGTCCGATTGTGTCGATCGACAGCTGTTGATTGACATAATATGGACGCACCTTAATAGATCTTCGTCTAATTACATGCATATTATATTTTATTAATGCCTATTCGTGCGCTCATTTAACTCACTACTAAGTAAAATACAAATTTATTATTATTGTATAAGGATAGGAATATCTTCTAAAGACACCCAGCCACCTCACTCTCTGGGGTGTGGGATTTTTACCCACTGAAAACCTATCCTCAGAAGACGTAGGAGATCCCGGAATCGTGTGATACATTACTTCGGGAATACATTATACTTTATTATTAATTGATTTTACGTCGTATAAGGACAATTACAAGATCAAAGTATCTATTACGATACCTTTCTTTTGGGTTGGACAGAAGTCCCAATTTTCCATTGAAAAAAAAAAATACACGTAATTTTACGACCACAGTACTGCTGACCAGCTTCATTTGTTTCTCTCTCGTTCTCTATCTAGCACTTCACTCCAACAACTTATATAAAGCACGAGTCTCTAGCACTTTTCAAAATTGGATATAAGGTATCGTTGCTGGTTTTCCAGTGTGGTGAAATTTTGCGACACAGATCGTGAGATATCTGGGTCACTCCTGCAGTATCGAGTGACATAGTTCTAGATAGAATCTATTGCTATTCTATTAGAATCTATTGCAATTCTATTTTGCCATTCAATAAGCGTAATGCTTCGTGAATGAGATTAGACAGCTATATTTCCGTAATAAGATAGAACAACTCTCAAACCTTTCTCTTGTGTCTCTTTTCTCTCTCACTCTCTCTTCGTTCTATATCATTCTCTCTCTTCTCTCACACTCTCTGTCTCTCTTTTTTCTTTCACTCTATCGCTCTCTTTTACCCTACCCTCTTTTATTCATCCTTCTATTCCTTTTTCTGTCATCCTATTTTACTTTTTCTCCCTCTCTTCTCTTCTGTAAAGTTGCAGTACGTCGCAGTACAGATTGTATGACGTGAACAATTAACAAGTAAAACGTCATAATATAAATAGGTACTATGCACATGAAAAGAGTTACAAACATATTAACAATTAACTTCATAACATAATACATAGGCACATGTGTACATTTACAGACATATTAACAATACGTCATAACCTATGATAGGCACATGTACACAGTTACAGACATATTAACAATACGTCATAACCTATGATAGGCACATGTACACAGTTACAGACATATTAACAATACGTCATAACCTATGATAAGCACATGTGTACAGTTACAAACATATTAACAATACTTCATAACCTATGATAGGCACATGTGCACAGTTACAGACATATTAACAATACGTCATAACCTATGATAGGCACATGTGCACAGTTACAGACATATTAACAATACGTCAGAACCTATGATAGGCACATGTGCACAGTTACAGACATATTAACAATACGTCAGAACCTATGATAAGCACATGTGTACATTTACAGACATATTAACAATACGTCAGAACCTATGATAAGCACATGTGTACATTTACAGACATATTAACAATACGTCAGAACCTATGATAAGCACATGTGTACATTTACAGACATATTAACAATACGTCATAACCTATGATAGGCACATGTGCACAGTTACAGACATATTAACAATACTTCATAACCTATGATAGGCACATGTGTACAGTTACAAACATATTAACAATACTTCATAACCTATGATAGGCACATGTGCACAGTTACAGACATATTAACAATACGTCAGAACCTATGATAAGCACATGTGTACATTTACAGACATATTAACAATACGTCATAACCTATGATAGGCACATGTGCACAGTTACAGACATATTAACAATACGTCAGAACCTATGATAAGCACATGTGTACATTTACAGACATATTAACAATACGTCATAACCTATGATAGGCACATGTGCACAGTTACAGACATATTAACAATACTTCATAACCTATGATAGGCACATGTGTACAGTTACAAACATATTAACAATACTTCATAACCTATGATAGGCACATGTGCACAGTTACAGACATATTAACAATGCAACGTCATAACGTATGCTAATTCACATGTGCACAATTACAAATATATTAACAAGTATAACAGCATACGAATACTTACACTGCAGTTGCAAACGTATACAAATTTAATTCTCTTTGTAATTATGTCTCCTTAGGCTTCGTTGCAGAACACCTCAGATACAATCACGCTCCTATTATCTTTTATCCATAAGCCTGAGATATAAGTACAATACATGCTTGTTATGATAGAACGTATGTACATGTATTTATTAGAATTAGATACGTGTGTGTATAATGTATATGAACAGTGAAGAGAATGTATTTAATAGAATTATTTGAGTGTGATAATTTGATAATAATTATCACAAGAAACTCGCCTTTTTTACCATACGTAGGACTAGCTAGGACTTTACCATACCTAGGACTAGCTAGGAATTTACCATACCTAGGACTAGCTAGGACTACACCATACCTAGGACTAGCTAGGACTGTGTTGTGTCCTGCCCATCCCGTAGTATGCCTCCCCTCTGACACAATACTTCACATTAAGGTGCTGGGTCAACACGAGCGCACCGGAAGGTATACCTTACAAACAACTGTAACCAAATTAAGAATACAATTTTTTGTCGGTATGGGGGATCGAACCCGGGACTTTCCGCATGGCAAGCGAGTGCTTAACCACTGAGCTAATCGCGCGCTATATTAAAAACCCATTTTCTTTTCCAGGACGCCTCACAATCGCTTTCGTTACTCACGTGGGTTTTGGGTTGAAGATTTTCGAAGATCCTTCATACCAAGATAAGAAGAACACTACATAAATAAGTATACTGAAGTACATGCGGCACTGCTGATGTAAGCATATAGATCTTGGTCTATAATGTCCCCAGGCCATGAACATTGCTGACCCACTAGGCAGACATATCCTATGGACATTGGAACACATACGACATTGCTGATGTAAGCATACAGACATCAGTCTTGGTCTGTAATGTCCCCAGGCCATGAACATTGCTGACCCACTAGGCAGACATATCCTATGGACATTGGAACACATACGACATTGCTGATGTAAGCATACAGACATCAGTCTTGGTCTGTAATGTCCCCAGGCCATGAACATTGCTGACCCACTAGGCAGACTTATCCTATGGACATTGGAATTGTTCCATGACCTTGTGGAGACCTTTGTAGCAAGTGAGTAGAACAGAAGTTTTCAAGAAGTAAATAAATAAAAATAAATGTTTTTTTTTTTCATTAAAACTGTTCACTTTAATAGTAGTAGTAGCATCTTAGAATAGTATTTAAAATAATATAATTGTATCACGATGTTTTTCTCTTATGTAAACTATCCTTAATTTGCGAATAATAAATATCTAATTATAGGCAAATAAATAAAATTATATCACAATATTTTTTTTTTTTAAGTAGTTGTGACCCGGAACCGTTTTTGCATTACTTCAGGGTACTTTACCTTTACATCCATGCCATTCCGGAAACGAAAAATGTCGGTCAGAATTTTCCGTTCCGGCCGGGATTCGAACCCGCAACCTCCGGGTCAGCAACTAATGCTCTTAACCACTGAGCCACGGAGGTCGGCATATCACAATATTATGCATAGCGTAGAATTATACGACTTTTCCGTATCTATTTTATTTGCCAGTGATTCTTCTAAAAATGTCATATCAGCCTAGCAGTCTTAGCATGCTCGGCTTGCACTCCACAGTAAATCGAAGTATAGAGAAAGTTAAAAGAAAAAGTTATCATATTTGTGTTAACCAATGTGGTCATACATGTATATTATCACAACTACTCAAACTCGCTTTCCTTTTCCCTCCCTAAGGGATGACCCAAATGCAATACTCGTAATCCCCACTTTTGTATAACCTCAAAAACCTAAACACAGACAACAAAATATAATAATATCGAAACTACGCGAATGACTCAATAGTTAAAGCGGTAAATAAAAAAAACTCGCTTTACTAAATCTACGTTAGTACCGGGACTTCAAACACCGACCTTCAGATTACAAGTCCGACGCCTTATCGGTCAAGAGATAAAGGGTTGGGTGGAAGATATTGCCACAGGCAATAACCCCACCCTTTAGGTAGGACATTAGCTTCATTCTTTTTTTTTTTTCTTCTTGTTTCTTTGTTCAATTTATTTATTTTTCTTTATAATTTCATTGTCTTTTACTGTATATATCTTTGTCTTACATAATAAAACATACTATAATAATAATAATACTGAGGTCGGTATATAGAGAAAAGTAAATAGAAAGAGATAAATAGAGGAAGAAACGGAAAGAGGAGGAGAAGGAGAGAGAGAGACAGAATAGAAAGAGTGGTATATAGAGGAAAAAGAGTACTCAAATGGAAAAGTAATTTCTGAAGATAAATTCGCTGTCGAAGAAACTAAACAGAAACACAGCGAGTGTAAGGAAGATGACAGCGAGTTCAAAGAAAGCGGAGGGAATGAAAAGAAAGCTAACAGGAATATGGAACTTGGAGAACAGACGAGAAGGGGGAACAGTGAAAAACATTGCAGTGCCGAAGCGTAATTCATCCCCTAAAAATATATTTCATCCCAGAATCACCATTGATTTCATGTCCATACATGAAAGGAGCCTAGACATTGGATCTGGGCGTTCATATAATGCTCTCACCACCGTGATTTAGGTATCTGTTCCTATCTCACGGGAAATACAAGATGAATTCTGGGATATAAAAAAAATCCCAGAATTCATCTCATTCATCCCGAATATCATTCATCCCGTAATTCATCCCTGAACAGTGAACATCCAATAAAAATACTTTTAAGGGCCACATTATGAAACAGGATTAGATTTACTAATCCTACACTTTCCCTTAATACGCCCTCTGGTGGTATTTTTTACCAATCATCAAAGCGCATTTTTTACAACTGTTAAGTGATAATTAGTAGCTTTAATTTTTTTTTTTTTTTTTTTAAGAGGAATGTTTTATTTATTTTTTATTAAATATAAAAAACTTGTCCCAGGGACCGTCCTTCTGGAAGGGAACCGAGGATGCAAGAAGCATTTCCTCTTTGAATGGCCAGACCAATTTTTTGGTAAAGAAAATGATTGGAACGCGGATCACCCGTAATTCCAATCAATTTCTTTCCCAAATGGTCTAACCATTTTTTAGATTCCACGCTCCAAGCACCCATGGTTTCCACAGCAACAGGTTGGAATATGTAGCCTAAATTATGCGGATATCCGAATGGCACGCGGATATTCGAACCCACTAAAACCCTTCCTCTTGCACCTCACATTTATGACCCCGGAACCGTGTAACATTACTTAAACTTGTATTTGTATTTTTTTATTATTTTTTTTATTAAAT
>CM044961.1:28504844-28549449 GCA_024516035.1 Bactericera cockerelli | reverse complement strand
TGGTAGCTCCCCAACTCGTCCGTCTACTGTAGTTACCCCTTCTACCGTTATCTCCTTAACTTCTACATTGATAGGTAGGTCCTTAACTTCTTCAACTATTGCATTTACTGCTTTAGAATTAATTTCCTTCGATTCTATTATGATAGGTAGTTCCTGAACTCCCTCGTCGATTGCAGTTTCTCTGGGAACAGTAATCTCTATATTTTCTATTTGTACTGGTAGCTCGCCAACTCGTCCGTCTACTGTAGTTACCTCTTCTACCGTTATCTTCTTAAATTCTACATTGATAGGTAGCTCCTTAAGTTTTTCATTTTTTATTGTTTCCGCTTCCTTATATTCTTTTTTTATTTGTAGCTCTTGAACTCTTTTGTCAATTGTAGTTTCAGTGGAAACAGTGATCTCTTTATTTTCTATTTTGATAGGTAGCTCCTTAACTCCTATGTTTACTGTAGATATAACTGCATCAGTAACCTCATTGTCTATAATTTTGTTATGTAGCTCTTTAACTTCTTCTTCCACATTAAAATTGGTTTTAATTTGTATGATTTTATAATCGTTTCTAATACTTGAATCAAAACCTTGTACTTCAGGATTTAAAGATTTGTGAATCCCTTGATTTTCGATTAAAACATACATGTTTTCAAGTGATTCAAAGTCTGTTGAAGAAGAATATGACAGCTTTAAGTCCTGTGAATTATCATTTATATACGTGTCATGGTAATTTTGGATAGTTATTACTTCACTTGTGTCTACAACGTAGGGTATCCTACATTCCGTATACCCAAGATTTGTTATAGTTTTATTACACTTTTGATTTGGTTCAGGTTTTATTTCATGGGGTAAGTGAATATCTGGAGTTACATTGCTAGTGTTGTTCCTTTCTGGTGAACAATTTGACTGAACTGTTGAAATCATTTCTTGTGTGACCTTAGAATTTTCTGAAATTAACACAAGAAAATGTATATTTTTACTAACTTTTTTTAATTTAAAACATAGTTGTTTACCTAACAAAAATGACCTTTCAGTATACAATAAATTTATACATTTAAGTAAGAGCAGCAATTCCAATTCTTTAGTCGGGTACTCTTGGATGTAAACCTATTTTTCCTTAACCATTATTCATATTGTGGGTAAAACGAATTCCTTGTTTAGATATCGAAGGATGACACCTGTTCTCGTTCTGTCATTGAAGTTAAGCAAAGTCCAGCGAGGTTATGATTTGGATGGGCAACCGTTCAAATTCAAACCCTTGTGATGTTTGTGTCCCACTCAGACTGGGTAAAATTAATTTGAGTAGCTAGTTTGTGAGTTTCCAGCAAATGGTGGGAAAACCCCCGTTGTGATATGACCAAAGCGACGTCAAAAGAAATTAGAATTATGTATTATAAAATATTTGTAAAGCTACTTACTTACTTATTAAGTCTTTCTCAGCCATCGTTGAAACATCTTTTGTTCTGTCCTCCTCGTTGTTGATAGATTTCTGAGATTTTGGAGCTGGTTTCTCGTATTTTCCAATGAGCTGATTTACCAAGCCTCGCGGTATTTCAGACTCGGTCGGGCTTAATTTAGATTCAAATACTTCAATATTTTGAAATATTTCATGGGTTTGTTTGGGGACAGTATTTTTCACTTTATCATTTACTGTGGTATTTTTAAGATGACAACTAAAAGGTTGATTATTGAATATTGTAATTTTCGTTTGAATTGGTTCTATGATTTCTAGTGAGTCGGTTTTGACAATATTTGTCATTTGTTTATTATTTTTCAATGTATGTTTCTGATTTTTCAATAACCCTTTTTCTAGGGTTTGTTCGTTATCATTCTCATTTGGTTCAATTGTAGAGTCTCTTTTATTTACTTTCAAACTTGTGTTACTCTCTTGCAAGGTAAACTGATTATGTGAAGCATTTCTCTTAGTAATATTTTCTAATTCTAATTTATATTTTTTACTATCAAATACGGAACCTACTAGTTTTTGTTCACTTTTTTCTTCAATTTGTTTATCTTTATGGTCTCTTTTATTTACTTTAAGCTCCGTAAGATTTTCTTCTTCCAATTTATGCTTTTTATCATGAAATGCCAGATGCAGTTCCTTATATTTGTTTTCATCTTTAATTTTGTCACAGTTTTCATTGATCAACAAATTATCCTCCTGAGTAATATTATTTTCTAAAACATTTTCTCCTAAAATTTCTTCCTTTTTTATTTCGTAATTATTTATCTCTTGTTCTTTATATGGAATTTTTATTTCTATCAATTTTCCTTCGTCTTGAATTTGCTCATCTTGCATGGTAGTATTGTCCTCTGTTCTTGTATCCTCTGTTTGAGTAGAAATTGTTTCTACACAAGAACATTTGCATAATTCAATTTTCATTTGAATCGTATTACCCATGTTTTCTTTTGGACAGTCAACTGTTAAAAACTTTCCCGAGTACAAATCATTTTTATTTATCTTTATACTTAACTGTTTATACTGATTGATCTCTAAACCAACAGATTCCTTCAAATCGAGTAGCTCATTGGAAAGACTTGTTTCTTTTGATTGAATTATCTCATTGGAAAGCCTTGTTTCTTTTGATTGAACATGATCAGTTTCTTCTTCGTTTTTATCATGAACAATCGCCACGTCATTATTTTCGTCTGAAACTGAACAAACTGTTTCTCTGAAGAAGCCTTCCTTTTGTTCTAGATTTTTAATATTCTTTTCACATTCCACCTTCGCACATTTATTCTGCAGCTCATTCTCTTCCATTGTAATCTCATACTTTTCTTTTCTCTGCTGAGAATTATGCAGGTCTCTGACATTAGTAATTTGTGAATAATTCAAACCATTATCACAATCAATATTATCCTCAGAATTGAGAGCGTAGAATCTGAAATAATCTTCTTTCCTTTCATTCTTATCTTCATTATCATAAATTTTTAAATTGTTTTTATTCAAATTAGCAGTACAATGAAAATTAGTTTCTTTGATATGTAAATTTGTTTGTCGTTGTTCTACTTTTTCTTTTTCAGAAAACTTTTTACTCTGAATACAGTAATTGTCTCTTACATTTTCTTCTCTTTCTGCGTCAGGCATTTTCTCTTTGTAGCTTTGACTATTCTCGAGTGCCATATTATTATTCAACTTCTCTGTATCTTCAGATCCTAATTTAAGTGGTTTCAGTTCTGATTGGCTCTCATTAAAAATAAGTTCTTTAGAAATATCCAGACTTTGTGTTTTACCGTGCACTAAATGTTCTCCGCTGTTTTTACGCTCATTTTTATCTTCTTGATAGTTTTCATCATTTATCTCCGTTTGTTTAATGAGGGAATTTCGGATGTCGACAGTACAAGTTTGAGGGATATCAGGTTCAGAAAATTGATTTTGAGATTCCAAAAGGACTTCGTGATCTGAAAATTCAACACTGATTGTGAGACTTTTGTGGAAAGTCAGTTGAGAGTTTTGTTGTATTGTTTTAACTGGAACTATTTTGTAACTAATTTCGCTCGTTTCATGTTCAGATTCAATCGGTAGCTCAATGGTAGAGGGTGATAGCTTGATTTCGGTAAATGACGAGCCCATAGTATTTGATGCTTGTAATCGTTCTTTCGTCGTACTTTCTGAGCTGCTGGATTTTTGCTGATCGTAGCGTTTCTTTGAGTTCCCTCTTTTTTGAAATTTTTCTCTTGCTTGTTTCGCTCTTAAAATGTCAGAACTCTGGGCTACAGTAGAGCTGCAAGTACTATCTTCCTGATGTTCTAGGACTCGATCCTCAATTGTTTGAATTTCGCACTGGTACTTCTTCACCAATTCTGGTATAAATTCACATTTTCCTTTATCATAATTGTCTCCTTCCAACTCATTTTTCTCATCTTGTTGCAACTCAATATCAATCTCTTCAATATTGTCACTTATCAGTTTGGCAATAGAGTCAAACTTTCTGCTCAATTGAGCGTGCATGAGTGTAAAGTATTCACTGATCAGCGAAATTTGATCAGCGTTGAATTTTTTCTCGTCACATTTTTGCTTCCTCAGAGACTGAATATCTTTGTCGTATTTTTCAATTAACTCCAATTTATTTCTAACATCACCTAAGATGTCTAGAAGTTCATTTGTGTTTAATGTTTTTACAACGAAATCGAGTTTTGTAACTATTTGAAACAGATCTTGGTTGTTGAGAATGAGCTTACTGTATCGTTTCATGTTTGAATTGGAGTATGTTAAATTCCTTCTCCTGTGTCTTCCTTTTCGTTGGCTACTCTGTTGAAGATCAAACGATTCAAACAATGTTAGAATTGGATTGATGTTCTTGTTCTTTAAAGTCTCATCACTTTTCTCAGTTGCATTTGACTCTGTGGACTCGTATTCGTAGAATTTCGAGACAGATCTCTGAAGAATTTTCCTATCTTGCGCATCAATACACTCTTCTTTGCCAGTCTTAATCAAACAGTCCTCTTCTTTTAACGTTTTGCTCTCCCGGGAGTTACCATTACTTGGAACTATTTCAGAGTGTTCAGTCAAAGGTTCTGAGTCATTTTCGAAAGTTTCCTCAAAGAACTTCTGTTTCCTCAGTCGACACAAACTTGGTAATGTACTCATACTCCTTTTGATGGGTTTTCTTTTCCCTGGCAAGTCGATCCACTCGGTTTTATCATCTGAGGTGTGATCCGAGCTGGGCCTACATGTTCTGATCTGAATTTCTTCTGGTTCCTTGGTGTGTTCTATGTTCAAGAGAAATGGCGATCCTGGTATGTTATAGCCATAGTAGGTGACTCTTATTTCATACTTGCCTGGAATGGAAAGAAAAACAAAACTATCAATACTTACTTTACGTGTTCTGTATGTTAACGAGAGTAAGTTACGTCAACATACTCCTACCGTAGGTGTAGGCACAGGGATAATATATGTTGACGTAACTCATGGTGAAGGATTGACAGGGATTCACCTCCTAGACGCCCAGTTACCAAAGTTTGGGCATATTCCGTGTCCGATTCATGTTTGTTTACGAATAATTTTGAACTGAAATTTTGTTCAAATTAAATTATTATTTGAAACAGGACACCAATTCTAATAAACGATAAAGAGAAAAGCTACTCGGCTATTAAAATAGAGAAGTGAAATCTTAAGCCAGAATAAATAATTTCAAAACATCAATAATATTAAACCCTGTTGAATTAATTATGTAGAATTTTGTAACAATAAGCAGAATTTTGTAACCCTATTTTTAAACCACTTGGCCTGCTTCTGGAATACCGGTAGCTGACTTTCTTTAACTTGTTTCTATTGAATTCTATTTTTATTTGTTAAAAAAGCGTTATTTAAACCTCTATTCAACCCTAGAAAGTTGCCAGTCTGGTAATCCAGGTAGCGTAGGGATCCGTTGGTTCGAATCCCACCCAGTGCATGAATTTTTTCCTCATTAATTTGATTTTGTGACCACATAATAATAAGACTCTGAGGGTTAGGTGGTAAAAAATACTTTAACCATTAACCTGGCCTGGATGGCTGTATGGAATGGCCTTGCTTACGAATGCCAAAAAAAAAAACCTCGCTGGTGGTTACCTGCCACTGAAGAGTTTTATTGTTATTATAAGTTTTGCATACCTTCTCTTTTGCACTCGTAGGTGACCTTTACATACTCGCTGTTGCTGCGATACTGAATGACAATGTCGTTGTGCAAGTTCCTCGTGTGGAACAGCTCGGTGTCAATGAGTTGGTTGTTGATGTTGACAAAGTTGTAGGCGGCCCGGGTGTTGATTTCAATGACGATGTTGTTGAGCTCTGCCGCCAGGTCCTTGCAGTAGATGTAGAAGGTGTTCTTCTGTCCCGTCTTACCGTACCTGAAATGGAAAACCTTTTTTTTAAATCTAGTATAATAATAATAATAGTAGTCACTGTGGCAGAGCGAGTTAGCGCGTTAGGCATTGCACACATGGTGACCTGGGTTCGATTCCCAGCGGGGGAGGATTTTTTCTGCTCTGTACTTGGATGTTCGGGGTCCACTCATACCTCGTGAGGAAAAATGAGTAGTTACTTGTATGAGTAACGACCAGTGGCGGCATTACCAGAGTAAAAAGAAATTAATGTAATAGAATAATTCGAAATGTAAAGGAGGCTCTTAGTAAAGCTGCGCTACCCACAAAAATTGTGAAGAGGCCTTGTGCTTCACCACAAAGAAAATCATACATACATACATACCTTTTTTTCTTAATCTAGGGTCGATACTTTCCAAAGTACCTTACTTGATACCAAGTACCAAAATATTTAAATTTTAATTTTATCCATGATGGATTTTTTTTAAATATTAACTGTGGTTTTACGACCCATTCAACAGCTAGTCATCTCGAGACGGAGGTATTCACCCTCGCAGGAAACTCACAAACCTGCTTCCCACATTAACCTCACCCAGCCTGGGTTTAACCGAAATACCAGCAGCACGATGTCTTTCCCTCGCTGGACTTTGCTTAACTTCGGTGATCCTACGAGAACCGGTGCATTCAACGTGCCATCGACGCTGGCATTCTTAAGTTTACTTGAATTAAGTATAATTTGCATTCTGCATTATTATGTGAAGTTTAAAAAATATATACCGAGCAAAAATATTAAGAACATATTATTTTTCAAAACTATAGCAGATGCAGACAAAAGAAAGAAAGAGGAAGCTCCACATAAGTTTACAAAACTTTGAGACAGCTTTCCTTACTTACATACATACATTCATACTATACATAATAATATTATGTTATTTGTTGCCAAATTCATGTTTGTTTTAAATTTAATTTTTATTTTTCGATGTTATTTCGAAACCATTTAAAGAATCAGTTAGGGAAAAAACTTTAGATGCAAACAAACTTGAAATAACCTTGAAGGGGTCATCAGAGAAACTTTTAGAGGTCACCATCAAATGACCCCTTTGGAATTATGAAAATGATCTGGAACAGATTTTTCCTATCGTCAGTAGTTCTCGAGATATTTGAATGTCTCGTTAATAATGGGACACCCTGTATATTCGAATACTTTTGGTACAGTTAAAATGGTACAGGTCTGTCCCGGTAGCTCAGTGGTAAAGGCGGCACTCTGTGAATCCAGAAGTTCCAGAGGTCGTGGGTTCGAAACCCAGCCGGGACATGACAAGTTATCCTCCCATTTGGGATTTTTACCACATAATAATATGTCTTGGGCTTACTGCTGGAATAATGGGACTTTAATAGCTCTTATCGGGCAGTATAAAAAAGTCGATATTATTATTTTAAAAAAAATAAAAATGGTTTCCGGAACTCACATAAGTCCAGTGCCGCGGGCTATAAACTCCTGGGCCCTCTGCTGGTTGACAGTCATTGTCGTCTCCTTGTGGGTACTGCTCTTGAGTTTGGCCTCCTGACTGGAGCGGGTTTGGACAGGGGGGAGAGATTGGGCGCTCTCCCCCTGCGGATTTGACGGGTCCATCTGGTTAGCTGCTTTGAAATCTGTGAGCATATTATTAACCCGGGATCAGTACGGTTCGGTTTTGTAACGTATCCAGTACACGGTAACGTATACGGTTGTGAGAGAAATCTCTGATTTCTGATTGCGGGTTAACAATAATAAATACTCGGTGTACGGGAGTATATTTACGGGAATAGCCGTATTTACAATGTCACCAATAAAAATGTCAATAAATACAAAGATTAAAATAAAATTGCACAATTTTAAGTAGGAGAAAAAAAACTACTAATCCAAACAATGAGTTCAGTGGTTAAGCACTCGCTTACCATGCAGAAGGTCCCGGGTTTGATCCCCCGTGCCGACAAAAATTTGTATTCTTAAATTCGTTACAATATTGTTTTTAAGGGATACCTTCCGGTGCGCTCGTGTTGACCCAGCACCTAAATGGGAAGTATTGTATCACTTCTCCTCCATCAGAGGGGAGGCGTACTACAGGATGGGCAGGCTGCAACACAGACCACAAGCGTCTACAGTAGTTCCTGTTTCATGCCTACGAAAAAAAAGCTTACATGTATTCTTTTGTTTTCATCTTAAATGACAAACAACTTTGTCATATAATGTAATAATAATGTATATTAAATATAAATTTTATTTTTGTATTTTTTTTTTACAATTTTTGTGGCTCTCTCCCTAAGTAATACTTCTAAGGAGATAAAATGAAATTAAAATTATTAGGTATTATTACCACGCACAAAACTCACCCAAACTGATCTCAAGCTCAGAGAGGTTGTCGTAATTGGTCAGGTCTCGCTTCTCTCGCTCATACAGGGTGTACAAGGAGCGGTTCTGTTCGATTTTATTCCGCACCCGGGTCAGGTATTCGATGAGAGTGTCTTCAATGTGTCGCGGGGAGAACCGGTGACTGGTGATGTCTGACTTTGTGAACACCTGGTGGACAAGGACTTTTTTAAATTTCAAAACATTTTGTAATTAATAATAATTAATTAATTTACCTATACAGTGAACGTAGAAAAAATGATAAATGAGATTTGTAAGAAAGAACACTTCGAACTTATTACGATCCAACAAGCATAGAGATATTTCATAATAATAATAAATCATTTGTTTTATTTTTCTTTTCTTTTCCTAACCTCCTGAGACCTGAAGTTCTACTGGTAGAACATTGAAATCTCCTCAATATAAACCTGAGTGTCTTTAATTTTTTTACTGAACATGTTCAAAATAATGTTCTAGGAGTAGAACGCCTCGGTCTATTCTATATGCATGGAAAAAAATTCTAACCTTCAGGTCTGTATGAAGTAAAACTCAATGTTCTACAATTAAAACGTTCGGTCTATATCCAGTAAAAAGAAGAAAAAAAAAACACTCAGGTCTCAGGAGGCTAAGCCATTTTTATTTGGCTTCTAAGATAATAATTGAATACGTGTCACAAAAAACGAACTGTATCACAAATTCTTGGTTTACTTGAAAATAATGATCTGAGGGGGGTTTAGAATACATATCTTCATATTTCTAAATATTAAATTTACAAGACCTCATATTCAAAACAATTTTCCATTTTTTTTTTCGAATCTAGCTAGGTATTCTAAACTTCATCATCATTATACGGTGGCGTCATCGTGAACGATGGTAACCAGACAGTGGAAGAATGACTCAGCACTTCTACCACTGCTTTACAAGGAGGCTAATAATTTACAAGGGCCCCCAGAACCTGAACAATGCTGGTCTACTCCCTGTTTATAGTCCCCCAGCCAGACTGCTGGTCTACTCCCTGTTTATAGTCCCCCAGCTAGACTGCTGGTCTACTCCCTGTTTATAGTCCCCAAGCGAGACTGCTGTTTTACTACCTGTTTATAGTCCCCAAGCCAGACTGCTGGTGTACTCCCTGTTTATAGTCCCCAAGTCAGACTGATGGTCTACTCCCTGTTTATAGTCCCCCAGCCAGACTTAATTTTTACTATTAAGTTAGGGACTCTTGTAAAATGGGTATCTCCCGTCACCTTATAAAATAAATAAATGATTGTCATTGAAAAATTATGGATTATAATTATTATACTATGCTCTATTAGGAGAACAAAGTACAATGTTAACAGTATAAAATTAAGAAAAAACAAACAAATGACAAAATAAAGAAGTACAAAAAAATAAATAACACTAATGTCCTACCTAAAGGGCGGGGTTATTGTTTGTAGCAATCTCTTTCACCCAACTCTTTTTTTAGAGGGGGGTTTTTTTTTTAAAAGGGCAGCTTCCGACGCTTCCGTGGTGTAATGGTTGTGACTACTACCCATGGTCCAAAGATCCTGAGTTCGTCCCTAGATTTCCTGGGGTGGGGCAAAATTAAAAAAATCTGTTCCCTTCGAAGTAAAAAAAGAAACACTTGAAGCTGGTATTTCCAGCAATTCCGGCCCAACCCAGGCTGTGTGAGGATAATGTGTGTAACTCTCGTACTCAATAATATAAATCAGGACCTTAAAACCACACACATAGAATCAAGTGGTCTCAAGTCTCAATAAATAAGCTCAATAAATAGATCTCATTAGGTCGCAATAGCCTCATTTTTGCAGGCTAAAGAGAGTATATTATTGTATTGTGTTGTTAATGATATTGAGTTTTCACTGAAACCTTACAACTAGGATAATGATTACCTAAAGTTAAAGGTTGTTTAAAAAAGAGGAAGATGAAGCGCACGAACAGTTCTGTGGTTAAGCACTCGCTTGCTATGCGGAAGGTCCCAGGTTCGAACCCCCGCGCCGACAAAAATTTGTATTCAAAATTTGGTTACATTTGTTTGTAAGGGAAGTATTGTGTCACCAAGCGTCAACAGTAGCTCTTTTTCATGGCTACAAAATAAAGAAGCCTGTGAAATACTCATCTTTAAAAAAAAAGCTATAATAAGAAAATATAAAGAGACTATAAGGATAATGGATTATAATAAGGAATGGAGAACCGGGTTACACGTATAGATGACCCATGTTCGAGTGCCGGCAAGGTCGGAGTTTTTACGCCTCTGTATGTACTTTGGATGTTACGGGGTCTACTTTGGATGCCTCGTGAGAAGAAGTAGTAATGAGCAAACAATGAGTTAGTGCAAATTATGTTAGGAAATGTATCGTTATGCTGTACTAATTTGTGATAGAATAACACAAAGAAACCACATGCTTAAAACTGACAAAGTGTAAGATGAAGAGAGAGAGAGGGATAGAGAGAGGGGGAGAGAGAGGGAGAGAGAGAAGGAGAGAGAGAGAAAGAGAAAGAGAAAGAGAAAGAGAAAGAGAGAGAGGGAGAGAGAGAGAGAGAGAAAGAGAGAGAGAGAGGAGGAGAGAGAGAAAGAAAGAGAGAGAGGAGAGAGAGGCAGAGAGGAGAGAAAGTGAGAGAGAGAGAGAGAGAGAAAGAGAAAGAAAGAGAGAAGAGAGAGAGAGAAAGAGAAAGAAAGAGAGAGAGCGAGACGAGAAGAAGAGTGACACGAAGACAAAAAAGAGAACTTTCGCAAGTTTAGAAAAAAATTGAAAAAGAGTATGGGACGACGTCTAAAAATAAATACAAAACGAAAGAACGCTACATAATATTCTGAGGACTTTGGTCCTCTCTCCTTCCTGTCCTTTCCTGTCCCCTGAACCAAAAGAAACACACACAGAGAAATAGTTTTCCATGTGCGGAAAGGATTATCTTGAGGAGAAGGAGGAGTGAAAGGGGAAGGGAGAGATAGAGGGAGGGAGAGAAGGAGGAATAAGGAGTGAGGGAGAGGATGGAAAAAGGATTTTGAGAATAGAACAGAGAGGAAGATAGGGGAGAGATACTAGTGAAATATAAAAGAAGATGACGAGAAAAGAGGGGAGAGACGTAGAGTAGGGAGAGGTGGAGGAAGGAGATACTAGGAAAATAGAAAATCCCTTTGAATTGAAAGCACAGGAAAAGAGATAGAAGATATTGTACATACCCGTCTACATGTACAGGAAAAGAGATAGCGATACACATACATGCAGAGGTCACTAGAAAAGAAAGTTTTTATCCTCCAGTTGGCCGTTGTTATTGTTTTTGTGCTTTCTCACTTCTGTCGGAATACCGGGAGCTTGGTGGTAGAGGATTCAACCTCATGTCAAAGTGGATGGCGATCAACCAACTGCAGCACTAGGTAAGTGTAAAAACCAACTGCTGCAATAGCTAAGTGTAAAAACCAACTGCTGCACTAGGTAAGTGTAAAAACCAACTGCTGCAATAGCTAAGTGTAAAAACCAACTGCTGCACTAGGTAAGTGTAAAAACCAACTGCAGCAGAGAGAGAGAGAGAGAGGTACAGTTGTATTGTAAAACGGTGCTGCCCACATATTTGAAGGTTGCTCTAAAACACAACATATCTATCTCTATATATAAAACAGAAAAAAGGACTACCTACCTATGTTTGTTTGTTTATCCGGAGTTGTTTAGCCAAAACGGTAAGAGATAGCGAAAAATGTCTCAGAATTGACCCCCCCAAAACCATTATTGTTTTGTCCAGAAAAATTATAAAAAGTTCAAAAAGGCATTGCTGTCCAGCAGTACGGCCATACCTTAGTAAATTTGAAATTTAGTCCCGTTGCAAAGCACAGGCAAACGGCTAGTTAATACATAAGTGTAAAAACAAGTATATGTTATGCTTTGAAGTAATGTTTTCGTAACTGATAACCAAAATGCAATTCTTTAGAAAACTAGATGAAACCGATTTGCGGATTGAGCTTTCATAGTAGGCAAAATATATTGATATGTGTATAAATTTCTATGTCTAATATGCTATATCCAAGAGAAAACACATTTTTCAACTTTGAGTTGGAACTTGAGGAATTTGATTGCCAGCGAGGAAATAGATGTACTTCATTTTGTAGACTGCGAATCCATCAAAAACCCGATTTTGAAAGTTTTGGTAGTCAGGCCCTTTCTCTTTGGAGCCTTTCAACTGTGTGTTTCAATTACTTACATTCACCATATTGAATTCTGCTGTGTTTGTGGCTCTAACCTAAAACCTTTAAGTTAAAAGTCCGCTACCTTTGATTATTATGACTAAAAATTTAAGCTGAGTAAGTATTTTGTACCTATCAACCACATGATACAAAATACAATTTTTTATTTAATTAATCTGTTACGTTATCCAATTTTATCTCCTCTTATCGATTAACTTACGTTCTTGCTACGAGCAATTTGTTTAATACTCTAAAATCAAAATATTCTATGATTTACATAACCTACGACATAAATATAAAAATAGATGACGAGAATTGTAGATTGTCCAATTTTTAAATGATAGACGCATGTTATTGCAATTTTATGAACTCCTGCTTACTAAGAAATTATGCAATGTGGCTATCAACGTCAATCAGAGGATGTGCCATTTGTACTAAAATGTTTGTCTTTTTTTAAATGCATATAACATTTATTAAATCACAATTTTAGTGGGTAGCGCAGAATTACAGGACTTTTCCATATCTTTAATATTCCAATATCTTATTTTTGCCTATAATTCCTCCACTGGTCGCTGCTAAAATTAAAGCAGCTACTCATTTTTCCTGGTATGAGTGAACCCCGAACACTCAAGTACAGAGCAGAAAAAATCCTGCCCCGCTGGGGATCGAACCCAGGTCACTTTGCGTGCAATGCCTAGCGCGCTAACTCACTCGGCCACGGTGACTACTTGCATATAACATTTCATATAGTCATTTATTTATTTATAATGCATACACTCGCAACAATACTAGTACACTTCGCGCTCCTTGTGTTTTTTTCCCCCCATTTACTCATGTGGGCTAGAAAAATGTAATAATCAATAAAAGTACATCAAAGGCAATCATATAAAAAATGTGCTGTACATTATGGGATATTTCCTCTCTCCATTTTTTTTTATCTTCAAGCTTCAATGAACTTTAAATTAAATCAAAATCGTTTGTTTCTTCTCTCCCACCTCTTTATCAATTTTTCTTTGTTCTCTTAATCTCTATCAGGCTGCCATTTCCCCCTTTTTTTTATACCCCCCTTCTGTTTTCCTTTTTTTTCTTTCTCTTTGTAAGCCTAGATATTTCCAGATGATTGTGTACTGCTATTGCTTTCATTATTAGTTTCTTTTTCGTTATTTTTTTTTTGTATTTGTTATCTTGTGCGGAACATCCGAAACTCATTAACTGCGGAGTTTATTTAGTGGAAAGCTTCCATGTGTGAGAAGTTCCTGGAATTACTGGTGGTCATTCTGTTCCTGTACCTAGTTTACTGAGAATCGTTATGTAGCCCAGGTTGTGTATGAAACGTGCGGGTATTTTGCGTGTTCCAAAACTGAATAGATGATGTAGTGATCATTCTATGAGACTGTTCCTTTTTGTGTTGTTGTTCCTAGGTTTCTGAGAATTCTGTTCCATATCAGAGGCTATGTATAAAACGTGTGGGTCCCAAAACTGCATAACTGAATTTGGTGATCATTCTGTGAGACTGTTCCTTTTTGTGTTCTTGTTCCTAGGTTTCTGAGAATTCTGTTCCATATCATGAAACGTGTGGGTATTTTTTTTTTTCAGTTTTGGAAAATGCAAAATACCCGGGTATTCCAAAACTGAATACATGATGTAGTGATCATTCTGTGAGACGTGTTTTTTTGTTCTTCTTGTTTCTAGATTTATGAGGAACTTACCGGCTGAATATGGAGTCGTCTTAGAATAGAGCTCTGGCCTACATGCCAGTCTGGCTCCGGCCAGCTGACGTCAGCATGTGGCTCCGGGTCTAGGGACTGGCCGACCAGCCGAATAAGGCTCCCGTCAACCCAGCTGTCCGACTGGACCAGATGGACGAGACGGGCCGACACTGGCTGATCAGTGGCGGAGAGTGGAGGGCAGTTGCGACGCACCCAGTGGTGTAGTCTCCATTTGATTCGGGTACGTTTGCTGAAAACTGAGAATAATATTTTTTTAAATTAATAATAATAATAAAAAAACATACACATCCATAGGTCTGATTTTATTGCAGAGTTGTCAAAGGAAAAAATAGTTTCGTTTCTTATATGGGAAAACATTGGAAGTAATATACATTTGTGTATATAAAATTATCTCTCAGAGCCTGTCTTGTCAGTATTGAAAGTATTTTCCTATTTTTTTAGCATTCCGGAAGATCAATTGAAAAAAAAAAAAAAAAAAATGTTTCCCAAAATAAACATTACAAAAATAGGCTTACAAAAAAATTCATCTTTAATTTTCGAACAGTTAGTGTTAATCGTTACTACAAAATAGTGTCCATTTTTTTCTTTTAAGGCGCTTAAACTTGTTAATTGAAAGTCGTTCGCGCCGGTATGGTCTACATTTAAAAACTCCGTCCTGATGAAAATTTTAGGTCGTAATATTCTAATGTGATCGATTGTTAGGACAAGGATAATATGATGACTGATGGAATCAATATTATATTAGAGTATATAATAATAATACTGACTTCTTTATACTGCCTGATTAGGACTAATGAGTCCCACATTCCAGCAGTAAGCGCAAGACATAAATATTATTGTGTGGTCAAAATCTCAAACGGTATAATAACTTGTCATGTCCTGGCTGGGTTTCGAACCCGCGACCCTGGACTACTGTCGGGACTGAGTATGTACTTTAAGGGTGAGAGAGTTTCACTAATTTCCTACTTCCTACCTACATTGTATTTATTATCAAATAAATAAAGAGGTGCTATGTTAAACTGTTAACATAACGGGACTACCTGTCTTGCGCTGACAGTCTAAATAAAGCACTACTTATACTTTTTTCATACTTTCCAAACCTACGAGGGTCCCCTATTTCCTGCTATTGATCAAAAAAATTGAATGTAGGTTATCCTTATCTGTACTAATTCTTGCTACTAATCAAAATTAATAAAGTCTTTTCATAATCCTCGAGTGGTAGATATTGCTGCGAGGACTTTGTTCATTTCCATATTATTCACACCGACGTTTTTCCTCGGAAAATTATTCATCAGGATTTGCTAATATTGGATAAATTCCCAGAAGATTGGAGAATAAATTTGAAAATTGGAAAAATCCATTATTCACAGTTAACTGTGACAGTTTCCTTTATTAAACGAAAAGCGAAAAATATTGAAAGACTTCTGCAGAGGTACAGAGAAATAAAATATCACCGTTATTTGTTTGCCTTGCTCAAAAGGTTAGAGAGAGAAACTTATGTTTTTTAAAATATGCAAAAAATATATTTCTCCAAAGTAGAAAAGCATTTAAAAGGTACTTTATTCTACTGTTTATGAAAAGGAAGAATATTATTATTGCCATCATATTTTTAACTTTCGCATTTTTTCTCCTTTTTCAGAAGTGAATAAAAAATAGAAGTTACTTCAAGTTTAATTCCAGAGCTTTATTTACGTCGAGAAGAGGGGGTTGGAGAAAAGTTGGTAGGAATTTTTTGTCTGACTATGACAGTTTGGTTTACGGTGGATTTGAGCTGAGTCTTAAGTGTCACTGCTAACTGTGTTGTACACTTAAGTGCCTGTCACTTGGTGTTGCTAACAATGAATTTCAGTAGAATGTTGTGTTTCCGCAAATTTGCCTTGTTATTTTTATTTACAGTAAAATAGAAGCATCTTGAAGTAATTTTTGCTTTAAAGTACAATTAGGTATTATGTATGTATTATAAGATTATTTATTTTATTTTAACAAATCGACGGGTATAAGGTATAACCCATGTTTATACCCGTCTATATTCATTATATTTTTTACAATGAATCTAGGTATGTGAGGATGAAATATCAAAAATTTACGTCAAAATGTTCAATCCCAAAATTCAGCAATACAGACGCAAAAATATATTTTTTGTTAAATCTTGACGTGTAAAACCTAATGATGTAATGATGTCAAAAATTCAACAATCATTATTAATTATTAAATAATTATTTCATAAATAAGACCTGTGCCTAAGACAAAGGAAGAAGTATGCATAGAAGGAGGGCGATAGAGAAATACATATGATAAAAAGAGGAAGAGAGAGAAAAAAAAAGAAAGAGAGAAAAAGGAAATGGGAAGAACGAGAGAGAGAGTGAGATAACATATACATAAATGAGTGTGAAAAAAGGGGTGACAAAGATGAAAGGGATAGAGCTCCCCTTTAAAAAGCCCAATAGAGAATAAGACAGAGTAAGAGGGAGGGAGAAGAAGAAAAGAGAGAGAGAGAGAGAGGAGGGGGTATTCACAAGGTAGGAGATGAAAGGATTTGGGGTTCAACGAGACAAAAAAGAGTGGGTAAATAGGAGTTGGGGAGAGAGAGAGAGAGTAGGAGAGAGAGGGATAGAGAGATGGATTGAAGAACAGAAACCTACTTAGAATGAAGAGGTTTAGAGAGAGAGAGAGAGAGTAGAGAGAAGAGAGAGAGAGAGAGAGAGAGAACATGAGAAGATTTAGCGTAGAAAGAAAACAGCATAGAGGAGAAGGAGAGAAGAAAAATAGAGGGACACAAAAAGGGGAAGAGAGGAGGGGGAGAGAGAGGACTGAAAGGATTTGTGGTGCAAAAGGAGAGGAATTTTGTAGATAGAAGAAGATGAGAGACAAAGAGAGAGAGAAAGAGAATAATATAGGAAAAATAGACGAGGATAGAAGTATAAGAAACTGTAGAGCGAATAGAAAGAGAGAGAATGAAGGGGGGAGAGAGTGAGATAATGATAAAATAGGAAAATAAATAGAAGAGGACAAAAAGATGAAAATAGACAGAGCGAGTGAGAAAAGGGGAGAAAGAAAGAGAGACAGAGACAGAAAGAAAGAAAGAGAGAGAGAGACAGAAAGAGAGAAAAAGATAGACAGAGAGAGGAAGAGAAAGAGATAAAAATAGAGAAAAATAAATAAGAAGATAAGAAAAGGCACAGCGAGAGAGAAAAGGGAAGAGAGAGAGAGAGAGAGAGAGAGAGAGAGAGAGAGGCAATTTGTTGTCGTTTTGCTGCGGAGTTAATAAAGCTGATTTCTTAACACTCCAAGATGTCAAAAACACGAGATTTCACGAGAATCCCTTTCCTAACAAGCAGGGAGCATGTTGTGAGTGGTTTCACATCTTCAAGTTTCTCCCTACAAGCCTTTTGTGTTCTGAGGGAATTTTTGAGGGCGCAATTCCATGTATGTACATAATTGTACAATAGGTACATAGAGTACATTAATTGGATATACAACATGTTTGTATACAGGGTATAACAAAAACCAACCTCGACCAAGCTGATTTGGGAAAAAGCAAAGTGAAAGAAGAAGCAGAACAGGGTGTTACTAAATTCCATGTCAATAATAGTGAAACTCCTTGTTCTAGAGAAATAACTAAGTTTTTCTCTTATTCTCAAAAAAAAAAAAAAAAAAGGGGGGTTTTTTTTGGGGGGAAAAAACGGTTTTAAAAAAAGGGTTTTTTTAGGAAAAAATTAAGGAAAATTTTTTTTTTAAAAAAAAATTTTTTTTTCCCCCCAAAGGGGGGGAAAATTTAAAAATGGGGGGGCCCCCCTTTTTAAAAAAAAAAAAAAAAGGGGGGTTTTTAAAAAAAATTTTTAAAGGAAAAAAGGTTTTTTTTAAAAAAATTTTTTAAAAAAAAAAAAAAAAAAAAAAAAAAATCCCAAAAAAGGGGGGGTTTTTTTTAAAAAAAAAGGGGTTTTTAAGGGTTTTTTTTTTAAAAATTTTTTTCCAAAAACCCCCCAAAAAAAAAAAAAAAAAAAGGGGTTCCCCCAAAAGGGTTTTAAAAGGGGAAAAAAAGGGGCCCAAAAAAAGTTTTTTTGGGAAAAAAACCCTTTTTTTTTTTTTCTTTAAAAAAAAACCCTTTCCCAAAAGGGGGCCCAAAAAGGCCCCTTTTTGCCCCCCAACGGGTTTTTTTTAAAAAACCTTTTTTTTTTAAAAAAATTTTAAAAGGGGTTTTTTTTTTTAAAAAAAAAAAAAATTTTTTTTTTCCCCCCTTTTTGGGGGGGGGGGGCCTTTGGTTTTAAAAAAGGGGAAAAAAAAATTTTTTTTTGGGGGGGGAAAAAAAAACCCCTTGGGGGGGCCCCCGGGGAAAACCTTTTTTCCCCCCCTTAAAAAACCAAAAAATTTTTTAAAAAAAAAAACCGGGGGTTTTTAAAAAATAATAAAAATAGAAAAGGGGGAAAAAACCCCATTTTTTTTTAAAGGGAAAAAAATAAAAAGGGGGGTTGCAAAAAATCTTTTCCCCCCCAAAAAAAAAAAACTTTTTTAAAAAAATAAAAATTGAAAAAAAAAACAAAAAAACCCCCAAAAAAAAAACCCTTTAAAAAAATTTTTGGTTTTAAAAGGGAAAAGGGTTTTTTAAAAAATTTAAAAAAATTTTTTTTTTTTTTCCCCCCAAAAACCCCCTTTTTAAACCCAAAACCTTTTTAAAAAATTTTTTTGGGGGGGTTTTCAAATTTAAATTTAAAAAAATTTTTTTTTTTTTTAAAAAATTTTTTTAAAAATTTTTTGGGGAAAAAAAAGGGGCCTTTTAAAAATTTTGGGGGAAAAAAATAAAAGGAAAGGGGGAAAAAAAAGGGGGGGGGGTTAAAAAATTTTAAAAAAAATTTCCCCTTTTTAAAAAGGGAAAAGGAAACCCCTTTTTTTTGGGGGGAAAAAAAAGGGGGGGGGAAAGTTTTAAAAAATTAAAAATTTTTTTTTTTGGGGAAAAATTTTTTTTTAAAAATTTTTGGGGAAAATAAAATTTTTTAAAAGGGGGGTTTTAAAAGGGAAAATTTTTTTTGGGGGTTTTTTCCCGGGGTTTTTTTTTTGGGAAAAAAAGGGGGGGGGGGTTAATTCCCAAAATTGGGTTTTAAAAATTTTTTTTTTTCCCCAAAAAAAAAAAAAATTTTTTTTTTTTGGGTTTTTAAAAAAAGATAAATTTTTTGGGGGGGGGGGGGGGGAAAAAAAATTTGGGAAAAATTTTTTTTTTATTTTTTTGGGGAAAAAAACCTTTTTAAAAATTTTTTTCCCGGCCCCCCCGGGGGGGGGCCCCTTTGGAAAAATTTTGGGGTTTTTTTCCTTTTTTGGGGGTTTTTTAAAAATTTTTTTTGGAAAATTTTTTTTAAAAAACTTTTTTTTAAAAAAAAAAAATTTTTTTTGGGAAAAAACCGGAAACCGGGAAAAAATTTTTAAAACAAATTTTTTTTTAAAAAATTTTGGTTTTGGTTTTAAAGGGTTTTGGGGCCTTTTTTTTTTTTAAAAAATTTTCCCCCCTTTTTTCCCTTTTTTTTTGTTTTGGAATTTTTTGGGGGGGAATTTTAAAAAAAAAGGGGGGGTGGGGGGAAAATTTTTTAAAAAAAAAAGAAAACGGGCCCAAGGAAAAAAAACCCTTTTTTTGGGGGTTGGGGGAAAAAAATTTTTAAAAAAAACCCTTTTTTTTTTTCTTTTAACCCCAAAAATTTTTTTTTAAAAAAAATTAAAACGGGGAAAAAAAAAATTTTTTTTTGGGGAAAAAAGGGGAAAAAAGGAAAAATTTTTTATTTTTTGGGGGGCCCCCGGGGGGGGGAAATAAATTTAAAAAAAAAAAGGGGGGGGGTTTTTAAAATTTTTTAAAAAAAAGGAAAAGAAAAAAAAGGGTTTTTTAATTTTTTTAATTTTTTCCCCCAGGGCCTTTTTGGGGGGGAAAAAAAATTTTTAAAAAAAAATTTTTTTTTGGGGGGGAAAAAAAAAAAAGGTTTTAAAAACCCCATTTTTGGAAAAAAAGGGGGGGGGGAAAAGGGGGAAAAAAAATTTTTTTTTTTTTTAAAAAATTTTTTTTGGGGGGGGGGGCCCAAAAAAACGGTTAAAAAATTTTTTCCTTTTAAAATTTTTTTTTTTTTTTTCCGGGTTTTTAATTTCCCCCTTTCCGGGGGAAAAAAATTTTCCCCCCCTTATTTAAACCCTTTTTTTTTTCCTTTTTGGCCTTTTTTAAATTTTTTTTTAAAAAAAAAACCCTTTTTGGGCCCCTTTGTTTCCCAAACCCCTTTTTTTAAAAAAAAGGGGGGTTTTTTTTAAAAAAGGGGGCCCAAAAAAAAAAAAATTTTTGGGGTTTTTTTAAAACCCTTTTTAAAGGGGGCTTTAATTTGGGGGGGGGAAAAAAAACCTTTTTTAAAGGAAGGGGAAAAAAAACAAATTTTTCAAGGGGGGGTTTTTTCCCCAAAAATTGGGGTTTTTTTTTGGGGGGAAAAAGGGGGGCAAAAAAAAATTTTAAAAATTTAAAAAGGGGGTTTTTTTTTTAAAATTTTTTTCCCCCCCCTTTTTCCGGGAAAATTTTTAAAGGGGGGGTTTCTTAAAATTTTTTTTTTTTTTTTCCTTTTTTTTTAAAAAAAATTTTTTTTTAAATTTTTGGGGGTTTTTTTTTGGGGGTTTTTTTTTTTCAGGGGGTTTTTTTTTTTTTTGGAAGGGGGTTTTTTTTTTTTGGGGAATTTTGGGGGGGTTTTTTTTGGGTTTTTTGGGAAAATTTAAAAAAATTTTTCCAAATTTTTTTGGGGGGGGAAAAGGTTTTTGGGTTTTTTTTTGGATTTCCTTTAAAAAAAAAAAATTTTTTTTAAAAAATTTTTCCCCCTTTTTTTGGGGGGGGGGGGGAAAAAAAAAAGGGGGGTTTTAAAAAAAAGGGGGGGGGTTTTTTTAAAAAGGGGGGGGGGTTTTTTTTTATTTTTTTGGGGGTGGGTTTTTTTGGGGAAAAAAAAAAGGGGGGAAAAAAGGGGTTTTTAAAAAAAGGGGGGGGGAAAAATTTTTTCCCTTTTAAAAAAGGGAAAAAGGGGTTTTGTTTTTTTCCCCTTTTGGTTTTTTTTTATTTAAAAAGGGGGGGGGTTTTTGGGGGGTTTTAAAATTTAAAAAAAAATTTTTTAAAGGGTTTTTTTTTTAAAAGGGGGGGGGGAAAAAAAATTTTTTTTTTTTTTTTGGGTTTTTTTGGGGGGGTTTTTTTTTAAAAAAAAAACCCAAACCTTTTTTTTTTTTTTTTTAAAAAAAAATTTTTTTTTTCCAAAAAATTTTTTTTGGGGGGGGGGGATTTTGGGGTTTTTTAAAAACCCCCCGGGAAATTTAAAAAATTCCTGTTTTTTTAAAAAAAAATTTTTTCTTAAAAAAACTTTTTCTTAAATTTTTTTAAATTTTTAAAAAAAGGGGTTTTCCTTCCCCTTTTTTTTTTTAAAAAAATTTTCCCTTTTATTTCCCCCCCTTTTTTTTTTTTTTTGGGGTTCAATTAAATTAAACTTTTTCCCCCCTTTTCCTTTGGTTTTTTTTTTTGGCCTTTTTTTTTTTAAAAAATTTTGGGGGGCCGGGGAAATTTTTTTTAAAAATTTTTTGGGGGGAAAACCCCAAAATTTTTCCCCCCCTTTTTTTTGGGCCCCAAATTTGGGGGGGGTTTTTTTTTCCTTGGGGAAATTTTTTAAAAAAAAATTTAAAATTTTTGGGGGGGAAAACTTGGGGGGGGAAAAACCCAAAATTTTTTTTTTTTTGGGGGGGGGGGGGGTTTTTTGGGGGGGGGTTTTTTAAAAACGGGCCCAAATTACCTTTTGGGGGTTTTTTGGCCCGGGGGCCCGAAAGGCCCCCGGGGGGGGTTTTTGGGGGGTTTTTTTCCGGGGAATTTTCCTCAAGGGGGGGTTTTTTTTTGGGGGAAAACCCGGGGAAAATTTTAAATTTTCGTTTAAATTTTTTTTAAAATTTTTTCCCAAAAAAATTTTTAAATTTTTTTCCCAAAAAAAAATTTTTTTTTTTAAAAAAAATTTTTAAAATTTTTTTTTTTTCCTTGGAAAAGGGGGGTTTTAAAAAAAGCCTTAAACCTTTTTTTTTTAAAAAATTTTAAAAACCTTTTCCCCCCTTTGGGTTTTTTAAAACCCCCTTACAAAAAAACCCTTTTTCCCTTTTTTTTTTTGGTTTTTGGGGTTTTTTAAAAATTAATTTTTTAAATTTTTTTTTTTTGGGAAAATTTTCCCTTTTTTTTTGGGGAAAAAAAAAAAAGGGGGGGGGGTTTTTTTTTAAAAAAACCCCCCGGGGTTTTTTTTCCCCTTTTTTAACCTCCCCCCTTTTTAAAAAAAGGGAAAAGGGCCCCCAAAATTTTTTTTAAAATTCCGGGGGGAAAATTTTTTAAAAAAGGAAGGGTTTTTTTCCCCCAAAAAAAACCGGGAAAAAAATTTTAAAAAAAATTTTTGGGGGGTTTTTTCCCGGGGGGTTTTTCATTTCCCCCCGGAAAAATTTTTTTTTAAAAAATTAAAAAAAGGGGGGAAAATTTTTGGGGGGAAAAAAAGGGGGGGTTTTTTTTGGGGTTTTTTTAAAAAAAAAGGGGGGAAAATGGTTTTTTTTTTTTTTTAAAAATTTTGGGGAAAATTTTTCCTTTGTTTTTTTTTTTTTATTTTTTAAAAAATTCCTTTTTCCCCTTTTTTCCCCCAAAATTTTGGGGAAAAATTTGGGGGGGTTTTTTTTTGGGGGGATTTTTTTTGGGTTAAAAAAATTTTTCCCGGGTTTTTTAAAAAAATTTTGGAAAAAAACCCCCCCGGATTTAATTTTTTTTTCCCATTTGGGTAATAATTTAAAAATTTTTTAAAAATTTTTTTCCCAAACCCCCGGGGGGAAATAATTTAATTTGGGAAGGGGGGGAAAAAGGGGGGGGGGGGGGGCCCCCGGGGGGGGGGGGAAAAAAAAAATTTTTTTTTTTTAAAAAAAAAATTTTTAAACTTTTGGGGGGGGGGCCCCAAAAAAAGGGGACCTTTTTGGGGGGGAAAAAAAAATTTTTAAAAATGGCCCTTTTTTTTTAAAAAACCCCGGAAAAAAAGGGGTTTTTTTTTTTTTAAAAAAAAAAATTTTTAAAGGGGGGGGTTTTTTTAAAAATTTTAAAATTTTTTTAAAGGGGGCCCCCCCAAAAAATTTCCCCAAAATTTTAAAACCCCCAAAAAAAAAAAAAAATTTTTTTTTTTTTAAAAAATTTTTTTTTTTTCAAAAGGTTTTGGGGGTTTTTTGGGGGGGAAAAAAAAAAGGGGGGAAAAAAATTTTTTTCCCCCTTTTTTTTTTTTTGTTTAAAAAGGGAAAAAAAATTTTTTAGGGGGTTTTTTTAAAATTTTAAAATTTTTTTTTTTTTAAAAAATTTTTTTAAAAATTTTTTTTTTTCCCCCCTTTTTTGGTTTAAGGGGAAAATTTTGGGGTTTTTTAAAATTTTTTTTTAAAAAAAAATTTTTTTTATTTTTTTTAAAAAAAAAAAAATTTAAAAATTTTAAAGGGGTTTTTCCCCTTTTTTTTTCAAATTTTTTAAAAAAGGGGGGTTTTTTTTTTTTTCAAGGTTTTCCCAAAATTTTTAAAATTTTTTTTAAAAAACCAAACCTTTCCCCTTTTGGTTTTAAAATTTTTTTTTTGGGGGGGTTTTTTAAAAAAAAAAAAATTTGGGGGGGGTTTTTTAAAAAAAAATTTTTTCCCCCTTTTTTTTTTTTTTTCCTTTTTAAAAAAAGGGGGGTTTTTCCCCTTTTTTTTTGGGCCCCGGGGGGGGGGGGGGAAAAAATTTTTGGGTTTAATTTTTCTTTAATTTTTTTGGGTTTTTTTTTAAAAAAATTGAATTTTTTTTTTTTTCTTTTTTTGGAAAAATTTTAAATTTTAAACTTTTAAAAAAAGGGGGGGAAAAACTTTTTTTTTTTTTTAAAACTGGGTTTTTTTTTTTTTTTTTCCCCCAACCAAAATTTTTTTAAAAAAGGGGGGGGAAAGGGGGGGGGTTTTTTGGAATTTTTAAATTTTAAAAAATTTTTTTATTTTTTTAAAAAAAAGCCCTTTTTTTTTTTTTGGGGGGGGTTTTTTTTTTTTAATTTAAATTTTTTTTTTTTTTTTTAAACCCAAAAAATTTTTAAAAAAAAAGGGGGGAAAAAAAATTTTTTTTTTAAATTTGGGGGGGGGGAAAAAAAAGGGGAAATTTTTCCCCAAGGTTTTTAAAAATTTTTTTTGGGGGGTTTTTTTTTTTGGGGGCAAAATTTGGGGCGAGGTTTTTTTTAAAAATTTTTTTTTTTTTTAAAAAATTAAATTTTTTGGGGGGGTTTTTTTTTTTTTTTAAAGGGGGGGAAAAATTTTTTTTGCCCCTAAAATTTTTTTTTCCCTTTTTCGGGTTTTTTTTTTTTGGGGGGGGGGGTTTTTTTTTTTTTAAAATTTAAAGGGGGGGAAAAAAAAGGGGGAAATTTTTTTTTGGGAAATTTTGGGGAAAAAGGGGGAATTTTTAATTTTTTTTTTTTAACCCAAAATTTTTTTTTTTTAAAAGGGGGTTTTTTTAAAAAACCGGGGGGTTTTTTTTTTAAAAAAACCTTTTTTTTGGGGAAAATTTTTTTTTTTTTTTAATTCCCCCTTTTCCTTTTTTTTTTTTTTTTCCCGGGTTTCCCCTTTTTTTTGGGGGGGTTTTTTTTTTGGGGTTTTTTTAAAAAACCCCAAAAAAATTTTTTTTGGGGGGGGGGGGGGGGAAATTTTTTGGGGGGGGGGGGGGGTTTTTTAAAAAAAATTTTTTTAAGGGGCCCCTTTTTTTTTGGGGGAAAACCTTTTTGGGGGGGGGTTTTTTCCGGGGGTTTAAAAGGGGGGGGGGGGAAAATTTTTTTTTAATTTAATTTTTTTTTAAAAAAAATTTTTATTTTTTTTTTTGGGCCCCCGGGAAATTTGAAAATTTAAAAAAACCCCCCTTTTTTTAAAAAAACCCCTTAAAAAAATTTTTTTGAAATTTTTTTTTTTAAAAAAATTTCCCGGGGGGGAAAATTTTGGCCTTTTAAAAAAAAGGGGAAATTTTTTTTTTTTTTTTTGGGGGGGGGGTTTTTTTTTTTTTAAGGGGTTTTTTTGGTTTAAAAGGGGGTTTTTTTTTTTAAAAAAATTTGGGGGGTTAAAAAGGTTAAATTTTTTGGGAAAATTTTTTTAAAACCCCCAAAAAAATTTTTTTTTTCCAAAAAAAATTTTTTAAATTTTTGGGGAAAAATTTTTTTTAAAATTTTTTTTTAATTTTTTAAAAGGGGTTTTTTTTTTTGGGGGGGGGGTTTCCTTTTTTTAAAAATTAATTTGTTTTTTCTTTTTTTTCCCCCCCTTTTTTTAAAATTTTTTTTTTTTTTTTTTTTAAAATTTTTTGGGGGGTTTTTTTTTTTTTTTTGGGGTTTTTTTTACCTTTTGGGGAAAAATTTTTTTTTTTTTTGGGAAAAAATTTTTTTTTTTTAAAAATTTTGGTTTTAAATTTGGGGAAAAATTTTTTTTGGGGGGGTTTTTTTTTTTTTAAAAAAAAAATTTTTTAAATTTTGGGTTTTTTTTTTAAAATTTTTCCCTTTTTGGTTTTTGGGTTTTTTTTTTTAAAAAAAAAAATTTTTTTGGGGGGTTTTAAAAAAATTTTTTTTTTTTTTTAATTTAAAGGGGGGAATTTAAATTTTTTTGGGGGGGGCCCCAACCTTTTTTTTTAAAAATTTTTTTGGTTTTTGGGTTTTTTGTTTTTAAAAAAATTTTTTTTTTTTTTATTTTTTTTTGGGGGGGGTTTTTTTTTTTTTAGGGGGCCCCTTTTTTTTTTTTTTTGGAAAAAATTTTTTTTAAAAAAAAAATTTTTGGGGGGGGGATTTTTTTTTTTTTTTAAAAAAGGAAAGGGGCCCGGAAAAAACAAAATCCCTTTTTTTCTTTTAAACCCTAAAAAAGGAAACCAAAAACAAAAAAATTTTTTTTTGGGGGGCCCCCCCTTTTTTTTTGGGGGGGAGGGCCCCCCCCCCGGGTTTTTTTTTTTTTTGGGAAAATTTTTTTTAAAAAAATTTTTTTTTAAAAAAACCCCTTTTTTTTTTAAAAAAAAAATTTTTTTTTTTTCCCCGGGTTTCCCCTTTTTTTTTTTTTTATTTTTTTGGGGGGCCAAAAACCTTTTTTTTTTAAAAAGGGAAAAAACCCCCTTTTTTTTTGGGGGGGTTTTTTAAAATTTTTTTTGGAAAACCCAAAAAAAATTTTTTTTTTTTTTATAAATTTTTTTTTTTTTAAAAAAAAACGGAAATATTTTTTTTTGGGGGGTTTTTGGGGTTTTTTTTTTTTCCCTTTTAAAACCCCCTTTTTTTGGGGGGGTTTTTTTTTTTTTTGGGAAAGGGTTTTAAAAAAATTTTTTTTTTAAAAAAAAATTTTTGGGTTTTTTGTTTGGGTTTTTCCCCTTTTTTTTTTTTTGGGAAATTTTTTTTTTAAGGGTTTTAAAACCCCCTTTTTTTTTTTATTTAAACCTTTTAAAAAAAAGGGGGTTTTTTTTTATTTTTAAAAAAAAATTTTTTTCCCGGGGGGGCCTTTTAAAGTTTTTTTTTTTTTAAGGGGGGGGAAAAAAAAAAATTTTTTTTTAAAAATTTTTTTTTTTTAAGGGGCCCTTTTTGGGGGTTTTTTTTTTGGGGACCTTTTTTTTTTAAAAAATTTCCCCCAAAAAAATTTCTTTCCCCCCCGGGGGGGGGGTTTTTTTTTCCCCAAAGGGCCCCCAAAAATTTTTTTAAAAAAATTTTTTTTAAAAAAAAAATTTTAAGGGGGGCCCTTTAAAAATTTTTTTTGGGAAAACCTTTTTTTTTTTGGGGGGTTTTTTAATTTTTTTTTGGGGGGGTTTTTTTTTTTAATTTTTTATTTTAAAAATTTTTTAAAAAAAATTTTTTTTTTTTGGGGGGGGGGGGGTTTGGGGTTTTTTTTGTTTTCCCCGGGGGAAAAAATTTTTTAAAAAAAAAATTTTTTTTTTTTTTTTTTTTTAAAAAAAAATTTTTTTTTTTTTTTTTTTTTTCCAAAAAGGGGTTTTTTTTTTGGGGGGTTTTACTTAGCCTTTTTTTAAAAAAAAAAAAGGGGGAAAAAGGGTTTTTTCCCCCCCCCCCCCTTTTTTTTTTTTTTTAAAAAACCCTTTTTGGCCCGGGGGAAAAATTTTTTTTAATTTTTTAGGCCCCTTTTTTTTTTTAAAAAAAAAAAATTTTTTTTTTGGGGGGTTTTTCCCCCCGGGGGGGGTTTTTTTGGGGGGGGGGGGGGAAAAGGGGGGTTTTTTAAAAAATTTTTTTTTCCCCCCTTTTTTTTTTTGGGGTTTTTGGCCCTTTTTTTTTGTTAGGGTTTTTTTTTTCCCCCCCCCCTTTTTTTTTTAAAAAAAAAAACCCTTTTTTGGGAAAATTTTTTTTTTTTTATGGGGGGGGGTTTTTTTTTTTAAAATTTTTTAAAATTTTGGGGGGGGGGGGGGGTTTTTTTAAAAATTTTTTTTTTAGTTAAAAAGGGTTTTTTTAATTTTTAAACCCCCCTTTTTTTTGGGGGTTTTTTTTAAAAAAAAATTTTTTTTGGGGTTTTAAAAAGGAATTTTTTAAAAATTTTTTTTTTTTTAAAAAAACCCCTTTTTTTTTTTTTCCCCAATTTTTTTTCCCCCGGAAAAAAAAAAATTTTTTTTTTCCCCCAAAAAAAATTTTTTTTTTTTTGGGGGTTTTTGGGGTTTCCTTTTTTTAAACCCCTTTTTTTTCCCCAAAATTAAAACCTTTTGGGCCGGGGGTTTTTTTCCATCGGGTGGAAAATTTTTGGGGGGGTTTTTTTAAAAAAGGGGTTTCCCCCTTTTTTTAAATTTTGGGGGGGGAAATTTTTTGGGGGGGGGGGATAGGTTGGGGGAAAAAAAATTTTTGGGGGGTTTTTTAAAAAAAAATTTTTTTTTTTAAAAAACCCCCAATTGGGCCTTTTTTGGGGGGCCCCCTTTCCGGGGGAAAAAAAAAGGGGGTTTTTTTTTTTTTTTAAGGGTTTTTAAAAACCCCCCCTTTTTTTGGTTTTTTAAATTTTTTTTGGGGGGAAATTTTTTAAAAATTTCCCTTTTTTTTTATTTTTCCCCCCCGGGGTTTTTTTTTTCCTAAAAAATTTTTAAATTTTGCCCCCCTTTTTTTTTTTTTTTTTCCCCTTTTTTTTTTTGGGGGGGGGGGGGAAAATTTTTTAAAGGGGGAAAAAAAATTTTTTTTTTTTTTGGGGGGGTTTTCCCCTTTTTTTTTTAAAAAAAAACCCCATTTTTTTTTTTTGGAGGGTTTTAAAAATTTTTTAAAAAAAAATTTTTAAAAAGGGGTTTTTTGGGGTTTTTTTTAAAAACCCGGGTTTGGTTTAAAATTTTTGGGGGTTTTTTTCCTTTTAAAAAAAATTTTAAAAAATTTTTAAAAAAAAGGGGGGGGGGAAAAAAAAATTTTTTTTTTTTGGGGGGGATTTAAAAATTTTTTTTCCCCAAAAAAAAATTTTTTAAAAAAAGTTTTAAAAATTTTGGGGGGGGTTTTTTTTTTTAAAAAAAAAAAAATTTTTGGTTGGGGGTTTTTTTAAAATTTGACTGAAAAATATTTTTTAAAAAAAAGGGGAAAAAAAAAATTTAAATTTTAAAAATTTTTTTTAAAAAAAAAAATTTTTTTAAAATTTTTTAAAAAACCCAAAAAATTTTTTTTTTAAAAAAGGGGGGGGAATTTTAAAAGGGGAAAAATTTTTTTAAATTTTTTTTCCCTTTTTTAAAAAGGGGGGGGAAAAATTTTGGGGGAAAAAAGGGGGGGGGTTTTTTTTCCCCCATTTAAAAAGGGGGGTTAAAGGGGGGTTTTTTGGGGTTTAAAATTTTAAAAAAGGGGGGGGGGAAAAAAAGGGGGGGGGAAAAATTTTTAAAAAATTTTTAAAAAAAAAAAAATTTGTTGGAAGGCCCGGGCCCAAAAAATTTTTAAAAATTTTTTTAAAAAAAAATTTTTAAAAAAAACCCCTTTTTTTTTTTTTTTTAAAATTTTTTTCCCCTTTTTTGTTTAAAAAAAAAAAAAAATTTTTTTTTTTGGGGGGGAAAAAATTTTTGGGGGGTTTGGGGTTGGGGGGGGTTTTAAATTTTTTTTTAAAATTTTTGGGGGGGGGGGGTTTTTAAATTTTTTTTTTGGGGGTTTTAAAGGGGGAAAAATTTTTTTAAAAATTTTTAAAATTTTTTTTCCCCCCTTTTTTGGGGGTTTTTAAAAGGGGGTTTTTTAATTTTTTTTAAAAAATTTTTTTTTTTTTAAAATTTTTTGGGGGGGCCCCCTTTTTTTGGTTTTAATTTTTTTTTTTAAAAAAAAAACCGGGGGGGGGAAAAAAAAACAAACAAATTTTTTAAAAAATTTTTTTTTTTTTAAAAAAAAAAACGGAAAATTTTTTTAAAAAATTTTTTTTTTTTCTTTATTTTTTTTTTTTAAAACCCAAAAATTTTTTTTTAAATTTTGGGCCCGAAAAAAAACCCCCCCCTTTTTTTTTTAATTTTTTTTTTTTTTTAAAAAAAACCCCCCCCCAAAAAAAAAAAAATTTTTTTTTCCTTTTTTTTTTTTTATTTTTTTTAAAAAAATTTTTTTTTTTTTTTTTTTTTGGTTTTTCTTTTTTTGGAGAAAAATTTTTAAAGGAAAAAAAAAATTTTTTTTTTCCCCCCTTTTTTTTTGGGAAAAATTTTTAAAAGGGGGGGCCCCCCAAAAAAAAAATTTTTTTTTTTTTTTTAAAAAAAAGGGCCCCCAAAAAAAATTAAAACGAAACTTTTTTAAAAAAAATTTTTTTAAAAAAAATTTTTTTTTTGGGGGGTTTTTTTTTTTTCTTTTAAAAAAATTGGGGTTTTTTTTCCTTTAAAAAAAACCTTTTTTTAAAAAAATTTTTTTAAAATTTTTAAAAAAAATTTTTTTGGGGGGGGAAAAAAAAATTTTGGGGGCCAAATTTTTTTTTTGGGGGGAAAAAGGAATTTTTAAAAAAATTTTTTTTTTAAAAAAAAAAAAAAATTTTTTTTTTAACGGGGAATTGGGGGGGGTTTTTTTTTTTTCTTTTTTAAAAAAAAAAAAAAACCCTTTTTTAAAAAAAAAAATTTTTTTTTTTTTGTTTGGGGGTTTTAAATTTTTTTTAAAATTTTTTGGGGGGAAAAATAAAAAACCCCAAATTTTTTTTTCCCCCTTTTTTTTTTTTTTTAACCCAAAATTTTAAAAGTTTTTTTTAATTTTTTTTTTTAAGGGGGTTTTTTTTTTTTTAAAATTTCCCAAAAAAGGGGGGTTTTTTTAAAAAAAAAAGGGGGGGGGGGTTTTTTTTTTTTTTGGTTTTTTTTTTTTTGGGGGAATTTTAATTTTTTTGGGGGGGGGTTTTTTAAAAAAAAAGGGGGGGGGGGGGGGGCCCCCCTTTTTTAAAAAAAGTTTTTTTTGGGGAAACCCCCTTTTTTTTTGGGGGGTTTTTTTTTTTTTTAAAATTTTTTTTTGGGGGTTTTTTTAAAAAAATTTTTAAGGGGGGGGAAAAGGAAAAACCCCCTTTTTTTTTAAGGGGGTTTTTTGGGGGGGGTTTTTTTTTGGGGGGGGGCCCCCTTTTTTTTTTTTTTTTTTTTTTTCAAAAAAAAAAAAAATTTTTTTTTTTTTTTTTTTTAAAAAAAAAAAAACCCCCGGGGGGGCAAATTTTTGGGAAATTAAAATTTTTTTAAAAGGGGAAAAAACAATTTTTTTTTTTGGAAAAAAAAATCTTTAAAAGGTTTTTTTTAAAAAAAGTTAAAATTTTTCCCCCCCGGGGGGGGAAAAAATGAACCGGGGGCCGGGGGGTTTTCCTTTTTTTCCCCCCCCCAAAAATTTTTTTTTAAAAAAATTTTTTTTTTTAAAAAAAAGGGGAAAAAAGGAAAGGGGGAAAAAAAAAATTTTTTTTAAAAGGGGGGGAAAGGGGTTTTTGGGGGGCGGGTTTTTTTTTAAAAATTTTTTTTTGGGGGTTTTTTCCCTTTAAGGGGGGGAAAAAAAAAATTTTTGGTTTTTCTTTTTTTTTTTTTTTTTTTATTGGGGGTTTAATTTTTTTGGGGGGGGCCAAAAACCCCTTTTTCCCTTTCCCCCCCTTTTTTTTTTTTTTTGGGGGGGGTTTTTTTAAAGGGGGGGGAAAGGGGGTTTTAAAGGGTTTTAAAATTTTTTTTAAAAAAAAATTTTTTTTAAAAAAAATTTTTTTAAAAAAAAAATTTTTTTTTTGGGGGGGGGGCCCTTTTTTTAAAAAAAATTTTTCCCCCGGGAAATTTTTCCCGTTTTTTGGGGGGGGGGTTTTTTTTTTTTGTTAAAAAAAAATTTTTTTTTAAAAGGGGGTTTTTTTTTAAAAAAAAAATTTGGGGGCCAAAAAAAAAGGGGAAAAAAAGGAAAAAAAATTTAAAAAACCCCTTTTTAAAAAGGGGGAAATTTTTCCTTTTGGGGGTTTGGGGGGAAAAAGGGGCAAATTTGGGGGGGAAAAAAAAATTTTTTTCCCCCCCCACCCAAAGTTTTTTGGGGGAAAAAAAGGGGTTTTTTAAAAAAAAATTAAAAAAATTTTTAAAGGGGAAAAAATTTTAAAAAAAAAAAAAACCTTGGTATTAAAAAAGAAGGGAAAAAAAAAAAAAAAAATTTCCCCCGGGGGGGGTTCCAAACCCAAAGGGGGGAAAAAAAAAAAAAATTTTTTTTTTTTTTTTTTTTGGGGCCCCCCCCCAAAAATTTTTAAAAAGGGGGAAAAAAATTTTTTTTTTTTTTTGGGGGGAAAACCCCCCCAAAAAATTTAAAAAATTTTAAAAGGGGGTTTTTTTTTGGAAAAGGGGGGGGAAAAAAAAACCCTCCAAAAAAAAACCTTTTTTTTTTTTTGGGGGGAAAAAAAACCCCAAAAAAATTGGGGAATTCCCCAAAACCCCCCCAAAAAAATTTTTTTTTTTAAAATTTTTTTTTCCCCCCCGGGTTTTAAAAAAATTTTTTTTTTTTAAAATTTAAAAAAAAAAAACCCCCCAAAATTTTAAAATTTTAAAAAAAAAAAAAAGGGGGAAAAAACCCCGGGGGGGGGAATTTTTTTAAAAAAAAAAATTTTTTTTTTTTTTTAATTTTTTTCCCAAAAAAATTTTTTTAAAAAAAAGGGGGGAAAAAAAAATTTTTTTAAAATTTTTTGGGGGGGTTTTTGGGGAAAGGGGGGGGTTTTTTTTTTTTTCCCCCGGGGGTTTTGCCCTTTTTTTTTGTTAAAATTAAAATTTTTTTTTGGGGTTTAAAAATTTTTTTTTTTTGGGGTTTTTTCCCCCAAAAAAATTTTTTTTTTTCCCCCTTTTTTTAAAAAAATTTTTGGGGGGGGGAATTTAAAAAATTTTTTTGGGGGGGAAATTTTTTTCCCCCAAGGGGAAAAATTTTTAAAAAAAATTGGTTTTTTTTTTTTGCCCTTTTTTTTTTAAAAAAAAAAATTTTTTTTTTTTTTTTGGGGTTTTTTAAAATAAGGGAAAAAAAAATTTTTTAAAAAAAATTTTTTTTTAATTTTTTTTTTAAATTTTTGGGGTTTTTTTTAAAAAAAAACCCTTTTTTGGGGGGGGGGAAAAAAGGGGGGGGCCCCGTTTTTTTCCTTGGGAAGGGGTTGGGGGAAAGGAAAAAATTTTTTTTTTTTTTTTTGGGGGGGGGGTTTTCTTTAAAAAGGGGGGGGGGCCCCCCCCTAAAAGGGGGGGCCTTTTTTTTTGGGTTTTTTATTTAAAGGAAAAGGGGGGGGGGGAAAAAAAAGGGGGCCCCGGGGTTTAAGGGGGGGGGTTTTTTTTTTTAAAATTTTTCCCCCAACCAAAAAAAAAAAAATTTTTTTTTTTGGGAAAAACCCCTTTCCCAAAAAAAAATTTTTTTTTTTAAAAAAAAAGGGGGGGGGGAAAAAAAAAAAAGGGGGGGGGGGGGGGGCCCCCAAAAAAATTTTTTAAAAAAAATTAAATTTTTTTTTTTAAAAGGGGTTTTTTTTTAAAAAAAAAAAAAATTTAATTTTAAAAATTTTTTTTTGGAAAAAAAAGGTTTTTGGGGGGGGCCCCCCCCCCGGGGGTTTTCCCCCCAAAAAAAAAAAAAACCCCCCCCCCAAACCCCCGGGGTTTAAAAAAAGGGGGGAATTTTTTTTTCCCCCAAAAAAAAATTGGGGCCCCAGGGGGGGGTTTTTTTTTTTGGGGGGGGTTTTTTTTTGGGGGTTTTTAAAAGGGTTTGAAATTTTTTAAAAAAAAAATTCCCAAAAAAATTTTTGGGAAAAATTTTTTTTAAAAAAGGGGGAAAAAAAAAAAAACCCCAAAAAAAAAATTTTGGGGGGTTTTTTAAAAAACCCCCCAAAAAAAAAAATTTTTTTAAAAAATTTTTTTTATTTTTGGGAAAAAAAAAAGGGGGTTTTTTTTTAAAAAGGGGGAAAAAAATTTTTTTTTTTAAAAACTAGGGGTTTTTTTCCCTTTTTTTAAAAGGGGGGGGGGGTTTAAAAAAAAAATTAAAAATTTGGGCCAAAAAAAATTTTTTTAAAAAATTTTTTTTTTTCCTTTTAAAAAAAACCCCCAAAAAGGGGGGTTAAAAAAAGGGGGGCCCCCCTAAACCCCGGGGGCCCCGGGGGGGAACCCAATTTGGGGGGGTTTGGGGGGAAAAAAAAAAATTTTTAAACCCTTTTTCCCCGGGTTTTCCCCCTTTTGGAAAAAAGGGGGGTTTTTTTGGGGGGGGGTTTTTCCCTGGGGGGGGGGGTTTTTTTTAAAAAAAATTTTTCCCCTTTTGGGGGGGGTAAGGTTTTCCCCGGGGGGTTTTTCCCCCCCGGGGGCGTTAAATTTAAAAAAAAAAAAAAAAAAAATTTTTTAAAAAAAATTTTGGGAAAAATTTTTTAAAAAATTTTAAATTTTTTTTTTTTCCCCTTTTTTTTAAAAGGGGGGGTTTTTTTTTAAAAAAAAAAAAAAAAAGGGTTTGGGGCCAAGGGGGTTTTTTCCCCCCGGGGAAAAATTTTTTAAAAAAAAATTTTTTTGTTAAAATTTTTTTTAAAAATTTTTTTTTTTTTTTAAAAAAAAAAAGGGGGGGGAAAAAAAAATTTTTTTCAAAAAAGGGAAAAAAATTTGGGGGGGGGAAAAAAAAAAAAAGGAAAATTTAAAGGGGGTTTGGGAAAAAAAAAAGGGGGGGGGTTTTTTTTTTTTAAAAAAAAAATTTAAAAAAAATGGGGTTTTTTTTAAAAAAAATTTTTCAATTTTAAAAAAAAGGGGGGAAAAAAATTTTTTAAAAAAGGGGGTTTTTTAAGAATTTTTTTGGGGGGGAAAAAAAAAAATTTTTTTTTTTTTTTAAAAAAAAATTTTTTTTAAGGTTTTTTTTTTTTTTCCCGTAAATAAAAATTAAAAAAAAAAAAAAAAAAAAAAAAAAAAAGGTTGGGGCCCCCCCTTTTTTTTTCCCCCCCTTTTTAAGTCCTTTTTTTTTTTTTTAAAAACCCCTTTTTTTTTTTGGGTTTTCCGGGGGGTTTTTTTGGGGGGGGAAAAAAACCCCCCGGTTTTCCCCCTTTTCCCCCAAAAAAAATAAAAAATTTTTTTTTTCCCGGGGGGTTTTTAAATTCCCTTTAACCAAAGGTTTAAAAAAAATTTTTTTTGGTTTTTTCCCCCTTTTTTAAAATTTTTTGGGAGGAAAAAAAATTTTTTTAATGAAAAAAAAAAAATTTTTTTTAAAAAAAAAAAAATAAAATTCCAAATTTTAAAAAAAAAAAAAACCAAAAACAAAATTTTTTTTTAAACCCAAACCCCGGGGGGTTTGGGTTTTTTTCCAAAAATTTTTTTTTTTAAAAATTTTTTTTTTTTTTAAAACCTTTGGGGGGGGCCCCGGGTAAAGGGTTTTTTTTTTTTTTCCCCAAAGGGGAAAATTTTTTTTGGGCCCCCCAAAAAAAAGGAAAAAAATTTTTGGTTTTTAAAAAAAACCTTTCAAAATTTTTTTTTTTTTAAAAAAAAACCCCCCCCAAAAAAAAAAAAAAAATTTTAAAAAATTTTTTTTTTAAAAAAAGTGGTTTTTTTAAAATTTTTTTTTAAAGGGGGTTTTTTTTTTTTTTTAATTTTTTTTTTCCCCCCCCAAAAATAAATTTTTTTAAAAAAATTTTTTTTTGGGGCCCTTTTTTTTTTTGGGGGGGAAAACCCTTTTTGGGTTTTTTTCCCCCCTTTTTTTTGGGGGTTCCCAAAGGGCCCCCGGGGGGGGGGGGGGGGGGGCCCCCCGGTTTTGGGGGGGGTTTTTTGGAAAAAAACACAAGGGGGGGTTTAAAAAAAGGGGGAACCAGGGGAAAAAAAGGGGGCCAAAAAAAGGGGGGGGGGGGAAAAAAAAAGAAAACCCCCCGGGGGGGTTTTTTTTTGGGGCCCCCTTTTTCCCCCTTTTTTTTTCCCCTTAAATGGGTTTCCCCTTTTTTTCCCCCCCAAAAAGGGGGGCCCTTTAAAAAAAAAAAAATTAAAAAAAAGGGGGTTTTTTTTAATAAAACTTTAAATTTTTTTTTTTTGGTATTTTTCCCCCCCCCCAAAAAAAAAAAAATTTTTTTCCCTTTTTTTTTAAAAAAAAATTTTTTTTTTTTAAAAAAAAAAGGGGGGGGGGGGTTTTTTTTTTTTTTTTTTTTAAAAATTTTGGTTTTTTTTTAAAAATTTTTTTTTTTAAAAAAAAAAAAAATTTTTTTTCCCAAAAAATTTCCCAAATTTTTTTTTGGGGGGGTTTTTTTTAAAAAAAAAGGAAAAATTTTTTTTAAAAAAAAAAACCCCAATAAAATTCCCAAAAAAGGGTTTTAAAAAAAAAAAAAATTAAAAAAATTTTTTATTTTTAAAATTTGTTTTTTAAAAAAATTTTTTTTTTAAAATTTTTTTAAAAAAATTTTTTTTTGTTTTAAGGGGGGGGGTTTTTTTTTTTTAAAACCAAAAAAAATTTTAAAAAAACCCCCCCAAAAAAAAAGGGGCCCCCCCAAAAAAAGGTTTTTCCCCCCCAAAAAAAAAATTTAAAAAAAAAGGGGGAAAAAAAAAAAAAAAAAGGAAACCCCCGGGGGGGGAAAAAAAGGGGCCCCAATTTTTAAACCCCCAAGGGGTTTTTGGGTTGGGTTTTTTTTTGGGGGGGGGGTTTTTTTTTTAAAAAAAACCCAAAAAAAACCGGGGGGAAAAAAAATTTAAAAAAAAAAAATTTTTTTTTTAAAAAAATTTTTTAAAAAAAAAAAAAAATTTTTTTTAAAAAAAAAAAAAAAAAAAAGGGAAAAAGGGGGGGGGGGGGGAAAAGAAAAGGGGAAAGGGGGGGGTTTTTTGGGGGGGGGGGGGGGCCCCCCGGAAAAGGGGGATTAAAAAAAAAAAAAGGGGGGGGCCCCCCCCGGGGGGAAAAAAAAAAAAGGGGGGAAAAAAAATTTTTCCCAAAAAAAAGGGGGGGAAAAAAAACCCCCCCAAACCCCTTCCCTTTCCCCCCTTTTTTTAAAAAAAAATTTTTTGGGAAATTTTTTTTGGGGGGGAATTTTTGGGGGGAAAAAAAAAAGGGGGGGAAATAAAACCCAAAGGGGGGTTTTTAAAAAAAAAAAAAAAAAAAAAAGGGGGAAAAAAGGAAAGGAAAAAAAGGGGGGGGGGGAAAAAAAAAAGGAACAAAAGGAAAAAAAACCCCAAAAGGGGGGGAAAAGGGGTTTTTTTTAAAACCCCCCCCCGGGGGGGAAAAAAAAGCCCCAAAAAGGGAAAAAAAAATTTTTCCCCGGGGTTTTTTGGGGTTTTTTTTTTTTTCCGGAAACCCTTTTTTTTTTAAAAAAAAAAAATTTTTTTTTTAAAAAAAAAAGGGGTTTTTTAAAAAAAAACCCCCCAATTTTAAAAAAAATCCCAAAAAAGGAAAAAATTTTTTTGGGGGGGGGGGGGGAAAAAAATTTTTTTCCCCTTTTTTTTAAAAAAAAAACCCCCCCAAAAAAAAAAAAAATTTTTTTAAAATTTTTGGTTTTCCAATTTTAAAAACCCCTTTTTAAAAAAAAAAATTTTTAAAAAAAAATTTAAAAATTTTTTTTTTCCAAAAATTATTTAAAAAAAAAGGGGGCCGGCCCCCAAGGTTTTTTTTTTTTTTTTTTTTTGGGGGGGTTTTTTTTTTAAAAAAAAAAATTTAAAAAAAAATTTTAAAAAAATTTTTTAAAAAAAAAAAAATTTTTTTTAAAAAAAATTAAAAAAAAGGGGGCCCTTTTTTTAAAAAAATTTTGGGTTTTTTTTTTTTTGTCTTTTTAAAAAAAAAAAAAAAATTTTTCCCTTTTTTTCTTGGGAAAAATTTTTTTAAAAAAAAAAAAAAATTTTAAAAAATTAAAAAACCCAAAAATTTTTTTTTTTTTCCCCCTTTTTTTTTTTGGGTTTAAAAATTTCCCCAAAATTTTTGGGGTGGTTTTGGGGGGGGGGGGCCTTTTTTTAATTTTTAAAAAAAAAATTTTTTTTTCCCTTTTAAAATTTAAAAAAAAATTTTTTTTAAAAAAAACCCAAGGAAAAAAAAAATTTTTTTATTTTTAAAATTTTCGGGTTTTTTTTTCCCCAAAAAAAAAAGGTTTTTAAAAAAGAATTTTTTTAAAAAAGGGGAAATTTTTTTTTTTAAAGGGTTTTTTTTTTTTTTTTTTAAAAAAAAAATTTTTTTTTAAACCCCAAGGGGTTTTTTTCCCCAAAAAAAAATTTTTTTTTTTTTTAAAAAATTTTAAAAAAAAAAAAAAAAAAAACCCCCCCCCAAAAAAAATTCCCTTTTTTTTAAAACCCCAACCCCCGCTAAAAAAATTTTTATTTTTTTTTTAAAAAAAAAAAAACCCCAAAAAAAAAAAAAAGGCCCCCCCCCAAAACCCCGGCCCGGGGGTTAAAAAATTCCCCCCCCCCCCCCCCCCCCCCCCCCCCCCCCCCCCCCCCCCCCCCCCCCCCCCCCAAAAAAAACCCCCCCCCCTTTTTTTTTTTCAAAAAAAATTTTAAAACTTTAAAAAAAAGGGAACCCAAAAAATTTTTTTTGGGGGGGGGGTTTTTAAATTTTTTTTAAAAAAATGGAAAATTTTTTTAAAAAAAAAAAAATTTTTTTTCCCCCCCAACAATTTTTTTTTTTTTTTCCTTTTAAGGGGGTTTTTCCCCCCCCCAAAAAATTTTTTTTTTTTTTTTCCCCTTTTAACCCAAATTTAATTTTTTGGGTTTTTTTAAAAAAATTTTTTGGGTTTTTTTTTTTTTTTTCCCAAAACCCCTTCGGAAAATTTTAAAAAAAATTTTTTTAAAAAAAATTTTTTTTTTAAAAAAAAAAATTTTTTTTTTTTTTAAAAAAAAAAAAGGGGCCCCGGGGGAAAAGGGGGAAAAAAAGGGTTTAAAAAATTTTTTTTTAAAATTTTTCCCTTTTTTTTTTTTTTTTTGGTTTTTTAAAAATTTTTTTTTTAAAATTTTTTTTTTCCAAAAATTTTTTTTGGGGGGTTTTTTTTTTTGGGGTTCCTTTTTTTTTTTTTTTCCAAAATTTTTTAAAAAAAAAAAATTTTTTTTTTAAAAAAAATTTAAAAAAAAAATTTTTTTAAAAATTTTAAAAAATTTTTTTTTTTTTTTTTTGGGGGTTTTTTTTAAAGGGAAAAAAAAGGGGAAAAAATTTTTTTTTTTTTTTTTTTTTTAAAAAGGGGGGAAAAAAATTCTTTAAAAAAACCCGGTTTTTCTTGGCCCCAAAAACCCCCCCCGGGGCCCGGGGGCCGGCCAAAAAAAAGGGGGGAAAAACCCCTTTAAAAAAAAAAAGGGGGGGGGGGGAAAAAAAAAGGGGGGGGGGGGGGGGGCCCTTCCCCCTTTTTTGGGCCCTTTGTTTGGGGGCTTTAAAAAAAAAATTTTTTTTTTTAAAAAAAATTAAAAAAATTAAAAAAAGGGGGGGAAAAAAAAAAAAAAAATTTTTTTTTTAAAAGGGAAAAAGGGGTTTTTAAAAAAAAAAATTTTTTTAAAAAAAATTTTTTTTTTTTTTTTAAAATTTAAATTTTTTTTAAAAAGGGATAAAAAAAAAAAAAAAAATTTTCCCCCAAAAAAAATTTTTAAAAAATTTAAAAAAATTTTTTTAAAAAAAAAAAAAAAAGGTTTTTAAAAAAAATTTTTTTTTTTTAAAAAAACCCCCCTTTTAAAAAAATTTTTTTAAAAAAAAAAATTTTTAAAAAAAAAAAAGGCTTTTTTTTGGGGATTAAAAAAGGGGGGTTTAAAAAAAGGGGAAAAAAAAAATTTTAAAAAAAAATGACCAAAAAACCCTTTAAAAAAGGGTTTTCCCTTTAAAAACCTTAAAAAAGGGGGAAAAAAAAAAAAAAACCCTTTTTTTCCCCTTTTTTCCCGGGGGGGAAAAAAAGGGGGGGGAAAAGGGGAAAAAATTTTTTTTTTTCCCCCCCTTTTTTTTAAAAAAAAAAAAAAAAAAAAGGTTTGGGTTTTGGGGGGTTTTTAGTCAAAAAAAGCCAATTTTTTTTTAAAAAAAACCCGGGGGCCCCCCCCCAAAAAAAAAAAAAAAAAAAAACCCCCAAAAAAAAAAAAAAATTTAAACTTTTTAAAATTGGGGTTTTTTTTAAAAAAAAAAAACCCCCCCCCAAACCAATTTTTTAAAAAAAAAGGGGGTTTTAAAAAAAAAAAAAAAAAAAAAAAAAACCCCCCCCCTTTTTTTGTTTAATTTTCCCTTTTAAAAAAGGGGGAAAAAAAAAATTTTTCCGAATTCCCAAAAATTTAAAAAAAACCCTTTTTTCCCCCCTTTTAAAAAAAAAAAAAAATTTTTAAAAAAAAAAAATTTTTCCCCCAAAAAAATTTTAAAAATAAAAAATTGGTTTTTAAAAAAAAATTTTTTTTTTCCCCCCAAAATTTTTTTTCCCCCTTTTTTCCCAGAAAGGGAAAAAAAAAGGCCCAAAATTTTTCCCCCAAAAAAAAGGGGGGGGGGGAAAAAAAAACAGGGGTTAAATACAAAGTAGAAAAAAGGGGTAATACTGATAAGCACAAATAAAAACACTGTAATTTAAGTAGAAGTTTAAGGGAAAAAACCCCTGAAACAAAAGAAGGAAAATATTATTCAAAAAATTTAAAATGCAACGCAAAGAATTAAACGATTACTTTCTGCAGTAAAAATGAAAGGCGATATTTACACGAAAATGTGAAATAAGTTTGAAGAAGTCAATGAATTAATTATTGAAGTAAAAAAAAAGGGGGCAACAATTCAAAATGAAACTGGGGGAAATACTACTATGAAAAAGAAAATCCGAAAGAGTTATCAAATGAAGTAAAAAAAAGCTGTTAAAACCGAATCTGACCCTAGTAACGTAGAAGAAGTTAAGGAGTTGATCGGGAAAAAATAACAAGGGAATTTATACCAAAAAAAAAAAATATTCAAATGTAGAAGATTTTTTAAAGTTATTTATCGCAACAAAAGAAAGGGGTTCAATGTTCAAGTAGATACTGATGAAGCTAAGGATTGCATACTAAGAAAAAAATAAGGAAAAGTTGCTCAAGGAGAAAATGGAAAAAATTCAATTGGAAAATTCAGGATTCAACCCCTTTAAACAGAAGATGAGACAACCAATATTTAAGTTGTAACTGAGGAAAAAACAACTCACGAAGACACTAAGACATTACATAATACAGAAAAAGATGAGGAATTATCTACTAAACTAGATGATAAAATTTCTTGTTAAAGAAGAAACTGAGGAACCATCAAAGTAGATGAGATAACGGCTGGGAAAAAAATTCATATAGCATCGATCAAGTTAAAATTAAAGAAAATAGCACTGGAGAAAAAGATAAAGAGTTACTTGTTAGAGCAGAAGATCAGGATCATAGTGTTGAAGTAGAAAATAAGAATATTGAAATTGAAAAAGTTGGGAAATTGACGATTGAAACAAAATATAAAGAAATCACCCTACAAGTAGAAAGTAAAGGAAATATAACTAAAAAAGAAAAAGAGGAGTTACTTGATGAAGTAGAAGATAAGGAAGCTCCTATTAGAGAAAAAAGTGAAGACAAAATTAAAGAAGTTGAAGAACTAACTAGTGATATAAGAGATAAAGAAATCACTCTAGGAGTTAACACCATGGACACTACCGAAGAAAAAGTTAACAAAATAACTCTTAAAGGGGTAGGTAACGAGATTATTATTAAAGCAAAAATTAATGACATATTATCTACACAAAAAGTTGACAAATTGACAGTAGAAGCCGAAAGTAAAGAGATGAATATGAAAAACAAGGTCAAGATATTATTAGTGAAACGGAACAAGCTGATAATAGAATTGAAATAGAATCACAGCACAAAGAAACTAAAGAAATAGTTATATTTTGACTAATAAAGCAGAAACTGATGAGTGTACAACAAAAGTGTTCTCGAAAACTGAAAATGAGTTACCTGAACTTACAGAAACTAAAGAGTTGACAGTAAGAAAAAGATATCTTGAAGATAGACCAGTTAGTCCAAGTACTTGCCCTACAAAGAGAATGAAATGTCCAAAGTTTATCATACGAAAAATTATTTTGAACATTTAGCTAGTACTGACAAAATTAGTACGACTTGTAAAAAAAGCTTGAATTATAACAAAGAAGAGTTTCAAAGTGACACGTGAAAAGTAAGCGAGACATGTTTTCAAAGTTGTCTTGTGGTGTTAAAGAGCTTGATACTCAAAATACAAATTTGCTATGGATTCAGTTAATTCAAAAATAAAGTCATCACAAGTTTACACGAATTTTTTTGAAAGTCAATTGAGTCTCTTGAACCCAGTGTTCAAATTAAAAGAACGATATTTGAGAATGAGAATCGAGATATTCAAGAAAAAGAATTTGCATCGAAACTACATAGTCATGATTCTCTTGAATCTATTGAAGAAGTTGTGAAAATTAATAAATGTATTTTCGAAAAAGAAAATGAAAAATCATGATGAAGATGCAACTTCAATTCTACAAAATCCACTTAATCAACATGACAATCTAGAAATTAAAGCTAAAATAGTGGAAAGCAAGAAAGCCGCTTTTGAACGTGAAACCCAAGACTCTGAAATGATAAGAGAGCAAAAATAATACGACATGAATCTCTAGCATCACTTGCAAGCTGTAGTGAAAAATAAAAAACAATGTTCGAAAAAGGCAACCGAGTAAACGAAGCTCATGTAAAATCTACAGTTCAATTCCAAGCATTCTTCATGATTCTCTTGGTGCTTGCTGAGCAAACAACTGAAAAACCAGAATATAGTTATGAAAACTGAAATAGAAGAGACTGAAGATATTTCGAAAGAAAAATTAAAGCGACACGGCTCTCTGGATACCATTGAAAAAACAGTGAAAACCAAACAAACATTTTTTGAGAATTTCGATGAAAAATTAGAGGTACGACCATTGAAGAGACTCCTTGTGACATTTCTGATTGTAAAGATAATTTTGGAAAATTAAATATGGAAAGGAAAATTATTTTTGAAAATGTAAATCAAAGTGTTAAGGTAAAACTCGAAAAACATGATTCTCTGGAAACACTTGAAGAAATGGTGAAAAAGAAGAGAACTATTTTGAAAATGAATGTCAAGAGATTGATAACATAAAGAGAGAACAATTAGAAAATGTATCTCTACGACCTATTGAAGGAAATTTAAAAAAGCAACTATAATTTTAAACAAAAATCATAATGTAGGAGAGGTGATGCCCTTCCAGGGAAAATAGTTGAACACACTAGGCTTTTTGATAAGCCAGTCACTGAACCAGCAGCAATAGCAGTTAGCAATATAGATGAAGAAATAGTTATTTACGTAGATAAGATAAAAGTAAACCAAATTCTACTCTTTCCACTTTAGGTAGGGACCTTGAGATGAGTGAGGAGGATATTAGCTCCTTGAAAAGTGAATGTACTCCTGTCGAAGATAAACTCAGTTCTTGTAATAGTGAAATACCCGTATTCACAGAATTAATAATGTTTATGAAAATGAAGAAACAAAAAAGAAAATGGATATGGAATTTCCGAGAAGTTCAGGAAATATTAATCTGAAGAAAGCCATTTTTGAAAAAGAATTACTGTCTCCTTTACAAGAAATGAAAGTCACTCATGATTCATTGGACTACATTGAACCGATTGTTACGTCAATCAAGAATGTATTCGAAAGAAAGAGTAGAGGATCTGATGGAAAAGGAATGGTTCGGTGGAAAATTTGCAATCTGAGGAAAGTCATGTTCCGGATTATTTGTGCAACGAAGAGAATAATCCCGAGAAACAAGTACTTTCCTCCCGGAGGCGGAACTTGTGCGAGACAAATAGGTTAACGGAAACCTATGTAAATAGTATGCGCCTGAGTGAAGCCATAGAAAGCAAAGTAAATAGCGAGAGAGACAATGGCATTGAGTCTCAAGGAAACGTTTCTCATATGCAAACAAATGATGAGAATTGTATTAATTCGATACCTATATGCAATACAGGAAATCTACAGGGAGTAACAGAAGCGTCGAATACTGGGTTTACTTTGTCGGAACTAGAAGTCAAAAGAGAAAGTGATAGTTTGAAAGTCGAATTTGATATTGTTCAAAATCACAGATAGAAAATTCATCAATAAATCTAAGGTCAGAAGAAATTACTTCTAAGAATGAACATACGAGTATAAGTACCATTGAAGAAATTCAAATCACTGAAACGAAAGACCATTATACTACGATGAAGTTTCCCCTGAAAAAGACAAATCCCTTTTTATATCCAATATATCCAGTCCATTTTTTGATTCTCAAGACAATACAGAAGAATTTTTAACGTGGGCATCGAATGAAGAATTTTCCAAACCGGACGTCAAAAATGAACCGGAAAATGATAATTTTCAAAGTCACGTTACAAATATAACGCTGAACAATTTGATTTCAGATCAGGATGAAGATATTTCTTCCAATAATTTGTCTAGAACAGTTCCTCAAGCATTGGGATCATTAGAAGTAGAAGGTAGTCCAGGTATCCAGGAAAACCTATCATCTAAAGTTTCATTTCAATTAGGAAGCCCCGATGGTGAATCGAACCTCGACCATGAAAAACTCTGTGATGACGAAAGTAATGAAAGTAGTCTTGACTACGACTCCATAATCCAGGCACCGAGTTTGGATGAAGCTCTTGAAAAGTTGGACTTGAAATTGAAGAAGGAAGTTATCAAAGATTTTAAAAATGATACCGAAAAGTTGGAGTTATTCCATAAGAACAAATCAATCCAAGGTGTAACAGACGAAGCAGGGAAACTAAAGTTTTGTTTTAATGTCACAGATGAGGAAGGTATCTCTAATTCTAAATGGGAAGGTTCAATGTTTTTCTTGAAATCCGAAAGTGAATCTCAACGCTGCACTAGTCCAGTGATCTCTTTTCCTGATGAACCCACCATGTCTGCAATGAAATCGCCGAAGAAAGCATCTAAATATATGACATCCGAATCTATGCAAAATCAAGGATTCAATATTGTTGAACTCACAGAACCTACTGATATCTTATTAATGGGTCCAGCAGAGAAAGAGATCGTGTGGGGTATTACTGACGAAGAAGCTGTGCAAATATTCCAGCAGTCATGTGCCGAAGGAAATGAAACATACCACACAGATCTAATGACGAAAAGTCCGGAACCTGGCAAACTACATCATCCTCAGCCTAGAAGAAGTCCTAGCCCTTTGGCGTCATTTCTGAAC
>CM044961.1:28453967-28504744 GCA_024516035.1 Bactericera cockerelli | reverse complement strand
GGTCTCAGGCAGTATGATGAGGCAATCAGTTGTTATTCGAGAGCTATTGTAAGTAATTGGAGCCCCTTATCTTAAGTATGTTGAAACAAAAAAAACTGTAAAGCTGGCCACACATGTACATGAATGCAAGAGCAGGCTATGGGCAGAAAGAACAATTTTATCCCTGTGATCTTTTTCTGCCACACACAATCAGGGATGCATGTATGTGTGGCTGGGTTCATGAAACAAGATAATTATAAAACATCCTAAAAAGATCAGCACTAGCTCAAGCCTCTCAAGAAACAAGCTGATTTCTTGTGGTAATGCTGTTGCATTACCACAAGAAATCATTCTTTAACTAAGTGCTTTTGTAGAGTTTAGACCATTGGTGCAATATGCTTACTGACAGTCTGGCATATGTATGGTTTTAAAACAGCTGTAAGAGTGTGAGTCATTGAAGCTAATAAAGTGTGAGTTGGGGCAGCAGATAACACATTTTGTTTACAAAATATAGCCATTGGCAAATGTCCAAACATATTAAAAATTATGTCTATTAGCTAAACTCAAAGGAAAAATAAACTCAGCAACAGAGGTTTCTGAATTTATATTTTACAGAGTATATTCCCTGGTGAACAGCTTTATTATTCTTTTTTTTATCTATTGTATGACAGGTCTTGTACATTTTACATCAGAAAATTTAGTTACAAGTATCATATTTGTGCTGTTGCTATAACTCAAACTAGCTTTACTATATCTTTGTTTAATTTGGACTCAAACCACCAACCTCCAGGTTACAAGATTACGTCCCTATCAATTTATTGAGCTACTGAGGTTAGTTTTACATCAGAATATTTTTTCATTATAAATTATGATCATGTTGTAATAATTAGACTATTAGAAAGTTAAGAATTCATTTACTGTTACCCAGGGTGAAACACATGGAGGTGAATTTGCCATACCTACACCTCTTGTGAATTGACAGTTAAACCTTTGGTGAATTGACCATTACTTGCCTAGTGAATTTACTATAACACCCCTAGTGAATTGACTGTTACACCTTACACCCCTGATGAATCAACTATAACATCTCTGATGGATTGACCATTACACCTCTGCTCCTTCAGTATTGCCAGTTCTATGAGTTTGATGATCAGATGAACACTAATCATATCAGATGGTGTTTATGTAATGACTAATGATTCAAAATTTGAAGTAAACTTCATCCCTATCCTTTCTCTTTCAGATTAAAAATCCTGTGATACCTTCGTACTTTACTAACAGAGCACTCTGCTATTTAAAACAAAAACAGTATGTACACTGCTGTGAAGACTGTCGTAAAGCACTGGAATTGGACCCGACTCTCGTTAAAGCACACTTCTTTCTTGGTCAAGCATTGCACGAGATCAACCACTTTGATGAGGCTGTGAAACACTTACAAAGAGGTAATACTCTGGTAACAGGAGGATGATCTTTAAAATAGACACATTTTTTCTAAATTACCAAGCAAAAATTAAAAAAACACAATACTTCTGATTTATAACATAAGAAATTTCTTGGAAAAAAAATGTTTAACACGTCGTTACCAACGGCCACATGTGGCCGTTATCAAAATTTTAACGAGGGACGGAAACACACATGTGGCAGTTATCAAAATTTTAACGAGGGACCGGACATCCATATATGGCCTTTTTGAGGTAGGTTGTTAGTATTAGAACAGATATAGGATCGATTCTTGTACAAATACGATGCCAAATATGCAAAAAAAAATCATTTTGGTACCCAGGATGCAACAGCGACTTTACCGCCTGGTCCCTACGTAAAACTTGAAAAAATTGGCTTGGTAACGAACGTGTTAAAGATCAGTGGAAACATAAAAAAAAATCTTTTAAGTTTCTAAATAAAAGTGAGAGAGCTGTAGTTCTTGTGGACAAAATTGGGTAGATAATTAATGAAGAGATTCATGTTCTGCAGGTATTCTGGTCCACTTAAACTGGGTGAGGTTTGTGTGAGTAGCAGGATAGTTTGTGTAGAGGAGGTTGTAACAACAATTTCAATTTTGACCATGGTAAATAAATTAATGTTTTACCCATACAAAAAAACGGGTAGATATATTTTAATTTTAACCTTCTGTTAATTTTTTTTCTACCTACCCTCAGCTTATGATTTGTCCCGAGAGCAGACACTAAACTATGGTGATGACATTGCTTGTCAGCTACGTATTGCTAAGAAGAAACGTTGGAATGAAATGGAGGAAAGGCGTATCTCACAAGTAAATAATATGTTTATGCCAAAAAAAGCATGTTTCTTAGCCTTTTTAATTTTGTAGCCATGAAACAGTAGATGCCTGTGTTCTGTGTTGTAGCTGCCTATTCCACATTATGCCCTGCCTATGATGAACAAAAAGTGACACAATACTTCCTTTTTAGGAGCTGGATTAACACTAGTGCACCAGCAGGTGTCTCTTACGTAGAACTACTATAAAATTATTAGTACAATTTTTGTCAGCTCTGGGCTTTAAACCTGGAATTTTCTTCATGGTAAACAAGTATCTTAACACCAAGCTAATCATGCGCTCAAAAACAGTCTTCTTCTAGAGGCATCACCAAGGTCGGACGCAGAGAATGCCTAAGGCATTAACTTCGCACCAGGTCACAAAACAATTGTAAATAATAATTAATAATGTTTCATATTTTTTTGTATATATTTTTAATATATTTTTAAGTTTTAAATTGATTGTTTTGTTTTGTAAAAAAAAAGTGTAAATAAATAAAAATAAATATTATGAAACAGATTGGATTAATCTTAACTCAGTGTGCTGTGATTGGTTGAAATTTCCACCAGAGGGTGTGTTAAGGGATAGTGTAGGATTAGTTAATCTGATCCTGTTTCATAATTCGGCCCTAGGTGCAACAGGGCTTCCTTATAAATTTTAGTTACAACCATAAATTATTGGTAACTATAAAAATGTCAAGATATGTTCCTAATTGCACAGTATACATTTAACCCTGCGTAGGGCGCCGTCTGGAATTCTCAAAATCGGGGCGTGGTGAGCCTGACAGGCACATGACGGAAAAAATCCTTAAAACGTCGTATTAAATTAAACCAAAATTTACCAATCATGTTCAGGATGTAGACAACAAAGAAAAAATATGTTCTTAAATTTCTGAGTATTTATGTACAAAAACCAAAACAAGTCAAAGTGTGGAATTCACATACCAGATAAGCCTGTGCCTATCAGATCAGCCATGCCCTAGGCAGGGTTAATAAGGTCCACTATAAGTTGCTTGGTTTACTGAAACTGAGGGTGAAATTTTTTCATTAAATTGTTATAGGTAGGTATAGGTAAAAGTCAAGTGTCTGAAATAGTGTTTTTTTTCTCTTTTTCATTTCTAAACAATATAATATTAGCATGTATGTAGATATCTATATTTAAAAAGTGTTACATTATTATAAGTATTATTTGTCTGTCCCGGTAGCTCAGTGGTAAAGGCGGCACTCTGTGAATCCAAAGATTCCAGAGGTCGTGGGTTCGAAACCCGGCCGGGACATGACATGTTATCCTCCCATTTGAGATTTTTACCACATAATAATATGTCTTGGGCTTACTGCTGGAATAATGGGACTTTAATAGTCCTAATCGGGCAGTATAAATAAGACGATATTATTATTATTATATTATTTATATTCCCAGGAAATTGAACTGCTCACTTATTTGAATCGACTCATCGTAGAAGACTCGGATCGCGCGAGGAATCAAGTAGAGAGCGACTCACATGACTCAGAGGTTGCTCAGAAACAGATCGAAGAGATTGAGACCCGGCGTGATCGAAGTATAGCGGAGTTGAACGATCTGTTTGTACAAGTTGACGATCGTAGGAGAGTAAGTAGAAAAATTGGGTTGGTCTTTCAAAAAATATCCTTGTGAAAATCAAGGCCTGTATGTAGGAATAATAGAACAGTGCACAAAAAAACTTGTAGGTCAAATTTACCTCTCTACAGAAGAAAATGAACTCTTCAAAAGAAAATGAAAACTTGGATAAAAGCGAAAATATTTTCAATTCCTTGAGTTCTCTTGTATCCAGGGTTTAAGTCAGGTAGATAAACAATGATCAACTAAATGCTAATCTACCCACATAGCTAACAGATGGTTGCAGTTTTAGTTGGAAAAATATCTATGATTTTTGAGTTGATCATGATGTGATATCACAATTACTCAAACTCTCTTTACTAAATATTTGCTGAACCAATCAAGCTACTGAGGTCAGTTATGAATAGTATAATAATTATGTAGTTATCATATTTGTGTTAATCACTTTCGTGATATCACAACTACTCAAACTCGCTTTACTAAATCTACGCTGAATCCGGGACTTGAACCACCGACCTCCAGGTTACAAGTCCGCCGCCTTATCGATCAAGCTACTGAGGTCAGTTATGCAGTGTACATAAATCTTCTTAACAAACGGAAAGAAAATAATATTACTATGTATGATGGTTACTCATATGGGCGGTTTGGTTTGGTAAAAAATCTTGAAAAGCTGCAATTTTCTTCATTAGACCAACACCTACGAGGTTTGGCTATTAAGTTCGTAGACGCGAGCCGCTACGCAAAAGCTGTCCATGCTAGGAAGATATGATGAACATGTTTAGAAAGCTTCAAGTCTTGTGTTTTGATTGATAGCTGACACATGCCTGTACTGTCATTAGTTCTGTTGTGATAGCCCGACGCGCAAGACACCTTTTTTAATTTTGCCGGAATTATGATTGATACAAACGTTGAGCAACGAGTGATTATTGAATTTTACGTAAAACTTGCTGGTAAAACTTTTTCTTTGTTAAAGACAGTGTACCAGGAGTCATGCTTGAACAGATCAACGCTTTATAAGTGGTTTAAACGATTTCAAGGTGGTCAAGAAGATGTTGAGGACGATCCACGTCCTGGTCGCCCCCAAACCTCAAAAACTGACGAAAACATTGAAAAAATTGGTGTTATGATTCGTTTTGACCGTAGATTAACTCTAGGACTAATGGCTGATACACTTAAAATTAATAGATAATGTGTGAGACAAATTTTGCAAGAAAATTTCAACATGACAAAAGTTTGCGCAAAAATGGTGCCATTCGCCAGTCCACAGTGCCTTCTCCGTGAAGACGTTCCTATCCAAGTACAACATCCCAGTGTTGGAACACCCTCCTTAATCACCCGACCTGGCCCCGTGCGACTTTTAGTTATTCCCAAAAATCAAATCTATCCTGAAAGGTACCAGATTTGACAGCGTAAATGACGTTAGAAAAAACCGGCAAAAGTCTTGAAAGGCCTCACACAAAATGACCTCCACCACTGTTTCGATCAATGGAAAATTTGCTTAGAACGTTGTAGGGATAGAGGAGGGGAGTACATTGAATGGGATAATTACTAAAGTTGGGTAAGTTAAACACACATCGTTTTATGGAAAGGGTCTACGAACTTAATAGCCAAACCTCGTATGATGGCTGCACAACAATTGGTTATTTTCTTAGGGTGGTGTGGAAGAGAATGCTTAAGGTATCAGCACCACCCTGGATCCAAGATTTTGTTTTATAATTTCTACTTGTATGTAGATATTCAATTAATGTACCTTATCATAAATAGAGCTTGGCTGAATTTGTTTAATAATAATAATATGAAAGGTGAATTTTGGGCTTAAGAGCTTTATATATGTATAGAGATTTGTCCTTATTAGATTTACTATGATTAATATTAAGAAGTCACCGTGGCCGAGTGAGTTAGCGCGCTAGGCATTGCACGCACGGTGACCTGGGTTCGATCCCTAGCGGGGCAGGATTTTTTCAGCTCTGTTCTTGGGTATCGGGGTCCACTCATACCTCGTGAGGAAAAATGAGTAGCTGCTTTAATGTGAGCAGCGACCAGTGGCGGAATTATAGGCAAAAATAAGATATTAGGATATTAAAAGATGGAAAAGTCCTATAATTCTGCGCTACCCACTATAAATTGTGATATAATAACACAAAGAAACACATTTATTATTATTTATTTATTATATTATTATTATTTTGTTCTTTTCAGAAAAGAGAAGTTCCTGATTACCTGTGCGGTAAAATTAGTTTCGAGATCCTCCGTGATCCTGTCATTACTCCTAGCGGCATCACGTATGAGAGGAAGAATATTGAGGAACATTTACAGGTGAGTCCTAGAATAGTTCGGGGAGGAGTAGTTTGTAGTCACCGTGGCAGAGTGAGTTAGCGCGGTAAGCATTGCACGCATGGTGACCTGGGTTCGATCCCCAGCGGGGCAGGAATTTTTCTGCTCTGTACTTGGACACCTAAGACCAAATTATAAATTAATATCAAAACCCTCAAGTTTGACTTTCCACTGATTTCAGCACACCATATCTCGGATTAGGCCCCTATTATTTTGGAACCCTATTAATTTTACCCTTCTTTTCTTTATTTCATTCTTTTTTAGTTTTAAAAAAAAAACGGTATTTCAAAAAGCAAGTGTTTCAATCAAATTAAACAATATTTAATTATATATTTATTTTTGTCTTTTAATAAGAATACCTGATTTGTATTGTTCATTTCTCTTTTTGTGTTTTCAGAAAGTGGGCCACTTTGATCCGGTAACGCGAGTGAAACTAGCCGGAGATCAGCTGGTCCCAAACTTTGCTATGAAGGAGGTGGTGGACAACTTTCTACAGGAAAACGACTGGGCCTATGAGTACTAAGGGGATTTGGGGAAATTGTAAGATGGAGACTAGTTTGAGAACCTCCACTTCAAGAGTTGAGAAGAATCAGAATTTGGTTTGATGGTGTTTGCTTGTTGTTTTATTGAAGTGGTTTATTGTGATTTATTGAAGTTTTGGGTATCATGAAGACTGTTTTTGTCGGGCTCTTGAATCCTTGATGTTGACTAGTTTGAGAACTTCCACTTCAAGAGTTGAGGAATCAGAATGTGAATATTTTTTACTATGTTCAATTGTTCATATTAGACATCCCATATAATTATATGATTTCTAGTAGCATATAATGTGATTATAATATCTCAATTGCAATATGGTGTGTAACTGTGTACTTTGGTGTTTAAAAAGGATTTTTAAAGGTGATTAGAACTATTTGAGAATAATTTTGTGGATTAAGGCTCTAAATGTTGGCTAAATAAATGGCAAGCTCATCTGTTACTGTCATCACTCATCATTATACCATAATATATGGTGGTAATCATAGTGAATGATAGTAGCCATAAAGTTAGGAAACCTGTAGATTTCCGAGCACTATCTATACTACAAGGCTTATTATTATTGGCAGATAACCCATTATCAAAGCAATGTCTAATACCTTGATCATCAATGTCCCTAGAACCATGTCAATTCAAGGGTTACTTTATTGGACATTGCTTTGATAGTGTTATCTGCGTTTTAAGAAGGTGATTTATTTGAAGTCTTGAGAAATTATCAGTAAATTACAAATGGTTTGATGTTCATTTTTTCATGTAATTTACTGAAATGTGCTGGCATGGTCTGAAATTCAATTGATGTTTTGTCAACTAAGTGTAAGATGTTTTTTACTTGAAGAAAGTTGACTCGTAGATGAAAATATTTGATTTGGCTTATTCAACAATGGTGACTTGTTTTTAGATAATGTTAGAGTGTCATACAGGGATCAAAACATTACCAAATTCTCCATAGTAGTAATATCGGCCAATCTCGGGTGTAAATGTTGCTCTATTTTATAAAATTAAGCTCATTGTCAAAGTCTGTGGCATGTAATAAGCCATTTTACAATGAGCCCATGACACAAATACTATGTATTTTGTAACAACAAAAAATTGACCGTCTGATAAAAAAAATAGCATCTAATGAAATCATTTCATGTAGATTAAAATCATATACCCTAACTAGATACCTTTGTCTCTCAACATTCAGAGGTGAGGTTTTTTATAGGTTGTATTCATAAATACTGTACATTTTACTGTCTGAATTTCTATTATTGTTCATACTACATATATAAAATATAAATTAAATATTTCAGTGTATTTATTATTCGGTTCTTCTTTTATCATCATTGCTAGAATACGGGTACAATGATTACCGAATTTTAGTGCGAAATTAGTAGGCAGACGTTTTGTTATCTTCTGATTTTGATTGCTAACTTCACCTTCTGATATTATAGTCTTAAACCTATTAATTGTTAATGATACGCCAGTAGCCCGTTTCAGAAACACGCTCCACTCTCATTGTACAATGTACATCCCGAATCTCCGTTTCAACTATTTCAACCTATCTATCAAGTAACAACATTAAATGACGAATAATTATTAATTGGTAGTAAAAATCAATAGAAATATATTTTCAAATGTAAATTCTCTATGAAAAAAAAACAACAGCAATACACAGTATTTAACAATCTCAATGATACATACAGATCACTATGTACAAAAAGGAAAAGAAGAATATTGATAACTTTAAAAAACAAGAACTTTCTGAGAAAAAAAGAAAGTGGGAGTAGAAAAATCTGACTTGAAAAAGTTGGGTGATTATATTAATATTAAAGATCTTTCCCTTCTATAGGATACGAAAGTTTAAAGGTAAAATACAATCAGTGCTGAACAGCATCCAGTAACATTATTTATTGTGCTAAAAATTTGGTATAATTTGGCTTTAAATTAAGTTTAGTGCTTGTGTATTTGGGTTTAACGTCTTTAATAAACTAGTGTGAACTCGAACTGTAAATTAAAGAAATTCTTACACTGTACAACTATGACCTTTTTATTCTATTAAAATTACTTTCAAGAACCTGTCAAATTTTCGTCTCGTTTATTGAAACTTTGATGTCCAAAAACATTAATCAAATAGGTACTTCATGTGTAATAAAATATGCAAGGTTTTAAATTAAAAGATGAGTGTTTCACAGCCTTTTATATTTTGTAGCCATGAAACAGGAGCTACTGAAAGACGCTTGTGATCTGTGTTGTAGTTACTGTTATCCCTAGTATCCCTCCCCTCTGATGGGCGAATGACATAATACTTTTATATTTAGGAGCTGGGTCAACACGAGAGCACCGGAAGGTATCCCTTACAAACATATGTAACTAAATTTGAAAACAATTTTTTGTCGGCGCGGATGATCGAACCCGAGACCTTACCATCATGACACCAAGCATTGTCAGTTGATGTGGGTTACGGTGCCATGGATTTGTAAACATTGGATCCGAGCCAATCCTTGGATTTTTCTTCATTATTTGAGAATTGATAATAAATAATAAGACTCTGAAGGTTAGATGGTAGAATATCCTTTGAGCATTAACCTCACCTAGTGGTTACCTTCCACTAAAGAGTATTATTATTATTGTTTTCTCTTTTTAATGTTATCAATCCGTCATTAACATGAGTATTTGCATTTCTCATTACTTTCTTAAAAAGCCATTTTTTAATATCATCGTCTAATCAGGTACAATTACTTAAATTATTCTATCAAAATCAGTCGAATATTATTAAAAATAATTTATATTCTAAGGCGTTATCTCAATACATATCCCTAAAAATTTACAAAACCGAAACTGATCATCAACCAACTAAAGTATCAAAAATATTTCGTTCATTAAGTAAAATTACTAAATTAATAAAGAAAAAACTTAAATGTCAAAAAAAACTTCGTTATTTAACAACTAAACTGAACTAGGATATCAAGAAACTTAGTTCAATGTTAACTAACACGAACTAAAATATCAAAAAAAATTAATGCCTAACTAAAATGTCAAAAAAACTTAGTTAATTTAATAACTATGTAAAATGAAGTGAAAATATCAAGAAAAATAATGAGTTATAATAAAAAAAAAAGGCAGAATCACAACAGTTTCTCAGCCTTCAGTTCGGAGTAGGGCACCATTTTGATCGTGATGAAAGCATGCAGAGGAGGCACATCGTCGATCTCACCCGAACTTTTCCGATCTGGCTTCGGGCTTGCTCGGATCCGCTCGTAGTAGCCACTCGGCAGATCGTAGAGGACGCGGGACAGACCCGACGGGGGATAGGGGAGCAGGAACATGAGATCGGACCCGTTGAAGACGTAGCTTCGCCACTGGAGATCGTAGGGGCTCGCTTCCCCTTCTGGGGGGCCAGGGGCGGAGGGTGGGGAGAGGGGAGGGAGAGCCGGGGAGACACCCTCCTCCGTCCAGATGCTGTTGATGTCGAATATTCTGTACCTGGTGGGGAGTTGATTTGGTGATTTCAATTATTAGAAAGAAAATTTGATGCAACATATTTAGGTCTGTTGAACAAGGGGGAAGGAAGATGGTGGAGAAAAATAAAGGAAATCTTAGAAGAATATGTAAAAAAAATACTTGCACACAAATCAGCTACCCACATTAACCTCACCCAGCCTGACTTGTTCAAGGCATAGATAGCACAAGGGTTGGAATTTGTCATCTTTTCCCACTTGAATTTTAGCTAACATCACTCTTAGATCTTTTGAAACACATTTTTTCCATCTTTCTTTGGTCTCCAATACTAAAAGTAATCCTTGAAATTGCTAAAAAGACAAGTAGTAATTACTCACTTCAACAATTTATTACTACTACATATTGAGGTATTTTGCGACCATCATAACAATTTGTCGTAACCTAAATTGCTGGAACAACAAATATTATGAAAAAATGGACTCACAAAATTTTGGTGATTGGAAAAGGAACCAACTTGAGGAAAACGGTTTACATTTTTTGTGCTTCCTCGAAAGAACTCTATAGTCAATTTCTATCCTGAAAATTCCATCTCACATATTGTATGGTTAGTAAACAGCATGCTCTAGATGCACTTCTGTCCCGGTAGCTCAGTGTTAAAGGCGGCACTCTGTGAATCCATCGATATCAGAGGTCGTGGGTTCGTAACCTATCCGTGACATGACAAGTCATCCTACCATTTGGGATTTTTACCACACAATAATACGTCTTGGGCTTCCTACTGGAATAATGGCACTCAATAGTTCTAATCGGGCAGTATAAATAAAGGCGATATTGTTTATTATGTTTTATTTCTCATGGTAACAATTAACATCATCTATGGGCTAGGATATAGCAAACATAGAAGGATTACAGTGTTGTTAAGGAAATTTGAGGAGATGAGATATTATGAAGAGGATATTATTATTATGTGTGTATATGTCTTTTTTTAAAAAAATCTCACCTCAAGTAGAGCAGAGTGGGTATAAGAATATGCGGCACATCTGGCTTGATCTTCACACTGAGTTCCAGTGTGTTGTCCGGGGTGACGCTCAATGTAAACACGAACCCATTGAGCGTTGTCATGGCAACCTCAGGACGCGCTAGAGGCACCGTGAAGCGGCGGAACAGACGGAAGGGGGGGAGCCGCGGGAATTTTGGTCCTCCGGGCCGGATCCGACGAAGGTTTTCTCTCGGCGAATGATGCGCACGCGTTGAATCGGGGTGATGTTTCTGGGAGGGAAGGGGGAGAATATTGTATAATGGTTAAGTGGCAGAGAATGCCTAAGGCATTAACTTCGCCCCGGATTACAAAACAATTGTAATAAAAATTAATATTTCTTTTTGTACATATTTCTAATTTTTTTTTTTAAATTTATTGTTATATTTTTTGTTGTTGATGATGATTGTTTTGTAAAAAAAAAAAAAAAAAATGTAAATAAATAAATAAAATTGCCATGGTATTTTTCAGAAGAGAGTGGACTCATTGGAGTTGTGTTTCATTCATATTTTTTTGTTGTAAACAGCTTTGCTACTTCTGGAGGAGGGAATGATGGTCTCCAGTCAACTTTTTTTGGTTTTAACTTCAACTGCATGGTCATATCACGACAGGGGTGTTACCCTCCATTTGCAGGAATTTTATGGGGTTGGGGTGGTGTTGTTAGATTTTTGAGGAACAATTTGTTGTGTGTGAAGTAGGGGGCTGTTTTTTTTTAAAGTGTTAATGCTTTTAAGTATAATTTTTCTACACCCTACAGCTAATTATAGTACGTGACGTGTGTCCTGACTCACCTATCCACAGTGGACACGGGATCACTGGCATCATAGTACGTGACGTGTGTCCTAACTCACCTATCCACAGTGGACACGGGGTCACTGGCATCATAGTACGTGACGTGTGCACGTGTGTCCTAACTCACCTATCCACAGTGGACACGGGGTCACTGGCATCATAGTACGTGTCGTGTGCACGTGTGTCCTAACTCACCTATCCACAGTGGACACGGGGTCACTGGCGTCATAGTACGTGACGTGTGCACGTGTGTCCTGACTCACCTATCCACAGTGGACACGGGGTCACTGGCATCATAGTACGTGACGTGTGCACGTGTCCTAACTCACCTATCCACAGTGGACACGGGGTCACTGGCATCATAATAGGTGACGTGTGTCTTCCAGGAAGCGTCCAGGCCAGCCTCTAGCCAGGACAGAGGCAGGATCCTGTCCCTCTTGAGAACATCGTAGTAGCGGGGACCTATGAACAGGCTGGGGAGGTGCAGGACTTGGAACAGGGGGGAGAAGGTTTTGCCGCGGGGGGTGTCCAGGTAGCTTTGTCCTGGAGGAGAGAAGGATGATAATTACTTATTTATTTTATTTTTTAATTTAGAAACTCTTTATTAGTAGATCATAATTATATACAGACAAATAATGGTAAAAATTAAAAATAAAAATTGACAATATTAATAATATAAACAAGAAAAAAAAAACAAAAAACAAAATATATACCTATGTTTGTATATATTTTGTATATACTTATAATTTGTTTCCTTGTTACGATAATTATTATTATAGAATGGTTGGAGTTCCACAAGGGAAGCACCAATCATAACAGCGACTTCTATTTAGATCTATTGTGACCAGTTGTTTCTAATTCTGATGAACGTTCTGATATGAAGTAGTCAGGACGGGGGTCCCGGTAGCTTAGTGGTAAAGGCGGCACTCTGTGAATCCAGAGATTCCAGAGGTCGTGGGTTCGAAACCGAGCCGGGGCATGACAAGTTACCCTCCCATTTGGGATTTTTACGACATAATAATATGTCTTGGGCTTACTGCTGGAATAATGGGACTTTACTAGTCCTAATCGGGCAGTATAAATAAGGCGATATTATTATTATTTTATCCTGCATTCGCTGGGAATCGTACCAGCTACCCACAATAACCTCACCCAGCCTGGGTAGTGCCGGAAATGACAGCCTCAAGTGTTTAGATGGAACAGAATTTGCGTCGAAACGTCTGTCCCAACCGGTAGTCAAACTCAGGAACTCTGGACCATGGGCAGTAGTCACAACCATTACGCTACAGAGGCTGGCTGTTAGGGTAATAATGTAAGGGATTTTTTCACTATCCAGTGCGAAACACTTCACCTACCATTGTCAGTGAGGAACAACTTGTTCTCTGCCTCTTCGGTCAGGACGTCTGTTTTTCCTGCCAGGACCACAGCGGTCCATTTCTTCATCAGGAGATACAGATCATACTCGTCCTTCACTATGACCAGGTCAGAATCCTTGAGTAGCTTCAGCAGCAGACTCAACCTGGGGAGATAAATAATATTTATTTTTAATTTTTTTCATTTATTTATTTTTAAGTGCAATAATAATGATATCACCTTATTTATACTGCCCGATTAAAACTATTATGTAATATTTTTCCAGCAGTGATCCGAAGACGTATTATTATGTGGTAAAAATATCACACTATTCCCCAGGTACCTTAGTGTGATAGTATACTCGTAAGTACATACTCATAATTATTTTATTTGATTCATTTTAAGTACTTATATTATTTACTATGTTAATGTTATTCAAAATATTGTAATGAAATGATGTACAAAAATAAAGCACAAATCTTGTTAAAAAAAAAAAAAAAAAAATACAAAAATACAAAAAATACAAAAAATTTGAACTGTACTTTGAGCAAGCCTCCGTCATGTAATGGTTGCGACTACTGCCTATTTTCCAGGTCCAGAGATCCTGAGTTCGATACCGGGTTAGGCAGAATTTTCTAATTAATAATTCTGTTCTCTCCAAACACGGGAGTCTGGCATTTCCGGCCCAACCTAGTCTGGGTGAGGTTAATGTGGGTAGCTGGATTCCCTTGAATGGAGGGTAAACCACCCGTTCCGAAAAATTCAAATCAGGTCGTTAAATGCAAATAAAATGAATTGTTGAATTCAGACAAATGAACTTGAGTGAACTTCTAATTTTACCTAATGGTCCATCTTGGTACATATTTTAATAGTTAGATTCTGCATTTTTTTTTTTTTTTAATGAATATTTTAAAGAGAGGTCTGTAACATACAGAGTCTTTGCCCCTCTGCTAATTTTAGTTTCATATGTCTGGATTTCTAAATTGACTCGCAAAATGTAGAATGATTCTGATATAGGGCTCAGGTTAGCCAGCCAGCCTCCGTGGCGTAATGGTTGTGACTACTGCCCGTAGTCCAGCGTTCCCAAGTTCGACTCCCGGTTGGGACAGACCTTTTGACAAAAATTCTGTTCCATCCAAACACGTGAGGCTGGCATTTCCGGAACTATCCAGGCTGGGTGAGGTTATTGTGGGTAGCTGGTACGATTCCCAGCGAATGGAAGGTAAAACCCCCGTACTGACTACTTCTAATCAGGACGTACATCAGAATTAGAATCAACTGGTCACAATAGATCTAAATAGAGGTCGGTGTGATAATTGGTACTTCTCTTGTGGAACTCCAACCAGTCTATAATAATAATGTGCACTGGTTGTCAAGTGGTCTGGTAATCCAGGTAGCGTAGGGATCCGTTGGTTCGAATCCTACCCGGTGCACGAATTTTTCCTCATTAATTTGAGTTTGTGACCACATAATAATAAGACTCTGAGGGTTAGGTGGTAGAAAATGCTTTGAGCATTAACCTCGCCTGGTGGTTACCTTCCACTAAAGAGTATTACTATTATAATACTCTTTTTTTTCTGTCCTCATGATGGTTGATCGCACCTAGAAATATGTGGTTCAGGACGAGCCAACTTTGAAATAAAGTTGGCTGGAGACCATCACTCACCCCTCCAGCTGTAGCCAAGCTGGCTACAACAACAACAACTATTATAATAATAGGGCTCAGGTCAGACAGTATAACTTACTTCAACTCACTAAAGAAGACATTACACTGGGCAGGGTAAAACTTACTTCAACTCACTAAGGAAGACATTACACTTGGCAGGGTAAAACTTACTTCAGCTCACTAAGGAAGACATTACACTGGGCAGGGTATAACTTACTTCAACTCACTAAGGAAGACATTACACTGGGCAGGGTAAAACTTACTTCAGCTCACTAAGGAAGACATTACACTGGGCAGGGTTCGTGTCCAGCAGGGATTTGAACTGGGGCATTAGGTTGAGCAGAAGCCTCTGGTAGTTATGATGGCACACGTCCTCCAGTCCATACTTCTCTGCCATGTAGTAGTACTTGATAGCGTTCTGAGGAAGAGGAGAGATTTTGTTGTTGTTGTTACCCTTGACAATTATTAGCCTCCTTGTAAAGACAGTGGTGCTGAGTCATTCTTCCACTGTCTGGCTACCATCGTTCACGATGACGCCACCCTATGATGATGGTTTAATTTAATGGAAGGTAATCACCAGGCGAGGTTATTGCTCAAAGCATTTTCCACAACCCAACCCACAAATTATATTATGGGGTCACAACCTAAAATGAGGAAAAATCCATGAATAGCTCAGTGGTTAAGGACTCGCTTGCCATGCGGAAGGTCCCGGGATCGAACCCCCGAGCCGACAAAATTTTGTATTAAAAATTTGGTTACAGTTGTTTGTAAGTGTCACTTCTCGCCCATCAGAGGGGAGGCATACGCATACTACGGGATGGGCAGGCTACAAAACAGACCACAAGCGTCTACAGTAGCTCCTGTTTTATGGCTACGAAATAAAAAAGGCTGTGAAACACTCATCTTTAAATAAAAAAAAATCCAAGCGTTGGGTGGGATCTAATCCGAAGATCACGGATCTACACACTAGATTGATTACATTATAAATTTAGCACCATAACCACACTAATTACCAATGATTGGTAGTTGATGTAGTTACCAATATTATTAACATGACTACTCCCAGCTCGTCCTGGTAAACAGAATTTATCTGAATGATTTCGAGCAGGATATTGTGAAGACTTTTGGCTTTTTTTTTATCTATACAAGCTAAATGTACTTATAATAATAATAATAATAATAATAAAAAATGATTTTATTTTTTTTCTGTTTCAAGGCTCTTGTTAGGCTTGTTAAGAAGGGCTCTGTCCTTTTGTCCCTGTTAGTTGCATTGTACAACGGGTGAAACAGCCTATGATTCTTTTTCCCTACCTCTATATTGGAGTTCTTGGTAAGGAAAACTGCCACTCTCTCCACAATATCAGCCATGCCTAAGAATGTGGCCGTGGCGAGAACATTCTCCACGTTGTCTGCTTGGATAAAGTTGAGAGGTCCTCCGTATAGAAAGCCAAAGCAGAGCTCCAGACCTGAGAAACAAAGAGAAGAAAACTTTGAATTTCAGAGGTTATTTTTCTGACACCATATTGGTATGCTACCTACTGTACAATGTACATGCTAGTTTAGGTGTAGTAAACTAAATTAGTATGCTACCTATAGCTACCCACTGTACAAAGTAAAAAAAAAAGTTATCGTATTTGTGTTAATCACTTTCGTGATATCACAACTACTCAAACTCGCTTTACTAAATCTACGCTGAATCCGGGACTTGAACCACCGACCTCCAGGTTACAAGTCCGCCGCCTTATCGACCAAGCTACTGAGGTCGATACAAAGTACACTGTACAAAGTACATGCTAGTTTAGGTGTAGTAAACTAAAGTTAGAGAAATACATATTGGGTCATGCCTTGGGTCTAGAGTAGGGTTGGGATTTATTTTTTAATCTGGGTTTAACGTCACTTTCAAATGCATGGTCATATAACTACGAGGGTTTTAACCTCCATTTGCTAGAAACTCGCAAACCAGTTTCTCAAATTAACCTCACCCAGCCTGAGTGGGTCGAGAATAGCCACGAGGGTTCGAATTTGAATGGTGACCCATCCAAGTCACTGAGCGTTGATGAACTTCAGTGACTGAATGAGAACTGGTATATTCAACATATATTATTGCCACTGGCTTAGGGAAATGTGATATTAACCTTATAATATGTCTAAATCAGACAGAGCTACTGTTTATTAATTTCGTTTTGGATTTATTTCACACTCAATAGTGTTTAGATTTTAGATCATTCTTACTTTTGCAGTCAATGTTGGGATCTGATACTGAGCATCTCAACTTGTTTACTTTGGACTCTTCGCCCAGGAGTTTCATGAAGTACGGACTCTGAAAACCACAGGAAAGTTTTTTAAATAAATCTAAATAATTTTAAGATGAAATACTTGTCCTTTTTTTGTTTTACTTTAATTTTTATTTTCAGATCTCCATTTCGCCAGTTATATCATTTACAGTAAAATGAAGAACAAACTTAAAAGCTTAAAACTAATCTTAGAAGTAACATGATAACTATAGTTATCATGTTACTATAAATAACATATAAGAAAGCAATATAAATAGGAAGGGTAGGTACAATTAAATTCGGACCATTATGTTATAAGTTTAAAGACAAAGGGAGAATGTAGAATATTATCTTGTACAGTTTACCAATTTTACAACTTCATATTTTATTATAATATACTCTGATACAATAAAAAAAATTGGTAGGAGGATTATTCTTACTTGTTGAAGGAAACTCTTGTGCAGCTTCCATGTCTTGTCAAGTAAAACCACCTCTATGTCTGAATCTCTACCTTGTTGAAAAAGAATTCCGTAGCCAATCTGTGTAGAACATCCTGATGTGCTATTCAACTTCACTCTGTAAATAAAAGAAACATAATAATGAAGGTAGGAAATTCAAATTAACAAGATTTTATTTTTCATACTAGACAATAAAACAAAAATATTTTTTTCTCATTTATCTCTATATTTTTTATTATATGGAAATACATTCAATGGCTTGGATCAAATCACAAAAAAAAGCAAAGAAAAAGGTGAAAAAATATCCAGCCAATACCAGAGCAAATATTAATTTTAATAAACTCTTTAGTGGAAGGTGACCACTAGGCAAGCATAATGCCCAAAGCATTTTCTACCACTTAACCCTCAGAGTCTTATTATTATGTGGTCACAGGCTCAGATAAATATACGAGGAAAAAATCCAAGCATTGGATGGGATCCTTGTGGTAACTTATAATGAAAATAAAATAAATGTGTTTCTTGTGTTACTACACAGTTTTCATGGGTAGTGCAGAATTATAGAACTTTTTGCTATTCCTTGAATAATATCCTAATATCTTATTTATTCCATAATTCTTCCACTGTTTACATTAAAACAGCTACTCATTTTTACTCATGAGATATGAGTGGGCCCTCAACATCCAAAATACAGGGCCTATTTTTTTTTTCTTTTTGACGCTGCTGGCATTCAAACCCAGGTCACTGTGCATGCAAGCCTAGCCTACCCAATTGGTCATGATTTTTTTTTTTTTTTTTTTTTTTTTTTTTTTTTTTTTTTAAAGATGAGTGTTTCACAGCCTTTTTTATTTCGTAGCCATGAAACAGGAGCTACTGTAGACGCTTGTGGTCTGTGTTGTAGCCTGCCCATCCCGTAGTATGCCTCCCCTCTGATGGGCGAGAAGTGACACAATACTTCCCATTTAGGTGCTGGGTCAACACGAGCGCACCGGAAGGTATCCCTTACAAACAATTGTAACCAAATTAAGAATACAAATTTTTGTCGGCACGGGGGATCGAACCCGGGTGATGACTACTCCTTGTGCTAATTTTTATTGTTTACATTACAAGTCTATTGCCTTAACCATGTTGACTACCAATATAGGTCATTTATTGTTTATAGTAAAAAAAAAATTTCTTCATTTTTTTTTTTTTTTACATATTTTAAACATAGGTACTCATATTCAGAAAATTGTCTAATTTTTTTTCTTGATCCCTCTAATTCTCAAGTTGATTGATCAAATGATTGAGAACTGTGTGTTCACCCAAACAAAGTTTTTGACCGTACTGAAAGATTTGTTCCATTTGGCACTCAATACCGCAGAAATTCTTGTTGACTACCAATGCTTGGTCTCATTAGTCATTGAAATAATATATAGCTGTATAATTCTTGTGAATGTCTGAGTTGCCGTTCCTGTCTCCTATTTCCTCTCCTGATCATTTCGTGCTTGAGTTGAGAGTGGAGGGAAGTATTTTTAAACCCTAACAAAAGTTAAAAGTCCCACACCAAGAAATCCGTGCCAAGTCAGCTGGCAACCCTGCAATTTTGGAGATCAGCTGTTTTGGAAACAAGTTGGGAGACGGCCTTGAACCAACAACCAACTCTAACCTCTTTTTTCACTTCATCACATTTTTCGTCAACTGGGTAAGCAGCACAATTTTCCTTTCTCTATGTCTTTGTTAATTTAACCCCAAGTTTTCTAAACCCCCTAAAAGGGCTACAATCCTACATTTTGGTCCTTCCACGCGGCCGTATGTCTGTTTTAGGGGGCTTCTCTTTTTAGGGAAATGTGCCAAGTAGCCAAGTTGAATTCTGCCTAAGTTTGAAGTCTGCCTCATGGCCTAAGTTTGAAGTCTGCCTAAGTTTGAAGCATGGGGTATCATGCTAAAGTGATGAGTCAAATGTAATCCTTCTGTGATATAAGTGTTTTTTTTTGTGTTTGTTTTACCCATAAATTCAGTGTTGTTTGTGTTCAGTTAATTTTAAAGTTGGGGGTTCCCTTGGTAATTTTTTTTGTATTGGTTAAGTCATAGGGGTTCCCTTGGTAAATTTTTTTTTGTATTGGTTAAGTCATAGGGGTTCCCTTGGTTAGATTTTTTTTGATTTTCACGTGGCTCATAAAGCACATATTTTTTTTGTTGTTGTCAACCAAGTAAGTGCATTTTTCCTTTAATATTTACATCTAACATGGCAGGTGACCAGGACAGGAATCTGGTAGAGGTGGTGGTAGAGAGACGGAAACGTTTAATTACTAGGGTTCAGGAATTCCATGGACTCATTCCAAAAGTGGAAAATGACCCATTGCTTTTGGTCCGTATGCGAGCCTCCATGCCTTATCTGGAATCAACTTTCAAGGAGTTTCAATCAGTGCAGGATACTATTTGTGAATATAATGTTCTTCATCCTACTACAGAGGAAAGAATTGCCATTCATTCTGTTTCAAAACAGTTTGAAGCTATGTATTTTGATGTCTTGGGGGTCATTACAGGGACCTCAGAGGTCAAGCCTATGGTGGTTGCAACCAACGATGGTAGGATGAAGCCAAAGTTGCCTCAAGTGAATATTCAATGTTTTATGGGGGATTATGAATCTTTTCCTGCTTTTAAGTCACTTTTTGATGCTTTGATCCATAGTAACACAGGTTTAGAACCTATTGAAAAGTACACATATTTGGTTTCCTTGTTGAAGGGGTCAGCCCTGTCTAGTGTTCAAAGCATTGCCTTTGTGGCTGAAAACTATCAAGTTGCCTATAATTCACTTGTCAAGCGTTTTAGTAATCCTCGGGTTGTAGCCCATCAGTGTTGTAATAAATTATTTGCCTTTAAGCCATTAACCAGTGAGGTTCAGTTACAGAAGTGGCTGGATCAATTCAACACAAATGTTGAAGCATTGGAAAATACTTCCCTACAGGATAAGGGTGATTTTTTACTGTTGTACATGGGCCTTAATGCATTAGACCCTCTAACTAGACAGGCTTTTGAGCATGAGAAAATCTCATTAAATTCCATACCCACCTATTCTGATCTCCGGACCTATGTTCAGGCACGGGTTTCAGTGGCGGAGCTCATGGGTGCCTCGTCTGGGTCTAGTGTTAAAAAACCATTTATGAAGCCAGAGGTGAGAGGGTCGTATGTTACCCAAGTAGATGTTGCAGGTATTTCCACAGATGTGTTGCCGTCCAATGTTGCCAGACCCTATAAAGGGTTTTCAAGTAGTTTCAAGGGTGATGTTCACCATGTAGCCAAACCCTCTAATGGGTCATTTAATGTAGCCAAACCCTCTAATGGGTCATTTAATGTTGCCAAACCCTATAATGGGTCATCCAGTGTTGCCAAACCTGACTTTAGGTCAAACCAGTCCCGTTCTGCCAGTGGTGTTTCCTGCCCTCATTGTTCCAAGGCTCACCGCCTAATTGAGTGTAATTTATTTGCTGCCATGTCTGTTCAAGAGCGTTTTGACACAGTGAGGACCCATCATTTGTGTTTTGCCTGCCTCGGGCCTCACTCAAGGTCATCATGCTCGACCAAGTTCAGTTGCCGTCATTGTGGATCTCGTGCTCACCATTCCTTGTTGCACAGAGATATGCCTGCTAATGAGATTTCTCCCAGTGGGGGTGTTTCTCAACCAGTTGTTTCAAATCCAATTTATACTGTTTCGGATCAACCTAATCAAGCTGAGGTTAATCTTGCCCTCTCGTGTAGAGACGTTTCTGGCTCAGGAGTCCTCCCTAGTCGTCAGGTGTTGTTGGGTACAGCATTGGTGTCCATATTGGACAGCTTTGGAATCCAGCACCCAGTTAGAGTGTTAATAGATCCTGGTAGCATGATTAGCATTGTGTCTGCCCATTTAGTAAATGTTTTGAATTTGCCTATCCAGACAAGTAATGTCTGTGTTTCCGGTGTGGGTGAATCTGAACCCATGCGTGTGAAAGGTCAGGTTTCCTGCACCCTGTCTTCTCGTCTGGATGGCAGATCCCTTCCTATTGATGCTGTCATATTACCATCAATATCAGGTCATGTTCCCTCTGTTGCTGTCCCTAAGCATGTTTTGTCAAGTTTGGCGGGATATGCTTTGGCAGACCCAACCTTTTGCCATCCATCTAGAGTGGATATTTTATTGGGTGCTGAATATTATGCCAGCATTTTGGACTTACAAAAGTCGGTAGTGTCTGGTGAACCTTCCCTTATTCCTACTATGTTTGGTTATCTTGTTATGGGAGTGGTAAACTCTAATACCCCCCTTGTATCTCAGTCCTTTCATGTGACTACTGTGGACACAGCACTGCATGATCAACTGAGAAAGTTTTGGGAAAGGGAAGAGGTTCAAGTTAAAATTCCAGCCCATCCAGATGAGGTCCGATGTGAAGAGCACTTTGTGAACACACATTACAGGGACCCTGATGGAACTTATGTTGTTCGTTTGCCTTTTCGTGCTGACCGCCCACCTGATTTAGGAAATAATTTGAATCATGCCAAGTCTCGGTTGTTAAAACTGGAGCGTTCCCTGGAATATAAACCAGAATTTAAATCTCTTTATCATGAAAATTTAAAGGATTATGTTGATCAGGGACATATGATCCCAGCCACAAAGCCATCCACTTATGTTCTGATTCATCATGGTGTTATGAAGGCCTCTAGTTCTACGACCAAGGTGCGGGTTGTTTTCAGCCCTGCTGAGCGTGCAAGTCCCCACCATCCATCTTTGAACGAAACCTTGCTAGTTGGTCCAAAACTCCAGTCAGACATAAATGACCTGATTTTGAATTTCCGTTTAAATAAAATTGCCATTACGGCTGATATTCGTCAAATGTACCGTGCCATCAAGGTAGATCCTAGGGACAGCCCGTTTCAACAGATTTTATGGCGTGAGGATCCATCTCAGCCTATTCAGCAGTATGAGATACAGCGTGTGTGTTTTGGTGTCGCTTCTGCGCCATTTCAGGCCCAGCGAGTAATCAAGCAACTAGTTGTTGATGAGGGGGCGAGGTTCCCTTTGGCTGCCCGTGCACTAAGTAGTGAGGTGTACATTGACGATCTGGTCTCTGGGGCATCTTCTGTTGAGGAGGCACTCAGTATGCGGGATGAACTAGTGTCCCTCCTTGCTGCTGGCAAGTTTGAACTGAGGAAGTGGTCCAGTTCGCATCCTGGGGTCTTGGGAGATTTTCCAGAGGACATGTTGGAGAGGCCACACTCTTTATTTGATGATGTTGATGCCATTAAGATATTGGGTTTACAGTGGGACCCTTGCCAGGATATGTTTTGTTACAAGGTAGAACAACATTGCAATTGCCAAACCAAACGTCAAATATTGTCAAAAATTGCCAAAATCTATGATACCTCGGGTTTTTTATGCCCCGTCACCTGTTGGATGAAAGTTTTTCTCCAGGTAATTTGGCTGAGAGGGCTAGCTTGGGATGAGGTTTTGCCTGGTGACCTTTTGACTGAGTGGAAGAGGTTTGCTTCTGAGCTCCCTCTGCTTGAGTCAATTCGTATTCCCAGACTTATTCTGGATACATTTATTTTTCCTCCGGAATTGGTGGCATTTGCAGATGCTTCTCTTTCCGCTATGGGGTGTCTAGTTTATCTGCGCGTTGTCTGCACAGATGGGCGGGTCCTCATTAATTTAATTAGGGCCAAAAGTCGAGTGGCCCCTGTGAAGCCGGTAACGGTCCCAAGACTAGAGCTGGGCGCAGCTGTGATGTTGGCTGAAGTCCTTGAATCTCTGAAGCCTTTAATTACCCGTCTCAATATTTCAAACAAGTATCTATTTTCTGACTCTATGGTTGTCCTCTCCTGGTTGCACACCCCGCCCCATTTGCTCAAGATGTTTGTTGCCAATCGGGTGGTGCGCATTCTAGAATTAACTGATCCGTCTCAGTGGAGACATATTCAAACTGAGTTGAACCCAGCTGACTTGGCCAGTCGAGGATGTTTTCCTAGTGTTATTGTTGATCATGATTTGTGGTGGAATGGTCCACCTTTCCTAAAGCAGGAAATTTCCTTTTGGCCAATGAGTATTTTCACACCCGTTGAGGGCCTTCCTGAGCTGAAGTCAGCTGAGGTTACCACATTGGTTACAAAGGTTGTGCAGGAGTCTGAGGACTTAAGTTTTATTAAAAGGTTCTCTACCTTGTTTAGGGCCAAGCGCGTGACAGCCTGGATTCTTCGATGGCGTCACCGATGTTCGGGCAGTGCCCTTTCCAAACCTGTGGGCCCTTTGACCACCGATGAGTTAGTACAAGCCGAGCTGACCCTAGTGAGGATTACCCAGTCAGGACATTTCTCTAAAGAGATTGAGGCCGTTCAGTCTGGGCGTCAGTTGCCTGATTCACTGGCTCGGCTGTCCCCGTTCCTTGATGGGGGTGTTCTCAGGGTGGGGGGTAGAATAGACAAGGCACCATTGCCTTTTCATTCCCGTCATCCTGTACTTCTTCCAAACAATTGTCATATGGCCATATTGCTGGTCAGACATTTTCATATTTATTCATTGCATGGGGGCCCGCAAATTGTCCAAACTCTCATCCTGCGTCAATACTTTATTATTGGCCTGCGCAACCTTGTTCGAAAAATAATTTTTAAATGTTTGCCATGTTTCCGTCTGTCTGCCAAGCCTCCTCAGCCTCAGATGGCGGAGCTACCCTTATCACGGTTCCACCAGTGCCGACCCTTTGTCAATACAGGGGTGGATCTAGCTGGTCCGTTCTTAATAAAGGATGGGTATCGTAGGAATGCTCCATCACTGAAGGCTTATTTTGCCGTTTTTGTATGTTTTTCTGTAAAAGCAGTTCACCTTGAGTTGCTTACCTCGCTTTCCACAGCCTGCTTTCTTGGTGCATTGGACCGGTTTATTGCCAGGCGTTCTGTTCCGTCCATGATATTTTCGGACCAAGGTACCAATTTCAAGGGTGCAGCCAATGTCATCGAGGACACTTGTCGTTTCTTACAGGAGAATGAATACTCCATTGTTGACCATTTAGGTAGCCGAGAAATCAAGTGGTCCTTTAATGCCCCAGCCAACCCCTCAGCGGGCGGTCTGTGGGAAGCGAGTGTGAAGTCGGTCAAATCTCACTTGACTCGTGTGTTGACCAATCGACTTCTGCATTATGAGGAGTTTTCGACCGTTTTAGTGAAAATTGAAGCCATTTTAAATTCTAGACCATTGGGTGTTCCATCTCCCACCGTGGATAATTTAGATGTACTTACCCCTGGTCATTTTCTTGTTGGACAGCCTCTTTTGTCACGTCCTGAGCGCAACTTAACTTTGTCACCATCAAATTTTGTTGCTCGCTGGACTCTAGTATCACAGATCTGCCAACACTTTTGGAAGCGTTGGTCAGACGAATACTTGCATACTCTGCTTCAAAGACAGAAGTGGTATCACCAATCTGACAATGTCAAAGTTGGTGATGTTGTTTTAGTTTTGTCAGAAAATATGGCGCCTTTGCAATGGCCCATTGCTCGTATCACCAAGATACATCCTCACCAAGATGGTGTTGTACGTGTTGTTGAAATTACAATGTCTGCACGCAGACTTCTCAGACCCGTTCGAAAGCTTCTCCTTTTGCCCACCTTAACTTAGGTTAGTTATCCATTCTAGTCAATTTGTTGTTTTCATTTTTCATGTATATTTGATGTATTATGTTGAGTCTTGTCCTGGTCCAACATTAATTTTTTTCCGATACAGTCCACTTTTTTCCGATACAGTCCACTACTTGGTTGATAGGTCCCTTCTCCCAGTTGAAAAATGGCCATTTTGGTGGGGGGAAAATGTATAATTCTTGTGAATGTCTGAGTTGCCGTTCCTGTCTCCTATTTCCTCTCCTGATCATTTCGTGCTTGAGTTGAGAGTGGAGGGAAGTATTTTTAAACCCTAACAAAAGTTAAAAGTCCCACACCAAGAAATCCGTGCCAAGTCAGCTGGCAACCCTGCAATTTTGGAGATCAGCTGTTTTGGAAACAAGTTGGGAGACGGCCTTGAACCAACAACCAACTCTAACCTCTTTTTTCACTTCATCACATTTTTCGTCAACTGGGTAAGCAGCACAATTTTCCTTTCTCTATGTCTTTGTTAATTTAACCCCAAGTTTTCTAAACCCCCTAAAAGGGCTACAATCCTACAATAGCTCTGACAACAATCCCGAAGTATTTAAATAATACCTCTTGGCAGCAGGATTGTAGTAGTCATCCTCGTCATCATCCGTCTCATGTCTTCTTTTCCTCCTTAATTTACTGAACAATGATCCCATTGTAAAGTAGGTCTGTAAAAATATGAAATTAAAGTTAGAGACACTGATAGATCAATTATTTTTAAATGAATTTTATTGTACTCTGTGGAAGTAAATTGACCCAATTACAACCACAAGATCTGTGGTTGTAACTGGGTCAATTTATTTAATGTTTTTTAAGCTGTAATGGTGTGCCTTTACACTTATATTTATATCCCATGCAATCAAAAAAATTGAATCAGAGTACCTACCTACCAGCTCTTAGAATTAACGGAAACTTCAGTCCTCCGCTAGTAGTAAAAAGACTGAGTTATTTAGTAAATTGTAAGAGTTTACAGATAGAGCCTGCAGCAACAAACTGAGCTATGTGTGGCTAATCAATGCAGAAAATGGATGTAAACTGATTATCAGAAGAAGACAAAAAAACAGAAAATATTCATTTACCAGCTAGGTATTTGGCACTAATTAATTATACAGTTCAGAGTAGGTTCTTAAAAGTAAATACACACAACTGAAGATTTCAGATAACAATGCAGGTGCATTTTTCATTCTACACTAGATGCAACTTGATAAAGTGAAAGTATGGCTAGGTTTTGAAGTGCAACTTTCTCTTAAATACTGGTTCTAGATCTTGCCAAAAAAGATTAGTTTAGCTGCTACCTTTAAGCTGTACAGTGTACACTCATGTCTTTGCTTCTTCAAGTTCAGAAATATATCAGTAGCTAGTACTACCACAAGGTGAAGGTGCTTATATATAATTAAAATACAATGTTAGATAAATATCTTATCAAAGTGATAAGATAACACTGATAACAGATAAAATTTGTAAAATCAAAAATGAAAATGAACTTATTCAAAATTTAAATTTAAAAATAAAATGATTCGATGACGTCATATCGATATTTGAGTTCGATAAGTGGTTCGATAGCAATCTTGGAGAGTTTTTTTAATGGTGTGCGTTCGTTCAACACAAGTTCATACAGCATAATAATCGAAATCGATTATGTTGTGCGACCGTTATGCTGAGTGAATTTGTGTTGAAAGAACATTATGTCCTGCGAAATTGTGTTGTACGAACGTTTGAAATGGTTAAAATCCATGAAACTCTTTCCATTTCCCCACCCAGAGCTCAAAAGTTTCCCTTCAGAAGAAAATAGAGAAATTTTATCTATGAAATAGGGAATTTTTCACCGTGGAATAATGGAATAACCTTAACTCAATTATTATTTTTTACTTTTCTAGTTATCTTTTTTGCAGTTAAGAGGAGTGTTCAGTGTATTATTAAAATACAGTGAACTAACAATCAAAGGATTGGAAATTTATTTAAAAAAATAATATTAATGTAATAAGAAAAGTTTTATTTGAACGACAACAAGCATCGACAGCTGTACTAGTGTACTCACATTACTGAAGTCCACAAGGTTGAACTATGGAAACTAGAGTGTCACTAGCCTTTGATTGAATCTATTGTAATCTATAGATATGGGGATATGAAAAGAATATTGACTGCCACTGTGGACAGGTGCAGACAAATGAACATCTCCTTGTCTGTAATCAATTGGATGAACCCTGTACCCAACAAGATCTAACCCTGGCCAATCTAAGATATGAAAGATATGTTGTTCCGGACATGAAAAGTAAAGTAAGTAATGTAATAAGCATGAATGGTTTTATGATCATCACTATTGTGAGACAGCAAGCCTGTCTAGTTAAAAGCTTGTTTATCCCAAAAAATTTCAGTTCTTTTCTTTGCCACTACTATATCATTGTGCTATTTGTGCTTGTATCACTATATGAAATTTGTGTCATCTGACCCTCATCTTTTCTCTGGTGTTAGCCCTGCAAGACAAAACAGCTCCTATGTACTTCTCTTATATTTCCTTTGATTGAATACTGGAGCTGCTATGTCAAACATCAAAGGGAATTTACTTCAAACATTTCAGAATGCTTGTGTTGTGTTTCACTCATTTGATCATGTTTTAGCTAAATGAAAAAATCTTCAATGGTTACGAATTGATAAGAGATTAAAACATCTGAGATTGGGCTTACTGTGGAGAATTTTGAATGAGGCTTCACCTCCATATCTTCACTCATCATTTCATACACTCTTCATTCCACAGTCATAATACTCGCTTCACTTATCTCTCTATTCCACCTCACAATACAGTAGAACCTTCATTATCTGAGGATTAATGTCTACTAGGGGTATGCCCGTATGCTGGATAGTTGAGGTCCTATATAAAAGTCTGGATAATTGAGAGGACCCTAAAAAACCAAATAATAAAGAAGAATTTTGATTTTGTGTAAAAGCAGATGTATTTTGATATATTTTATTATAACAAGAAATTTTGTCCCCTCCTAGTTTCTTATTAGTCTTCAATGTCTTTTCACACATCAACAGGTCATTGATAGGATGTCCGGTAGATCTTGCTTGCAAAAACCACTTGAAAACTGCCTGATCCAAGGAATCATAAGAAGAAGTCTTCATGCATGTATGCTTGGAGCTCTGATTATCAGTAGCAGCGTTGCTATGCACCTATTCAATAACAGCGTGTTTTTTTTTTAATCTGGATAATCAAGTATCCGCATGGTTGAGGACGGGATAATCAAGGTTCTACTGTACTAACCATATGGGGAATAGTTTTACTGTTAATGCTATAAGATCATGGAATCAATTGCCTGATGAACTATGGAGAATCAAGTTTCTCATAGAAACATTTCTTGGAAAATATAAATTAATTTTAATCTTTTTTTTTAACATGTTGTTTCTATGTATTTTTATTTATTTAGCTTCTTTTTACTTTCCTTATCCTATAATAAGGAAAGTATTGTATTCGTCTAAAATTTGACCTACCCAGCTTTTCACATTTCTGGACGAATCATAGCCTCAGGATACCAAAAAAGTGGTTTTCAGCCATTGGTCCGTGCGTCTGTCTGTGTGTGTGTGAACAGGATATCTCAAGAACGGTAAGAGCTAGAGACTTGAAATTTGGTATGGTAATTAATTTTATACACCAGACGAACCATGAAACTTTTGGTTGAAATCGGCCGCATTCTGCGGCCGCAAGCACCGCTTCTTTGAATTGGTTAAAGATACAAAAAAAGTTAGAGAACAACATTTTCTCAAATTAAAAAAATAAAAGGGGTTCACTCTGATCATTTTTTTGATATCTTTAACTTTTTGGAAACCGGCCCCAATTTACCGGTATTGTAGGGGGACCCGATTGGACTAACTTTTTTATTATTCATCCTAGATGGGGGTTGTGACATATCAAATTAAATGATTTTGAAGTGCTGATCACGAATTTGGCATTTTTAGTTATCTGTTACCGTTCAGTCACCAGTGGCGGAATTCAACTCCTTTTTGGGAGATAAGGAAAGTCGTGTGATGTTTACACCAGATTTTTTATATTATTATTGAAATATCTAGATAGGGAACTCCAAGGGTAGGGTGGAAGAGATTGGCATAAGCAATAACCCCTCCCTTTAGTTAGGACACATGTTTATATATTTTTTTCTGTTCTTTTCCCTTTTTATTGTATATTAGAGTGGATCAAAAAATCATTTTATTTTATTTAATTAACGCTATACCTCGGAAAAGTTGTGGCTGTTCAAGGTAAGACTTGTGAGCTAAAAAAATTTTGGACCACGTCTTCCGGTCGCGCAAAGGCTTTCTTTCAAAATGGCGAAAATCCAAAAAAAAAAATAATAATAAGAAATTAAAAAAAAAAAATGTAAAAAAATTGATAGGTAATCAATTTTTTTGGTTTGCTATAGAATATACTAGTTATAAAAAGACTAGTATAAAGAGTTCAAAAAAACACCAATGAAAACACCTTTACCAGTCGCGCAAAGGCCTTGAAATTTGTGAATTTCACGAAAATTCACTATAATTTGCCCTTTTTCAAGGAATTGAAAAATATAGGTAATTTTTTTTTAATCTGACTCCCCATAGAAATTATTACTTGCATGAAGGTCCGAAGAATCCGCAGAGACCAAAAAAAAAATATAATCGGACCAACCCTTCCGGTTGTGCAAAGGCCTTGAATAGTTATCCTCTAAATCTATGTACCTACTTACTTTATGTATATCATTCAGACCAGCTTAAAAATTGACACAGAACTCACGAAGAAAAGTTATAGGTACGAGTATACGACGAATTCCATCCAGACCCTACCCGTATCTCAGTAGTGAAGACGTCTACTGGTAATCCAGAGGTCGCGGGTTCGAAAGGTGACCGGTAAAGGCGGTTTCATTGGTGTTTTCTTTTAAACTCTTTATACTAGTCTGGTCTTTTTATAACTAGTATATGCTATAGCAAACCAAAAAATCGATTATAATTTTTTTTACATTTTTTTAAATTTTCTTTTTTTTTGGATTTTCGTCATTTTGAAAGCCTTTGCGCGACCGGAAGACGTGGTCCAAAAAGTTTTTTTGCTCAAAAGTCTTATCTCGATAAGCCACTACTTTTCCGGGGTATAGCGTTAATTAAATAAAATAAAATGATTTATTGACCCACTCTATTATATACATTATTTTTTTCCTTTCCATTATTGTTTCCATTATTTGATTCTTATAATAATTATTTGTACTGTACATACCTAATTATGTCTATGTATATCCAATAAAGTGTTTAATAATATTAATTATCTATCTTTTTGCTTTCAGAGACTTGCCGTGCAGATCTTTAAGTGAGTCCCACTGCCTCTGGACATCTGGCTTTTCTGCTGCCTCAGGCCATCCGTCTCTTCTGTTGCCTCCGGCTATCTGCTCTTCAGCTGCCTCCGGCTTTTCTCCTGCCTGCCTGTATTATTATTCATTTATTTATTTACACGCTGATTAAGATTGTCTAGGCAACCATGTTTCATGTCAACCCACTTCTAAACAATGTAAACTTAATTATTACATAAAAGAAAAAAGAAAAAAAAAAAATGAATTCTGATGTTCTCTTTTTTTTTTTTTAAGTGGGGTTTAACGTCGCTTTCAACTGCCATGGTCATATCACGACGGGGGTTTTACCCTCCATTCGCAGGAAACTCACAAACCTGCTACTCACATTGACCTCACCCAGCCTGAGTGGGGCCGGGAAAAGCCAGCGTCACGAGAATTCAATTTCCCAGACAAAACAAATAGCCACCACTTATAGCTTGTAAAAATACAGCTGTTGCATTTTTGTATTCAACGTTTCATAGGTGGAGAAAATAACCTGGTTCCCAACTTCATTTGTCTGTCACTGTTAATGTCAATTTTACAGTTACCAGAGCAGCCGGAAAGATAAAATGGCCAAGCAGTGGTTCTTAACATTTTTAGCATCGCGGCACACTTAGCATGAAGATCAAAGATATTGGACTTAGCCGCAGACAAAATTTTGAAGATGTTTATAAAAAGAAAGAGATTTTGTATTGAACCCAACTAATATTGAGGGCTTTTTTTATCTTCAGAAATTTTATAGCACATCAGCATTATAGGATGGGAATCACTGTGCTTACTTTATTAAGTAGTCACTGTGGCCGAGTGGAGTAGGCTAGCAAGCAGGGTGACCTGGGTTCGATTCCCGGCAGCGCAGAAATTTTCTGCGTGGATGTCCGGGGTCCACTCATACCTCATGAGGAATAAGCGACCTCACTAGAGACGAGGTTCTGTTTTAACTTGGGTACTGGACGATTTGGCTTTCGTTTGTCTGTCTGTTAAGCGATAGCACCCGACCGGATTCTTCAAAATTGTTATTAGTATGTATACATGTTCATTGGGGTCTTAGAATTTTACCTATTGTTTTTAGGCCGACAAGGAAGGAACACTCGACCGCAGCGCAGGCTCCTACCTAGTAGAGGCAGACCTCAACTCAACCAGGAAAAATCTATCCTGCTTGGTAGAATACCTCGATACTGGGCAAGCTAAAGACGACTCTAGGCGGGAACCTCAATTATCCATCACTATACCTCCTAACCTCCATTCGTCACACCAGAAAGCCTTAAGTCTGGACGGCAGTCCATAACTTCGGCTATGCCTTTGATGACTTTTTGAAATAGTGTGATCGGTTAAGGGGGAGGGGGGTCGACAAGAGTCAGATTTTGCCCATCTCACCCATCTGTTACCGTTCGGCTGTAGAAACATTTTACGCCTGAACCTTCGACTCTCACCCGAAATACGGACAAATGTCACTCGAGTTGACATTACTTACTTGTAAATTAGGGACGGGTTCTAAAAAGCTCGAGATATACAGAGTGTCCCACCAAAGTTGGACACCTCAAATTACCCGGCCCATGAAAGAGCTTTTGAAAAATAAAAAATTCAAGGGTACATGTTTCAATTATGCGGTTTCAGTCATGAATTTTTTTTTTATACAGGGTGGTTCGAAAGTCAAAAATTGAGGTGTCAACTTTCGATTTTTAAATGAATCGACCTGAATTTTATTTGATAATTCAACTTCTAAATGGTTTCTGAGTACTTTTTTGAACTAAAATATTACATACAGGGTAGGTTTTTTGACCATTTTACTTCCAAGAAATTTCTAATATTAGAAATCGGAGAAGTATTATTGTGTTCGTTTTTGTAAAAAAAAAAAAAAAAAATATTTTTTGCTCCGATTTCTGGACGTTTCATAACCTCCTGAGCAACTTTGGTTTTGTGTCCGTCTGTCGATCCGTCGGTCTGTTAAAAATATTCCTTGTAACGCGCAAATCTCAGAAACTACTGAACGGATTTTGATGAAATTTTGCACACATATAGGAGACGTTCTGTAGATGGTCCCATTTAAAACAAATTTGAAGAAAATCGGTTAAGCGGTTTGGAGATACAAGTGATTTAGTAGAAAATCTCAAAATTGGCACGTGGTCGTGTATACAATGTGAAACAATCACGAGGAAGTATTGTGTCCATGATTGGCAGTGTTTTTTTTTTTTTTCTAAATCTCGAATAATGATTTCGTTTAATTTTTTCGATAACAAGAATAGAAAGTGTTTGTGTAATGAAAACACGCATTTTCAATTGTCAGCAAAAATTTTCATACAGGGTGTAAAATAATTTTACTTCGTTTTTTTTTTTAAACCGAGTTTATTTTACAAAAACTCTTTCAGGGTCCGAGTAATTTGAGGTGTCCAACTTTGGTGGGACACCCTGTATATACATATATCTATTTATAAAAATGCTTGAAGGTAACCTCTGTCATTTTTTTACTTTCCTTATCTTATAATAATAATTTAAATAAATGTGTATAATAAAAGAGCAGAATTATAGGACTTTTTCGTATCCGGTATAATCCTTATCTTATTTCTGCTTATAATTTCGCCTCTCTACGCTGCTCATATTAAAGCAGCTACTCATGTTTCCTCACGAGGTATGATTGGACCCCGGACATGCAAGTACAGACCCGAAAAAATCCAGCCCTGCTGGAGATCGAACCCAGGTCACCGTGCACGCTGCACGCAAGCCAAGAGCGGTAACCCACTGGACAACCGTGACTACCCTTATCTTACAGAAAGGACAATTTTTGCATATTTGTAGGCTTCTTTTAGGAAGAGGATGTAAAGAAAAGACCCAATTTACCCGTCTTTCAAAAATTATTCCACGAAATCAATTCAAAACCAAAACCACTTTAATATGCTCTGAATTTCTAATGGGTTATTCAATCATTCTTTCTCCTTATCATTCTCTCTTTCGCTCACTTAGGTACTCTCTGTCAGGTCGTCTTTTTAATTTTCTCTCTCTCGCACACACATAAAATTTAAAAACTCAAATTTTCTCTTTCTCAGGGTCGGACTTAAGTCCTGTAGCCCTAGCGTCAAGGGTACGTTGAATAAACCAGTACTCGTTTTGTCTCTAAAGTTAAGCAACGTGCAGCGAGGTTAGGACATGGGTGAGTGACCATTCAATTTAGAACCCTCCTGATATTGGCTATTCCCGACCTCACTGAAGCTGGGTGAAGTTAATTTGCATTGCTGGTTTGTGAGTTTCAAGCGAATGGAGGGTGAACCCCCGTGTGATATGACCATGCAGTTGAAAGCCATATTAAACTCAAATTTAAAAAAAAGATCCTGAAATTAAGCAATGAAGTTAAAAAAAAGTCCAAGACTTGGATAAGTCACCATTCGAATTCAAATGCTCGTGTTGCTGACTATTCCCGCCCCACAGTAGTCACCGTGGCCGAGTGAGTTAGCGCGCTAGGCATTGCACGCACGGTGATCTGGGTTCAATCCCCAGCGGAGCAGGATTTTAGCTGCTTTAATGTTAGCAGCGACCAGTGGCAGGATTATAGGCAAAAATAAGATATTGGGTTATTAAAGATATGGAAAAGTCCTATAATTCTGCGCTACCCACTAAAATTGTGATTTAATAACATAAAGAAACACATTATTATTATTCCCGCCCACTCAGACTGTGTGAGGTTTATTTGAATAGCTGTTTTGTGAATATCCCTTTATAAGTGCCGCACGCTACAGAAATGAATAATATTAATTTTATTTATTTTAACTGGGGTTTAATATCTATAATTTTGGGGTTCCATATCTTTAAGGTCGTTGCTCACAGTAAAGAAGCTACTTATTTTGCCTTACGAGGTACGAGTGAAAAAAATCCTGTCCTGCGGTGATCGAACTCAAGTCACCGTGCGTGCAAGTCTAGTGCGTTACCCACTCGGCCACGGTGACAAATGTATCCATCTCGATTTTAAACCCTTAAAATTAGTTAAATAATTAATAAAATAAACATGTTCCAGGTCTTATTAAGCTTTTGCGATATTTACTTTTAAAGGGTTTTTTAAAATATCGTGGGATATTTTACTAGAGATTTGGGAAAAATCCCGTATGTCTACTTCCCCTACATCCATAGTCTATACAATGAAGTTTTTTTCGATTAATCGGTTATGCTGTGCGTTCATTATGCTGTACGAAATTGTGCTGTGTAACCGTTGTGTTGAATGTGATTGTGTTGTACGAACACGATTTTTCAAATGTGAATTCGATTATCGATATTTTATGCTGAAAGACCATTGTGCTGTGCGAACTTGTGTTGAATGACGCCGCACCTTTTTAATCCACCAGTTTCATCTATGGTTTTACCTTGGACAAAAGAAGGGGAATTTTCTACCAAATTGTAAATTGTGATTTAATTTTAACTCTCTCTATCTTATCAGTCTATTAATCCAAAAACTGTAATGAAATAGACAAAAATAAAGGCGCAGCGAAATTTTTGAAAGATAAAAGATTTTTTCGAGTGGTTTACAGCCTATTTTTCGTAGCCATAGAACTGCTAAGAGCTACTGTATATTATGAAGAAGCTAATGGTCTGTGTTATACCCTGCACATCGCGTAGTATTCCTCCTCTATAATGGGCGAGAAGTAACCCAATAATTGAATGGGTGAGTAGAAGAACCAGGAATGTCAAAAATCGATTTTTTTTTCTTCGTAGAATAAGAAAGAATGCACTCTTTTCTATCATCTCTGTGAATATGAAGGATAAATACCCCTTAAAAGTATATTTTTTTTTCGATTTTAAAGTGGGGGAAGCGGAAAAAATTCTGATTTAAATCAAGGAATGTAACAAAATCACTGACCACTTTTGCTAGCGGTATTAGTACCTACCTAGTTGTGAGAATCTTGTCGAATAACAAGGAATGTAAAATTTAATTTTATTATACTCATTAGCATCAGGAAAGCAAAAATAAGACAAATCTTATTTCTGCTTTCCTGAAAAGTCGATTTTTGACATTCCTGGTTCTTCTACTCACCCATTCAATTCTCATTTAAAAAGTCGTACTGGCCCGTAATTTATAAGGGAGAAAAGGCTAACTGGAAATTAAAAGGCATCGAAATATCTACTATAACCGACTGGAATAGTAAAGACTGAATAGAATCATAACGCCGATCTTGTCCACAAAAGGAAAGGTTGAAATTCTCTTCCCAGGGTGGAGAAGAGTCAAATTTTGTGGTCAACTCACCACAAAAACCGGTGGTTTTTAAGCACAAGGAAAATCGGTTGTGCATAATGGAATTTCAGAAAATCGATGGTGCATTATCGAATTTCAGAAAATCGATTGTGCATTATCGTTTTCAAATTTCTTTTCTATTCTAAAAGTTGTAAACAAATCTATGAACATAAACTCAAAATCAAGTTAACTTTTTGTAGGTTTTAGTTGAAGTTGTTGAAGAAGCATTTAATTTTCTAAACTTTATCTATTGTTGTACTTAGCTGAAGCGGCAGAATCAGAAAAAATCATTCCTCCTGACATCTGCCAACTTTATCACAGCTTCCCTCAAGATGCCCAAAGTCAGGAGATCCAGGAAGCACATCCCTGATGGTTGGGAACTCATTGAACCTACACTGGAAGAGCTGGAGCAGAAAATGAGAGAAGGTAAAAGTAGCAATATCTAAATTGAAATGAAGCCTTTGAGAACACAGGGCATCGTAACTAGATAACTCACACTGTCCAAGACAGACTCATCTAGAAGAAAGAAATTAGCCTTTGCCCTACACAAGCTAGGTAGTTATTGAGATGGTTGGAAAAAATAAATAGTTCCATACTTGATTAATTATTGCAACTGCAAAAATTTCCTTAGAGTTTTTCAGAGTTTTGTTTCAATTTAAAGAAAAACCAATGATTTGCCAATACATTAAAAACTAAGGAAATTGTCCTATAATAAATTGTAAAATAAATTATACGGTAAAAATTACAGATGAAATCCATGCCAATGAGTTAAATGTCACATTGAATGTAAATAATATTTTTCCAATTCCAGCTGAAACAGAACCTCATGAGGGAAAGAGGAAAGTGGAGGCCCTGTGGCCAATATTCAAGATACATCACCAGAAGTCCCGATACATCTTTGACTTGTTCTACAGAAGAAAGGCCATCAGCAGAGGTATTTGAAATATTAATTAGGTCTGCTTAGGTTCTTGCTTGCAGTTGATGGTCCTCAGTCTACCTTTTCCCAAACATGCTCGCAGTATTTATATTTCTGAATTCCTCAATACCAGAGATTGAAACTGTCTCTATTTGACCAATACTGATTCCACAAATACTTAAGAACTTGTGATTATTTTTTTTTCTTTTTTAAATGTCTCCCTAACACTTATGTATATCATGGTTTGTCCCATCTACTGTTTCCATGATTTTTGCAAACCAGTTACTGACATTACCCTCACCCAGTATCACAGTAAAATTAATAATATTATTATTAAACATGTTGGATCAAGTTTTATTTACAATAAAGTAGGTACATAGAAATTGAAATAAAACAAAACTTGATCAAGGGCGGTGCTAATGCCAACGGCATTCTCTTCCATTTTTCGGCAAATTATTCAAGTGTTCTCCAACCAAATTCTAACCTTACTGAATGTTGCTTAATTTCTATGATCTTATGGCAGAAAAAAATATTTGGTCTAGCTAGAATTATATAAATTTACCTCAACTGTCTTGTCTCATTTGGTTTAGTTCAATTTTACTTTTGGGAAACTTTAGTATATTTTCTTTAATGTAATTATTTATGATTACATATTACTACTCATAATTAAACTTCTAGCATTCCAGCTCTATCCTTACAGTATTATTCTATTATTCCTCTCCTCAGAGCTCTATGATTACTGCCTATCTGAGAACATTGCTGATAAGAATTTGATTGCCAAATGGAAGAAGCAAGGCTATGAGAATCTGTGCTGTCTACGATGCATTCAAACCCGAGATACCAACTTTGGAACCAGTTGCATTTGTCGGGTACCCAAAGCTAAGCTGGAGGAAGGGAGAATTGTTGAGTGCATTCACTGTGGATGCAGAGGCTGCTCTGGCTAAGTTGAATTCCTTGAGTGCTAACCTCTCCAATGTCATCGGATACAACATTAAAGTACAAGACTTTTGGATTTGCTACACAGAGGGGGTTGGAATTTCACACCTAATCAGTAATAATATGATAATTCTATATCACGGTGGTGAGAGGATTATATGGACGCCCAGATCCAATGTCCAGGCTCCTTTCATGTCCATTTATTCTATTGGGTTTTAACGTCCTGATTTGAAATAGTCAGGATGGGGGTTTTACCCTCCATTTGCTGACAATTGTACCAGCTACCCACATTAACCTCACCCAGGCTGGGTGAAGTTAATGTTATGTTTGTTTAGTCAGCAACATGTTATTTTAACTGTCCACTTGTAACAATGTTACAAAATCCAAAAATTCTAACACAGGGTTTTGCTGATTAAAGTCTTTATATTCCCTCCCAAAACCAACTTTTAGACTTTTCCATGGTTTAGTTAGAGAACCATGTTTTTGAGTATCTTGACAGTAACACGACATGAAAAATATGACAAGCAAGATCACTAGATGAATGTTTAAAATAATTATCTATCATAGATGTGCTGAAAGAATTTGAGGAAATGAAAGAAAAGACAAGAAGGACTATGCTTTTTCTCGTTATTATTCAAAAAATATTTACAATATGAATCAGTTTTATGTTCTAAAATAAATCGTAAGATTAAACAAAAATAAATATTTTCGCAGATAAAAAGGGGAGATGAAGGTAAACACTATTGCTAAGAAAATGAAGCTAACATGTTACTAAGCAAGCCTGTTTAATTAGGATTAAAATATGTTTGTATTGCAAGGCAGACACAATTTTCCTTTTGAATTGATACTTGATGTAGTGTACCGGTATGAGTAAAGCATTAAATAGAAGCTTAGTGAATCTTACTGATTCTAATCCCTCTAAAGATCCAAAGTAAATGTAGTAGCCTGGTGCAATTTGTTTGAGTTTTAAATTCAATATGAATTTAGCTGCTTTGTAATATTATGAAAACTAAAGGAAAAACGCAAAATAAAACAACAAGTGTAACTAAATAAGGACGGTTAGAGTAATTACAGTTTCAAATTTCAGTCTATAGTAAGAGGAAAATGCTTTTCAAAAATTAACAGCAAATGAAAGCTAGGTAAAAATTGGCTAAAAAGGAAAAATACTGAAATAATATGGAAAACGGTAAATCTTATTGCCTTAGCATGAACTTGAGATGAATTTAGATTATATTCTAATAATATTGAGTTTAAAATGCAAAAAGTATTGATAAATGAACAAAAACTTTTCAAGTTCTCAAATACGAAAGTCTACTTAGACATTTTACTTTTGTTATATTCTTTTTAATACCATTTTTTATGATGAAACATTTCCTATAGCATGAATTTGGTCCCATTCCTTGTGTATATTAATTGTTTTGTGTTGAATTTTTGTAAATAAATAATTAATTATTGAACATGATCTGTGCATTTCTTTTGTATCTTGTATTTTTGCAACTACAAATTCAACTAGTCAATAAGATAACTGATGAGATTTACAAAACAAGGGATATTATGGTGTAACAGATATTTTATATTTCGGTTTCTTAATGAAAATAATTAGTAATTGATACAGGAATAGAGTGATTTTTGATGGAGTTTATTTTTTAGGAAAAGGAAGAGAGAAGCCAGCCAGTCAAAAATAACAACGATTTTTGTCTGGTGCAAATATTTCTATCCATTTGTAACTTCAAACCTCTCACTAACTAACGATTCTCATTTCAAAATCAAACTCTTAACTCCTAATAATTTATTTAAGAAACTCATTCAATGTGTTTTATTAAACGCTAAAGAAAATTACAATAGTAGGTAAATGTATAATACTGGGATTAGATCAGGTTTTAGAGATATCTAAAAAGAGAACTAATAGTCTGGGGATAGAAAGGTTCGAGTCTTCCTCAGAGATTCTGAAAATATAGATCATACTATGATGTTGTCATGGTAAAAATTAGTAAAAAAAGGAAAGTAAAAAGCCATCATATTTGTGTTAATCACTTCCGTGATGTCACAACTACTCAAACTCGCTTTGCTGAAATTGAGACTTGAATCACCGACCTCCAGGTTACATGCCTGCCGTGTTATTGAACTAGCTACTGAGGTCGGTAAAAATTAATATACAGAATTACAGACAGTGAAATTCTTATGGTTTCTTGAACTTCTTATAAAAAATACTTTCAACCTTTCAGGCAATAGAAATTAAAAAGGTTGGAATTACCTCAAAAAAAAGGTCAATAGCAAGTTATCATCATGGTCACTAATTTCAAAATCATGTTGTACAACAGCAAATTTAGTCAAACTTAGATTTTAAAGAACTCAAGAAAGCGTAAATTTTTTCTTTTAAATCCAGTTTTTATCTTTTAAGAGGTTGTTTTCCCATAGAGAGGTAAATTTGACCTGGAAATTTTTCTGTTATATCTGGATTTCTCTTATGTCCCAGGTTCAACTGCAAAACTTAGTTTTGTTTTAAATGATTAAAAATATTGTTATAAATTTAAAGCAATCTCTAAACCCTGATGTTAGACAAATAAAATGGAATGTGATAAAGAAGCAATGTACGAAAGGTAGCGTGAGAGGCAAAAAATACTTGGAGAACAGTGTCAAAAGTTAAAATTACAATAGCAATACTATTTTACGACTATCTTAATAAATATTCACACACTCTATGCAAAACATATCTTTTATTTTTCGTACCATGAAAAACTGAAATTCTTTCTCCAAATATTTTTTTTTTCGTGTTCATTTCAACATAACAAAAATAATATTTACATATGGTTCTAAAAAATACAAATTAGATAATACAAATTATTCGAAAACGTAATATTATCAATGGTTCTCGAAATCTAGCTTCTTACATAATCAGTTTTCAATTAGAAATTTGAAGCCTGGAATGGTGCAGAAGTCCAGTCGTATTATATTTTGATTGCAACATTACGTTTCCTCAAGCATGATGGAATACAATTTTAAATGTATATCCAAGTGAAAGTGCTGATTGTACATACAAACGTACAAATTATATTACGTAAAAAGTAAAAATAATAATGCAAATTACTGACGGTTACTTCTAACACACAGAGGGGATTCGAACACACAACTTTTGATCTGCAGAGCAAATTACGAATTTTATATATATTTTTTTTTTTTTTTAAATATTTTTCAATCCTTCCATGAACAACAATATGGATGTCGAAGCCTTTTTATAACAAAATCAACTGTTGAGCTTGAGAATATCTTATTTTGTTCATATTTCTTTCCATGGAAAATAAATTTACCAATTTATATGAACAAAATCGACTAGTTATGTGGAAATGTGTTGTTAAAAAAAAGAGAAATTAAAAATCAAAGGTTGGAGTTCGAATTCCTTAAGGTCAAAAATGAAGCTGTGATAACACTAAATTAAAACAATAGATACACTTATACGCTAGAGTATTAACATTCTTACAGTTTCACGATACCCGCGAAATCGGATACAGTTTATCGGTACAAATTAAATCGAATACAATATGGATATAGTGTTACACAAACTACAAACAACGATGATTGATTGTGTATGAACCAAGTTCAAACCGCTTGAAATGGTGTTTTTGGAGGGTTAGATGACAGAAAAATGTCTTAGTCAACTACTTCACCCCTCCTTAATAGTCAATTGGTGGTTCAATTTGAAAGAAATTAAATAAATCAAAGACTTAACTATTAAATTCCAATTAATAAAAAAAATATTTATTTAACTAAACTTTCAGTGACATTTTGATACAAATGCAAGAAATGATTATTTTTTTCAAATGCAATTTTATTCCAAGAATCATGGTAGTTTATTTATTTTATTGATCACGCCCTGCCATTTTTTCGAATAGTTGAACAATTCCACAGTGAAAGTAAATTAAAATAATAGGAATCCGATAAATACTCAAATGGTATTTTTTTTCTAGAACATAACTTAAGTTTTATGATGCTACACAAAATGAAGGCTGAATCTTTCCAATTAGATTTTCAAATTTACTGGACAGAATTTAAAATTTTAATTTTTTTGTTTAGTGCTTTAACATCAGTGGTCATTCGCACCTTAGACATTACAATAAATTGATCATCAGTATTTTTAAAATAAGATTGGTAAACATTTGATAAATATCGTTGACGACAAAAAGATATCATCAGAGGTCAAATCCCTCAATAGTCCTCGAGAGATTTTGAAAGAGGAACGTGGAACGAGAGAAGAAAAATATTTACAACTTAAAATATACTAGGTTTGAAATTAACAAAAGATACCGAGAATTTTTTTCAAATTAAGAAAATAATATTGAAATTTCTAAAAGATTTTTTTTTTTAAGTCTTATTATTCCAATAAAACTATTCTATTATTACTATTGTTTGACATATTCAATAACAGGGTAGAATTAGTTTTAAACACACTTCAGAAGAAAAAAATGAGCATATCTGGGTCAAATAGAGAGAGAAAGAGAAAAAAAAAAGATGAAGAACTTCCGCCTTGGTGCCTTCCATAAGAAATTTCAATATTTCATGGAAAGTGAGTTTTAATTTTGAAAACTTTTGAAGCTGCAAAAATAGTGAGACCTCAATTACAAAAGTAAAAGCAAAAGAAATTCGGAAAGCTCAACTTACGTTGTAATTGTAAAACCAAAAGTCAACATGACAAACGTGTTTACTTCGATTAGTTTTCAACCAGGTCGAAAAATAATTAGAGACTTTTCATTGTTGGGATCAATATCTACGTTTATTTTGGGATTTAAAGGCGTCAAACGCACATCGATATTGAAGAATTGAAATTGTGACATTGAGTATTTAAAAGAAATCGTCATAATATGAAGAAAAAAATATCAATGATGTAAAATTTTCGAGAATTTTTTTAAAAAACATTTCCGATAAAAAGATTTATCAAATTCAGCATTGACAATACCTTGGTAAGTAATGACATTTCTATAGGGAACATCATCTCGGGGTGAAATCCCAAAACAACATTAAACATTTAAAAAATTGGTGGGTATTCCCACCCCAATTTTTTTTTATATTATTATTGTGAAGGGTAAAGGAATAAAATGACTTGATCCGTCTTTATTCATCTCAGGGACCCAAGATTAATCCTGTTGGACCCAAATGCAGAAGAAAAATTTGTGTAACTCACGATTATAAGGGCATTGCAGAATAATATGAACTAGAAGATACTTTCTGTAGGGAATGAGCCCCGGGGCCGTATTTATGGGCCTATAATAGGGCCCTGGCCCATCTTAATCATTCCACTGAGTACAAGCAATGGAAAACCACAGTGGCTTTCAATGTTAGCGGGTCAGAGAACGTATTGAAAATTGGCCTCTTACTTTCCGGACCAACTCGTTACTGAGGAGTAACACTGACATGAAAATCACCCCCCAGTCAAATATAGATTGAAAAAGTTCATTATTAGCTAGCATCAACAAAATCACAAATGCTTCGATCACTAAAAAGAGCCAAAGTCCTACGTTTAGGACTCCCATGAAAAGTTTCATGTAGACTCGAAAATCGGTCTTTGTTGTGACCGCTTGGATTTGACGGCCTACATACGAGGGGCCCTTGGGGCCACATTGACTCGAAAATCGGTCTTTGTGACCGCGTGGATTTGACGGCCTACATACGAGGGGCCCTTGGGGCCACATTGACTCGAAAATCGGTCTTTGTGACCGCTTGGATTTGACGGCCTACATACGAGGGGCCCTTGGGGCCACATTGACTCGAAAATCGGTCTTTGTGACCGCGTGGATTTGACGGTCTACATACGAGGGGCCCTTGGGGCCACATTGACTCGAAAATCGGTCTTTGTGACCGCTTGGATTTGACGGTCTACATACGAGGGGCCCTTGGGGCCACATTGACTTGAGAGAAAATCGGCCTTGACACGGGCCGAATTAGTGAAGCAGCCCACTGGCCATGAGCAGCACGAGGGCCACGGTGGCCCCCAGGGCCGTGAGAGGGGCCAGAGGCCGCGGGGCCGCGTTGACTATGATGTCGGCCTCAGTGAGGAACACAGAGTCTATGATGTGGATGACGCCGTTGATGCACTCCACGTCGGGCCGGTATACGTGGATGTTCTGATTGCGCCAGCTGATGTAGAAACCTGGGGACCAGACGGCAAGGGAGATGAGTGATTTTAATTATATACTCTTAGAAATACGGAGAAAGTCCATTTATATAGGAAACATAAATAATGTAGGATACACAAATACATACATAATATAGGAGACATAAAGGTACACTACACAAAATTCTACAAATCAAAAATTTCTTCTAGTTCATCGTGTAGGCTTTTCAGTGTGGACAAAATACTAGCAGCGTTGCACCTCTGAATTGCGAGGGATATTCTCTGCCGAAGATGTTCAGCTGCTTTTCTATCCCCGGAAATATTCAGAAGCCTATGGCCAACTATCTTGATGAAGTTAGAGGTTTCCAAAATCCAGGGGCCTAAAGTTTCTACGGCCAGGGGCAGAAATAAGTAGTTCATTTTAGATTATACATACTTAAAACATTTCTTTGTTGTACTCTTTTTTGTTCGTACTATTTTTTTATTAATTAAAAAGAAAAGAAAAAAGAAACAGCAATATATTTTTTTATTGATATAAACACACTAATAATTATATATAAACATGAGGCATCCCCGCTCCATATTCGTAGGGTAAGCTTCTTATGAGCCTCCTTGCTGCTCTTATTCTCAACCCAACTGCTTTTATTACAGACATTCGTACTATTTCCTCGCTGAATGGAAAGAGAAATTCACTCAACAAGGAAACAGCGAGAGCGGAGCTTACCACATGATCTGTGTGGGAGACTTCCCTTTTGTAATTAATATTTTAACTATATTAAATTTAAAAACAGTTTCATACTACATACCCATATATCTTGTATTAAAATACATTGATTCTTAAATACATTATAATAAATAAAGGACAGTTCAGTTTATTAATTTATTCTTTATTATTTAACAAACAACAGGTTTTGACGGTTGGGTGGAAGAGATTGACAACAATAAATATGAGGAAAAACAAAAAGGGATATACATAATATGTATACATTGTGAAGACATTTTTTTAAAATAGTTAACTTACTTTACTGATCAATAATAATACATCACGGAATATCACCAAATATTAGACCAAGGAATGGAACTTCAAAGCTATAATACTGATGAAAAAGTCCTTTTTTAATTTTATTATTGTGTGTCAAAAAGGTCCTACAATTTTTTTTTAATGGAAGTTTTTAAGAAAAACTCAAAAAAATGTGTGGTAACAATATTGAAATTCATAGTAAGTGTTAAGTTAGTTAAAATCCGTAATATACATTCAAAATTACATAAGGAGATTGACATACATAAGTACTAAGTTCGGGATATTACTAAATAATTGACATTTAGTACTAAGTCCAAGATATTACCATAGCGTGTAGAGATAAGAAGTATGGAAACCACCCCCGCCGGCCTGCATCGTGGCGTCCTCAGCGCTAGTATCTCAAAGGAGTCTCCTCTCCTCGTCCCTCACGAAATTTCTTCACCCGTATCAAATGTAAACATAAACAGTTCATAACGAGACAGACCGCGAGAAATATTCTACTCCTTTGCGATGGTGTCGCGCTATGTCTGTCCCGGTAGCTCAGTGGTAAAGGCGGCACTCTGTGAATCCACAGGTTCCAGAGGTCGTGGGTTCGAAACCCAGCCGAGACATGACAAGTTATCCTCCCATTTGGGATTTTACCACATAATAATATGTCTTGGGCCTACTGCTGGAATAATGGGACTTTATAGTCCTTATCGGGCAGTATAAATAAGGCGATATTATTATATTTGGCGTTTCAATGCAACTAGGGTTCGGTTTCCTCACTTCTTATTTCAACACGCTTTGATATTACTAAATATCATTATATACATATTATACGTGGTGAGTTACTGGGACTACAAGTGTTGAGGGGGGAGAGGATTCGTCTCACCGGGTCCTGGTATCAACTCTGGCTTTCTTCCTCTGAAGTAAGCGGGCAGATCGTACCAATGCGACTCCTCCGGTAAGTCATACTTCTCATCATATCTCTCGTAAGCTTTGTAGGAGAAAGTAGGGAGTGAGAAAACTGAACTCGAAACCATTCCTAATTACTCAGTACAACATTGTTTTAACTTTTTACTTCCGAGAAATTTCTAATATTAAAAATCGGAAATATTTTGTTCGTTTTTGTAATTTTTTTTTTTTTTTTTTTTACCGTCGTGATTCGTGATATGCCCATGTAGTTGATTGCTGAAAGTGACATTAAACCCAAATTGTAAAGTAAAAAAATAACTTTTTTAAAGGAAAAATTTCATTATCTTGTGAGTTAATTTTAATTGAAATCATTACAATGCATTGGAAAGGATAAAGTGCCATTATTATTATATTATGCTTTATTAGATAAGACAAAATATATACAGTACAATACAATAAAATTATAAAGAAATAATAAATAGATTGAACAAAGAAACAAGAAAAAAAAAAAAAAAAAAAACGAGAATAAAGCTAATGTCCTACCTAAAGGGCGGGGTTATTGCCTGTGGCAATCTCTTCCACCCAACCATTAGTCATTGTGGATTCTTTCTCCCATAATTGTATCCTTTTTCCAATCTTTTATCCTAATGGATCCCATTATTCTGGCAGTAAGACCACAAGCCAGGGGTTTCTATCTGTCCTTCTCATCTTTCACTCCAGCCTCCGTGGCGTAACGGTTGTGACTACTGCCCGTAGTCCAGAGATCCTGAGTTCGATTCCCGGTTGGAGCAGACTTTTGGCACAGAAAATTCTGTTCCCTCCGAACATGTGAGGCTGGCAATTCCGGCCCTACCCAGGCTGGGTGAGGTTAATGTGGGTAGCTGGTACGATTCCCAGCGAATGGAGGGTAAAACCCCCGTCCTGTCTACCTCAAGTCAGGATGTTAAAGCCAAATAGAATCAATGGACATGAAAGGAGCCTAGACATTGGATCTGGGCGTCCATATAATCCTCTCACCACCGTGATTTAGGCATCAATACCTATCTCACGGACACGGAATTATTATTATTATTATTCTCCAATCTTTTATCCTAATGGATCCCATTATTCTAGCAGTAAGACCACAAGACAGGGGTTTCTATCTGTCCTTCTCATCTTCCATTATCTGATACTCACTCTTCCTTCTCATCTTTTCAGCTTTTTTTAAAGCTGAAAAGATGAGAAGGAAAACAAACATGGTTTTTTATATGTTATTAATATGTAAAATATTTATCCCATAAAATATATGACCTGTTTGACTGCTGGAGTAAAGGGACTTTTCGGTCTTACCTCGGCAGTATAAACAACGTATATTCTATTCTATTCTATTCAATCTTCCACACTCTGATACTCACTCTTGTCAGCCTCGGACTCGGTGACCCTTATCTCCAGGTTGTCTCGCAGGGAGGGCAGGGTGAAGGAGACGTTAGATCTCTGCTTGAGCTCCGCCATGGAGTAGGCTCTGTCTGACACCACCAGGTGGCGTTCCAGAATCTGCTTCACCTGAATCCACCAGACCAACAGTTATTATTATTATTACCATACGTATATTAATAAACAGGAAGTAGACCAGGGGACTATAAACAAGAAGTAGACCAGCAGTCTGGCTGGGGGACTATAAACAGGGAGTAGACCAGCAGTCTGGCTGGGGGACTTTAACAGGGAGTAGACCAGCAGTCTGGCTGGGGGACTATAAACAGGGAGTAGACCGCCATTGGCTTGGTTCTGGGGGCCCTTGTCAATTATTAGCCTCCTTGTAAAGACAGTGGTAGAAGTGCTGAGTCATTCCTCCACTGTCTGGCTACTATCGTTCACGATGACGCCACCCTATGATGATGATATTAATTTTATTTGATATTTCACATAGTATGTTATGGATGTTTGTCTTTTATACTAGAGTGAATATTAGGGGCAAGGTGCGGCCGATGCTAAGGAGCTGCGGAACTGCAGCACCCCCAGGCGAGAAGGAAAAAGAGAGGATTTTTCTCGAGTCCTAGAAAATCATCACACATTTCTAGACTAATTAATTTACAATTCTAGACATAAACTCAAACTAGTTAGGTACTTAAAGAGCCACTCCATAAATACCATGTAAGTCCGGTTTATGTGGGGCACGGGCAAAACATTTTCCCACCGACCACGCCTTGATTAAAAAATTATATTGGTTATCATTTTTCTGTCTGTTCCCCAACGGTGGTTCGAATTCCACCCAGTGCATGAATTTTTCCTCATTCATTTGATTTTGTCACCACATAATTATAAGACTCTCAGGGTTAGGTGGTAGAAAATGCTTTAAGCATTAACCTCGCCTGGTGGTTACCTTCCTCTAAAGAGTGTTATTATTATTAAATTAAATCACTCAAATGACCGACCTCGGTAGCTTATTTGATAAGGCGGCGGACTTGTAACCTGGAGGTCGGTGGTTCAAGTCCCGGGTTCAGCGTAGATTTAGTAAATCGAGTTTGAGTAGATGTGATATCACGACAGTGATAAACACAAATATGATAACTTTTTAAAACTTTATAACTTTAAATCACTCAAATAACAGAATAACCAAGGTGGGTTAGGTGGTAGAAAATGATTTGAACATTAACCCGGCCTGGTGGGTACCTTCCACTAAAGAGTGTTATCATTATAATTCATGTATCTGGGGCCCATTACATAAAGTACTTTATACTTGACGAGTTTACACTTCATGATTCAAATTCTGTTCCATAAAGAAACTTTACGAATTGATTTTTCAAGTTATTTTTCAAGTAAACTGCCACACATTTTCCTCCATTTTTACTAGTGCTTATTATTTGTTTGAATGAATTAGAGAAACTGAAAATTAATTAAATTTATAAAAATATTTTTATTAAATTTCATTTGTTTACACTTTAGGAATGGACGTTTGAGTGGCAGTTCAAAGGGAAATCGTAAACTGACTGGTAAAGCTGTATGAAACGGAAATACTTTACACTTAAGCTTTTCGTAACTCATCAAGTATGAAGTAAGTTTTTTATGAAATGAGCCCCTGGTTCGATTCCGAATTTTTCTTTTGAACCAACCAGTATGAAAATAAAGTTTTTTTTTGACATGAAATAACTTACGTTGGGTGCAAACTCCGTCATGAACACCTTCTTGTAGACGGAGGGAGATTGGATCTCGATTTTCTTCCATGCGGAGTCGCGAGGCACGAAGTAGGTATAGCGCATGCGCGTGTTGTCCAGCTGATCATTGAAGTGGAGCACCTCCCCTAGCTTGTGCGCAGACCTGGGGAGGAATTCAGTGTTATTTTTAAATTTTAAAAAAATAATTAAGAAGTCACCGTGGCAGAGTGAGTTAGCGCGCTAGGCATTGCACGCACCTGTGGGTTCGATCCCCAGCGGGGCAGGATTTTTTCTGCTCTGTTCTTGGGTGTTCGGGGTCCACTCATACCTCGTGAGGAAAAATGAGTAGTTACTTGTACGAGTAACGACCAGTGGCGGCATTACAAGAGTAAAAATAAATTAATGTAATAGAATAATTCGAAATGTGAAGGAGGCTCTTAGTAATGCTGCGTTACCCACAAAAACTGTGAAGAGGCCTTGTGCTTCACCACAAATAAAACCATACATACATACACACACATTAATAAAAAAAAGTTATAAACTCACGTGAGTTCCCGGTCGGTGGCCACTTTCTGACCCACGGTGGTGAAAGGCACGCCAAGCATCGCGTCTATGATGTGGATGATTCCATTGGTGGAAGCTATGTCCGGTTGCACTACCGTGGCGTTCACACCACCACCCTCCACTGTGAGGGTGAGGTTGCTCTTGATCTTCAGTGCGTTCAGGTAGAGTTTTTTGCGGGGTAGTTGGGATGGGATCTGTGGGGACGAATGAGAGAGGAGGTTATTTATCAATCACATTAAACAGGTTGGGAAATATCTGACTAGTGATAATCAGCTGATTCTTTTTCTTCTTTTACTCTGTCTTATCCCGCTTGAGCAGGGTCGACGTTGTTCAACCTCATGGTTGAGGTTGGTCGGTTTTAGTACATTTTTTTTACGGCTGGATGCCCTTCCTAACGCCAACGATTCTATTTTTTTTTTTTTTTTTTTTTAAAGATGAGTGTTTCACAGCCGTTTTTATTTCGTAGCCATGAAACAGGAGCTACTGTAGACGCTTGTGGTCTGTGTTGTAGCCTACCCATCCCGTAGTATGCCTCCCCTCCGATGGGCGAGAAGTGACACAATACTTCCCAATTAGGTGCTGGGTCAACACGAGCGCACCGGAAGGTATCCCTTACAAACAATTGTAACCCAATTAAGAATACAAATTTTTGTCGGCACGGGGGATCGAACCCGGGACCTTCCGCATGGCAAGCGAGTGCTTAACCACTGAGCTAATCGCGCGCTCAGTGGTTAAGCACTCGCTTAACGTCCTGGATAAGGACAGGGGTTTTTACGCTCCATTCGCTGGGAATCGTACCAGCTACCCACATTAACCTCACCCAGCCTGGGTAGGGCCGGAAATGCCAGCCTCACATGTACGGAGGGAATAGATTTTTCTGTGTAAAAAATCTCCTCCAAACGGGGATCGAACTCAGGATTTCTGTACTACGGGCAGTAGTCACAACCGTTACGCCACGGAGGCTGGCCCTATAGAGATAATCACCTGATTAAGTGTTTTTATTGATGACATTTTGGTCAGTACTTTTGGAATTAAACATTAGGAATCACTGACTAAAAATAAGCATTGATTTGATTTGACAATTTTATTGATGAGCGACTTTAACAGAACAGAAAATATTGGTGATATTATTAGTTTCAATAGATTGAGAGTGTTTCAGGAATTTAGCCCGAGTTAAAAAAAACCCTTACTCATAAATATTTAATTTTATTGACATATTTTTTTACCTTTATTGTTGTGTTTATATATTGACATTTGTAAATAGGACTAGCCCCGTTATTAAACACCCG
>CM044961.1:28428569-28453867 GCA_024516035.1 Bactericera cockerelli | reverse complement strand
AGCCTTTGCTCTGGATAGGGATTGAAAAGATAAGGGGACATGATGATGGTAACTTGAAAGTTAAGAATCTAGTTTCTCTGTCATTAACTTTGAGAAAAAACAAATGATTGACATGGGGCTTGAAAACAATAGAAAATGCTCAATATACTTACTTACTCATCAGGATACAGAAAGTCTGCTGTTAGAGCATCGGAACAAAAAGTTCATTATAAATGAAAAAAAAAGTTGCATTTGTTAATCACAAGAGTGATGTCATAATCATTCAAACCTGTAAAGAATGTTTTTGAACTCAGTGCACCTCCTAGATTGTGAGTGCCCTGCACAAGCTAGGCAAGTATTGAGATAGTTGGAAAAAATAAATAGTTCCGTACTAGATTAACTGTTGCAACTGCAAAAATCTCTTTGGAGAGTTTTGTTTCAAATTAAAGAAAAACCAGTGATTTGCGAATACATCATAAACTAAGGAGATAGTCCCATAATAAATTGTAAAATTATACTATAAAAATTACAGCTGATGAAATCCATGCCAATGATTTAAATATCACATTGACTGTAAATAATATTTTTCCATTTCCAGCTGAAACAGAACCTCATGAGGGAAAGAGGAAAGTGGAGGCCCTGTGGCCAATATTCAAGATACATCACCAGAAGTCCCGATACATCTTTGACTTGTTCTACAGAAGAAAGGCCATCAGCAGAGGTATTGGAAATATTAATTACGTCAGTTTAGGTTCTTGCTTGCAGTTGGTGTTCCTCACTCTACCTTTTCCCAAACATGCTTGCAGTATTTATATTTCCGAATTCCTCAATATCAGAGATTGAAACTGTCTCTATTTGACCAATCCTGATTCCACAAATACTCAAGAACTTGTGATTATTTTTTTTTCTTTTTTAAATGTCTCCCTAACACTTATGTATATCATGGTTTGTCCCATCTACTGTTTCCATGATTTTTGCAAACCAGTTACTGACATTACCCTCACCCAGTATCACAGTAAAATTAATAATATTATTATTAAACATGTTGGATCAAGTTTTATTTACAATAAAGTAGGTACATAGAAATTGAAATAAAACAAAACTTGATCAAGGGCGGTGCTAATGCCAACGGCATTCTCTTCCATTTTTCGGCAAATTATTCAAGTGTTCTCCAACCAAATTCTAACCTTACTGAATGTTGCTTAATTTCTATAATCTTATGGCAGAAAAAAATATTTGGTCTAACTGGAATTATATAAATTTACCTCAACTGTCTTGTCTCAATTGGTTTAGTTCAATTTTACTTTTGGGAAACTTAAGTATATTTTCTTTAATGTAATTATTTTATGATTACATATTACTACTCATAATTAAACTTCTAGCATTCCAGTTCTATCCTTACAGTATTATTCTATTATTCCTCTCCTCAGAGCTCTATGATTACTGCCTATCTGAGAACATTGCTGATAAGAATTTGATTGCCAAATGGAAGAAGCAAGGCTATGAGAATCTGTGCTGTCTACGATGCATTCAAACCCGAGATACCAACTTTGGAACCAGTTGCATTTGTCGGGTACCCAAAGCTAAGCTGGAGGAAGGGAGAATTGTTGAGTGCATTCACTGTGGATGCAGAGGCTGCTCTGGCTAAGTTGAATTCCTTGAGTGCTAACCTCTCCGATGTCATCGGATACAACATTAAAGTACAAGACTTTTGGATTTGCTACACAGAGGGGGTTGGAATTTCACACCTAATCAGTAATAATATGATAATTCTATATCACGGTGGTGAGAGGATTATATGGACGCCCAGATCCAATGTCCAGGCTCCTTTCATGTCCATTTATTCTATTGGGTTTTAACGTCCTGATTTGAAATAGTCAGGATGGGGGTTTTACCCTCCATTTGCTGACAATTGTACCAGCTACCCACATTAACCTCACCCAGGCTGGATGTTATGTTTGTTTAGTCAGCAACATGTTATTTTAACTGTCCACTTGTAACAATGTTACAAAATCCAAAATTTCTAACACAGGGTTTTGCTGATTAAAGTCTTTATATTCCCTCCCAAAACCAACTTTTAGACTTTTCCATGGTTTAGTTAGAGAACCATGTTTTTGAGTATCTTGACAGTAACACGACATGAAAAATATGACAAGCAAGATCACTAGATGAAAGTTTAAAATAATTATCTATCATAGATGTGCTGAAAGAATTCGAGGAAATGAAAGAAAAGACAAGAAGGACTATGCTTTTTCTCGTTATTATTCAAAAAATATTTACAATATGAATCAGTTTTATGTTCTAAAATAAATCGTAAGATTAAACAAAAATAAATATTTTCGCAGATAAAAAGGGGAGATGAAGGTAAACACTATTGCTAAGAAAATGAAGCTAACATGTTATCAAGCAAGCCTGATTAATTAGGATTAAAATATGTTTGTATTGCAAGGCAGACACAATTTTCCCTTTGAATTGATACTTGATGTAGTGTACCGGTATTAGTAAAGCATTAAATAGAAGCTTAGTGAATCTTACTGATTCTAAACCCTCTAAAGATCCAAAGTAAATGTAGTAGCCTGGTGCAATTTGTTTGAGTTTTAAATTCAATATAAATTTAGCTGCTTTGTAATATTATGAAAACTAAAGGAAAAACGCAAAATAAAACAACAAGTGTAACTAAATAAGGACGGTTAGAGTAATTACAGTTTCAAATTTCAGTCTATAGTAAGAGGAAAATGTTTTTCAAAAATTAACAGCAAATGAAAGCTAGGTAAAAATTGGCTAAAAAGGAAAAATACTGAAATAATATGGAAAACGGTAAATCTTATTGCCTTAGCATGAACTTGAGATGAATTTAGATTATATTCTAATAATATTGAGTTTAAAATGCAAAAAGTATTGATAAATGAACAAAAACTTTTCAAGTTCTCAAATACGAAAGTCTACTTAGACATTTTACTTTTGTTATATTCTTTTTAATACCATTTTTTTATGATGAAACATTTCCTATAGCATGAATTTGGTCCCATTCCTTGTGTATATTAATTGTTTTGTGTTGAATTTTTGTAAATAAATAATTAATTATTGAACATGATCCGTGCATTTCTTTTGTATCTTGTATTTTTGCAACTACAAATTCAACTAGTCAATAAGATAACTGATGAGATTTACAAAACAAGGGATATTATGGTGTAACAGATATTTTATATTTCGGTTTCTTAATGAAAATAATTAGTAATTGATACAGGAATATAGTGATTTTTGATGGAGTTTATTTTTTAGGAAAAGGAGGAGAGAAGCCAGCCAGTCAAAAATAACAACGATTTTTGTCTGGTGCAAATATTTCTATCCATTTGTAACTTCAAACCTCTCACTAACTAACGATTCTCATTTCAAAATCAAACTCTTAACTCCTAATAATTTATTTAAGAAACTCATTCAATGTGTTTTATTAAACGCTAAAGAAAATTACAATAGTAGGTAAATGTATAATACTGGGATTAGATCAGGTTTTAGAGATATCTTAAAAGAGAACTAATAGTCTGGGGATAGAAAGGTTCGAGTCTTCCTCAGAGATTCTGAAAATATACATCATACTATGATGTTGTCATGGTAAAAATTAGTAAAAAAAGGAAAGTAAAAAGCCATCATATTTGTGTTAATCACTTCCGTGATGTCACAACTACTCAAACTCGCTTTGCTGAACATGAGACTTGAATCACCGACCTCCAAGTTACATGCCTGCCGCGTTATTGATCAAGCTACTGAGGTCGGTAAAAATTAATATACAGAATTACAGACAGTGAAATTCTTATGATTTCTTGAACTTTTTATAAAAAATACTTTCAACCTTTCAGGTAATAGAAATTAAAAAGGTTAGAATTACCTCAAAAAAGGGTCAATATCAAGTTATCATCATGGTCACAAATTTCAAAATCATGTTGTACAACAGCAAATTTAGTCAAGCCTAGATTTTAAAGAACTCAAGAAAGCGGAAATTTTTTCTCCTAAATCCAGTTTTTATCTTTTAATAGGTTGTTTTCCCATAGAGAGGTAAATTTGACCTGGAAATTTTTCTGTTATATATGGATTTCTCTTATGTCCCAGGTTCAACTGTAAAGCTTAATTTTTTTTTTAATGATTAAAAATATTGTTATAAATTTAAAGCAATCTCTAAACCCTGATGTTAGACAAATAAAATGGAATGTGATACAGAAGCAATGTACTAAAGGTAGCGTGAGAGGCAAAAAATACTTGGAGAACAGTGTCAAAAGTTAAAATTACAATAGCAAAACTATTTTACGACTATCTTAATAAATATTCTCACACTCTATGCAAAACATATCTTTTATTTTTCGTACCATGAAAAACTGAAATTCTTTCTCCAAATATTTTTTTTTCGTGTTCATTTCAACATAACAAAAATAATATTTACATATGGTTCTAAAAAATACAAATTAGATAATACAAATTATTCGAAAACGTAATATTATCAATGGTTCTCGAAATCTAGCTTCTTACATAATCAGTTTTCAATTAGAAATTTGAAGCCTGGAATGGTGCAGAAGTCCAGTCATATTATATTATGATTGCAACATTACGTTTCCTCAAGCATGATGGAATACAATTTTAAATGTATATCCAAGTGAAAGTGCTGATTGTACATACAAACGTACAAATTATATTACGTAAAAAGTAAAAATAATAATGCAAATTACTGACGGTTATTTCTAACACACAGAGGGGATTCGAACACACAACTTTTGATCTGCAGAGCAAATTACGAATTTTATATTCATATTTGTTTTTAAATATTTTTCAATTCTTCCAAGAACAACAATATTGTTTGAAGGCTTTTTTCAACAAAATCAACTGTTGAGCTTGAGAATATCTTATTTTGTTCATATTTCTTTCCATGGAAAATAAATTTACTAATTTACATGAACAAAATCGACTAGTTATGTGGAAATGTGTTGTTAAAAAAAAAGAGAAATTTAAAATCAAAGGTTGGAGTTCGAATTCCTTAAGGTCAAAAATGAAGCTGTGATAACACTAAATTAAAACAATAGATACACTTAAACGCTAGAGTATTAACATTCTTACAGTTTCACGATACACGCGAAATCGGATACAGTTTATCGGTACAAATTAAATCGAATACAATATGGATATAGTGTTACACAAACTACAAACAATGATGATTGATTGTGTATGAACCAAGTTCAAACCGCTTGAAATGGTGTTTTTGGAGGGTTAGATGACAGAAAAATGTCTTAGTCAACTACTTAACCCATCTTTAATAGTCAATTGGTGGTTCAATTTGAAAGAAATTAAATAAATCAAAGACTTAACTATTAAATTCCAATTAATAAAAAAAATATTTATTTAACTAAACTTTCAGTGACATTTTGATACAAATGCAACAAACGATTTTTTATTTCAAATGCTATTTTATTCCAAGAATGATGGTAGTTTATTTATTTTATTGATCACGCCCTGCCATTTTTTGGAATAGTTGAACAATTCCACAGTGAAAGTAAATTAAAATAATAGGAATCCGATAAATACTCAAATGGTATTTTTTTTCTAGAACATAAATAAAGTTTTTTGATGCTACACAAAATGAAGGCTGAATCTTTCCAATTAGATTTTCAAATTTACTGGACAGAATTTAAAATTTCAATTTTTTTGTTTAGTGCTTTAACATCAGTGGTCATTCGCACCTTAGACATTACAATAAATTGATCATCAGTATTTTTAAAATAAGATTGGTAAACATTTGATAAATATTGTTGACGACAAAAAGATATCATCTCAGGTTAAATCCCTCAATAGTCCTCGAGAGATTTTAGAAGAGGAACGTGGAACGAGAGAAGAAAAATATTTACAACTTAAAATATACTAGGTTTGAAATTAACAAAAGATACCGAGAATTTTTTTCAAATTAAGAAAATAATATTGAAATTTCTAAAAGATTTTTTATGAAGTCTTATTATTCCAATAAAACTATTCTATTATTACTATTGTTTGACATATTCAATAACAGTGTAGAAGTAGTTTTTTTTTTTTTTTTTTTTAACACACTTCAGAAGAAAAAAATGAGCATATCTGGGTCAAATAGAGAGAAAAAAAAAAAAAATAATAATAATATAAGAATTTCCTTCTTGGTGCCTTCCATAAGAAATTTCAATATTTCATGGAAAGTGAGTTTTAATTTTGAAAACTTTTGAAGCTGCAAAAATAGTGAGACCTCAATTACAAAAGTAAAAGCAAAAGAAATTTGGAAAGCTCAACTTACGTTGTAATTGAAAACCAAAAGTCAACATGACAAACGTGTTGACTTCGATTTACATTAGTTTTCAACTAGCTCGAAAAATAATTAGAGACTTTTCATTGTTGGGATCAATATCTACGTTTATTTTGGGATTTAAAGGCGTCAAACGCACATCAATATTGACGAATTAAAATTGTGACATTGAGTATTTAAAAGAAATCGTCATAATATGAAGAAAAAAATATCAATGATGTAAAATTTTCGAGAAAAAAAAAGTTATAACATTTCCGATAAAAAGATTTATCAAATTCAGCATTGACACTACCTTGGTAAGTAATGACATTTCTACTACGGAAATTTCTATTGGGAAAATCATCTCGGAGTGAAATCCCAAAACAACATTAAACGTTTAAAAAATTGGTGGGTATTCCCCCCAAAAAAACTTGTTATTATTGTGAAGGGGAGAGGAATAAAATGACTTGATTCGCATTTATTCATCTCAGGGACGCAAGATTAATCCTGTTGACCCCAAATGCAGAAGAAAAATTTGTGTAACTCACGATTATAAGAGCATTGCAGAATAATATGAACTAGAAGATACTTTCTGTAGGGAATGAGCCCCTAGGCCGTATTTATGGGCCTATAATAGGGCCCTGGGCCATCTTAATCATTGCACTTAGTACATGCAATGGAAAACCACAGTGGCTTTCAATGTTAGCGGGCCAGAAAACGTATTGAAAATTGTCCTCTATTACTTTCCGGACCAACTAGTTACTGAGGAGTAACATTGACTTGAAAATCACTCCCCAGTCAAATATAGATTGAAATAGGTCATTATTAGCTAGCATCAACAAAATCACAAATGCTTAGATCACTAAGAAGAGCCAAAGTCCTACGTTTAGGACTCCCATGAAAAGTTTCATGTAGACTCGAAAATCGGTCTTTGTTGTGACCGCTTGGATTTGACGGCCTACATACGAGGGGCCCTTGGGGCCACATTGACTTGAAAATCGGTCTTTGTGACCGCTTGGATTTGACGGCCTACATACGAGGGGCCCTTGGGGCCACATTGACTCGAAAATCGGTCTTTGTGACCGCTTGGATTTGACGGCCTACATACGAGGGGCCCTTGGGGCCACATTGACTCGAAAATCGGTCTTTGTGACCCGCGTGGATTTGACGGTCTACATACGAGGGGCCCTTGGGGCCACATTGACTCGAAAATCGGTCTTTGTGACCGATTGGATTTGACGGCCTACATACGAGGGGCCCTTGGGGCCACATTGACTCGAAAATCGGTCTTTGTGACCGCGTGGATTTGACGGTCTACATACGAGGGGCCCTTGGGGCCACATTGACTCGAAAATCGGTCTTTGTGACCGCTTGGATTTGACGGCCTACATACGAGGGGCCCTTGGGGCCACATTGACTCGAAAATCGGTCTTTGTGACCGCGTGGATTTGACGGTCTACATACGAGGGGCCCTTGGGGCCACATTGACTCGAAAATCGGTCTTTGTGACCGCTTGGATTTGACGGTCTACATACGAGGGGCCCTTGGGGCCACATTGACTTGAGAATCGAAAATCGGCGTTGACACGGCCGAATTAGTGAAGCAGCCCACTGGCCATCAGCAGCACGAGGGCCACGGTGGCCCCCAGGGCCGTGAGAGGGGCCAGCGGCCGCGGGGCCGCGTTGACTATGATGTCGGCCTCAGTGAGGAACACAGAGTCTATGATGTGGATGACGCCGTTGATGCACTCCACGTCGGGCCGGTACACGTGGATGTTCTGATTACGCCAGCTGATGTAGAAACCTGGGGACCAGACGGCAAGGGAGATGAGTGATTTTAATTATATACTCTTAGAAATACGGAGAAAGTCCATTTATATAGGAAACATAAATAATGTAGGATACACAAATACATACATAATATAGGAGACATAAAGGTACACTACACAAAATTCTACAAATCAAAAATTTCTTCTAGTTCATCGTGTAGGCTTTTCAGTGTGGACAAAATACTAGCAGCGTTGCACCTCTGAATTGCGAGGGATATTCTCTGCCGAAGATGTTCAGCTGCTTTTCTATCCCCGGAAATATTCAGAAGCCTTTGGCCAACTATCTTGATGAAGTTAGAGGTTTCCAAAATCCAGGGGCCTAAAGTTTCTACGGCCAGGGGCAGAAATAAGTAGTTCATTTTAGATTATACATACTTAAAACATTTCTTTGTTGTACTCTTTTTTGTTCGTACTATTTTTTTATTTATTAAAAAGAAAAGAAAAAAGAAACAGCAATATATTTTTTTATTGATATAAACACACTAATAATTATATATAAACATGAGGCATCCCCGCTCCATCTTCGTAGGGTAAGCTTCTTATGAGCCTCCTTGCTCTTCTTATTCTCAACCCAACTGCTTTTATTACAGACATTCGTACTATTTCTTCGCTGAATGGAAAGAGAAGTTCACTCAACAAGGAAACAGCGTGAGCGGAGCTTACCACATGATCTGTGTAGGATACTTCCCTTTTGTAATTAATATTTTAATTATATTAAATTTGAAAAACAGTTTCATACTACATACCCAATACCCATATATCTTGTATTAAAATACATTGATTCTAAAATACATTATAATAAATAAAGCACAGTTGAGTTTATTAATTTATTCTTTAACAAACAACAGGTTTTTAAGGGTTGGGTGGAAGAGATTGACAACAATAAATACGAGGAAAAACAAAAAGGGATATACATAATATGTATACATGTGAAGACATTTTTTAAAATAGTTGACTCACTTTTACTAGTCAATAATAATACATCACGGAGAATCACCCAAATATTAGACCAAGGAATGGAACTTCAAAGCTATAATACTGATGAAAAGGTCCTTTTTTAATTTTATTATTGTGTGTCAAAAAGGCCCTACAATTTTTTTTTTTTTTTTTAATGGAAGTTTTTTTTAAAAAAAAACTCAAAAAATGTGTGATTACAATACTGAAATTCATAGTTAGTGTAAAGTTAGTTGAAATCCGTAATATACATTCAAAATTACATAAGGAGATTGACATACATAAGTACCAAGTTTGAGATATTACTAAATAATTGAGTATTGTAAAATATCGCACTCTTTTCATTGATAATTTATTAAAGAGTGTTTAATTATCAATGAAAGAGTGAGATGATAATTTAATTGATAAATTGAAGATAATTTAAGACACATCTAAATAATTGATCATACGGAGCTTGACATTATTTTAGTACTAAGTTCAAGATATTACTAAATAATTAAACATACGCAGCTTGACATCAAATTACTGAATATCATTATACATATTATACGTGGTGAGTTACTGGGACTACAAGTGTTGAGGGGGAAGAGGATTCGTCTCACCGGGTCCTGGTATCAACTCTGGCTTTCTTCCTCTGAAGTAAGCGGGCAGATCGTACCAATGCGACTCCTCCGGTAAGTCATACTTCTCATCATATCTCTCGTAAGCTTTGTAGGAGAAAGTAGAGAGTGAGAAAACTGAACTCGAAACCATTCCTAATTGCACAGTACAATACTTATCTTTTGATGAGTATGCTCTGTATCAAGCTACCAGTTAAAGGCTGGCAGTTTAATTTGTTTGTTAAATAAAAAATAAAATTGTTTCTCTCTCTTACGAGAAATTTCTAATATTAAAAATCGGAAATATTGTGTTCGTTTTTGTATTTTTTTTTTTTTTTTTTAATACCATCGTGATATGCCCATATTGCCCATATAGTTGATTGTTGAAAGTGACGTTAAACCCAAATTGTATAGTAAAAAAATAATTTTTTTAAGGAAATTTTTTATTCTCTTGTGAGTTATTTTTAGTTCAAATCCTCACAATGTGCCATTAGTCATTGTGCCACTTTATTTTTTCTCCCATAATTGTATCCTTTCTCCAATCTTTTATCCTAATGGATCCCATCACAGCTACCGGGACAGTCTGTCCCGGTAGCTCAGTGGTAAAGGCGGTTCTCTGTGAATCCAGAGGTTGTGGGTTCGAAACCCAGCCGGGACATGACAAGTTATCTTCCCATTTGGGATTTTTACCACATAATAATACGTCTTGGGCTTACTGCTGGAATAATGGGACTTAATAGTGCTAATCGGGCCGTATAACTAAAGCGATATTATTATTATTCTAGCAGTAAGACCACAAGACAGGGGATTTTATCCGTCCTTCTCATGTTCCACACTCTGATACTCACTCTTCCTTCTCATGTTCCACTATCTGATACTCACTCTTCCTTCTCATGTTCCACTATCTGATACTCACTCTTCCTTCTCATGTTCCACACTCTGATACTCACTCTTCCTTCTCATGTTCCACACTCTGATACTCACTCTTCCTTCTCATGTTCCACTATCTGATACTCACTCTTCCTTCTCATGTTCCACTATCTGATACTCACTCTTCCTTCTCATGTTCCACTATTGATACTCACTCTTCCTTCTCATGTTCCACATCTGATACTCACTCTTCCTTCTCATGTTCCACTATCTGATACTCACTCTTCCTTCTCATGTTCCACTTCTGATACTCACTCTTCTTCTCATGTTCCACATCTGATACTCACTCTTCCTTCTCATGTTCCACTATCTGAACTCACTCTTCCTTCTCATTTCCACTATCTGATACTCACTCTTCCTTCTCATGTTCCACATCTGATACTCACTCTTCCTTCTCATGTTCCACACTCTGATACTCACTCTTCCTTCTCATGTTCCACTATCTGATATCACTCTTCCTTCTCATGTTCCACTATCTGATACTACTCTTCCTTCTCATGTTCCACATCTGATACTCACTCTTCCTTCTCATGTTCCACTATCTGATACTCACTCTTCCTTCTCATGTTCCACATCTGATACTCACTCTTCCTTCTCATGTTCCATATCTGATACTCACTCTTCCTTCTCATGTTCCACACTCTGATACTCACTCTTCCTTCTCATGTTCCACTATCTGATACTCACTCTTCCTTCTCATGTTCCACTATCTGATATCACTCTTCCTTCTCATGTTCCACTATCTGATACTCACTTTCCTTCTCATTTCCACTATCTGATACTCACTCTTCCTTCTCATGTTCCCAACTATCTTCTCATTTCTTTGTTCCCTTCTTCTCATTTCCTTCTGATACTCACTCCTTCTCATTTCCACATTGTACTCACTTCCTTTCATGTTCCACTATCTGATCACTCTTCCTTCATGTTCCACACTCTGATCTCACTCTTCTCTGTTCACATTGATACTCATTTCTTCTCTGTTCCACATGATTACTCTTCCTCTCATGTTCACTTTATACTCACTCTTCCTTCTCATGTTCCACTATCTGATACTCACTCTTCTCTCATGTTCCACTTATACTCACTCTTCCTTCTCATGTTCCACTATCTGTACTCCTCTTCCTTCTCATGTTCCACTCTGATATCACTCTTCTTCTCATGTTCCACTTACTCACTCTTCCTTCTCATGTTCCACTATCTGATACTCTCTTCCTTCTCATGTTCCACTACTTATACTCATCTTCTCTCATGTTCCACTATCTGATACTCACTCTTCCTTCTCATGTTCCACTTCTGATACTCACTTCCTTCTCATGTTCCACTACTGATACTCCTTTCCTTCTCATGTCTCCACTTTGATCTCACTCTTCCTTCTCATGTTCCACACTCTGATACTCACTCTTCCTTCTCATGTTCCACTATCTGATACTCACTCTTCCTTTCATTTCCTATCTTTTCATACTACCACTTCTTCTCATGTTCCACTATCTGATACTCACTCTTCCTTCTCATGTTCCATTCTGATACTCACTTTTCCTTCTCATGTTCCACTATCTGATACTCACTCTTCCTTCTCATGTTCCACTATCTTATACTCCTTCCTTCTCATGTTCCACACTGATACTCACTCTTCCTTCTCATGTTCCACTATCTGATTCTCACTTTCCTTCTCATGTTCCACTTCTGATACTCACTCTTCCTTCTCATTTCCACTACTCTGATACTCACTCTTCTTTCATGTTCCACTATCTGATACTCACTTCTCTCTCATGTTCCACTATCTGATACTCACTCTTCTTCTATGTTCCACTATCTGATACTCACTTTCCTTCTATGTTCCACTCTGATATCACTCTTCCTTCTCATTTCCACTATCTGATCTCTCTTCCTTTCGTTCCACTATTGATACTCATTTCTTCCATGTTCCACTATTGATATCCTCTTCCTTCTCATGTTCCACTATCTATTCCTCTCTTCCCTATGATCCACCTTCTTCTGTACTACTATCTCTCTTATTCTTCCACTATTGATACTCACTCTTCCTTCTCATGTTCCACTATTGATACTCACTTTCCTTCTTGTTACTATTACACTCTCCTTCTCTTTCCCATCTGATATCTCTCTTCCTTTATGTTCCACTCTGATATTCCCTTCTTCTTTCCCATCTGATACTCACCTTCCTTCTCATGTTCCCACTCTGATCTCACTCTTCCTCATGTTCCACATTGATACTCACTCTTCCTTCTCATGTTCCCTATCTGATACTCACTCTTCCTTCTCATGTTCCACTATCTGATACTCACTCTTCCTTCTCATGTTCCACTATCTATCTCACTCTTCCTTCTCATTTCCACATCTGATCTCATCTTCCTTCTCATTTCCACTTCTTCACTCTCTTCCTTCTCATTTCCTTCCTTATTTCCACTCTTCCTTCTCATGTTCCACTTCTGATTCATCTTCCCTTCTCATTTCCACACTCTGATACTCACTCTTCCTTCTCATGTTCCACTATCTGATACTCACTCTTCCTTCTCATGTTCCACTATCTGATACTCACTCTTCCTTCTCATGTTCCACTATCTGATACTCACTCTTCCTTCTCATGTTCCACACTCTGATACTCACTCTTCCTTCTCATGTTCCACACTCTGATACTCACTCTTCCTTCTCATCTTCCACTATCTGATACTCACTCTTCCTTCTCATGTTCCACTATCTGATACTCACTCTTCCTTCTCATGTTCCACACTCTGATACTCACTCTTCCTTCTCATGTTCCACACTCTGATACTCACTCTTCCTTCTCATGTTCCACTATCTGATACTCACTCTTCCTTCTCATGTTCCACTATCTGATACTCACTCTTCCTTCTCATGTTCCACTATCTGATACTCACTCTTCCTTCTCATGTTCCACTATCTGATACTCACTCTTCCTTCTCATGTTCCACTATCTGATACTCACTCTTCCTTCTCATGTTCCACTATCTGATACTCACTCTTCCTTTTCATCTTCCACTAGCTAGCCATATTTTTCTTTCTAACCAAAGTTAACCAAACGAGAATAAAATGAACCAAACTGGAAGCAAGTCATTTTTCTTTTGGAAAAGGAAAAATTTCCTCTTCCAAAGTTAACCAAAATGGAAGTAGAAAATTCTTGCTTCCAGTTTGGTTCATTTTATTCCCGTTTGGTTAACTTTGGTTAGAAAGTGAAGTTGACCTTGGAATAAAATGGAAATATTTGGAAAAAACCTAACCTGGAATTTTTTTTTGGTTAGAAAGAAAAATACAGTTTCTGATACTCACTCTTGTCAGCCTCGGACTCCGTGACCCGGATCTCCAGGTTGTCTCGCAGGGAGGGCAGGGTGAAGGAGACGTTAGATCTCTGCTTGAGCTCCGCCATGGAGTAGGCTCTGTCTGACACCACCAGGTGCCGCTCCAGGATCTGCTTCACCTGAATCCACCAGACCAAGTTATCATATTTGTGTTAATCACCTTCGTAATGTCACAACTACTCAAACTAGCTTTTACTAAATCTACGCTGAAACCGGGACTTGAACCACCGACCTCCAGGTTACAAGTCCGCCGCCCTATCGATCAAGCTACTGAGGTCGGTACCTGAATCCAGACCACCAATTATTATTATTTTTTACCATAAGTATAATAATGTTATTTGATATTTCACATAATATGTTATGGATGTTTGTCTTTTATACTAGAGTGAATATCAGAGGCAAGGTGCGGCCGATGCTAAGGAGCTGCGGAACTGCAGCACCCCCAGGCGAGAAGGAAAAAGAGAGGATTTTTCTCGAGTCCTAGAAAATCATCACACATTTCTAGAATAATTATAGACATGGTAAACAAACTCAAACCAGTTCGGTACTAAAAGAGCCACTCCATAAATACCATTTTAGTCCGGTTTATATGGAGCACACCCAAAACATTTTCCCACCGGCCACGCCTTGTTTAAAAAATTATATTGGTTATCATTTCTCTGTTTGTTCCCCAACGGTGGTTCGAATTCCACCCAGTGCATGAATTTGCCTTCATTGATTTGAGTTTGAACCCCATATAATAATAAGACTCTCAGGGTTAGGTGGTAGAAAATGTTTTGAACATTAACCCAGCCTGGTGATTACCTTCCACTAAAGAGTGTTATTATTATTAAATTAAATCACTCAAATAACAGAATAACCAAGGTGGGTTAGGTGGTAGAAAATGATTTGAACGTTAACCTCGCCTGGTGGTTACCTTCCAGTAAAGAGTGTTATTATTATAATTCGTGTATCTGGTTCCATTCCGAATTTCTATTTTGAACCTCGTGTTTGGATCATATTAATATTAAATTAAAACATACTCATCATTATGAATCTTTTCTCATTAAAAGCAAAGTAAAAGATCATTATTTTGTGGGTTGCTCTGTTGCCATGAAACATGACGTTTCTAAACTGTCTAAGTTAAAAAATACGCCCTGTACTAAAATTATTCTATCCACTCGTAAAATCAAAGAAGGAATTGATAAAAATGATTGGAATAATCTTCTTGATATTGATGATCCCATATCTTTGTATAATGCAATAAAACTAAACTTTGAGAACATCTATAAGAATTCTAAAATAGAAATTGAATCAAACGAATTAGATAAGTTGAAACCGTGGATATCTCAAGATATTAAAAACCTCATTTTAAAAAAAGAAACAGCTTTCAATCAATGGAAAATCGACAAAAAAAATGAGCAATTAAAAAAAGCTTATCATGTTATAAGAAATAAAGTAACCTTCTCTGTTAGGAAAGCATTTAATAATTATTATTTAACGAAATTTAAAGAATGTTCAAATGATATTAATAAAACTTGGAGATTAGCAAACGAGGTACTAGGTAGAAAAAAAAACAAAGCTAATTTGATGAATTGAGAAAGCACTTTCCGTTTGATTCAAACACTCTAGCTAATGATTTTAATAACATGTTTGTCAATGAGGTACACGATACGAAAGTTTCGTATGCAGGTCCACATATTACGTTAGGTCATGACTATGTACCTACTTACAACAATCAGTCATTGTACTGGCCACGCATATCTATGGACGATCTTTCCAAAGCCATGTCCAAAGTAAAATGTACTAGTCCGGGGTTTGATGAAATTCGTCTCTTGGATCTAAAAAATAATTTTGCGTCTTTAAAGAATGTTTTATTAAGGTTATTTAACTTAATATTTGACACTGGCACTTTTCCACCAGAGTTAAAGGTATCCACAATAACTCCACTACATAAAAAAGGTCCCAAAAATGATCTCAAAAATTATAGGCCAATCGGAAATATTCCGGCCATTGCTAAACTCCTGGAAAAGATTATTAATGATAAAATCATGCCATTTATTGAAAGTTCTAACGTAATACCCGATTATCAACATGGCTTCAGACCTGCAAGAAGCACAATGTCTTTGTTAGATAACTTTGCTAACACAATCAATAAGGGCTTAGAAGATAAAAAGTTTATTGTAGTTGCCTATCTTGACCAGGTCAAAGCTTTCTGTACTTGCGATCACGCTATATTACTTAGTAAGTTGGAAAATGTAGGTATAAGACATAAACTTCTTAGGCTCCTAAAGAACTATCTACAAGATAGATACCAAGTCACAAAAATAGGTAACTTCACAAGTCCCAAGCTCGCAGTTCGCTACGGACTGGGACAAGGAAATATTTTTATCACCTGGTTTTTTTAATCTGTATGTAGCTGATATGCAATTTTTAACTGTCTCTTGCCAACTATACCAGTTTGCCGACGATTTAGCCATTGTTTCAATACACAAGTCCCTTGATATAGCTCTTAATAATATTCAAAAAGATCTTACATTAATTCAGAAATGGTTGTTTAATAATGAAATTTTTATCAATTATTCAAAAACAAAAGCTATGATTATTAAAAGCCCACATAATAAAATTAATATTGATTTCAATAAGTTAAAGTGTCATAGTAGATCTTGTTTATATTCACAAAGTTATGAAAATGGATGCAATTGCACAGAGCTCGACTACAGCTCGCATGAAAAATATCTAGGATTAATTATAGACTCAAAATTCAAATTTTATAATCATATTGAGCACCTATCGTTTAAATTAAGAGCTGTATCAATTAGATTGAAACATATTAGATATTCAGTACCCCAATCTGTCATGTGGATCCTATATAAAAGTCTTTTTGAGTCATTACTCAGATATGGGCTTACCGTTTATGGGTTTGCCTCGAAGACCTCTCTTAATATAATAAGCAATATCCAAAAGAATCTAGTTAACAACATATTTAAAGTTAATAGTGATTACAAAAATAAAATATTAAACCCAATAGATTTGCACAAGTACCTTTTAATTTTGAAGTACTTCTATCATCAAGAATTTAGACAAAAGACACCAACGCATTATAATTTAAGACATCAAAATTTTCAATCTGCCAGAATTAATTCAAACTACGGGAGCAGATTACCCGACTACTTCGTTCCTAAGTTTCTTAATTGTATGGATGAGTCAATGCTCGCTATAGAACAAAATTGTCATTCAACGTTAAAAGCTAAAATATTTGAAAATATTCAGAATTTATCCTTAAAATAATAAAATATTGTACTGTTTGCATTAGGTAAATTTTTCCCCTTACTTTTCCATACTATTTATAAGAAATTGTATTTTTAAGTTTTTAAGTTTCTCTATTGTAAAAGTCATTGTAAGGTCTCTCCTTAGAAGAATTCCTTAGGGAGAGAGCCACAAAAATTGTAATGAAAAACTAAAATAAATATACATTATTACATTAAAACCAACCAGCATGAAAATAAAGTTGTTGACATCAAATCTTACCTTTTTTAGACATAAGACATAATAGGTTCTACTTTAGTTAGGGAAAATGTTTGTAAAAGTTAGTACTGGGTACGCCCGTTTAAATGTATAAATAAATAAAATCAAATAGGTATCTTACGTTGGGTGCAAACTCCGTCATGAACACCTTCTTGTAGACGGAGGGAGATTGGATCTCGATTTCTTCCAGGCGGAGTCACGAGGCACGAAGTAGGTATAGCGCATGCGCGTGTTGTCCAGCTGATCATTGAAGTGGAGCACCTCCCCTAGCTTGTGCGCAGACCTGGGGAGGAATTCAGTGGAAGTATATTGCATGAGTTAGCAGATTATTATTATTATAGCGCATGCGCGTGTTGTCCAGCTGATCATTGAAGTGGAGCACCTCCCCTAGCTTGTGCGCAGACCTGGGGAGGAATTCAGTGGATGAATATTGCATGAGTTAGCAGATTATTATTATTATAGCGCATGCGCGTGTTGTCCAGCTGATCATTGAAGTGGAGCACCTCCCCTAGCTTGTGCAGAGACCTGGGGAGGAATTCAGTGGATGCATATTGCATAAGTTAGCAGATTATTATTATTATTATTATAGCGCATGCGCGTGTTGTCCAGCTGATCATTGAAGTGGAGCACCTCCCCTAGCTTGTGCGCAGACCTGGGGAGGAATTCAGTGGATGAATATTGCATGAGTTAGCAGATTATTATTATTATAGCGCATGCGCGTGTTGTCCAGCTGATCATTGAAGTGGAGCACCTCCCCTAGCTTGTGCGCAGACCTGGGGAGGAATTCAGTGGATGAATATTGCATGAGTTAGCAGATTATTATTATTATAGCGCATGCGCGTGTTGTCCAGCTGATCATTGAAGTGGAGCACCTCCCCTAGCTTGTGCGGAGACCTGGGGAGGAATTCAGTGGATGCATATTGCATAAGTTAGCAGATTATTATTATTATTATTATAGCGCATGCGCGTGTTGTCCAGCTGATCATTGAAGTGGAGCACCTCCCCTAGCTTGTGCGCAGACCTGGGGAGGAATTCAGTGGATGCATGAGTTAGGAGATTATTATTATTATAGCGCATGCGCGTGTTGTCCAGCTGATCATTGAAGTGGAGCACCTCCCCTAGCTTGTGCGCAGACCTGGGGAGGAATTCAGTGGAAGTATATTGCATGAGTTAGCAGATTATTATTATTATAGCGCATACGCGTGTTGTCCAGCTGATCATTGAAGTGGAGCACCTCCCCTAGCTTGTGCGCAGACCTGGGGAGGAATTCAGTGGAAGTATATTGCATGAGTTAGCAGATTATTATTATTATAGCGCATACGCGTGTTGTCCAGCTGATCATTGAAGTGGAGCACCTCCCCTAGCTTGTGCGCAGACCTGGGGAGGAATTCAGTGTTATTTTTAAATTTTAAAAAAATAATTAAGAAGTCACCGTGGCAGAGTGAGTTAGTGCGCTAGGCATTGCACGCACCTGTGGGTTCGATCCCCAGCGGGGCAGGATTTTTTCTGCTCTGTTCTTGGGTGTTCGGGGTCCACTCATACCTCGTGAAGAAAAATGAGTAGTTACTTGTACGAGTAACGACCAGTGGCGGCATTACAAGAGTAAAAATAAATTAATGTAATAGAATAATTCGAAATGTGAAGGAGGCTCTTAGTAATGCTGCGTTACCCACAAAAACTGTGAAGAGGCCTTGTGCTTCACCACAAATAAAACCATACATACATACACACACATTAATAAAAAAATATGATTCGTGTACCCTCTTCCTGCTTGACGTAGCTGAACTTCAGTTCTGTCTTGGACTAGTGGGACGAGGAGAGCAAGTAATATGTTGTATTATCAGCAGGGATATGCAGGGGTATTGATTGCTCCTTCTACAGATCATTCAGCAAATCAGCATTCTCTCCTGTATGGTTATACCTCATACAACCAACCATAAATATTTTCTTAGGCTCTTATTAGGTTAGTCCGTTAACTTTTTTTGAGAAGGCAGGAAATAATCTTAGACACCCAGGCCCTGAGGTGTAGGCTTTCCACCCACTAAAAGCCCACTTTCTCCCTGGAAACGAAAGATATCATTACTTACAGTGGTTCTTGGTCTTAGGTATTAGGACTTCTCAAATTCTCTTGCACCAGGACTAAAAGAATCGGTGGACAAACAAAAGACACCACCCCGTCTTGTCCATGATCATTTGATCATCCTCTCAGCTTTTTTTTTTGTACTCAAGTTCAGTCTTCTAATGCTTTATCAACTAGATAAAGATAAAAATTAAGGATATCTCTTGAAAGATCTCTTCCCAAAGAAAATACGTGGATATACGTAGGTATATAAAAAAAGAAAAAAACGCTTGCATACGAGTCTGCAACCATTGGGACATTTTCATCTTTACTATTCAAGGTCTAAAACTTAACTGACCAAATTTCGTATTGTGCGCATGACACATACTTTTTCTCTTCTCTCTTTTTATAATTTAATATTTCGTTATTGTGCGCATGACACATACTTTTTCTCTTCTCTCTTTTTATAATTTAATATTTCGTTACATAATTTCGTTACATAATTTCGTCACATAATTTCGTTACATAATTTCGTCACATAATTTCGTTACATAATTTCGTCACATAATTTCGTTACATAATTTTGGTTATGTGCCAGAGCAAAGACATGAAAATGTCAAAAAAAGTTATAAACTCACGTGAGTTCCCGATCGGTGGCCACTTTCTGACCCACGGTGGTGAAAGGCACGCCAAGCATCGCGTCTATGATGTGGATGATTCCATTGGTGGAAGCAATGTCCGGTTGAACGACCGTGGCGTTCACACCACCACCCTCCACTGTGAGGGTGAGGTTGCTCTTGATCTTCAGTGCGTTCAGGTAGAGTTTTTTGCGGGGTAGTTGGGATGGGATCTGTGGGGGTGAATGAGAGAGGAGGTTATTTATCAATGACATTAAACAGGTTGGTAAATATCTGACTAGTGATAATCAGCTGATTCTTTTTCTTCTTCTTCTTCTTTTACTCTGTCTTATCTCGCTTGAGCAGGGTCGACGTTGTTCAACGGAACCTCATGGTTGAGGTTGGTCGGTTTTAGTACATTTTTTTTACGGCTGGATGCCCTTCCTGACGCCAACGATTCTATTTGATTTAACGTCCTGGATAAGGACGGCGGTTTTACCCTCCATTCGCAGGGAATCATACCAGCTACCCACATGAACCTCATGTGGGTAGCTGGTGATAATCAGCTGATTAAGTGTTTTTATTGATGGCATGTTGGTCATTACTTTTGGCATTGAACATTAGGAACCACTGACTAAAATTAAGCATTGATTTGCTTTGACAATTAATGAGCAACTTTAGAATGACAGAAAACATTGGTGGAGGTGATATTATTAGTTTGAATTGCCTTGTTGACATCTTTTACATAGAAAAAATAGGGGCATTTTTTATGTTTTCTTTTTTAGCTTCCCAGCTCAGTGGTCAAGGCGTCGGACTGGTAATACACAGGTCGCCGGTTTGGAACTGAGCAGGGATCATAAATTTGATTGCTAACCCACCCAAGTTCTAACCGAACTGGACGTTATTCAACTACAGTGACACACCAGAAGTAAGTACCAAAGATTCAAAATTAATACCATTTTCAATCTTTGGTACTATGTAACATTCTACCTAGGCCTTGGTCTAGAATACTTTCTTTTCCGAATCTCCCAAAAACAAACAGTCTGAATAGGTTATTTGAAAGAAATTTTAACGTTGAAACGGATCAATTTGCCGACCTCCGTTGCCCAGTGGTTAAGAGCGTTGGTTGCTGACCCAGAGGTTACAGGTTCGAATCCTGTCCGTAGCGGAAAATTCTGACCGAGTTTTTCGTTTCCGGAATGGCATGGATATAAAGGTAAAGTGCCTTGAAGTAATGAGAAAGAGATTCTGGGGCACAACGACTTTTTCTCTTCTTTTTTTAAATATTTATTTTATAATTTCGCAAACTCAATTGCCTTTTTCTTTAAAATATCATTAGTGACATGCTTGAAAATAAAATTCTTCTACCTTTTTTTTTTTTTTTTTTTAACCCTCTGATTACCTCAGTGATTCCCTTCAGCACATCCTCGGAGGAAATCTTCTTCCCCTTCACCAGATGCAGATCCAGTATCTCCCTCAGCCTCGTCTTGTTGGCGAACACAGGCACGAGGCTGGCGCTCCTCATGACCGCGTGTTAGTGGTCAGGCGCATGGTCTCTTTCACCCAGAACCGCTTGTACGAATTCGATGAATTTAAAATGGGACGATCTACAGAACGTCCCCTATATGTGTGCAAAATTTCATCAAAATCCGTTGAGTAGTTTCCGAGATTTGCGCGTTACAAGGAATATTTTTAACAGACCGACGGACGGACACAAAACCAAAGTTACTCAGGAGGTTATGAAACGTCCAGAAATATGAAAAAAATTGAAATCGGAGCGAAAAATATTATTTTTTTACAAAAACGAACACAATACTTCCGATTTCTAATATTAGACATTTCTTGGAAGAAAAAAAACCCCTTACTCATAAAAAACGAAAAAAAACCTCCCCTCTGATTACCTCAGTGATTCCCTTCAGCACATCCTCCGAGGAAATCTTCTTCCCCTTCACCAGATGCAGATCCAGTATCTCCCTCAGCCTCGTCTTGTTGGCGAACACAGGCACGAGGCTGGCGCTCCTCATGGCTGCGTTGCTCGGGGCGAACAGGGTGATGGTTTCCGAGTCTGCGATCTGAGAGAGGAACTCGGGAGCCGAGTCCAGGATGCGGTCATAGAACAGAGACAGGAGGCCGCGGGACTCCTGGGGATTGGGGGGATTATTATTATTACGAGGCTACTTTATTTATTTTTTTTATTTTTATAGCCATATTTTTTTTTTTTTTTTTATATATTCCTCAGGGATTCACATCTTGTGAAGGTGGGTTGGCGACCACGAGGCCCGAGCTGAGTCATGGCATTATTTCCACTTACTTGTGCCTGCTCCTTCTCTTTCAATCTTTCCTATCAGACCACCCTCGGTCAACCCTTGTTCTTTCGTCACATTATTAGAGTAGTCTCACTATTTCAATGATGCTGCATTTAATTTTTCTCCCTACTCTTTAATAGGAACACCCCTCCGCTCAGCGTCTGTACCCAGAATGGGCGGCTGAGAGGAGGTTAAATCCAGAAAGTGTCTGTACCCAAAATGGGCGGCTCTCTGGTCAGCGTCTGTATCCCAGTGGGACGGCTGTAATTATTGTGTCAGGATACTGGGGGTCCAACACAGTATTTTCCCCTCGTTATACATAATCAACCATGGATATGACACCTGGAATGAAATCATCCGGAAGTAAAACTGGGTCGCATTCGGATTTCCGGGCGGCCCCATTATCAGGTTCTTCATGTTACATGAATGATAAAAGTAACAAAAACAAAAAGGATAAAACAAAGAAAAACAAAGTAGAATCATTAAAAATAGGAACATGGAACGTAAGAACAATGAACAAACCCAGCAAAATGGAGAACTTGATAAGAGAAATGGAAAAACAAGATCTAGATATTTTAGGCCTTGCGGAAATAAGGTGGCCTGGAGAAGGGAGAAACTGATGGAAAATTACAAGATTGTTTATATCGGAGCAGAAAAGAAAAAAGAACATGGAGTTGGATTCATTTTTAAGAGAAAACTAGAAAAGAATATTACAAAGATCATTCCAAAAAGTGAAAGAGTAATCGGAATTAAAATCAAAAGTGACCCAGTAGACACATTAATAATTCAAGTTTATATGCCCACGTCAGATGACAGATATACTGAGGAAGTGGAAGAAGTGTACAAACAGATAGAAGAAGTATTGCAAGAAAATGGTAAGGGACAAGTTAGGAATTTGATTATAGGGGATTTTAATAGTGTTGTAGGGGAGGGGTGCTTAGGGAAAACAGTAGGAAAACATGGATATGGAAAGAGAAATGAGCGTGGAGATAAATTAGTAGAGTTCTGCCAACACTATGACTTTTGGATTGCCAACACCTGGTTTGAACAACCAAAACGCAGATTGTACACTTGGAAAAACCCAGGAGATAGTGAAAGATTCCAGATAGATTTCATACTAATGAGCCAAAGATTTAAAAATAGTGTTAAAATGTGCAAAACTTTTCCTGGAGCAGATATTTTCTCAGATCATAATCTTTTGGTAGCAATAATAAAAACTAAATTAAAACATCTTAAAAAGAAAGAAGGCATGGTAAAATGGAATTTGAGAAAATTGAAAACAGAAGAAGCTAAGACTTTTACAGATAAGATTGAAGAAACATTGAGGGAAACAGCACCTAAAAATGATGTGATGGAAGAATGGTCGTACCTAAAGGAAACAATATTAAACTCATTGAATAGATATGTTGGAAAAAATCCCAAAGTGGTAAAGAAAGAGTGGATTACAGAGGAAATGTTGCTTAAAATGGAAGAAAGGAGAAAATGGAAAAATGATGCTAGTGAAAATGGGAAAAAAGAGTATAAACGATTAAATAATGAATTGAGAAGGGAAACCGATAAAGCAAGAGAAATTTGGATGGAAGAGCAATGTGTGAAAATTGAAGAACTACAAAAGTTGAATAAAACAGAGGAAGTATATAGAACAGCTAAGTCATTGACAAAGAAGAAAGTACCTGTAATCAGTAAAACAGGAATGATGAAAAAGGATGGAACAATGTCAGAAGAAGTTGAAGAATACAAAGATATTTGGACAGAATATGTAGAAGAGTTGTATGATGCCAAATCTAATGAAGAGTTAAAGGAAATGGAACCAGAAGAAAATTGTGATAGTGATAAAATTGGTAAAGATATTGAATACTTTGAAGTGAAGAGAGCTATTGATGAACTGAAATACAATAAAGCATTAGGTAGTGATAACATCCCTTCTGAAGCACTAAAGAAACTTGGAAACCATGCTCTCGCAAGAATAACTAATCTTGTCAATGAAATTTATAACAAAGGTACATGGCCAGAAGATCTTCTGAAAACTATTTTATTACCTCTACCTAAAAAAACTAATGCCATTCAATGTAAAGACTTTAGAACCATCAGCTTCATATGCCACTTGACTAAAATGATAACAAAGATAGTAATGAAAAGAATAGATAACAAAATAGAAGATAATTTAGGAGAAGACCAATTTGGATTTAGGAAAGGAAAAGGAACTAGGGATGCTATGGGGTGTTTGAGAATGCTTGCAGAACGAATGTTAGATATGAATAGGGTTATGTATGTATGTTTTATTGATTGGGAGAAAGCGTTTGATCGTGTGAATTGGAATATGCTTTTAGATATTATGAAAGAAGTAGAAATTGATTGGAAAGATAGGAGATTAATTCGAGAGTTGTATAAAGGACAGAGAGTAGTTGTAAGAGTAGAAGAAGAAGAGACAAGAGAAATTTTAATAGGGAGAGGAGTAAGACAGGGATGTAATATGTCTCCACCGTTATTTAATCTGTATGCTGAAACACTGTTAAAAGAAGCATTACAAAACGCAAAAGGTATTACTATAGGGGATGGAAAAGTATTAAACATCAAATACGCCGACGATCAAGCAGTTTTAGCAGAGAGTGAGCAGGAATTACAAGAAATGGTTATGAAAATTAGTGAGACAGGGAAGAAATTTGGTATGAAAATAAATATAGGGAAAACAAAGGTTATGAGAATAGGGAAAATTGAAGAGACTGTAAATATTAAATTAGAAGGGCAGGATATTGAACAAGTGAATAGTTTTAAATATTTAGGGGGAATGGTATACACGGATGGTAATTGTACAAGTGAAATTAGAAGTAGAATAGCAATGGGTAAAACAGCATTTATCAAAGTGAAAGATCTTTTGACAGCTAGGAGGATACCATT
>CM044961.1:28410074-28428469 GCA_024516035.1 Bactericera cockerelli | reverse complement strand
GAGATATTTGAACCATTTACTTGTCATGTATTAAATAAATAAAATAACAAACCTACTTGAGATTTTCTCACCCCAAGCAGGTCATATACATATGGGTGTTATGTGGCCTTTTGAAATGACATTAACACGTTGAGCGCCGCATGATTTTGAGGTAAACTTTTGTCTGTTCCAAGCAAAAATTGGTCAATTTTCAAAATCACCTATCTCAGCTACAAAATAAGACAAGACCATCACGTTATAGCTCTGTTCCACGGCAATAATTCCTTCATAAGAAATAAATTGATACAACACCCCCATAGGGGCTTAGTGTATATAAAATGAAGTCATATTAAAGGCCCCATGTGGGCTTAGGTACCAGTTGATAATATAGAAAAAGCCCCCATGGGGTCCTGCGGCGCTCAACGTGTTAAAAGTGAAATTATATATAGGTGAAAAAATGAACTTTTACTAGGTATTAAAAAGGGAGCCAAATGTTATTAATGTTATTATTATAACGGGACTCTATCTATCACACTTCAAATACACATACATTGCACTAAAACTCACCAGAAGTTCAATCATCCAAGGGTTCAGAGCACTGAATCCTTCAAACCGGGTCTTGAGATCGCGCATGATACGGATCAGAGCCTTCACTGTATCGTTCTGGGCGTTCAAATCAAACCAGTGCACGTGCTTGTATGCTAGTAGGTGAAGCTTGCACACCTGAAGAGTTGAGATATAATAAAATTATTATTTTATTTTCATCAAAGGTTTTAGAGTGGAAGTTATCATAGTGAAACAACAATCCATCACAATTTAGATGTCACAATTACTCAAACTTGCTCTTCTAATTTTATTTTTATAAAAGTAATAATAATATAATGATAATAATAACAACAAAAGAATGCGATCTTGCAAACGTGTTGATCTCTAGACTAGAAAACCCAGCTATCATATCTTAAAATTAAATAGATTTTAATTTGTTTTTTTTTTTTTTTTTGTGGGGCCTATAGAATTTTATAAAGGATTGAAATCTTACACTGTGAAAATTGTGAACCCAATTAATCTCAATTTGAGATCAAACTTTTGTGATTGTATAAGTATTATTAAAACTGGTAGATTTATTATTTATGACTTTCCAGTATATTTACTTGTTATCAGATATTGGAAGAATTGTGTTTGCTTTTGAAAAGAAATCTCTGATTTCATAGCTCTTTATATTTCAGGACAGGTCAAAAAAAATTGTCAGAGAAAATCTAATATTAGATAGTGGAAAAACTGTTACCTGGATAGGAATGTGTATGTCTGGCTGGAGGTTCTTCAGGTTAGAATGTATTGTGGTGACCAGACATCGGAGAATGAGTCCCTTGTTCACCAGATCAAACCCATGCTCTTTGATCTCCAGCTTGTATCCTGTGGAGGTAAACAGTACACAAATTAAATTCAAGCTCTTGTGATGCTGGCTATTTTTTCCTGGCCCAACCCAAGCTAGGTGAGTTTAATGTGGTTTTAACACATGGAGCAACACATTTTTTAATTTTATAATTTCTGCCCGACTCAACCAACTGGAGATATTTATTTTTAGATACTTAATTACTTAAACTTAGTCATATTTATGAATTATTCAACGAAGTTATAAATTCATGTCCTGCCCGGTAAAATTATTATAAATCATACTTGAATATTTCGAAATATTCTGTTCATTAAATTAGAAAGGCCGTCAACATTGTCTTTGGTGACATTATATTTACTTATGTCTTACTTGATTTTCCCACCTAGATTTACACAAGTTTTTCTTATTACTTTCTTTAACCTAAAGGTATAAAAAGTATTGATATTTTCTCTCACCAGCTTTGTTTCTTGGAGCTTCTCCTTCTTTGATTTCTGTAAGAACTGTATTGGCAATCCAGCTGACTGCTTCCTTGGTGGGCAGAGATTTGAATATGATGACAAGATCAGCAGATTTCTCTCCTTTGATGGCCACCCCTTTTTTGAATGACCCCACTGCACGTGTTTCATCAATCTGAGAGAGAAAATGGAATAGAGGAAATTTTATAAAGGAAATAAATCCCTACACAAAAAATAATTTTTAAATAAAATGAGTCTTTTTTAAATATATTATTAGAAAAGCTCAAGATTTATTTACAAATCCCTGAGAGTAAATAAAAAAGAGTACCTACATGAATATTTTTTTTTTGCTGATCATTTAGAAAAAAGAAGATATGACGTTCAAGAGAAAAAAGAAAAGAATATCCATTAGTCAATCTTGAACATGAAAAAAAAAACCGAAATTTTCTTTTTGGTAAAATAAAGTGGTGATTTTAAATTTTTTATACTTAAAATTTCTAAAGGCAGGTAAGGTTTTGAATCTGTGCCAACAGATCATCATATCATACCATTAAACCACCTAACCCATAAATGTAATATAGTAAGTGAACACACTTGTAGAAACAGACATTTTATTGTTGCTAGGAAACTTTATTTAATCAATACAAGCTATTTTCTTCACATCTTACATGATTGAATAAATATCACCAAAACTGTTAGTTTCCAGAGTTAAAAAATCTTGAATATTTTTTTTCTTTCTATTATTCTCATAATTTTTTTTTGTAAAATGAATTGAAATTAGGTACCAAATAAATAATGACAGACAGCAGAAAGCTATTCAAATGTAAGATATGAATAATTAAAAAGTACATTTTGTAAGAATATCATTAAACAGCTGTGAAATTTCAGTTTCTGAAGAGAACAATGAGCACCCCACCAAAAAGCTACAGAAGCAATAACCCATACCTGAAATTTCTACGGAATCCCGAGAAACAGGCAACAAACTGGAGAAAACCAGTTCCCATCAGAGCCAAGGATATTTTGAATGCAAGCACCATAGAAAGGTCTAAGTTTATCACTGACAAGATTATTGGGGACTTTATCAAGTGGAAGGAGAGCATTACAAGTGACAGTACAGATGTGGCTATAGATGAGTCTGTGATGAGACAGCTGTTTGAAATTGGTATGTTTAATAACTGGGTAGGTAGTGTGGAGTTTTAATGGAGGAATTCAATTTATTCCTTGTGCTCAAATCCAATTAATCCATGGAAATGTGTTACACTTATGCCTACTGATAGTACAAGTTTAGTATTCTCCTCATATTTAATTATTTACCATAGTTAGTGAACTAACCTGAAAAACAAAATGAAAAATTCCAACCCAAATTCATTTAAAAAAAATTAGGAACCTAATTAGAAACTTGTGCTATCATTCAGCATTTAAATTTATTGGAAAAACACTTAAGTCTATAATACTTAAATATATAATATTACTGTATAATTCTTGTGAATGTCTGAGTTGCCGCTCCTGTCTCCTATTTCCTCTCCTGATCATTTCGTGCTTGAGTTGAGAGTGGAGGGAAGTATTTTTAAACCCTAACAAAAGTTAAAAGTCCCACACCAAGAAATCTGTTCCAAGTCAGCTGGCAACCCTGCCATTTTGGAGAACCAACTTCCCCTCCTGCCGCTGGAAGCGCTATCTTCTCAACCAACCAACTCTAACCTCTTCACCACCTTTTTTCACTCCATCACATTTTTCGATCAGGTAAGGACTCAGCACAATTTTCCTTTCTCTATGTCTTTGTTAATTTAACCCCAAGTTTTCTAAACCCCCTAAAAGGGCTACAATCCTACATTTTGGTCCTTCCACGCGGCCGTATATCTGTTTTTAGGGGGTTCCCTTTTTAGGGAAATGTGCCAAGTTGAATTCTGCCTAAGTTTGAAGTCTGCCCTCATGGTTGAAGTTTGAAGTCTGCCTAAGTTTGAAGCATGGGGTATCATGCTAAAGTGATGAGTCAAATGTAATCCTTCTGTGATATAAGTGTTTTTTTTGTGTTTGTTTTACCCATAAATTCAGTGTTGTTTGTGTTCAGTTAATTTTAAAGTTGGGGGTTCCCTTGGTAATTTTTTTTTGTATTGGTTAAGTCATAGGGGTTCCCTTGGTAAATTTTTTTTTGTATTGGTTAAGTCATAGGGGTTCCCTTGGTTAGATTTTTTTTGATTTTCACGTGGCTCATAAAGCACATATTTTTTTTTGTTGTTGTCAACCAAGTAAGTGCATTTTTCCTTTAATATTTACATCTAACATGGCAGGTGACCAGGACAGGAATCTGGTAGAGGTGGTGGTGGAGAGACGGAAACGTTTAATTACTAGGGTTCAGGAATTCCATGGACTCATTCCAAAAGTGGAAAATGACCCATTGCTTTTGGTCCGTATGTGAGCCTCCATGCCTTATCTGGAATCAACTTTCAAGGAGTTTCAATCAGTGCAGGATACTATTTGTGAATATAATGTTCTTCATCCTACTACAGAGGAAAGAATTGCCATTCATTCTGTTTCAAAACAGTTTGAAGCTATGTATTTTGATGTCTTGGGGGTCATTACAGGGACCTCAGAGGTCAAGCCTATGGTGGTTGCAACCAACGATGGTAGGATGAAGCCAAAGTTGCCTCAAGTGAATATTCAATGTTTTATGGGGGATTATGAATCTTTTCCTGCTTTTAAGTCACTTTTTGATGCTTTGATCCATAGTAACACAGGTTTAGAACCTATTGAAAAGTACACATATTTGGTTTCCTTGTTGAAGGGGTCAGCCCTGTCTAGTGTTCAAAGCATTGCCTTTGTGGCTGAAAACTATCAAGTTGCCTATAATTCACTTGTCAAGCGTTTTAGTAATCCTCGGGTTGTAGCCCATCAGTGTTGTAATAAATTATTTGCCTTTAAGCCATTAACCAGTGAGGTTCAGTTACAGAAGTGGCTGGATCAATTCAACACAAATGTTGAAGCATTGGAAAATACTTCCCTACAGGATAAGGGTGATTTTTTACTGTTGTACATGGGCCTTAATGCATTAGACCCTCTAACTAGACAGGCTTTTGAGCATGAGAAAATCTCATTAAATTCCATACCCACCTATTCTGATCTCCGGACCTATGTTCAGGCACGGGTTTCAGTGGCGGAGCTCATGGGTGCCTCGTCTGGGTCTAGTGTTAAAAAACCATTTATGAAGCCAGAGGTGAGAGGGTCGTATGTTACCCAAGTAGATGTTGCAGGTATTTCCACAGATGTGTTGCCGTCCAATGTTGCCAGACCCTATAAAGGGTTTTCAAGTAGTTTCAAGGGTGATGTTCACCATGTAGCCAAACCCTCTAATGGGTCATTTAATGTAGCCAAACCCTCTAATGGGTCATTTAATGTTGCCAAACCCTATAATGGGTCATCCAGTGTTGCCAAACCTGACTTTAGGTCAAACCAGTCCCGTTCTGCCAGTGGTGTTTCCTGCCCTCATTGTTCCAAGGCTCACCGCCTAATTGAGTGTAATTTATTTGCCGCCATGTCTGTTCAAGAGCGTTTTGACACAGTGAGGACCCATCATTTGTGTTTTGCCTGCCTCGGGCCTCACTCAAGGTCATCATGCTCAACCAAGTTCAGTTGCCGTCATTGTGGATCTCGTGCTCACCATTCCTTGTTGCACAGAGATATGCCTGCTAATGAGATTTCTCCCAGTGGGGGTGTTTCTCAACCAGTTGTTTCAAATCCAATTTATACTGTTTCGGATCAACCTAATCAAGCTGAGGTTAATCTTGCCCTCTCGTGTAGAGACGTTTCTGGCTCAGGAGTCCTCCCTAGTCGTCAGGTGTTGTTGGGTACAGCATTGGTGTCCATATTGGACAGCTTTGGAATCCAGCACCCAGTTAGAGTGTTAATAGATCCTGGTAGCATGATTAGCATTGTGTCTGCCCATTTAGTAAATATTTTGAATTTGCCTATCCAGACAAGTAATGTCTGTGTTTCCGGTGTGGGTGAATCTGAACCCATGCGTGTGAAAGGTCAGGTTTCCTGCACCCTGTCTTCTCGTCTGGATGGCAGATCCCTTCCTATTGATGCTGTCATATTACCATCAATATCAGGTCATGTTCCCTCTGTTGCTGTCCCTAAGCATGTTTTGTCAAGTTTGGCGGGATATGCTTTGGCAGACCCAACCTTTTGCCATCCATCTAGAGTGGATATTTTATTGGGTGCTGAATATTATGCCAGCATTTTGGACTTACAAAAGTCGGTAGTGTCTGGTGAACCTTCCCTTATTCCTACTATGTTTGGTTATCTTGTTATGGGAGTGGTAAACTCTAATACCCCCCTTGTATCTCAGTCCTTTCATGTGACTACTGTGGACACAGCACTGCATGATCAACTGAGAAAGTTTTGGGAAAGGGAAGAGGTTCAAGTTAAAATTCCAGCCCATCCAGATGAGGTCCGATGTGAAGAGCACTTTGTGAACACACATTACAGGGACCCTGATGGAACTTATGTTGTTCGTTTGCCTTTTCGTGCTGACCGCCCACCTGATTTAGGAAATAATTTGAATCATGCCAAGTCTCGGTTGTTAAAACTGGAGCGTTCCCTGGAATATAAACCAGAATTTAAATCTCTTTATCATGAAAATTTAAAGGATTATGTTGATCAGGGACATATGATCCCAGCCACAAAGCCATCCACTTCTGTTCTGATTCATCATGGTGTTATGAAGGCCTCCAGTTCTACGACCAAGGTGCGGGTTGTTTTCAGCCCTGCTGAGCGTGCAAGTCCCCACCATCCATCTTTGAACGAAACCTTGCTAGTTGGTCCAAAACTCCAGTCAGACATAAATGACCTGATTTTGAATTTCCGTTTAAATAAAATTGCCATTACGGCTGATATTCGTCAAATGTACCGTGCCATCAAGGTAGATCCTAGGGACAGCCCGTTTCAACAGATTTTATGGCGTGAGGATCCATCTCAGCCTATTCAGCAGTATGAGATACAGCGTGTGTGTTTTGGTGTCGCTTCTGCGCCATTTCAGGCCCAGCGAGTAATCAAGCAACTAGTTGTTGATGAGGGGGCGAGGTTCCCTTTGGCTGCCCGTGCACTAAGTAGTGAGGTGTACATTGACGATCTGGTCTCTGGGGCATCTTCTGTTGAGGAGGCACTCAGGATGCGGGATGAACTAGTGTCCCTCCTTGCTGCTGGCAAGTTTGAACTGAGGAAGTGGTCCAGTTCGCATCCTGGGGTCTTGGGAGATTTTCCAGAGGACATGTTGGAGAGGCCACACTCTTTATTTGATGATGTTGATGCCATTAAGATATTGGGTTTACAGTGGGATCCTTGCCAGGATATGTTTTGTTACAAGGTAGAACAACATTGCAATTGCCAAACCAAACGTCAAATATTGTCAAAAATTGCCAAAATCTATGATACCTCGGGTTTTTTATGCCCCGTCACCTGTTGGATGAAAGTTTTTCTCCAGGTAATTTGGCTGAGAGGGCTAGCTTGGGATGAGGTTTTGCCTGGTGACCTTTTGACTGAGTGGAAGAGGTTTGCTTCTGAGCTCCCTCTGCTTGAGTCAATTCGTATTCCCAGACTTATTCTGGATACATTTATTTTTCCTTCGGAATTGGTGGCATTTGCAGATGCTTCTCTTTCCGCTATGGGGTGTCTAGTTTATCTGCGCGTTGTCTGCACAGATGGGCGGGTCCTCATTAATTTAATTAGGGCCAAAAGTCGAGTGGCCCCTGTGAAGCCGGTAACGGTCCCAAGACTAGAGCTGGGCGCAGCTGTGATGTTGGCTGAAGTCCTTGAATCTCTGAAGCCTTTAATTACCCGTCTCAATATTTCAAACAAGTATCTATTTTCTGACTCTATGGTTGTCCTCTCCTGGTTGCACACCCCGCCCCATTTGCTCAAGATGTTTGTTGCCAATCGGGTGGTGCGCATTCTAGAATTAACTGATCCGTCTCAGTGGAGACATATTCAAACTGAGTTGAACCCAGCTGACTTGGCCAGTCGAGGATGTTTTCCTAGTGTTATTGTTGATCATGATTTGTGGTGGAATGGTCCACCTTTCCTAAAGCAGGAAATTTCCTTTTGGCCAATGAGTATTTTCACACCCGTTGAGGGCCTTCCTGAGCTGAAGTCAGCTGAGGTTACCACATTGGTTACAAAGGTTGTGCAGGAGTCTGAGGACTTAAGTTTTATTAAAAGGTTCTCTACCTTGTTTAGGGCCAAGCGCGTGACAGCCTGGATTCTTCGATGGCGTCACCGATGTTCGGGCAGTGCCCTTTCCAAACCTGTGGGCCCTTTGACCACCGATGAGTTAGTACAAGCCGAGCTGACCCTAGTGAGGATTACCCAGTCAGGACATTTCTCTAAAGAGATTGAGGCCGTTCAGTCTGGGCGTCAGTTGCCTGATTCACTGGCTCGGCTGTCCCCGTTCCTTGATGGGGGTGTTCTCAGGGTGGGGGGTAGAATAGACAAGGCACCATTGCCTTTTCATTCCCGTCATCCTGTACTTCTTCCAAACAATTGTCATATGGCCATATTGCTGGTCAGACATTTTCATATTTATTCATTGCATGGGGGCCCGCAAATTGTCCAAACTCTCATCCTGCGTCAATACTTTATTATTGGCCTGCGCAACCTTGTTCGAAAAATAATTTTTAAATGTTTGCCATGTTTCCGTCTGTCTGCCAAGCCTCCTCAGCCTCAGATGGCGGAGCTACCCTTATCACGGTTCCACCAGTGCCGACCCTTTGTCAATACAGGGGTGGATCTAGCTGGTCCGTTCTTAATAAAGGATGGGTATCGTAGGAATGCTCCATCACTGAAGGCTTATTTTGCCGTTTTTGTATGTTTTTCTGTAAAAGCAGTTCACCTTGAGTTGCTTACCTCGCTTTCCACAGCCTGCTTTCTTGGTGCATTGGACCGGTTTATTGCCAGGCGTTCTGTTCCGTCCATGATATTTTCGGACCAAGGTACCAATTTCAAGGGTGCAGCCAATGTCATCGAGGACACTTGTCGTTTCTTACAGGAGAATGAATACTCCATTGTTGACCATTTAGGTAGCCGAGAAATCAAGTGGTCCTTTAATGCCCCAGCCAACCCCTCAGCGGGCGGTCTGTGGGAAGCGAGTGTGAAGTCGGTCAAATCTCACTTGACTCGTGTGTTGACCAATCGACTTCTGCATTATGAGGAGTTTTCGACCGTTTTAGTGAAAATTGAAGCCATTTTAAATTCTAGACCATTGGGTGTTCCATCTCCCACCGTGGATAATTTAGATGTACTTACCCCTGGTCATTTTCTTGTTGGACAGCCTCTTTTGTCACGTCCTGAGCGCAACTTAACTTTGTCACCATCAAATTTTGTTGCTCGCTGGACTCTAGTATCACAGATCTGCCAACACTTTTGGAAGCGTTGGTCAGACGAATACTTGCATACTCTGCTTCAAAGACAGAAGTGGTATCACCAATCTGACAATGTCAAAGTTGGTGATGTTGTTTTAGTTTTGTCAGAAAATATGGCGCCTTTGCAATGGCCCATTGCTCGTATCACCAAGATACATCCTCACCAAGATGGTGTTGTACGTGTTGTTGAAATTACAACGTCTGCACGCAGACTTCTCAGACCCGTTCGAAAGCTTCTCCTTTTGCCCACCTTAACTTAGGTTAGTTATCCATTCTAGTCAATTTGTTGTTTTCATTTTTCATGTATATTTGATGTATTATGTTGAGTCTTGTCCTGGTCCAACATTAATTTTGTTCCGATACAGTCCACTTTTTTCCGATACAGTCCACTACTTGGTTGATAGGTCCCTTCTCCCAGTTGAAAAATGGCCATTTTGGTGGGGGGAAAATGTATAATTCTTGTGAATGTCTGAGTTGCCGCTCCTGTCTCCTATTTCCTCTCCTGATCATTTCGTGCTTGAGTTGAGAGTGGAGGGAAGTATTTTTAAACCCTAACAAAAGTTAAAAGTCCCACACCAAGAAATCTGTTCCAAGTCAGCTGGCAACCCTGCCATTTTGGAGAACCAACTTCCCCTCCTGCCGCTGGAAGCGCTATCTTCTCAACCAACCAACTCTAACCTCTTCACCACCTTTTTTCACTCCATCACATTTTTCGATCAGGTAAGGACTCAGCACAATTTTCCTTTCTCTATGTCTTTGTTAATTTAACCCCAAGTTTTCTAAACCCCCTAAAAGGGCTACAATCCTACAATTACTATTAATCTGTTTTGTTTTTCCACTCACATCAATATCAGGATCACCAGAGGAGATGATCAATTTGTCAAACACGGCTTGAACTTTCTGAACAAAGCCCTGGATCAATGCCAAATCTTGTTCTGATGGTGTCAACTCTTCATTTCTCTTGAGTAATATTTGCTCAAACAGTTCTTCATCTGGCCGTGGGACTGCTCTTGGGAAAGCATTCTCACAAAGGACAAGATCAAATGGATGTCTCATGTGAGGAATGTACTTGGGAGGAAACCTGCGGGGTGGCGGAGGAATGCCTCCACGCATTGGACCTCCTCTTCCACGCATGCCACCTCTGATTCCTCCTCTGACCATTTTAAAGTCTGAAAATTATAAAAATAAAATACTCATAATTTTTAAAACCAAAAGCTGTTTTTTGTGTGATTTCCGTAACTAGAAAAAATATGAAAAATATTTTTGTCCAACAAGAAATACAAGAAAAAACCGTTTTGCTGTGTTTTGCTAAATTTGTCACTCTCTGTAGATGGATATCTTGGTGCTGGTTACAAACCAGAATATATTATATAAAAAAAGAACTTGGAAATAATTGTTTCTGAGTTGAAATCACAATGCCAGTCCAATGTGCATCTTCTAATCCTTCTGTAGTTGGTATTTTGTTTTAGCAGGTGTTATGAAGATTGGATGCTATGGTATGTTTAGCTGGTCAAACTCGGAACTACAGCTAGGCAGTCCAGTTTTTTATAGTTATCGTTGAAAACTATATTGAGAGGAAATCTTGTAGTCCCATCAATAGGTAAATGACATTTCATTAACTTGAGGAGAGGAAAATAGGATTTTATTATCAAGAAAGGCAATGACCACTTCTTGTGTGAGTGATGGTACTGTTGGTAAAATGGTCTCACCTAAAGTGCTTCACTTGAAGAATATAACACGTTCAGGGGGAGTGAGTGAGAAGAGAGGGCTGCAACCTGTAACGCCACAGAGGTAGGATTTTAATTGATTCCAATCCCTGTTTATTACCTAATTAGGTCTAAAAAATATCACCGGCGAAAAAATCAATTTTTCAAAATTTCCAATGCAAAAATTTCGAATTTCAAATGTAATCAAAAAATTCCGCTGAAGGAACTTCTACTTTATAAGCTACCTATGTTGGCGGCTCATGGGAAAACATGTTTCAGTCAGTGGGGTTCAGTCTCATTTGTTTCCACAGGAACAGCGGTAGCGGTACAACGAAATTTTCTGATGTTGCACTCAGTATCATCCCGGAACGGCTTATAGAGATCATTAAAGTATAGTACGCTGTGTTTGAATGGTACCACATGAAACTAACGTGGTGGAACTCCCCGAAATGAGTAAATTATAACTTTATGATCCAAGTGCATATAGTTGCTAATGAACAGATTTAATCAATCAACTTTATACACAATCAAATGGCTAATAGGTGTGCTTAATCAGTCTTTTACTGACTATGCAATCCATACTATACCTAACTAATTATTTCATAAACATTTATTAAAAAGTGCGGGGTCTAACCAGGCATCGAAGTTTTTCTCCTTGGATGAAAATCGAGGTAAAAAGTTATTTAAAATTTATTCAAGGAGCCGCAAACAGCTTCTCTAAAATTAGAAGTTCCCATAGTTTCGCGTTACAAGCAAAAATCGACCTTATGGATGTTGGACCTTACCGAGATATGTATTTGATGTGATAGAAGTCGCATATCACAGGATAAATGATTTTAATCATATGTTTTGAAGTTTCATATCTCTTTGTAGAAAATTATTTGAAGTCGTGATGCAAACAGTCAAAGTAAAAAAACTTTCTTTCCATTTCACAATGAACGTCATTTTAATTTTATTGGTAATGATTTTTAGCTTAAAGTCTTCTTTGGCTGGGATTCCACTAAATCCAAAGCAGTCTGAGAATAATAATAATAATATAGTCTCAACTTACACCTCTTCAACCAATAATCAATTTTAAAAAAATCTCCAAATTATCCATCTACCTACTTGATATTTCCAATAAATTGGGATAGTAGAAGTATATTGTCAACTAAAGTTATAAAATAAAAGATAAACCATACATCAAGACTACATTAAGAAAACCGGACTGTATAGTCAAGGGACGGATACGTCTCACGGTCGAGCCTGCTCTCTCTCTCTCTCTTATACTGCCCGACTAGGACTATTAAAGTCCCATTATTCCAGCAGTAAGCCCAAGACATATTATTATGTGGTAAAAATCCCAAATGGGAGGATAACTTGTCATGTCCCGGCTGGGTTTCGAACCCGCAACCTCTGGATTCTCTGGATTCACAGAGTGTCACCTTTACCACTGAGCTACCGGGACAGAGAATAATCAGAGTTGCTGGTCCAAACCGGGCTGTGTCAGAGTACCAATGGCAAAGTTAAAAACATCAAGGGCGGGATTTATTAGAAAGACTTAACGGTGTCTTAAGTGTTGATTGACCGATTAAGATACTACTTGGTCGTTAAATTTTGAATTTTGTTGCTTAGTTGAAAATACTTGAAGTAGTCACGGTGACCTGGGTTCGATTCCCAGCGGAGCAATATTTTTTCTGCTCTGTTCTTGGGTGTTCGGGGTTCACTCTTACCTCGTGAGGAAAAATGAGTAGCTGCTCTAATGTTAGCAGCGACCAGTGGCGGAATTATAGGTAAAAATAAGATATTGAGATATGAAAGATACTGCAAAAGTCCTATAATTCTGCGCTACCCACTAAAATTGTGATAAAATAACAAAAAGAAACACATTATTTTACTTGAAGAAATTTTAATCGGTACCTTCATTAATTGATCGGTATCGGAAAGCGAGAAAATCTGCACTTTTTGCGTCCATCTTTAATCGGACCATTTTTGAAATGAAAAAATTAAGCAGAGAGCTCATAACATGAGTAAAATTACCACTTATGAGCACCTCGATATGCACTATGCAACAATTCCATAAGGCTAGCTGTTCCGGTAGCTCAGTGGTAAAGGCGGCGCTCTGGTGAATCTAGAGGTCGCGGGTTCGAAACCAAGACGGTACATGACAAGTTATCCTCCTATTTGGGATTTTTACCTAATAATAATACGTCTTGGGCCTACTGTTGGAATAATGGGATCTAATTGTCCTAATGAGGCAGTATAAATAAGGCATTATTATTATCATTAGCTAACCCTCCATTAAAGCCCGGGACTATAAAAACCTACTATACGATTAAAAAAAATGTATTGAAAATTTGGTTACATTTTTTGTAAGGGATACACACATCTTCCAGCTTCCGGTGCGCTCTCGTTGACCCAGCACTTAATGGGAAGTAATTTGGCATAATTATGTGTGATATAGGTATGTGTCACTTCTCGCCCATCAGAGGGAAGATTTACTACCGGATGGGCAAGCTACAACTCAGACCACAAGCGTCTACAGTTAGTAGCAGCTGTTTCACAGCAACGAAATAAATTACAATACTTTCCATACCTTACAGGTAATAGAAAATAAAAATGCTGTGACACACTCATCTTAAAAAAGTTTAAAACAAGTTTGTTACAATACACTCTCTCTAGACAGAGTTCCCGTTACTTTTCTTGGCACAAACATTACCATCTGCAGTTTTCTTCGGCGCACGAATGACGTCACCAAATTAAATATGGTTTCCTCCTTCATTTTTATTTCAAATTAAAAAACTTACATCAAAATTTTGTGTGTTATCCGGGATCAAATTAGAATTTAATGAGTAACCTAACACATTGAGTCCATTTTCCAGCCTTAGTTCTTATTTTTTTTATTCGAAAGGTAAGTGAACTTTTAAACACCCTCAAACTCTCACAGAACGAGAGGATATTGGTGAAAACTAGTTAATTAAGTTCGGACCTCTAGGTACCTAGAGCCTAGGGGAAACGTTGTTTGGTCTGTCTTCTGATTTTTACATGTCCTAGCTCTCTTTTCCTGCTCCTATAAGCTAAAGCTCTATTATAAAATAGAAATTAAAAGATGCTCAAAAGATTTTACAGTCACATCTCAAAAGAATAATCAATAATCGAGGCTACTACAAAGCAAAACACTTGTCTTTGTTAAGTATGAAACAACATTCCCAGCTCTTTTGTCTTGCATAACTGCATTATTTTTCACTTCCGGACTTGTCTTCCTCTTTTTTAAATTAAATTTATTTTATTTAGTTAATCATACATACTAAATGTTAAAGAACCATGTCCTATTTAGCTAATCAACTCTGAAAGTGTCTGACATGGATTTCCCTGAAAGTAGGCCACTTGCTAGCTAGTCATCAGGAAGTAGGACAAGGGACTATGGATTCATGTTCAAGAACATAGGATAGCATTGACCATCTTACTCAAGATGATTCAACATTATTAGTCATTGAAAAAAATTGGCAGAGATTGTTCAGGAAGGTTACGTAAAAATTTACTGATGGTGTTGTTAATGTTAAATTTGCATGTGAATTACTAGTCTTGTAATACTTTTACTAACAATAATTTATGTACCTACTATCTTCATTAGCTTAATGATGCACTAGCCTTGAAACATGAGAATAGTGTTTTGTACATTTGTATATTTCAGTAAGGCTGGATTGAGTGACTGCACTGTGATCATCAATATGAGATATCATTTTAAATTTAACTTCTTGAAGCAATGTTTGAAAGACATATTTGTTTCATCATAAGTCACAGAGCACATATCTACTTTTTAGCTATTAGATACTTCACGAGGTAGTCAGCAGACAATATTTGATTCTTACTCTTGGGCTCCAGAGCCAAAGCAGAGCTACTTAATTCTAGTCAAGCTTCAACATTGGGGTGCTGGATCCATTAAAACTTATTCATAAAAATTAAAAGTTAGTGTTCCTGATATTATTCTGTAGATATCATATTTTTCTTTCTAACCAAATCAGGGATCAGGATTTATTGAATCTGGATAATCAAGTATCTGGAAGGTCGAGGGCCAGATAATCAAGGTTCTACTGTACCATGACATCCTTGATTGATGAAAAAAGTTGTTGAGGCACTAGTCAAGTCAAAATATAGAACTGCAACTGTTTCCTTGTGACGTACCTAACACTACAGTAGAAAGTGTTTTGAAATAATGATTTTGACTTCCCTTGACAGTATTTACCATGAGTCTAGTTAGTTCAATGATTTATATTTTTTTAAAGGTTTTGACAATTAACTGAGAAAAAATTTCATGTTCCATGACTCAGTTCCAAAAATTTCCATTCAATTGTATGCAAGAGGATTTCACTCTACAATAAGGCTCTGCCTTTAGAATGTGATGATGACCTTCTTTCATTTTTAAAAAAAGTTATCATGTTAGTATTAATCAATATGGTGATATCACAATTACTCTAACTTGCTTTACTAAATTTTTGCTTGACTTGGGGCTCAAGAAACCTCCTGATTTTCCACTTCCTTATCAATCAAGTTACCTACTTAAAAAAGTTACTTTCTTCAGTATAATCAGTATAATCTTACACTAATAGTTACAACTGTTAAGCAAATTCTCATTGTCTGAACAAGAGACTGTATTTATTTATATTTAACAAGGACTAATTAAATATACCTATTTTGATAAACCACATTAGTAATGTGATGTTTTTTGTTTGTATATTTTCCCCCCTGAAATTTATTAATTATTATCTATTGACCCACATAATTGTACTCTAGAACAGGTATAGGTTTGATACATCTGCAAAAAAAACAACCTGTGAATGTATGCATTTCATTTGCAAGATCCATTTAAAAAGCTTTGGAAAAAATGCACATCAACCTATTGTTTTGTGGTTGCAGTATAAAATAAATTAAACAGTTTTTTTGACATTTTGCCATTGAAACATACAACTCTGTTTATTACATTATTATCATGATCTACTTATTGTATGTACAATTACATGATTGTACATATTATCCATATCAACATACATGATCATGATGATGACCCTTTTTTTTGCTTCTTCTATTCCTCCCTATTTATCCGTGAAATACATAAATCCTTTTAGACTGCTAGAGGAAAGGGACTTTTCCGTCTTACCTCAGCAGTATAAATGAGGTATATTCTATTCTATTTTATCTGCTTTTTATTAACTATCCATTTGGTTTTAAATTATTTGTCTAATTATTGCAATGTGTAACCCTTTGGCTGTACGGAATGGCCTTGCCTACCAATGCCAAAAAAAAAAAAAAAAAAAATTGCAATGTGTAGGTTTGCAAAAATTGCAATGTGTAGGTAATTGCAACCTTCTATTTTTTTTTTACTTTTTAGGTCCATTTTCAATAGTTATAATTATCTAATAGCTTTATAGTTAGTTGAGTTTAATTCTTTTAAACTTCATTGTAATAAAAAAAGGAGATTCTAGGACTGGATACTTTGGTCATATAGAGAGTAGTCCCAATAGCAGATACTGGGTCACCCACGTGCAAGCTTAGTGAACTACTCATCTTGCCTATGGTGATATATTTCCTAAATTAATTGGGTCTACCACCTCCTCACTGGAAGTGTTTTGCATATATTCTGTCCCCCCCTTGCAATACCTGCCATTAGGTAATTTAATCAAAATTTACTCCATACTGGTAGTTGATGAAACCAAAGTATGGTTTTGGTTTGAGTCTGACCACATTAAAAAAATGTGATAGCTTCATACTTTTTAACTTAAAAAAAAACAGTATGAAGTAAAAGTTAATTATAAAAGTTACGCAATTTCGTTCACCATAGTTGTGGTCTATTTTTATGTCAATTTTACTTGCTATTAATTCTATTTTAACTGTCCTTTTTATTTATTTTCTTGTCAAGTAGGTACAAAATAGAATGGTTGACTAATCAGAGGTAGCTCTAAGAAGTCTGCCTGACAGTGATTTTTCAGTTAATTTGAAAGTCTCCCTGTTCAATGTCATAGTTCTTTAATATTCTTTCTGACATTTAGCTATGAAAATCAATAGTTTTATCACCAAAACAAGAAGCAAAAAACAAAATTTTGGTGATAAATTATTAACATTCACAGATAAGTGTCATTAAGAAAGAAGAAGAAAAAAATAGAGGGGGAAAAAAAAAAAAAAAAAAAAAACAATCAACAGAAGAGAAACTTAATTTTCTATGTGTCAGATATTATTGACCTCGCTAAGAATCAAATCCTTGTTACCTGAAAGTGTAGTTACTCCAGGTACCTAATACTTTTATCTTTATTAAAATTGCTTGTAAAGTTTAAAATAAACTAATTAAAATATTTCCACAGTTGTAATTGAAGTTCCTTAATCTGTTATTTCTACTAACTTGGTAATTAAACTTATTTTCCTATTTTCCAAGAAAAAAGAAAATTCAATTTAAAAAAATGCTTTCTTATTAAGTTATGGAATCTCAAGGTCTCAGAGATAATTATATAACCAATTACTCATTGTAAACATGATAACATAAGAAGACTAAAGAGGAATAAAAATGCAATTTGAACTGAAAAAATTACTAATTGTTAAAGTATTAGGATGAATGCTATAGGCATTGCCACCATACTTGTTGAGACTTTGGTTAGTATTTTCTTGTCCAACAATAATAAGGTCCTCAATTTATCTAGATAAATAATAACTATACAGCTGCAACATCTTCTGAAATACACACTCATAAATTTGTGAGTTTAAGGGCATATTGATTAATACAAAATTAGATTCAAATTTTCAAGTTCTTACATTTCCAAAACAACATGAAAATTCTAAATTAAAAGTAGTTTTTGAATTATCTCTGAAAATTCAGAGATAATTTCAAAAAACTACTTTTAAATTCATCCAAAGGGTTCAAATGGGCGGTCAGTAAATCCTCAGAGTTTCAGGTGTGAATTCTTCAGGCATTTGGTATAAATGAGACCTCTGTTGAACTTGATTCTTGATTTTGCATATTGTTTTAAATGGGAAAAATGAGAACTCACTCCACACCCAATTGTCTGATTTTGTGACTTGGTTTGTCCTTCTTGGAGAGTGGTTCAGATATCATTAGGAAATAATTAGAACCATGTTGGGTTCTCTTATATGGTTCAACTGAATTTTTACTTCTCATCTTAGTGTGTCCCGGTAGCTCAGTGGTAAAGGCTGCACTCTGTGAATCCAGAGATTCAAGATGTCGCGGGTTCGAAACCCAGTCGGGACAGGACAAGTTATCCTCCCATTTGGGATTTTTACCACATAATAATACGTATTGGGCTTACTGCTGGAATAATGGGACTTAATAGTCCTAATCGGACAGTATAAATAAGGCAATATTATTATTATCTTTTTTTTTTATAAATATATTTCCAAGGTAAAAAAAAACATTTCTTCAAACTCACTACCGAGAGGAAGCGTGCCTTCAAACTCACTACCA
>CM044961.1:28385699-28409974 GCA_024516035.1 Bactericera cockerelli | reverse complement strand
ATGATGTAATTTTGGCCAATTCATCTATTGATATTATTTTACATGATACTTACTACGTTGTAGCACATTTTCATTATTATTTCAATTTTTTTTTCTTTTTTAATTGGCTATAGAGAGATAGCAAGTAAATAGTGTAATGAATGTAGAAATTCACGTAGATTACGAATATGAAATAAAAAATGGGTCATTCCATTTAAGAAAATGAAGTTGACCTTGATCTGACCTTGAAGGGTGACCTTGAGAAAAAATCCAAGGTCACCACGAGATTTCCCCCTCCGAGTTATGAAAAAGTCCTCAGAATAAATTTTCTGTATCTCCAACAGGGGCCGAGTAAAATGGGTGCGTCATTTAAAATGGGCCACCCTGTATGTAAATATTTTTGTTCTACCTAATAAAGCTTATTATAATAATAATAATAATTGTTTCGCCCGGACACCCTGTACATTTAATGTACATGGTTGTTATCAATCCTAATCTAAAAGCTCGTAGTGCCAACTTTGAGAAACGAGCGCCACAGACAATCAGTACAAAAAGCTCCTTGGCATTTATCCAGAAAATTATATCCGGCCTAAGAAGTGACCTTAAAGTATTTCTCCAAGAAACTGTATCCGGCCTCAAGAGGTGACCTTCAAAGACATATTTATTGATTACTGACCTCAGTAGCTTGATCGATAGGGCGGCGGACTTGTAACTTGGAGGTCGGTGGTTCGAGTCCCGGTTTCAGCGTAGATTTAGTAAAGCGAGTTTGAGTAGTTGTGATATTACGAAAGTAATTTACACAAATATGATAACATATTTATTGATTATCTGTTATATCCATTGATGTTAATGTCTCCTTTGATCTAATTCTGTTTCAGGTATGTGTCAATTGCAACAAAATATATGGAGTACATTCATTACACCACAGTGATAAATGAAAAACAAATACTATTATCCGGTAAAGTAGAAATAGATGCATTATCTCTTAGAGGCATGGCCAGTCCGATTGAAGACCACTTTAGAATGGTCTTTGCATGAATTTACCTAAGAGTTTCCACCTTTCGACTAATTTCAATCTGTAAAAAAATTGATTTTTTTTTCAATTGTATTTTCAAAAAAGTAAAAAAAAAACTGTTATCAACCCTGTGCCGCAGAGAGTTATTTCATAGTAATTATTGACATTACAAAATTGACTATGGTTGGCAAAACCTCAAAGGACCAGACTGAACAATGTAATTCCCTGAACAGGTAGTTGATTTTTTGTGTAACAAAAGGACATCACAGCTCAATTTAAAATTCCATTTGTCAAAAAAAAAAACACTTGAAAGGTAAAAATCCCAAAACCATATTTGCAGGCTGGAGGCCACAGAAACAACTATATTACGTGTAGAGCATGATGAAATATGAATTATTTAATTAAATAACAGAGGGGGCTTTTCAAAGCTATGCTGCACTTTTTTGTGGTGGATATTTTCAGCACTCCAACTTCCCCCTTTCAGGGAGTACGGAGAGGGAGAGAGTTGGAAGGACGTTGAGGAAGATAGAAGAGAAGGAGAAGAAGAGAGCTAGAAGGATTTTAAGAAGGGACAGAGAAGGATGTAGACTATGTAGAGGAAGAGGAAGGAGGGAAGGAGTGGGAGAGAAATATGATGAGGTAGGAGGTGGTGGGGGAGAGAGTAGGAGGTACTGAAAAGAGGGAAGAAGACAGAGAGAGACACACACGGATGTTAAGGAAGAAAGGAGAGAGAGAAGGATGTTGAAGAAGAAAGAAAGGGAGGAGAGGAAGTTGAAGGAGGTGGGGGAGAGAGCATAGTAGGGGAGAAAAGAGAGGAAAGGGGAGAGGGAGAGAGACAAACGAATGATAAGGAAGATAAAGGAGAGAAGGAGAGAAATATGATAAGGGAGTGAGTAGAATGGAGTAAAAGGAGGGGTGAGAGAAGGGAAGTAATCCCGGCTATGCATCAGTATTGACCAGCTAGGAGGGTAGTTCCTGTAATCCAATTTCCTACACGAAACACCTCGTGAAATATTGGCTTCATCAGTTTATCATCTCCCCTCCTCTCCTTTTACATCCCTTTTCCCCTTCACTTCTGCCTCTGCTCTCTTTAACCTTCTCTTCCCCTCTATCTTTCTCTCTCACCCCACCTTCCCCTCTCTTTCTCACCCCCTTCCTTTTCACATTCGCTCTCCGTTCTTCTTTCTCTATCTCTCTTTCATCCCTTCTTTACTTCAGACCTTTTTCGCTCCATCTTCCTCCTCTCTTTCGCTCTCATTCTCTGTGATATCCGCATCATCCGATCATCCCTCTCACATAACATCCCTCATTTCTCTACCTTAAGCTGACATTTCTCACCCTCCCTTTCTCTCTCTCTCTCTCTCTCTCTCTCTCTTTTTCTCTCTCTCTCTCTCTCTCTCTCTCTTTTCTCTCTCTCTCTCTCTTTCTCTCTCTCTCTCTCTTTCTTTCTCTCTCTTTCTCTTTCTCCCTCTTTCTCTCTCTATTTACTCATAGTCCATTCGTAATAATACAAGTATCTGTATCTCTCTTTCTTTTTCTCATTCTCATTCTAAATTTCCATCTCCCTCTCTCATTCCATCTCCCTCTCGAAAAACCACATTGCAACATAAACAATACTTGAAAGTGTTGGCAAGCGCGCTTTTTCAATATGACATGTTTTTTTATTATACATGATTGAATTCTGAATAAAACATGGATGGGTTTTGAGTTTTTGACATAATGAAAATGTATTCATATTACACTTTTCCATCCCTGTCTCTCTCTCGCTCTCTCTCTCTCTCTCTCTGATGAATGACATCTAATAAAAATACACAGGCATGTACATTTGTACAATTTGTACATAGTGATGTGTCTTATATTTCTCTAATATTATTTTTATGCTTTTCAAGCGAAATTGGTGTGTGGGAATTTTACTTTTTTTATAGTGCTTTTTTTCTCTCTCTGTCAGTAGCTGATAATGGATGAAGTGCCGGACTGGTATTAGTTGGTTCGAGCCCCTATCATGGTAAATATTCACCAAGGCTATTTTGAGTAATTACGATCAACACGAATTATGATAAAATAACACATTAAATATTCATAGATTCAATAATTTTACAAATACTTCACTCAACACACAAAATTCAAAGCGTAAATGTACACGGAATTACGATTTCTATACGGTACGATAGTCTAGCGTACCATAGAAATACATCTGTCCTATATAATTATAATTTGACTTTCCGTTCTGTAAACATAAAGAAAAACACGATCAGCATAATCTAGCCATCCAATCCGAAACCCACAATAGAAAACTTACATTCAAATAGCTGTCATAAATAACCAACACGGTGCATTTAATGCGATAGAGAAACAACATTTGTTTTATTGTTCTTGAAAAAAAAAAAATCTATTAAAAAAGAAAAAAAAACAATAGGTACATATCTAATAAACACAATAACTGCAACATCAACAAACAACAACAAAAATAAAGACGAAAAATCGTTAGGGTGATTATCTGTCCGAAAACAAAGTAACAACACAGAGAGCACACAAAATTTCATGCTTGAGGGCGGCCCCCTCAAGCGTTCAGTTTGAGGGACGGAGGGACGCCCCCTGGCTGAAATCACCCCTCGTCAAGTTTCCTATCGCGAGAGACCAAGATGTGTTATCGAGTTAAAGTTAGAATAAAATAAAACCAACACAAGAATCGAGATTATAATGAGTTGATTTCAAGGCGTGTTTCAATGATTTCAATGCGAAGGAATTTAAAAAAAAATTGTTATTTTTTTGTTGGTTGCACTCTAACGACTTAGTCGTTATTCGTGCCATCCCCCGCCATGTTTTCTATTAGATGGTACATGTTGAATTTTTTAAGGTATTCAAACAGAGACTGCATGGTCATACACGGAGGAGGTATTACCTTCCAATCGCAGGACACTCACAAACCTGCTACCCACATTAACCTCACCCAGCCTGGGTTGAGCCGGAATGCAGCATCGCGAAGTCTTCACCTCGGCGGACGGTGATTTAACTTTGCGGTTCCTACAAAGAACCGGTGAAATTCAACGCGCCATCGACGCTGGCATAAAATATTTGTGTTAATCATTATAGTTTTGCGATATCACAATCCCCCAAAAAACACTTCGTGTAAAAATAGTCGTCAAGTGTTGGAATAATTAAAAAGAACTGATATCAAAAACATCAATTCTCTATGTTTCAAGGAATTATTTTTCATGTAATTAGTCACACAACAAAGTAATACTTTTGAAAGAACCATGTTGTATAGTTACAGAACCACGTCCTTGACTACTGCACACTGTTTTGTTCTGAAATTTATGTGTAGTAATCTGCTAACAAAACCGTGTGCAGTAGTCAAGGACGTTGTTCTGTAACTATACAACATGGTTCTTTCAAAAGTATTACTTTGTTGTGTGACTAATTACATGAAAAATAATTCCTTGAAACATAGAGAATTGATGTTTTTGATATCAGTTCTTTTTAATTATTCCAACACTTGACGACTATTTTTACACGAAGTGTTTTTTGGGGGATATCACTACTTTTTGATTTAATTGATTTTCCTCATTCAGTGATGCAAAAAGGGCGTAAATCGACTTACGCCCTTTTTCCATCAAGCCCCGCAAACAAAAAAGAAACTTTAGAAAGATGCTGAGAGAAAATTTTATATTACTTTCTGAAGAGAGGAGAAATCTTGAGATAATAAGTGTGATCCTTTTAGTGACACTAGATAGCGCTCAGCAATTTTGTTGATCTTTTCAAATTTTGAAACCCACTGCAAGTACCACTAACAGAAAAGTACCCCGTTTCAGTATTGTTGGCAATAATTAGAGATGGGTGATACCGAGTATTTCATAGAACCGGTACTTCAGTAATCGATTACATAAAAGTACCGAGTATTTACCCAGGTTCTTTTGTACTTGGTTTTTGAGATGCTGGGAGCGGATGTAAATGGAATAGTGGATTCCAGTAATTACTCAAGAACCAAGTACAAAAGCACCGGTTCTTTCATCATTCAGTACACTAACTAAATCTCACAATTTTGCATTCTGAACGTGCAGGTACAGGAGATAAATCTCGGTTCACAAAATTTGTTAGGTGTTTTGGTTTTAAATCTATATATATAAATCATCTCGATTTCTCAGCACTGGTAAGTCCTAGAAAGCTCAAATTAGGCATGTACATAGGTCACTTTTAGGTTTTTATTGCACAATAAGAAAGGATTTTGAAATATTTCCACTGGGGCTCCCGCCACGGGGAAAAAGGGCGCACTTGCATGAAAAATTGCGCTTTTTCATCTTTTCACCTTTTCATCACTGTTTCTCCGTACCGGTAAATTTCTGGTGGCTGAAAATTAATTTATAGCTTTTTCTATATTATAGATGTGCAATAAGAAAGGATTTCATTAAATTCTAACTGGGGCGCCCCGGTGAAAAAGGCGAGTCCTAAAAATTGGAAGGGCGACACAATTTTTTTTTACGTTTTTAGACCTAAATGACATTTTTTCTCGAAATTTGTCGCAACAACCTATCAACTCAAAGCCAGAAAATTTTAATTGACATATCGATCGCGAATTTCTGATGAGTCGTTCTTGAGCTACACCAGGTAAGGTAAAAAAATGGATGGGTAACACGTAAAATATTGTGACCTAATTGACATTTTTTTTTTTTTGAAATTTAAAGTGACGACATATCAACTCAAAGCGAGAAAGTTTTAGGCAAGGGTTTGAGCTTTCAATTGACATATCGATCGCAAAATTCTGATGAGCCCTTCTTGAGCTATGCCAGGTAAGGACACAAAAAATGGATTGTGATACAATTTTTTTCTCATATTTTTACTTTTCTGTGCGGTGTGGTGTGAATGTGGTATGTGTGTTTTGTGTGTGTGTGGTGTGAGTGTGTGGTGTGGTATGTGTGGTGTGGTATGTTTGGTGTGTGTGTGTGGTGGTGTGTGTTTTTGTGTGATGTGAGTGTATGATGTGTGTGTGTGTGTGTGTGTGATGTGTGTGTGTGATGTGTGTGTGTGATTTGTGTGTGGTGTGTGTGTGTTGTGTGTGGTGTGTTTTGTGTGTGGGCTGGCAAAGCGGCGGGTGTAAACCGCTAGTGTTTCAATAAATTAGAAGTTCCACTTCCTAGTTTAAAAACTGAGTTACATAATCTACACTTCCCTAAACCGTCCGATTGTTTGAAACTGTTTCTTACTATGGCTTTAAGAAATGATGACCCATATATTTGCCTAACTTCAAGTTCCTAAACATTAAAGTTAAGTCACAACTACTCAAACTCGCTTTACTAAATCTACGCTGAAACCGGGACTTGAACCACCGACCTCTAGTTTAAAAGTCCACAGCCTTATCGATCAAGCTACTGAGGTCGGTAAGTTGCTAAACATGGTGTCATTTCAGCATAATCAGTATAAAAAGAAAAAGTAAGAAATTGTTCTAGATATACATTTTTATTATTATTATCTGACCTGGTTGCAGGGTTTCCAATGAAACCCTTACAATTAACACTGCGACCTAATTAGATCTATTGTGACCAGTTGTTTCTATTTGGTTTTAACGTCCTGACTGAGATAGTCAGGACGGGGGTTTTACCCTCCATACGCTGGGAATCGTACCAGCTACCCACATAAACTTCACCCAGCCTGGGTAGGGCCGGAAATGCCAGGCTCACGTGTTTTGAAGAAACAGAATTTTCGTCGAAAAGTCTGCCCCAACCGAGAGTTGAACTCGCGAACTCTGGACTACGGGTAGTAGTCACAACCATTAAGCCACGGAGGCTGGCTAGATATACATTTAATAATTTTATTATTAATTAATAGGCAAACATGTATCCATGAAACATACCCTGAAAATTTCAGCTCGATTGGACAAAATATGCAACTTATATCACGTTACATACATGTAGACCGATAGTTAGATTGTGACATATCAATGTTGATCGAGTTAAACCATACTCACTTCATTCGAAATTAAACGGTCATAGGAGGTTGACTCAAACTAGTAACTACTGTTTTTTTTTTTTTTTTTTTTTTTTTTCTCTCTCTCTCATGAGATACTTATAACAGAAAACCGGCCATCCAAAGTACAGAGTAAAAAATTCTACCTAGCCGGGATTCGAACCCAGGTCACCTTGCAAACTTTGTGTTTTACCTACACCAGTCGACGATCACAGAGACTACATTAATCAATATTTTGCCTCTTACTGGCCAATATTTATACTTTTCTAATAATATCAGAGGCACGCTTCCTCTCAGTAGTGAGTTTGAAGAAATGTTTTACCTTCGAAATATAATTATGATTGTTATGATAATATTATCGTGATGTAGAAATCTTTGAACGAAGTTATGCGACGTTATTATTCCCGAATAGATCAGTCGGTCTGTTGGCAGCTTGGATGAAGCGAGGACGCTAACCGCATGAATCAAGTTCTATGTGAGGTGAAGATTTTTTGTTACTCTCGTAAATTAAAATTCAGTTTTTCTTTTTATCTCTCACACTGTCGCTGATTTTTTTAAAAATTTATTTACATCGTAGTATAATTCTGCGTAATTATACCTTCAGTCATCCACTTGGGATAAATAGGCGTGGCTCCGGTGTTCATTATAGATATTCCTTTAGAGGGCTTTAAATACTTTTCTACTTGTTTCAACCATCTGAAATTAAGTGTGCTTGTTCCCATTGTATAGACCTTTCTAAAAACACTAAAAATACATATTTAGGATATCCAGAAAAAAAAAGAAAAAAGAAATTCGGTTTTCTTGTAAAAGGCTATAACTCAACTTTGGTCCAGTGTAATACTTTAATTATGCTAAAATATTATTCCCTATGATAAGGACATTTGATAAATACCACAATCACAGCTCCAAAATGACCAGAAAAAAAAAGAAAAAAGAAATACGGTTTTCTTTTAAAAGGCTATATCTCCTATCCTATAAAAAATAAATACGTGAAACTATAAAAGGTATGCAGAGATATAAATTCCCTATTCAAAAACGTAGCTCACGTCTTTCTACGATAAGCACACGTTGCTGTACCCTTGACAGAAAATTGGTCTGAAAAAAAAAAAAAAAAAAAAAAAAAAAAACCCGTATGAATAATTTCATGAAATTCAAGATTTTCGGCGTGGCCAGTAAACGACTTTAACTGTACGTAGGAACCTCGCGCTTTCGTGAAACACAATCTATTTTCGCGTCTCATTACGAATTTGAAATAAAAATTGATAAAAGTTAGCGTGTAGTGGGCGAAAACAATAAAACAAAATACATATAAACTCTGTTTCGTGTTAATATAGGCCGGTTGGCTGGCGCTACTTGACGAGCGCTCGCCTACCGGCGAGCTTGATTACCGTAGCTCGATCGATAAGGTGGCATCAGACTCGTAACTGGACGACAGTGGTTCGAGTCCCAAGTTAAGCAAAAAACTAGTAAAGCTAGTTTCAGTATTTATGACATCAAAAAGTGACTAACACAAAAAATATGATAATTTTTTCTTCTTTTTAGAACAATATTATTCACTGATCCACCATAGATGTATGCGCATTTATTTGGTTTTTAAAATGTGCTGGATATGAGATTAGAATAAAGAATCCAAGTAAGGTCCACAGAACTTCTAATATCTAACTATGTATTGTATCTAAATCAGGTGAAGTGTCTGGTATGTAAATCTTACGCACCCGAGTATTACACGCTATTACAATGATCATAAAGTAATCATCATCCAGTCAGAGGGTAGCGCTATCCAAAATGGCTTCACCCGAGGCATGGCCCTGTATTTATTTTTCCTAAACCTACTCTACAGAATGAGGCATTGCCGTACTTCGTTTAGGGCCGGAACTCGGCGCCACAAAATACTTTCGCCAAACCATTTTTTATTTGGAAAGTGAAGTTGAAAACAATCAAGTTTTTATGTTCAAATCATGACCCATATTTTCTCTATCTCTCGCAACCTAACCTAACCTAACCTAATCAAAATATCATGTTTACTACGGACCAACTTGAACCCTAGACGGGTGTCTAATCCATGTCCACTATAATATTGAGATCTGAAAATGTTCTGTCCCGGTGGCTGAGTGATTAAAGCGACTGTCAGGTAATCTAGCTGTTTCATAACCCAGCTGGGATATGAAAAGTTGTCCTCCCATCTGAGATTTTTACCATATAATCGTAAGTCTTGTACTTACTGCTGGAATAATGAAACTTAATTTTCCTAATGGGGCAGTATAAAAAATGAAGCGATATACTGAAGCTATACCGTAGGTGTAGCTGGGATTCACCGCTGTTAAGTCGTCGAAAATTGGGAAATGAGCTCCATATAGGGTGTAACGTCTGAGAACCGCTGAAGGATAGCAGTGAGTAGTTCCAGTGATTCACTCCACGGCAGAAGTCAAGGATGTACGGTCCGGTGGTCACGGGTTCATTAAGTAGAGTCCTGGACTGACAGGGGCACTGGGAGGGGAGTCCATACATTGGTAACGGGCCAGCACTGCTACCAGGACACTAGGAGTCACAGCGACTTTTTGCTTTCTAGTGCCAATTTGTCAGAGGGAGTCCATACATTGGTAACGGGTCAGTGCTGCTACCAGGACACTAGGAGTCATAGCGACTCTTTGCTTTCTAGTGCCAATCCGTCAGAGGGAGTCTATACATACATATGTAACGGGCCAGCACTGCTACCAGGACACTAGGAGTCACAGCGACTTTTTGCTTTCTAGTGCCAATCTGTCAGAGGGAGTCCATACATTGGTAACAGGTCAGTGCTGCTACCAGGACACTAGGAGTCACAGCGACTTTTTGCTTTCTAGTGCCAATCTGTCAGAGGGAGTCCATACATTGGTAACGGGTCAGTGCTGCTACCAGGACACTAGGAGTCACAGGAGGAGCAACTTCTGCTTTCTAGTGCTAAAATCTGCCAATCATAATTCTTCTTTTCCTAGCACATAACTAAGTAATAAAAGATAGTAATTATATGGGTAAAATTTTTGTTTAAATAATATAAAAGATATTTTTTGTGAACATTTTGAGCCGTATATTTGAGGTTTTGTTAAAGCTCAGATAATTATGTGAACAAGGTTTTTTGTCAGATTTTGTATTTAATAATAATAAACAATCATTTGTTTTATTTTTTTTTTGTATACTGAGGACCCATCCTAAGCCATTTGTATTTGGCTTCTAAGATAATTAATTCCGTTTTAGTACGTTTGTTTTTATTACAGTCACAGATGACACAGTTGTCTATTTAAATTATAGAAATCCTGATGTCAGTAAATTAGTAAAGAACACTTCTAAATCCTTTTCTCTCATACTATAACTGAGTCAGTTATTACAAACTGACCCAAACACCGCTATCTGATGGTTGCCAATACTTTATTAACAGCACCGGTAACTGGTCTTCTCTCTATGTTAATGAATGGCGAATAATTTACCATGTTAATCCAATGTTTTTTACAGTAATGTACTACATGGATTTTATTATGCTAATTGTTAACATTCATTATCGCCAGGAAATTCAGGCTTATGCGAAATTCAGTGCGATAAAAACGGAGGCTGATAATTATTATGACTTGAGTGAAAATATTTGCAAGATTTACTCGAATCTCTTTTGAGTTTTAGAAGTCACCGTGGCCGAGTGAGTTAGCGCGCTAGGCATTGCACGCATAGTGACCTGGGTTCGATCCCCAGTGGGATAGGATTTTTTCTGCTCTGTTCTTGGGTGTTCGTTCTCTGTTCTCGTGATTCTGAAAATGGTAGTTCACGCAAGACAATTTTGTTTATTTTTATACTAACTTATAAAGCGGCGAACTTGTAACTTGGAGGTCCGTGGTTCAAGTCCCGGTTTCAGCGTAGATTTAGTAAAGCGAGTTTGAGTTTTTGTGTTATCACGAAAGTGATTAACACAAATATGACAAAAAAATATACAAATATTATTTTAAAAGGATATTATGTATACCTGAATTTTCACAGTATTTGACCTTATTCCAGAGCTGTCTAGATTAGAGGATAAAAGTTGATCGGGTTGAATTTATTCGATAAAGTAAATTTTTAAAAATAAACAGAGGAGATAATTAATTAATAATTCTTCTTAAATAAATTAAGAGAGATAAAAGGATTTGATAAAGGTAAATAATAAATGGGAGAGTGGTGGGAGAGATTTGAAAATGTACAGATAATGAGTGAGAAGGAGATTTATATGTAGAGAGAGGGCGGATTTGGGTCTGTGGCCATATTTTATCCTGAGCATTTTTAAGAACATTAAAAAAGACATTTTTCTTAACAAGTTTTCTCCTCCCCCTACCCGTTATTTTCTCTCTCTCCCTTTTCCATTAATTCCTTTCCTTCTTCTCCCCCTCCCATCTTCTCTTCCCCTTCTATTCCTCCCTAATTCTCATCCCCTCCTAGCCAAAACTTATTTGATACATTAAGAACGGCGGAGAATTTTAAGAGCATGAGAGATGGGAATTTCCCGAATTCCTTAAGATTCGTTTACATTTTCTCTTCCTTCGTTTGTCTCCCCTTCTTTTCCTCTCTCTCTCTCTCCCTCTCTCCCTCTCCCCGTTACCCTCCTTTTTTTCTCTCCTCTCTACCATAGCTCACTCTACTTTTGCCTGCCTGTCCCGAAGTTTCTCTCTTCTTAAAATTTTCCTGATTTGTCTATTTATTGCTCTTTCTCTTAAAGTACATCCCTATCCCCTGTGTTATTTGCTTTTCTCTGTCATACCCTTCCATCCTTATTCACTCTTCTCTCCCTCTCTCTTTCTATCTCCCTCTCGCTTCATTTCCTTCTCTTTCTCTTTTACTATTGTTTATCCTTCCTTCCAATATTTCTGTCTATTAATTTATCTGTCTCTTCTTTTCTTCTATGTACTCAACTCCATCCCCTCTCTCTCTCTCCTTTTCCCTCCCTTCCTTCTCTTTCAGTAAATCCTCGATTCCTCTGTTATTATTTAACTCCCAAACCACCTCTCTCCCTCTCTCCTTCCCTCCCTTTCTCTTTCCTTATTTCCTCTTCCCAAATTCTAACATCTCGGATAACAGAAATCCTGGTTGACAAGTATAAATTGGTTTTTCATCTGAACTGTGTCTCAGAAATGAAAACTCCCTAGTGAGGACAAGGACAGTTCATTGACCTCGGTAGTCTCAACAGGGTCTATATGTGTTTATAATTAGACTCTGAGGGTTAGGTGGTAGAAAATGCTTTGAGCATTAACCTCGCTCGATTGGTGGTTATTTTCCATCAGAGAGTGTTATTATTATTTCTAGGGTCTTCATTTGAAAGTTTTTCGTAAAATGCATTATTCTTTGAAATGACCCCTACAAGGGGATCATGGTTAGTCGCAGGAAAGTTTCTGTCAAAATAATGATTATATTAAGAACAGAGGCTAGTCAAGAAAAGATTTTCCTTAAGTAAAGGATATATTATCTTGGGTTTCAGAGATTTTTTAAGAAGATTTTTTCCCAGCAAAGAATATTTTGAGGGTTCGCTTCTGCTACCGATAAATTTCTAATATTTGAAATCGGAAGTATTTTCCTTATTTTGACTTTTACCAGCTTTACGCCACTTATTCTACCTCTAATGAATATTCCCCTCATCACCTGAAAATTTCCCCTCATCCACCTAAAAGCTGAAAGATGCTCAAAGTATCTGAACCTGCACTTGTTTTTTGTTACTGGAATGAGAATATCTGAGACTGAAAGATTAGTTCAAAAGGAAATTGTATGAAGATAAGGAAAGCTAAGGAAAGCATGACAGGGTCCTCGGTATACCTTTTTGTTAGGGTGAGGGAAAGGATATACATAGAGATAGAGAGAGGATAATAGAAAAAGATGGAAAGAAGTCAAAAGAAAGCGATGGAGAATGAGAGAGAAAGAGATATTGGAAGAGAGAGGGAGCTAATAGGGATAGGAAGAGAGAGAGAGAGAGCGAGATAGAAAGAAAGAAAGAAAGAAAGAAAGAAAAGAAAGAAAGAAAGAGAGAGAGAGAGAGAGAGAGAGAGAGAGAGAGAGAGAGAGAGAGAGGGAGGGAGGAGGGAGGGAGAAAGAGAGAGAGAGAGAGAGGGCTCTTCCCCCCCCTCTCTCTAAAAGAGAGAAATAGAGATTTGGTAGAAGAAGTAAGAGAGAGCTAGGGTGTGATTGGAAAATAGGGGAGGAAAAAAAAAGATATAGGGAATAAGATGAAAAAGAAACCGAGAAAAATATGGGAGAGAGAGAGAAAGATATGAGAGAGAGAGAGAGAGAGAAAGAAAGATATAGGGAGTTAGAAAGAGAGGAAGAGCGATATAGGGAATCAGATGAGAGAGGAAAAGAGAGATAGGGAATCAGATGAGAGAGGAAGAGAGAGATAGGGAATCAGATGAGAGAGGAAAAGAGAGATAGGGAATCAGATGAGAGAGGAAGAGAGAGATAGGGAATCAGATGAGAGAAAGACAGACAGTGAAGTATGAAAGAGGGAGAGAAAAGAGAGAAAGATAGAAAAAGAAGTAACGTGGTTACGAGTACCTCCTTCACAACTTGTCCCCTCTAAGATTTTATTGAAATTCCACACAGCCTCTTCAAAATATACTGGGTGGTCAGTACGTTTTTATTTATTTATTTACACTTTATCAATTGGACATATTACATACCTGTACAACACAGATAATTACAAATTAATATACAATATAAGAGAAGTAAAAAGAGAAAAAAATAAAGAAAAAATAAATAAATATATATTATTAATTTTTTTTATAGTAAATTAATTATATTCAAGTTAGTTTTAAGACTTGATACCTATAAGAAAATTGTATAAGTAAACCAAATAAAAATAAAATTATTATTATTGTTACCTCAAAAAATTAAATAAATTTCCACAATTTCAGCCATAGTTGTCAATGTTGTTATGTTGAAGCATATTAAAGAGCCTGTTCTGAACCACCCTGTATAAAGATAAAAGAAAACAGAAAAGCGGAATTCAAGAAGGAAAGAAGATGACACTTGTTCTCTGCGGATAAAATATGATGACTTGGAAATTTTCTTTCCTCATTATTATTAATTTGTTGCTGTAGCAAGGGCCTATTTCCTGTGGTTGCTGCAGCAAGGATTTGTTTCCTGTTGTTGCTTCAGCAAGGACCTATTTCCTGTTGTTGCTGCTTCAGCAAGGATTTGTTTCTGGTATTGACGTTTTGTTGATGAGGAAAATGCAAAAAGCAAGCGAAATTGAAACTCCAAATTCACATTAGAATCCCAAAATTACGCTTGTTCATGAGTAACATTACTACAACCCACGTCTCAAATGACATATTACCATGTTTGTGTTAATGAATTACAATCGTAATATCACAAATACTCACATTTATTTTTATTAAATATTTGCTCAACTTGGGACTCAAACCACCGACCTCCGGATTACAAGTCTGCCGCTACCTTATCTTTATCAATAGTGCTCAAGTGACACGTTACAAAGACCCTAAGCACAAAGAAGCTTTAAAAGGAATCTAAAATACCTTCCTAGCCGGCGCGGCCGGTGGGAAAATGTTTTGGGGGTGCTGCCACATAAACCCGATTAAAATGGTATTTATAGAGTCGCTCTTCCAGTATCTAAAATCTAAAGAGTTTGAGTTTGTGTGTCATGCTAGTCATAATATTATTATGCATTCATTATGCTAGAAATATGTGAAGATTTTCATTGTGTACGAGCTAGGACTTGAGAAAATCCTCTCTTTTTATTTTTCGTCTGAGGGTGCTGCAGTTCCGTAATAGCTCCTTAGCACCCGCCGCGCCTGCTACCTAGGTTGTTTATCATTTAATATCTCCCATAAGGGTTGGGAGATTGCCATAGGCAATAACCCCGCCCTTTGGTTAGGACAGATGTATATATTTTGCTTATTTTTTTTCTTGTTTATATTAATATTGTCAATTTTGTATTTTAATTTTTACCATTATTTGTTTATAAATATGTTCCACTAATAAAGAGTTTCATAATAATAATAATGAATTCTCTCCATTAAACCTCCCCATACTCTGTCCTATCCTAGACGCAGGACACTCAAGGATTTTGAGCTCTTCATCCCTTAGGGAACCCTAATCCTCGAAGCGTCCACAAGTTTGTCTCTCAGGAAACTTTGCTATTAGAATTAAGAAAGACATTTTGTTCCCCAGAAAGAAGAACGGGAGGGAGAGGTTGGGGTGGTAATATTTTAAGGAGCTTTGTGAAAATGATCCCTAATATTACTTCCTTCATATTTTTGCAGCGTCTGCTACCCACAAAGAATTCCCAGTCTCCTTCCCTCCTCTCTCTTTCCTATATTTTTCTGTGTAGTGTTTATACAGTTTTTCATTCCCACAATTTCCTTCTTTTCTTTTTTACTCACACTCTTTCTTTCTTTTCCTCTTCTCCACCTAATCTCTCTCCTTTTTCGTCATTTAAGATCTTCTCTTATAACATTGGCTTTCTTTTTCTGCTCTCTTTTTTTCAACACATTTGTTCCCCTCCTCTTTGTCTGTCTTTCTTATAATCTTTTGTGATACCACTACCTGTCTGCCCCTTTTTATTCTTCCAACCCTCTCTCTATTCTCTCCTTCTCTCCTCATCACCTCTCTCTGTCTCCTCAGTTCTGCATGAATCCATAAGGAACTCAAATGTACTGGAAAATGAGATTTTCCCCGCTCCTTACTGTCCTACTCCAACTTTTATGAAAACTGCCACTTTCTTCTCACACTTATTATTATTATTATGGTTGTTACTTAATATTATTGTTATTATTATCTCTTCTCCTCCACAAAACCCCTCCACTGATTGCCTCCAATGACTCTGTCTCCCATCCCTATTCATCTCCGGCCATTGTGGAAAATCACTCGTCTAGTGAAATCAACAAAACGTTTCTGTTCATTTTGGTAACAATACATCTTGAAATGTTTAAAAGTTTCATGTCTGATTTTTTTATAACTTTTTTTAAAGTGATAAAAAAACGAGAATCTCGTTTTTAGATTTGAAGGGACTCACAATAGGTGAGCGTATCCTGTACTTTTGGAGATGTCCAAAAGATTGTAAGCCTGGAGACGTCGAAATTAGAAAGCACCCTGGCGAGAGCTTGTTTTTCTTTTTTCTTTTCGCTCCTCCTCCTCTCTCTCCTCGTCATTCACCTTCTCCCTCCTTCTTCTTCTCTCTTCCTCCTTCTCTCCTCCTCTTCATTCACCTTCTCCTTCTCTTTCTCTCTTCCTCCTTCTCTCCTCCTCCTTCTTTCCTTCTCCTCTTCATTCACCTTCTCCTCCTCTTTCTTCTTCTCTCTTTATAAACATCTTTATATATCTCTTCCTCCTTCTCCTCTTCATTCACCTTCTCCTCCTCTTTCTTCTTCTCTCTTTATAAACATCTTTATATATCTCTTCCTCCTTCTCCTCTTCATTCACCTTCTCCTCCTCCTACTTCTTCTCTCGCCCTTCCTCCTCCTCTTCATTCTCTTTCTCCTCCTCTTTCTTCTTCTCTCTTCCTCCTTCTCTCGCCCTTCCTCCTCCTCTTCATTCTCTTTCTCCTCCTCTTTCTTCTTCTCTCTTCCTCCTTCTCTCGCCCTTCCTCCTCCTCTTCATTCTCTTTCTCCTCCTCTTTCTTCTTCTCTCTTCCTCCTTCTCTCGCCCTTCCTCCTCCTCTTCATTCTCTTTCTCCTCCTCTTTCTTCTTCTCTCTTCCTCCTTCTCTCGCCCTTCCTCCTCCTCTTCATTCTCTTTCTCCTCCTCTTTCTTCTTCTCTCTTCCTCCTTCTCTCGCCCTTCCTCCTCCTCTTCATTCTCTTTCTCCTCCTCTTTCTTCTTCTCTCTTCCTCCTTCTCTCGCCCTTCCTCCTCCTCTTCATTCTCTTTCTCCTCCTCTTTCTTCTTCTCTCTTCCTCCTTCTCTCGTCCTTCCTCCTCCTCTTCATTCTCTTTCTCCTCCTCTTTCTTCTTCTCTCTTCCTCCTTCTCTCGCCCTTCCTCCTCCTCTTCATTATCTGCTCCTCCTCTCTCTCCCCTCTTTGTTCTCTTTCTTCTCTTCCTCCTCCTAGTCTGGTGAAGATTGGGGCTAATGGCTCTACATACAATACCCCCAGTTTTTCCTTGAGATAATGTAAGCGCCTCTGGACACGAAAGTGCAGTAAGCACCAAAGAGCACTCAGCAAAGTTCCAGGAGAAATTGCAATCGCGTGCGAGTGTTTCTTCTGCTAGATAGTTTATTAGTTCATTACAGGAACGAGTACTGGTAGGTCTTGCATCAGGTAATTAAATCACCATTAAGTATTTGTAGTCAGAGCGGAAGTTGTGAAGAAGAAAGCATTCGTTGAGTACAATAATGAAATCTCTAAAAAAAGGGCGACTATACATAATAGTTGTAAAAAAAACGCGATATGACCAGGCAGTTGAAAGCCATGTTAAACCCAAAAAAACGTATAATTATTATCCCTTTATTTTTATTGTCCCATTGTGAATAATAAATCCTATTATTCCAGCAGTCAGCCCAAAACTTACTATTATGTGGACAAAATCCCAAATAGACAGTAATATGTATATTTCCAGTTCCTTCAAAGAAGGAATAGTTAACTTTGAAGAAAGCATAAATAATAAATCCTATTATTCCAGCAGTAAGCCCAAAACTTACTATTATGTGGACAAAATCCCAAATAGACTAATATGTATATTTCCAGTTCCTTCAAAGAAGGAATATTTAACTTTGAAGAAAGCATAAAACTTATATTGATGATAGTCACGTGGGGATAGAGATAATGTGACGGAGATATTGTCGATATTCATATCGGCAGTTCGTATTGGTGATAGACATCTTGGCAATTCTTACATTTTGGCAATAGGCTTATCTGCGATTCCGATAAGACACATGCGATTTCCTCTTCGGTTGCATGCTTCATGCTTGGCCGGAAATGCTACTTCTGCCAGATTTGCTATTGATAACAAATACCACCCACACGGCTGGAGAGCTAGCCACTCTAATCACAGCGTCTGATCAGTCAGTCAATCAGTGACACTCTGACTCGAAAGATGTGAGCAGATTGTAAGATTGCTTACAGGCTTCCACCATTTTACGACGTCACAACATAAGAGGTACAGATACTTTTCACAGTCGAACCTTGTGTGCTAAATTGAATCTTTAGGGCAAATGAAATTAGGGAATTAGGGTACCGTTTACCCTTTTCTTTGTTATAATCTTATTTTACAATTGAGCCTTCAGTGATGAAGAAAAAATCCTGAAATTGATGGGTTAAGGAGCTGAAATTGATGAGTTAGGGCTGAATGATAATTCAGGATTATGATAAGCTAGTTAAAGTTATGATAATCTAGTTAAGAAACTCTTCCTCAACTAAAAGTTTCAACCAATCTCAGCCCACTATAGCCCGTCTGAAGGTACAGAGAGGCTCATTTTGATTAGTCTAAATCAGGGATCAAATATTTTTCTTGAAAAATACGAGAAAGGAACCCTGGACCTAATAACTAGAGAGCTTGACAAAATCTCACAACGTGCCTGCGTGGTTCCATCACCCTACAAATCCCCCATCAATAATAAACACCATTTTATTCTTTGTAAATTCAATATAAAAACCTTCCAATTTAATTCAATTAATACGATATTCCTCTATAAAAAAGGTCACATTAAAGCGAAGCACATAAAGCGTCGAAGTTACTTCACACACACAGAAATAAGCCATAATAAATAAGATGTTATAGTATGTTGTATTGAAAAAAGTGGGGGGGGGGGGGGGGGGGACTTGTACAGAGTCATAACTTGATTTTACCATATTATTTTGTCGTATTAAATAGTCTATATTAGAGAATAACATAGAGGATGTATTAAATAGTGAGAAACACCTTGCAATAATAAAAGAAGCCGATTTTGGATTTAAAGGTGGCTTTCATAAATTAAAGAAAAGAGACTGTTATAGATAAAGAACGAACCAACCTACAAAGAAGATGGAATTCATACACATAGAACCGGTATTGAATAAATTAAGTCAGATACAGAAACATAACTAAACTTATTACCAGAAGTAATTCCAGACTATAGTAGATCTAAGACATGCATACAACCTATATCGAATTAAAGGAAAGAGAAGAAGTACTCATTGAAAGGGATATTAATTTTATTGGATCCGGAATCCAGGCCCATTATGCTGGTATCATAAGGAAAGACGAACGAGGACACAATAGCGACACAATTACCTCATGAGTGAACTTTATTGCCCAGGGTGATGCTCTTGCACCCTGTCTTTCGTGAAATGAGTCAACGCATCCAGGGCCCTGGTTCACGAATGAAGCTGGGTTATCTCATACGTGTCATGTGTTCATATATACAAATGAGTGTCACCGTTAATTGATGTATTTTATTTTATTTATAAAATAAAATACATAGACCACGCTTTATTTACATTTTACACAATGAACATATTACAATTTACATAAACAATAAACAATTGCGTCATGGGAGACTTGACGAGCTGTTTAAAAATGGAAGAGATTTTTTATTTGTAATATTTTAGAAAATAAATACAATAAAATAAACAAAGCCTGATCAAGGATGGTGATAATACCTTTGGCATTCTATTTCGCAACACCCTTGCAGGAAATAAATTCAGTTAGAAAAATACAGTACGTTGTAAATATATACCATCAATATACATATACATAAACAAAAATAGAGTAAGTCGATGGATCGAACCATCGGCAATAAACTGAAGATAAAAAACAACGGGCTTTTATGTTCAAATTATTTCGATGGTTATTTGTTTTACCAAGAGTTGTGTCTAATTATAAGTTTTTCCTAAGAACTTACATATTTCATTGAGTAACATGTAAAAAAAAAACAATGTAAATTGTAACTTGTAAAATGCTTGTGAAACAGGCCCCCAGCAGTAGAATTATTCACCTAGCCTGGGAGAATTTACATTTCTACCCCTATTTTTGTGATCAACCACTGTTGACTAGATGAGTCACGTCGGTTTATTAAAATGAGGAGATTAACAAGGGGAGCCTCGATGACACATGATGCAAACATGGGACGGGAAGAGGGAAATGAGGGAATGAGGTTTCCTTTGAGGGCAGCCTTGAAATCTACATTTTGATCATTGCGACTGAGTGGAGTAGCTCACTAGGTAGGTCAAATTAACCTCTCTCTAAGGGGTATTAACCTCTGTCGAACGTAAATTAACCTTTTCATAAGGGAAACCTGGGTATAAGAGAGTTTTTTGGGTGTTTTTTTTTTTTCAAGTTTCCTTGTATTTGTATATTTCACAAATAAACATCCTCAACAAATAATCTGATCCCTTGAGTATTACTTGTAATAATCATAGATTAAATATTTTAAATTTATATTATGAAAAACAACAAAAAGAAATTAAACATTTAAACATCACAGCCTAAGATTGTTTTCTTTTAATCTCTCGTACGAGTAAGATCCAATACTTTTTCGTAGATATCAATTGTTTGGTTTTAGATAGCACGTTGAGATTGATACTAGAGTTAAAACTGTCAGCAAGTCAGCATGATGTCAAATTTCCGGATCACTTTATCAAAACTCTGTTTGTTGCCTTACCAAACACTGAGAGTGAAGGATATCACAAAATATTATCACTTGACATAGGATACAGCTTGAGGGCATGTCAATACTTCAATCCATCATTCCCTCTCCTTTTCCCTCCTATCTTTCTCTTTTATTCTCACCTACAGCACCAATTATACCTTCTCTCTGTCTCTTCATTCTCTCCTTCCATGTTTCTTATCTGACTCATACCGTCTCCTAACCATCTCTCTCTCCCTCCTTCATTATCTCTCTCCTCTCACTCCCTCTCCTTCACTCTCTCTGTATTCTCTTCAACTAGACTAAAGTTCTATGTCAAAGTATATTAGTTTCTCCTAGAATTTCTGGGAAGTCGTAGGCATTGTGTCTTGTCTATCACCAACCTGTATTTTCTTCACCAAGACTAGAATTCCACGTCAAAATATATCACTTTCTCGTAGAATTACTGAGAAGTCGTGGGCATTGTGTCTTGTTTACTTTCCTGTCTCCTGCCTTTGAGTAAGTTCAAGCTCAACTTGTCAAAAGTGATGACTCCATTCAAAGCCTTTGAATTACCTTCTCACTTCACCATCTAGACCAGTGGTTCTCAACCTTTTGTAGCATAGTGCCCCCTCTGCGAAAATTATCCCTTTCATCGCCCCCCCCTCCTCCTCCAATCCCCCCAATCAGTAAGTAGGTTAAAATTAGTATCCATAGTAAATCAAAACTACACTTGAGAGCAGAAAAAGCGAATCAAACTTTTTCCTCCACCAAATCTCTATATACAGGGTGGTCCAAAAAGTTTGCACCAAAATGATAGGGGTAATAAAAGAGACCATTTCCAACAAAAATATTCCCGGACATTTTCCTTAATTTTTTGTAGTTTTCAAAATGGCGGCCAAAACGTGTGTTTTCAAATATTCCAACATTGGTTTGGCTTTTGATTTTTTTAATTTTTTTTGTACCACCTAGAATAAAACGAATTGCATTTTTGAATTGAAAATAAAATTTTAATGAAAATAAGTTAAATTAACCCGTTCAATGTTTTAATGATCATGCTCATTTAGGCTGTCAAGGTTCTGAACGCACATATTTGAAAAACACACGTTTTGGCCGCCATTTTGAAAACGACAAAAAATAAAGTAAAATGTCCGGGAATATTTTTGTTGGAAATGGTCTCTTTTATTACCCCTATCATTTTGGTGCAAACTTTTTGGACCACCCTGTATAAAACAGAAAAAAGGACTACCTTCCTACCTACCTACCTATGTTTGTTTGTTTGTTTGTCCGGAGTTGTTTAGCCAAAACGGTAAGAGATAGCGAAAAATGTCTCAGAAATGACCCCCCCCATAACCATTATCGCTTTGTCCAGAAAAATTATAAAAAGTTCAAAAAGGCATTGCTGTCCAGCAGTACGGCCATGCCTTAGTAAATTTGAAATTCAGTCCCGTTGCAAAGCACGGGCAAACGGCTAGTCTGCGATATATTTGAAATTACTATTTCTATCGAGTCGTATGATATATCAAAATGTTGTAAATTTTGTTTTCTACAAATTCATAATTAGATTGTTAAAAAAAACTTACCAGAAGCCGTCAAAATTAAATTTTACTACAGGATGTCAAAAAAAAAGAAAAACATGATTTTTTTTATTTTTAACAAAAGACGTTATAACTTGAGAAATCAACAAGAGTCATTCTTAACAATGGTGAATCAGTATTTTGTGTTGCCTCCCCGAGCTTTTGATCACAGCATTCATTCGATTTGGTATTGACTGGATCAAAGTAACCACAATTTCTTGGGGCAACCTCTCCCATTCTTCGGTGAGGGCGATCTTGAGCACTGCTATAGTCTGGGGAGCCGGTATTCTGCCTCGAACACTTCGTTTGAGTTGGTCCCATAGATCCTGGATCGGGTTGTGGCCGAGACTAAGAGAGGGCCAGTCCAAATTGTCAATATTCTCCTCACCCAAGAACTCCTGTACACAGTTAGCCGCATGTGGGCGGGCATTGTTGTGCATGAGGAGGAACTGGTGGCCCATAATTTGAGCGAGAAGAACCAAATGGGTTTGCACGATGTTATCAATGTATCGCTGACTGTTCAGGCCACTTCCCGCACCGCATGTGTTGAAAACCAATTCAGTCTTTCTTTCAGTTGAAATCCCACCCCACACCATACAGGAACCACCGCCGAAACTGACAGTTTCTGTGATGCATTACTCAGCATACCTTTCTCCCGCTCTTCGATGGACTCTTTTCCTTCTGTCATTACCAAACAAACACACCCGGCATTCATCAGTGAAGAGAACAGAGCGCCATTGCTCGGGTGTCCAATCCACGTGTTCTATGGCGAATCTGAGTCTCCTTTCCCTGTGCTCTCTGGAGAGTTTGGGTCCAGTAGAAGTTCTCTTTGGTTAAATTCTAGGTTCTTGAAGTCCTGCAGACCCATGTGGTTCTTCTCGATCAACTTATGGGCGACCAGTTCCTCTTCATGCACGACAATGCCCGCCCACATGAGGCAATCTGTGTTCGGGAGTTCTTCAGTGAGGAGAATATTGACACTTTGGACTAGCACTCTCTTAGTGCCGACCTCAATCCGATTGAAAATCTGTGGGACCAACTCAGACGAAGTGTTCGAGGCAGAATACCCGCTCCCCAGATTTTAGCAGAGCTCAAGATCGCCCTCACCGAAGAATGGGAGAGGTTGCCCCAAGAAATTGTGGTTACTTTGATCCACTCAATACCAAATCGAATGAATGCTGTGATCAAAGCTCGGGGAGGCAACACAAAATACTGATTCACCATTGTTATGAATGAATCTTGTTGATTTCTCAGATTATAACGTCTTTTGTTAAAAAAAAAATCATATAATTCTTCTTTTTTGACATTCTGTAGTAAAATTTAATTTTGACGGCTTCTGGTAGGTTTTTTTTAACAATCAAATAATGAAATTGTAGAAAACAAAATTTACAACATTTTGAGATATCATACGACTCGATTGAAATAGTAATTTCGAAGATATGGCACATTTGGTGGAGGAAGAAGTTTGATTAGCTTTTTCTGCTCTCAAGTGTACTTAGGTAAGTAGAAAGTAATTGAAGTCAAGAATATATTGAAGTCAAATTTAAATCTTACAGAAAAAGAGCACAGGCCTGCTGACTGAAGTCCTAGTCACTACGCACTGATAAATGAAATACCTACTGTACCAAGGTTATAAGAGGAGAGGACGCTGTCACGTGACTTTTGGTTGCTGTTGATGACGTCACATTAAGCTGTTTATCTTTTCTGAATATAGTCGTTGTTGGTGGAAATGGTGACAGATTAGTCGCTGGTGGAGGAGTTGGTTATTTTTGGATTATAGGATGATTAGCTTGTCAACCAATTCCATCGCCCCCTTAGTGCCCAAAATAATTTCATCGCCCCCCGACTGCCCAAAATGCACTCATTGCCCCCCAGCGCCCCCAGGGGGCGATATCGCCCACGTTGAGAATCACTGATCTAGACTCACTCTAAGTTCATGCTTCTTCGTTAGATCTTTTGAGAGTATCTTTCTTCGAATTTGGCAACTCTTGAAGTTCTTGTCGACTGCACAAGGATGAGATAGCTCTAACCTAATCTGAGAGAAAGGTTAAGGAAATGGGGGTTTAAAAAAAAATTGATATGAGAAGTTACTTATACATACATGGAGATAGCACAATATTGATGGGAAATAATCAAAGCTACGTTATGCGTATCTACTTTTTTTTTTTTGTTAAAATTTTCATGTTTTTTTTTTTCAATATA